>JARLTB010000096.1:1435833-2119166 GCA_030141615.1 Unio pictorum
ATTGTAAACGATCGTAGAGATCAATACCTTTCGTCGGGAGGTTTGTTGGTGACTATTAAGGTACAGATTATTCAGAAATCCGGATGAAATAGACTTTTGTTAAATATATAATGTGTCCGATTTTAAAAGAACAATTTATATTTAATTGAAAATGAGTAAATGCGCATACATGATCCATGTGACTTATACTAACAATATATCAGCTTACTGGAGCTGTGGCATTATGCATGATGGGTAAGTAGCATTCCTGCACAACACCGCTCAGTTGTAATATTCTCTCATTCGATGATTGAGCTCTCTTGGCATTAAGTAGATCTTTCATGTCTTACAAGCTGCATAAGTTCCATAGTGATTTGCAAATCAGAAACCGTTTCTATCAGAAAAATTCGAAACATAAAAATGATGACGATGATAGCGATTCGATCGGCTCCCAATGTTGTGTCGTGTTCGCTCTGCTTTGAAGGCGTTTCGGTCTATTTGGTATAGGTTTGTGATAAATAAATTCGTATCAATATATTTGTGTCTGGCCCGCATTGCGCAGTGCATTTGTCTTACCGCAACATCCAGGCCATACTAAGTCAAAGGAATATGATCTTTACTGCCGTTGGTATCATATAGGTTAAATCCATAACTAGTTTTACACATGGCATTATTGCTTTATGTTCTGTATAAATACCAAACTTTTCATATGACGTGGCGACATTGCCAAAACATTTTAGACGTATTCGAATGAACAAACATACATTCTCGAATTACATATAGACTATGTTGGATCTACTGCAATGGCTTTTATAAAAACTCTTATTTGGTTAGGGAGTCTTCCTGACTTAGAGGAGTCATATTAGTAATGCTTTAGTTTGTTTGCTAAAGCTGTTGGCTTTCACTGAGATGTTGCATACTTACAATATTGCAAATTACAAACATCGGTATAAAAACCTCTTTCTAATAGGACATAATAATATCATTTTGTTTATATTACCTCATGTTAAGTTATCACCATTTGTGATTATGATTGTCCAAAGATTGTATCAATACCGATTCTGTATCGTGCTCGAGGATCGTGTAAATTTATTGTTATAAATCCATGCGTGCATAACTGAGCCAGTCTAAATAAATTTCTAAACCGATAATAGTCCATATCACCGCTGAACCTGGTCTAATTAATATTTCGTAACGTGTGTGTATAAACTCCTTTAAATACAATAAGACTATTACAATTGTCTCTGATTACCTTTGGCATTTGTGTATATCGCAGGTTACATAAATCACATGAGTTTTTTTGTGTCTGCCTCTTGGAAATAGTCTAGAAAGGTTTGCTTGCCTATCCAACATTATATCATCGTACACGACTAAATTGATAATAAACACATCAATGGAATCAATAATCGGTGCTTAATCAATATCGGTTATAAATTCAATGACATCCTCATCGTTAAACTATTTTGCATTTTCACTAAAATCCTTTAAAATTTATTAGCATCGTTGATCATCTACATATGGTGCTACCAAATATAACCTATCCCACCTGAGCCATCTCAATATCCAAAAATAGTAACAGTTGTGTCTTACCACTCCCAGATGGACCTATAAAAATCATACGAACAAAATGTGGTAATTCAGCATGATGCTTGACAGGTTCTTCTTTTTTGTCGAAGAAAAATCAATTACATTTATGATATATAAAATACAACATGGATTTATATTGTGTGAAATGTAGAACGCGTACCCCAACAAGTCATCTAACAATCATCACAACGAAAAATTACAGATACGCACTCACCGGTAAATGTGAACAATGCGGCAAAAAAACTTTTAATTTATTCACGCCTCGTCGGGTTTAAAAAAGGCAACACGGAGTTGACATCGCCGCCAAGGTAGCCAAACTACCGAGATCTCTGTGGGCGAAATACCCAGGAGATAAATACCTTCCAGGATATAATTAGTGTGGTCCCGGAACCAGACTTGAGATCAGACATGATAATCAGGATCAACCAAAACCTGGCGAGTTTCCGATAAACGCTATTGATTGAGCTTGTCACGCTGATGATGTAGCTTATCGAGTAAAGGATCTACAGGTTAGGCATCTCGCAGACGTAAAATTAATTCACGCGTTAAATTATATTACTAATAAATCTTTCAAAGAAAAGGTAGCTAGCTGATTTATAAAAACCGCGATGAATTGTAAACTACTTTTTGGAAGCGGGTTTTCACAGGTTGGTAATTAATATTATAATGAAATCTAGTTATTATTCCTCAAAAGGATACTGGAGAGCTAATGCAGCAATTAGTAAACTTGCCGGCGCAGCAAAAGTTACACGCATCACTGCGGCATATTGGTTATCACGACAAGCAATATAGTAAATTTATCTTACACCACCTAAAAGAATAGAATACGCGCATTTTGATGTCAGAGTTCCAAATGAAGTTCATCAGGCTGATATTTTATTCTTACCATATGATATTGTCTTGTCTTGAAAAGACGGACATACCAATACGCGTTAACCGTCGTTGATGTTGCTAGCAGATACCAAGAAGCGGAGCCATTATCGACAAAGGCAGAAGCAGAAGTAACTTCTGCATTTGAGCGAATTTATCAACAAGTACTTGTACCACATGGTGGTGTGCGATGGCCACAGTTGCTACAGGTTGATCCTGGCAAGTAATTTCAAGGTGTAGCATCATCACTGATGAAACCTCAAAATGTCACCATCAGACGAGGACAATCTACAATACACCGTGATCAGGCAATTGTTGAACGATTTAATAGAACACTTGCTGAGCGGTTATTTGGATATCAATACGCGTAGGAATTTATCAGGACAAGATATTTCGAGAATGTTTTGCAAGATTATCAAGTGTGATAGCTGTGCTGAATAATGAACAATCAAAATGAAACCTAATAACGCGATCACAAAAAATATACCTGCACGAAATGATTTTTCGAGACATCCAGTACTGAGTAATGTCATTGTAAGATGTTTATGAGCAGGGTGAACTTGAAGGTGGTCAAAAAGCTATCTGGCTTATCTTGAGTGTTACCACACACAAAATATCTAACATCACAAGATCCACGGTTAGACCCGCAATCTGCAGATTAGATTCAACTGCTTATCAGCGTGGATTTACACGTGAACAACTACAGGTGATTCCCACATATATTCAGTTACTACCACGATCACTTAAGTAACCAAAGGTGCCACCACCTCGACGTCTATTACATTCAAGACAGGTCAGCATCGTATTTTCTTGTGTATGACCACGACTGCTATCTTCTCTATCCACGGAAATTGTCCTGGATGTTTATCTGATGAATAAGACCACATAATTATACAATTACAACTTGCACAATGATTATTTTGTTGTTGTTGTATCGTTATTTTAAATTCAGCATCAATATCAAAGTCCCGATTTTTTTCTAGCTGTTATACTCGGTGAGTTATTTTAAATTATTATAGCATCGCTAACAATTTCGTTGATGGTGTTGGCATTAAAATTTACAATAACCCTCTGAAGTTAAGATATTTTTCTAACTCGTGACACCGCGAGATAGACTAAGTTTTACCACTCGATACGACCATCTACGATCCAAACAAGTGTGTCAAAAATAGTTAATCCTTGATATGAATGCATTGTCATTTCGTATCCTAACTTCCACGGTGGTTTTGCAGCGCGTAATGCATCTTTCACATCATTGATATCGACAAAAACAATATTGTTTAATACTAAATTCTTCCTCGTAGACTGTCCTGGAACATTTACGTCGATATTTTGTCGACGTGTATCAATTGTTCTATAACACAATGGTACAGGCAGCGTTGGCAACTTTATCTTATGCGTGTGAAGTAATTTCATTTGAAGTGTATCTCTGGTAATCTTTCTACTTGTCTCCGGAATCATTTCACGCGCTATTTCACACTTTATTTTATTCAGCTCTAATCTTATTAATTTCTTAACGTTTTTAATTTTTCATCAAGCGCTCTATGATCTTCATTTATCTCCTCGTAATAATCCACACATCTCTTTAGCCAGTCATGCGGAGACAAACCAACAAACGGCGGTGGTTGATCGTGATCGCCAAACATTATCACTGCTGTGTTTTTCAAGAATAAATAACCGAAAAACATTTCAACGTTTTCAACGATACTGTGCATATTTCATCCCAAATAATAATTCGGGGAATATATTTCTCTCCAATTCGATCAGGAGTCTATGCGCTGCCCTTCCATCAAAAACGCCCTAAGTACTAAAATTAACTCTTCGTGTTGTAATCTCACTGACACGTCTGTGTGTGGGTGTTAATACAATCATATCTGAAGTTTGTCCAAATAATTCAATAACACGAGTTGTTTTACCGCATCCGCCTCCCCTTTCAAAAACACAGTTTTATATATTGATATTGGATCTTATACAAAACACGCCTACGACAAATATCGAGTTGATCATTTTGATATCAGATTACAAAAATAATCATCCTCGATCGTAACATCCGCGAATAAATTATCATTATACGGCAATTCTTGTTTTATTCTCTAAGAATTCCAGGAGCCATTAGTGGTTGTATAACGTGTCACCGATTCTTTATACTTGGCGTTGATGTAAAATGAATCCGTGCATCTTTGACCGCAGTAAAATAAAATCTGTTTATCATCGATAACAAATTAATAGTAACATAAGCGAGCATCGAGGATCTTAAATGCATATACTGAGGCAATTCACCATTGCTATAAGCAATACTAGTTCCCAGCTTTGTTCCGTTGGATACATAAACGTCTTCTCGACTTACAAATATTTCTCTTGCTGTTGTATCAGCGATTATAAAATCGCGTTCAGCGTTATCCAAAATGAATCGTATGTGATATCGTTTTTGAACATATGATCCACCTTGAGTGAATTTAAAAATTAATCTTCTGCCTAAATTTTTTGCGGTGTTTTTCCTCGCCGATATTTTTCACGAGTGCGTCAACATAGTAAATGACACAAGGAATCGGATCATATGTGAGTAACCGAAAGGAAGTTTGTTTACGATATGATATAATTGCTTCACTGACCGTCAACGATATTAATACGAGGTTGTTGTCAAGAATATATCCTAATAAAACTATTGGTGCCCAGTATTTCTCATAACAGATTCGATGAAGATCTGTAGTGAATTCGAACGACACAACACGAGCGAATCCTGTCATGTCAAAATCGGGTAATGGTCCATTAATCTCCACTCGCAACATTTCTTGCAAAGGATGACCAAATCGTTTAAAATACCAATCACATTCACCCAACCCAAGAAAACTTCCCGATAACACGCAATCATATCAACGGAAATAACATCGTTGTGGTTGAACTCTGTATTTCACAAACCGCCATGTCCGTATATGTCCGTAACTAGCTTGAACATATTCGAGGAATTCAGCGCGTGTTGGTTTCCATAAATTCTCTTTTCGGGAGGAATGGGACGCGACTGATGGAATGGTAAAGAACTGTTGTGCAACTCGTTGATGTTTATCGTTGAATACCGCATATCGAGATTTTTCATTTCACGGTGAAGAGATTTCATCCTGTATAGTTCACCGTCAGGTCGAACAAATTGATAATTGCCCCATCTTAAAAGCTTGTAAACAACCACACTGATTCGGGATATTTTCTACTTAACTCGTAAATAAAATCAAACATTTCACCAGAGTAAAATCTTACAACGCGATCTCCTGGGAATATTTAGAGTTGATAAAACTAAGACTACTCGCTCGGCTACACAATTCAAAAAATTTCATCTGAGCTAGTTTGTTAATATCTGGTTTATTTATCAAATAAATTCCGTAAAAAAAACCAATTAACAGATATGCTCGTTCGTAAATATATTTTATCGACCCCGGTTAACATTCCCTATATCGTTTCATTGTTAATAATCGCGTAAGCGCCTTTCGTCGTCATTACACATTCAAGTTTATCATAAATCTTCCGTCGTTTCCCCTCGAATTAGCAAATTTTACCTCAATGAAATATCTTTTATTATCGCTGAAATCTATCGTTGTAAGTATCTGCGCGGCGCTTTAACTGTTCATGGTTGCATTATCGAGCATGGTTTTATACGTCTCTCGAGCATGGTTTTATACGTCGACCATGTGTATGAGACTTCGTCGAGATAAAATTCGTATTTCCCTTGTTTTATACTATTGATTACATTGATCATTAAAAATGTGATTTTATCTGATGTGGTCCCGATTCACGATCAAGATTAAAATATCAGTGTTCTCGGTGGATTTATATCTGTAATTTTGATTCCTAACTATGAGCGATTTAGACCACTTGGCCACTCAGGGTCCCTCGAAATGTCAAGAACAGCTTCGAGCTAATCATTTTTCAGCGATTCGGAGATTTTAAACACTCTTGTGTAAAAGACTTGAATGTGTTACTGTAATGTATAATGTTCTACACAAGCTGACCACCAAAGTAGTTTATGAGACTAATGGTACAAAATCCCTTTTTTATGTACAATATTTACATTGAACAAAGTAAGGACGAGAACAAGAACGTATTAGGCCACCTCGGCCTCTTAGTGATGAACTACGATGTAAATTAATCGGTCAGAGATGTGCCAAAAGGATCGCACGGATCATATGAATGCCTCCATGAAAGATCATATCAAAATTATAGGAAGATACTATAAATGATAATTAAGTGCAAACACGCAAAGATGTAGACTCAGGTCTGGAAAACATAATGGATCAAGCGAAATATATATCCGGGTTATTGTTGTCGATGATGATTATAATAATAATGATGAGACTGGTGATGTAATGCTAAGGGCAGTGATTACATGTTATATAGTGCCGGTTATGAAATATGGCATAACGTGGCTTTCTAAAGAGCAGCTTGGTAAATGTCTATTAATTAATACTATACCTCAAAATGTGCACTTTAGTGAAAGGCTTTCAATTCGAGATACCAGTGACATAAATGGCGGTGGCAATTCCGTAGTTCAACGAAAACATGTTACATGGATATTCCTATGAAGATTTAATACTGGGTAACACGTATGGATTGGAGACAGTATAAACAGTATATATCATAGATCCGATTACTTGATAAATAAGTTATTCTTGGAATATTGACGCAGTTATCGCTCTCTGATAGTATATTAACATGTCAGCTTTCAGAGAGTGAAAGCTTTTAAAGTTTTGACATAGGACAAAAGCATACTATATACTCTATTTTTAAGAGACTTCATGCTAAGCCCTAAAGGCTACAAAAAAATATTTTGTCATTGCGCCATAAATATCGCTTGCAATACAAAATTGCAAAAAGCCATCAGACGCGTCCGCTCTGTGGTTAACTTGCACCTTAACAACACAAACTTAAAACATATCATGCGGAATCATTGGCATCAACTCTAATCATCCTAACCCTTGACAATGAATATAAGTTCTCATTGTAGCTATACAGTACCTTTAACGTCTCAAATATTATCTGGTACCGGCAAAAGTAAATTAATATAAGACCACATATGCAGGTACATTCAAGTCTTTTATCTTGTTTAAGACCACATTGTTACCCTGTTCGGAAAGAAGAGTAAGCTTTTTGCCATCAGTCAGAATTTATAACCCAGATTATTATTAATCTTCTGACATGTTGAAATGGTGCCATCATAAATGTGGTGCCATCATAAATGTAGGCAAAAATTGACTTTACAAAGGAAACAATAAAAATAGGTGCCATCTTTGATTCAAATTCAACCCCACATTCGCCTGTCAATATAACTTAACTTGACATTTGTTAGCCTTTGATAAGAATGTAATCATTCTTCTATTTCTTCAATCTTCATCATCATCATCATCATCATCATCATCATCATCTACTTCTTCTTCTACTAACCGCTCCGGTGGCCTAATGATTAGAACGTCCGCCGTGGAAGCGGGAGGTAGTGGGTTTGATACCCGACCGAATCATACCAACGACTTAGAAAAATGGTACTAACAGCTGCCTCGCTTGGCGTTCAGCATTTTGAGGTTAGTGTTAGGACCGATCGTCCTGGTGTCAGGATAATGTGACTGGGTGGGATAGCATGCTACATGTCTGTGGCATGATGCCCCAGTGCTAGACATCACTGTAAACTGCCTCACTGCAGACATCGTATTGATATGAGTGAAAAGTTGTTAAAGCTACGTTAACAATCATAATAAAAAAACAAAAACTAAATCTTGTTGTTGTTATTACTATTATTATTATTATTATTATTATTATTATTATTATTATTATTATTATTGTAATACGCACAGGGGTATTCACTTGACCGAGCGGTGTCAAAACCCTGGCGCGAGTCACGCTGGAAGTCATAAGTTTTCCCCAAATTTCCAAAGACTTCCATACAACTTGAGTTTTAAAATGGAAAGAAAGCCGTGTCTGCTATAATTATTAATCTTTGCTGTAATCAATGGGCGACACAGAGGAGACAACTTGCCCAAACGTCCATTAACTGCACCTTTGCATGGTTTTTATTCATTATCATCCGAATTCCGTACCGCAAGCCCGTCATGCCATAGAAATTCCACTAGTATTCCCTTACAAAATGGGAATATTTAACTGCGCGACCCTAGGCCAGTCAATCCACAGAAATTCCGGCGTATCACGCTCATATACATACGCCCATTTTCCACTATGGCCACATAAACGGTACCTACCAAGTTCCAACTTGTTGATTCCATTCTATAATTTACTGATTTCCAACCATAAATGCTGCCTTTTCAATCACAATACTTGTATACACCGCTGAATTTTAATATGGACTATGTTACAAAAAGGGACAGTCATTCGGCTTGTGCCTAAAATCACTACTAACGAACCCACCATGGTTCAAATTCACTAACACTCCTCTCTGTGATGTTTGCTCCTACTAACTGGCTAACTATTTCGGGCTAGTACGTCCAAATTTATTACATTATTATTATTATTATTATTTCTTGTTCAGCATCCCACAACACCACCCAATATATAACACATTTCCCTATCTATAATCTAAGCAACAGTTTACTTCGCTGTATCTTTTGTAAGTGAACATTCTAGCATATGGTCTAAGATGTTGATTTTTGGTACGCATGATGTGCGTCCATTGTCCTTATCATTGACCATTTTAATACCTCTTTTAGATTACGTATGCTTTTTTCTTCCCAGTAATTAGCTACTACTTACAGATACCCTTATCATTCAAACAGTGCATTTAGTATAGTATAGGGTTTCACTCAGCATTAAACAGGAAGGAGGTACCTGGAATGCAGTCATATGACACGTAAATATATTTGTCATCAGTACGGGGTTTACACTCGTCGTCTTCGGGTGTAGGTGCGAGGTTCCCAGAACAACTGGTTTTCCCTGAGCATCTCGTAAACAGTATAACAGCGTGTGTGTAGGAGTAGTTTGCCTTACAGTCGTTTATATTCAGAGGACAACACGTATCACTTGCGCTGATGATTCTGTTATGTATGTATCGATACTCTGCGCTTGTAATTTGTATTTTCTGTTCGCCTTGACACGTCAAATTGAAACTATAACAGCCATGTTTAGCATAGCATGCTGTTGTATTGCAAGAATAACTTTTGCCTGAAATGATAAGAAAGATATATAACTATGTCTGTCAAAGGTTCATGAAGGAAACGAACAAATTACATTAACAATGTTTTTGTGCAGAAACTAAAATAACTAAAAATAAGAGTACACGATATAGTAATGAAAATATTTAGTAACGTTATCGATCTTGATCATATTACTTACTCCATAGGATTCAACAACTATTCGATAACAAATAATATACATTTCAAAAATATTCCTCATATAATTATCAAATAGTCTATTACAACTATATGTCTCAATATACCACACGTGACAAACCTAACTACTAAATCTAATATTTAGAAATACAAACTCACATACACAACCACTTGTTTTTAACCAGCCAACCATAAACAAATCCAAACTCGTAAATAATTTTATATTAGAATTAAGCATTCCCGCTAGTGTCTTTTATGTGTATTTCAGGTAATATTTGAAAGGATTAATTTATTTAAATTGTATTCACTAGAATTACAAAGTGTTCAGTAATACGTTCGGAGTAAATATATATTTTGGGATAATGGTAATTTTATTTAGATATATTTGGGATTATATCCTTGACATCTATCAAAAAGTGTAGGACAGTAACACTATTTCAGGCTAGTGGTACAGCTTATTTAACATGAAATATAATTCCGAACTCCACTGGAATTCATTCTAAATACTCTATGCTTTTGGATTTGATATAAAATCGCATACTGTCCTTTGTGAACATGAATACTTGTGGGCGATCGTATTCCATAGACTTATTGCCACTTAATCTTTTCCTAAGAATCCAAACTGAATGTTGCCTATTCTGCCACAATTATGCAAACATAATCTCGGTCATTCCCTCCTCAGTTAAGACCACTATGCTTGTCCAAAACGAAACTTAGGCTTTATTGAGGTATAAGTGTTTTGAGTTTTCAGTGTTGAATCTACAACTGATAGGTTTACGATCATTGATGAGTGCTGCTGCTGATGTGCCTTCAGCTCCAATTAGTCGGAGCGTCACTCGCATATTTTTAATTCTTTCAGCAATATCAAATTCTTTAAGACTCTAGATCTAAACTATATAACAGAAAGAAAGGAAAATTAAAAAGTTTAGTCAAATCAAGATTTGACTAAGTTCCAAAGTGAAAAACAAGGAATCACTTGCAGTATTGTAAATTAGATACCAGATAATCCTAAATGTAACATCACAAGTCCAAAAGTATAGAACGTTATGAACGAACAGCAGATTGTCATACCCAAGGCAGCAACTTAAAGCAGTGTGAACTTTTATACTGGTTTTACTTCACAGTTTTCAGACAATAATCGAAGAGTCTACGTATTAAGATCTGCCAGACTAGACACCACAGGAAAGAGGTGTGTGTAGGTGTGTGATTTGGATTTTTAACGTAGATTTAACAATTGTTCAGTCATATCAGTATGATGTGTGCAGTGTTGCAGTCTATAGTGATGGTCATCATGCTTGAGACATGTAGCATCATGTCACACCCAGTCACACAATTTTGACACCAGACTGACCAGTCCTAACACTAACCTCTTAAATCGGAGCGCCTTGCGAGGTAGCCGTATGTGAAATTTTTATAAGTCTTTGGTATGATTCGCCCAAAGCAGCAAGAGGGGGTAAACAGAGAACATGACTAACAGAGGGGGTAGCTCGAGGGAAACAAAATGATGTAAAAAATACATGCAACCGTTGGAATAAAAACGCATGATAACATAACTATATGTGACACTTCATTATGTTTTTATGTGCTATAAAATGTGAGCATTTGTTTTAGAATCCTTGGTCACAGTGTCAACAAATCATGACATATCAAGGGGGTGGGGTAATCGACGAAATGGCGAAAAGAACAAGTGGAAATGACGCACAGAAATACAAAGTCCTATTCCAGTAACCATGCGTTGGAATAAAAACTTGTTGTTGCCCGAATGCAGTTTCGTTGCTTCCTTGATGTTTTCTTATAAATCTGTTTTTAGTAACCGGATGACCAAATGATGGCCAAACATTTTTTAAAAATATTTATTTTATCGTTTTAAGCAGCAAAAATAGACATTGAGAGGATAATTCTTTTTGTGTGTGCCAGTTTAGTTGCCGATTTATTTACCGTTATAACAATCATGGAGTTACTTCTTGGGGAACCACTTGGTCAACCGAGTCATCACGTACTTGATCAGTTTTGTTATGTATCTCTAAACGTAATCCGCGGCCTTTTGTAATTTCACGTAATCATATGCATTGTTATCTCAAAGTATCTTTTCAAGTCACGTTATTTTCTTCCGCCACAATCTTCACGTAATTCCGAAGCTACAATTCAGACAAGGTCTTAGTCCAGTATTTATTTTCCAGAGACTTTGTAAATAGATACTGCAAAAGTCATTGTGGAACTGTTTCCACAAGGTTCTGCATATCCCATCATAAACCATTGACAACTAGTATATGTTTGGTTACTCATTATATTTTTTTTGTGAAAGTCTAATTAGAGAAATATTATTGTTTTGAAGAAAAGCAATTTTATAGTATGGGCCGGTGTGACTTAGCTAGATTCCAGCAGCAACAATAGCAGGACATCACCGGGAATAATATCATATTAACAAAAATAAAATTTGATTTAAACGATACATCAGATGACTAGAAGTAACACAATATGAATTTATAGGGTTGTCTGCGATTGAGACGTCAACATAAAGATTTGATTTTGATCGACTGAACGATGATAGAAAACAAATACCACTTCAATTACAATTACATGAACGTATGATACCATCAAATAGTTTTACAACTATGGTGCTATTTTCATTGTACGACGTGTAAAATAGATAGTGATATAATATTTATTGATTCAACATTTTTCATTTTAGTGGCAAGTATACTGTCACGGTACATTCAGTAGGCATAAGGGAGTAAAGTATAGTAATACAATCTTCAATCCACCTTAAATGAATCCTTTTGTATCTGTGAGGAAATTTCGGTTTTGCTCAGATCTGTGAAGTTCCTCGTCTCTTCTTTAGTGAGTAAAACTAAACGCGATTTCCATTCTTGTAATATCAATAACAATATTAAAATTTGTCATATTGCCTTAATCATCGCAAATCAGATAATGG
This sequence comes from Unio pictorum, assembly GCA_030141615.1. Classification (NCBI taxonomy): domain Eukaryota; kingdom Metazoa; phylum Mollusca; class Bivalvia; order Unionida; family Unionidae; genus Unio; species Unio pictorum. The sequence goes on from JARLTB010000096.1 coordinate 1,448,524, forward strand.
AAAATCCCAATTTTGTTTTAATCGGGGCCTGCTACTGAAGGTCCATCAATGAAGTTATTTTTATGTTCAAAGACACTTTATGTCTGTATCTATTCTGGAAAAGATTTAGAGTTATGCGAGTGAGATTATATAATGGCAAATATAAGTCATACACCGTTGGGCCACCACCCATTTCCACTCGGCGTTACTTATACATTGGATTAATTGATGCGTGTAATGGACAGATGTGTTTCTATTTATTAACATATCGGCAAATACTTTAAGTAGTTACTGCAATATCTGTTATTATTCATTTATTTTATAATTTACTTTCGTGTGAATAGTAAATGCAAAAATAGGTTAATAGACACGTGGATCAAATCATCTTCCTATTAGATAGAATGCTATGGGTATTTCGTCTATTATGCTTTGATGACATCAATGCCTCGCGACCTTCTTTTATCATATGGCTTGCATGCTCTTTCTATCACCAAAAGGAATGTCTAACTTATAGTTCCACTTATGTATGCACAGCGCCCTAAGTACCGTCATTTCTAATGTCATTTATGTTCCTGCTGTTACAAGTGAAGATAAACATCTTTCTTCTCAATTACTCTTTATATTTCATAATATTTTAAATATGTTCGAGAAACCCCACCAAGTCAATGGATCCGCAATATAAAATTACAAAGGATCTCGAGTTCTCGCAAGTCAGTCGATGTTGAAATTATATGATGATACAGTTGATTTAGCAGCTGCAGAGAGGGTGAACAGACTAATTTTAGAAGCGTCTATTTACTAAGCTAACACTTCGTACCAAAACGAAAAATAAAAGGTTAATAACACCAAACCGAAGCTTCTAACTAACCGAGAAGCAGTGAGGGTGAACATAGCAATTTTAGAAGCGTCTATTTACTAAACCAAAACTTCGTACGAAAACGAAAAGTATATGGTTAATAACACCAAACCCGAAGCTTCTAACTAAAAAAAGAGATGTTTACCACATGGACACTTATTCGAGGCCACACCCTCTCTGCTGCTGTGAATTAAATCATTCTCTAAACCAAATATTGTATTAAGACCGATTCGATATCTTGATCTAGGATCATGTAAATTAATTGTTATAAATTCGTGTGGGGTAGCATGCTCTTTTGAAAAGAAATTTCTAAAACGATTTTAATCCATATCACCAATATACCATGTGTGATGAATATTTCTAAGTGTATGTGTATCAACTTCGTTAAACACAGTAAGAATATTACAGTTGTCTCTGATCACTTTTGGAATGTGTTAATAAGACTGGGTAACATAAATCAGATCGGGATTGCTATGCCTTCCTCGGGAAAATATTCTAGCTGGATTTGATTGTTTATCCTCCTTCGTACATAAGCAAATTATTAATATTCCTATTAATATCATCTACAGATGGCGCTTCATTAATATCAGTGATACAATTATTAATATCATCACCGACTTAGTTTAACTATTTTGCATTTTCATTTTAACAAATTATCACATCAAAGCATCTCTAATCATCTACAGACGGAACAACTAAATACAACTTATCTTATTTTAACCACCTCATTATTAAATTAAGGAACAATCGTGTCATTCCACTTCCAGATGAACTTATGATAATCATTCTGATAGAATTTGGTAGCAAGGCATGGTGTTTAACCGGTTCTCGTTTTCTTGTTGCCGAAAAATCAATTACATCCATGATATATAAAAAAACAAATGGATTTATATTGCTATAAATAAAGGAGCAAACGTCCACAAATGAATTAAGAACTATTACAACAAAAATAATAGACCAACACTGGTGGATAAATATGAACGAAACGGTAAAAAACAATTCAAATTATCTTAAGTGGCAAATCAAATTTCTTAAAAAAAGAGAAGGTGATATTGCCGCCAAGTTAGCTAAATAACCAGGAACTCCGTGGGCTAAATATCCAAGACAAAAGCATCTTCCAAGACATAATTACTGCGATCCTGGTACTTGACTTGATATTCGACTTGATAATCAGGATCATCCAAGACCAGGTTAATATCCGATAAATGAAATTGATCGATCTTGTCACACTCATGATGTAACTTATAAAAGTGAAAATCTACAACATAAGCATAATGCAGATGTGACATTGATTCAGGCGTTAAATTCCATTAAAATAAAATCTTTCAAGACATCATTAGCAAACTTGTTAGTAATATCTGCAATGAAGGGTAAGCTAGTATTAGGGCCTGGTAATTAATATTATGGAATCTATTTATTGAAGTCCAAGAGGATATTGGAGGGTTAGAAAAGCAATTAATAAATTCACCGAAGCAGCAGGTGTCAAACGTTCTACTGCCGCAGATTGGTTATCACGACAAGCAAGCTGGCAAATGTATATACCCCCGCCTAAACGAATTGAATATGCGCATTTTGATGTCAGTGTTCCTAATGAAGTTCATCAGGCTGATATTTTATTTTTACCACATTATACTATAAAAATAGGAAGACGTGAAATAACATACAAATAAGCATTGACTGTAGTTGACGTTGCAATCAGATACAGAGCCAATATCAACAAAGACAGCAGCAGACGTTGCTTCTGCTTTTCAATGAATTTTATCAACGAGGACCTGGACCACAAGGCGGTCTGCGATGGCCACAATAAAATGAGTTTTCGAAACAACCAGTACTGGGTAATGTTATTGTAAGATATTTCATATGAACCTGGTGAACTTGAAGGTGGTAAAAAAAACAACGACTTATCCTATTTGAAGTATCACATCACACACAAAGTCTAGAATAACAAGATCTACGGGTAGACCTGCAATCTTTATAGTAGATTCAACTGCTCGTTAGCGTGGATTTACACGTGAACAATTACAGGTAATACCCGAGGATACAAAATTAACACCACGATCACTTAACTAGCACCTCTACGTCTATTACATTCAAAACAGGTCAGCATCGTATTTTCACGCGTATGACCGCAACTACTATCCTTCCTATCTACGGTAAATTGTCGTGGATGTTTATCTGAATACTGACATAGCATTATTGTGCTATATCAAGCACAATGATTATTCTGCTGCTGTATCAGCATCAATATAAATTCAGCATCAATATCTAATTCTCTTAAACCAATTTTTGGTCACTTTGTTTATAACCAGCGATGTTTTGTGTTACTATATCATCACTAACATTTCGTTGATGGCGTCAGTAAAATTTACAAAACCCCTTTGCAGCTGAGATATTCTTCTAATTCCTGATACTGTGAGATTGACTAATTTTACCACTTGATACGATCATCAATAATCCAAACGCCTGTATCAGAGATAGTTAACCGCTGAGATGAATGTATCGTCATTGCGTATCCTAGCGCCGATGTTGATTTGTCTTTTAATGTATCCTCGACAGCGCTTAGAGGAACTAGAACAATCTCATTTAATATGAGATCCTGTTTTCTTGACTATCCTGGTATGTCAACTTCAATATTCTGTCGACGTGTATCTCCTGGTCTATAACATAACGCTACAGGCAATTCTACCTACTTTACCTTATGTAACTGAAGTAATTGATGTTGAAGTTTATCACGAATTATCTTTTTACTTGCAACTATCAAATCTTTTGGTCTACATTTATCCCAAAAATTATTTATGGATGTTCTGTAATTATTTCACACGCTGTTTTACACCGGATTTTATTCGGTTGTAGTCTGATTAATTTCTTAAACTCTTTTAATTCTGGATTGAGCGCTCTATGATCAGCATAACTTTCTTCATAATAATCTACAAAATCCTTCAACCATTCGTGGGGGAGATTTTCCAACAAATGGCGGAGGTTCAGAGTGATCAACACACATTATCAAAGTTTTATTCTTAAGCAATAACCAATCCATAAATATTTTTAATATATATAGCGACATTGTACATGTTTCATCACAAATTATTTTTCTAGGTATTTATTTCTCAGCCATCCTCGAAGGAGTCCGTACGTCAGCTTTGTAACGACAAAATCTATGATAAGTACAAGAATTAACTCCTAGTTCATTCATTTCTCGTGCGAGTCTATGTGTATGAGTAAAGACAATTAAATCTGAAATCTGTCTAAATAATTCAATTACACGAGTTGTCCTTCCGCATCCGCCTGGTCCATTTAAAATTTGTAAAATGCTCTGATACTCGTTCTGCGACACAAATTATCCTTGAAAATTTCATCGGTTTGAGATATCAATACTGGTTTTATAATTTATTGGATAAATTCCATAAATAACCGCGGTTACACGATACGCATTTTCATACTACGGTTTGTCAATAACAGTCAGCATTCCTGGTCTTGGTATTGTTACTCAGTATGACAGTTTTTGCGTTGACAAGAATAGGATCATATTTTTCACGAATAAAGCAATTATCTGTTTCTGCTAGTACGATAACGTTTACTCCGAAACAATACTTAAGATAATCAAGGTGGGAAATGATATTTGCCGCTCGTTTGTCTTTCATTGTAGCGTCGACACCATCATGGAATTTGAACGTCAACGATACGTAAGATGTGCCATCTTTTTAAAATTCCTTCTTCGCATAGTCAAATTTATTATTCTTCGAATCAACCAGAAATTGTTTTGGTATGTCAGGAGATATTCTATCGAGATTAAATTTCGTTTTCCAGGGCTTGATAGAAAATAAGGAAGTCGGCTATTACAAATACCACGAAGTCACATGCAGACAGTTTCATACAAAAGCAACAAAAAAAACCTACATTAAATGTTTTTCTTTTAACAAATACAAAACTGGAGGAAATACTACTACTACTACTACTACTACTACTACTACTACTACTACTAATAATAATAATAATAATAATAATAATAATACAAATATACAATTGCAACGTGCTTAGGTTGTTATATGTTGTTTCATGTTTCACATTCACTACTTGCATGTTCCTCACAACCAGTCATTCTAGAATGACAACTTAATGGAAAAAGCATAATTCATGAAAAATTGGAATATGATTGACACATCATATTACAAGATGAAATTAATATGTCCATCATATTGTAAAAGCTGTGTCTCTGATGCTGAAATTTGACTCTGGATGGAAATGTTTAAGATACTTTTACATTTAAAGGACAGACACACACTTTAACCTCTGTTCATATATATATATATATATATATATATATATATATATATATATATATATATATATATATATATATATATACTGCATGAGCTAATGACGTGACACAGTTTAAGATCCTACATAGACTGACATCTTAAGAAATAACTATAGATGGGTAAAACATTATATGATTATTTTCAGGCAAGTTCTCAATTTATCAGCTACCATATTAAAACTCCATAGAAAACAGGTAACACCGTACATATTTTCACGTCCCCACCAGCAAATGCACAGGTAACATTGTTATGAAAGCATTGGATGTAAGTTCTATTAGCTCATAGTGTACAAACAAATAAGTGTATCTTGATTTCCAAGCCAGATATATGAGTAACCTATTGTTCACACCTTCCACAAACCAGCTTCATTTAATGTTATAATACTTTTAAGAAATGTTAAACTGTGAGATGTTTTACTTAATGTTGTTTCGTACGGCTCTATAACAGTCAAACATCTTTGATATAGAACAGGTAGAAAGTTGGTTTACCTTTTTATAAAAATATACAAGCGCAATTTAAATCAAACATTGCAGTATTGTAAGGTGTCGTTAATATCATATAGAATCATTGTTTATAATAAATTGAATTGACAAGTGTATATTTAGTCTACCGGTTTGAAACGGTATGTCGTCAATAACTGAGACGTCTAGCAAACAACAATGTAATGTGAAGTCTTACCGAGAACTAGAGACTAGAGACGTAATAAAGATGCAAGAATGAATATATATATATATATATATATATATATATATATATATATATATATATATATATATATATATATATATATATATATATATATATATATATATATATGTGTGTGTGTGTGTGTGTGTGTGTGTGAACAAAGATGAACAAATGTAGCAGTACGCTGCGGGTCTATAATACTAGACATTATGAATAACCTGTGAAAGTTCAGAATAATGAAGGAAAACAATATTGTTTCAATTGATTTCAGTTTCCTAAAGATGACAATGAACTGTTTGCAACGTTGTCCTTACTGAGCTCTTTGTCAAACGTTTCGTCATTGCACAAATATTACGCTTCTTACGTTCCTGGAACTAGTTTAAAGCTATACAGTAAAAAAAGCTTTAGCAACGGGTTAATCTATATGGGCATACAAAAATGTTAAAGTTTGCACACATGAATGATACCGCACGTTGATAAAGACACCTTTTATAAATCCTTCTTTCAAACAGCAATGTGTCTGTGGATCAATTTATTAAAAATGTGTCAATGCTGTCTTTATATTACGTAATTACGATTGCGTCTGTATTATAACTTTTCTTAAAAACTGTTGAGTGGACTGTGCAAAAATCAATCATTCGGATTCAATTCATATTTATTTAAATGATTATAAGTGGTAACATAGTCTCTTAATGGGTACCTTTCGTCTTATGAAAGCCCATGCAGTTAGAAGATAATCAACACAATGAATCGACTGAACGGGAAATAATGTATGATTGCACACAATACCTCATTATTGATTTTCAGGCAGCACAATTAGAGAATCTTTTCAAAAGCTATACAGATAACTATATATTGACAACCATCTTCTTTTATACTGTCCTGCTTCCGGTTAGCATCTCATATATCATCTTATCATTATATGAATACCATTCACACTTAAAAATCCTCCATTTCTGCTTTAAATCGTAAATGTAAAACATGACTACAATCCGTTTTGTTTTTTTGCAATAGTAGCGCAATTAAAGATTGGTTATTTTGCTTCTATAGAACAGCATGTGTCTCAAAAATAATTTTTCTCTACATCAGTTCTATATTACAGTATCAACAGTTTATTGGTCTGACAGACTTTTAGAGAACGCGACTTATATTGGTTTGGGCTTTGTTTTCTTTTTTCTTAAAATATTATTAATTTTTACCTTCACTGACAGTTGCATCGCGCGGTTGTTCCTTGTTGACTTTGCGAAGACATGTTAATGGTTGATACGTGGAACTGGGTGTGTTGTAAATATCCCCTTAGAATAAATCGATGTAGTTGTCCATAAGACATATGTCACGTTGTAAGGATTAACCAGATTTCAAAATGTATACGTTAGATCCTGAGGCTAATAATTTGGCGCTGTAAATATCTATGAAGGTCAATTCGGCGAACATGAGGTGTCATGCCAGTTAACTGACAAGGCCATACAATTCCTACTTCGCCGTATTTTGGGCAGCCAGTTAAATAATAATTACCATAATATGTTTCACAGGTAAGTGGTGGAATTCCGGTGGTCGGATCAAAGGAACATCAAGTGTGGGTCGGTAAACATCATTGACAGACTGTTGGGAGGCGGCAGTGTCTGATAGTTATATGAATCAACATCCACTTGGAATTGAGCAACGCGTAGCCAACATTAGAATCGCACGTTTAAAACTATTATCTTAAGAACCAAACGTCCATAGTCGCTAAAACCCATTGCGGGAGTTATCAGGGAAGATAATCTACTCCGACGTCATTCACAATTGGCGGGAAACATGCATTGTCTCGGAATTACAAGGAGCTTCAGTACAGGTCAGTGACTATTGGCTCGATTGTTGTAATATATTATGGCAAAGTAAGTGTACTTTAATTATTGCAGTATGTATAATTTAGTACGTAGAATTAACATTTGTAAGGTGATTCACTCGTAGTGTTTGATATACATGCATATTTTGAGATATGAGCAATGTTTATGTAAAGAATTAATATTGTAAGATAGGGATTTGCCTATTTATGTATACTTTGTAGGGGTATCACGTGTAAGGATATATCAGTGCATGGATTTGTGCATATCTGTGTACACGTTGTAGTAGTGCAACGTACATAAATGCGTCTGATTATGTGATATTGTTGTGTATAAAAAGAGTGAGAATCTATATATACCATGTACACAGAGAGAATGGGTATTTCGATGAGCACGAATGCGTGACCAAATATGGTAAAGGCGTATCTGATAGTTTACATAATTAGGGGAAAATGCTATGCTAATATCCTTGTGTGTTAATACAGGACGTTTTAGGGACCAGAGGGAATTACCCCAGTGCAGTTGGTCCGAGTCTCTGGGAGAAAAAAGACAAGGAGGAACGGAAGCCTAAGTTAAAAGGTCTAGAGGGAATTGGACTATCACTCCAGAAAGATCATACAGATGCGTAGGAACATATGCCAGAAGGAAAATATATCACACTAAGTCAGATGATGAATTTTATTTGAGAGATGACTATTATTGAATTATATTAAATTTGTTGTTACTTGAATGTCACATTTTGTGTATTTATTCATTTAGCTGTCGGCACCGCTGACTGGGGGCTCGGAGCTTTGCATCTCTATCACTACTTCAATTTCTGACAAAAAACGAGCCAGAGTTGGTCTTCTGTATTAATTTAATTAATATTGGAAGCTCCCCAACCCAACCTAAATGAGAGTTACCTTTACAACATACATCCTCTACAAATTAGCTTTACGGATTCTTTGAAGATGCTGCATCATTTCTCACATTTATTAGGAATCTTATGTTCTTCACGTCAGGTAAATTGATATTGGGAAATGTTTGATGATACGCGCTTGCTTTCATTGGGCATTTAGTGAATTCATCTAATTGCATTAATTAAAAACACAATTAATTGATATTTCCAGTCAAAAGGCTTGGGGCTTTAAACTACGTTGATGTATGAATACTGCTGCGCACATATAAACATGTATAACTGTCTAATAGTATATCTACAATCCTAAACAAACATAAAGTTACATAATTGTGTTCTCTAACATTTTGGGTGAATTAAAATATACTATTATCATTTAAAACGCAAGAGTTATACAGGTAATCGACAAGATAGCTGCCCAATATTGGTTCATTGTGATACATGGCCACAGTTCTCAAGTACTATTTCTAACCAAACATTTTAAAAGTAGAGCAGACAAGAAAACATTGCAACTCCTGTAAAGGTCACAAACCTCAGAAAATACTACAAGTTATAGTCTCCATGGACATGACATACAATGTCACCGGTAACATTTACCGGTGATATTAACGACGGTAAATGCACAAATATCGATTAAAAGCACAGCATAGGAATCTTCACATTTCTGGCAGTACAACAACTTTGCTAAAAAATCACTTAGCCACAAATATATCTGAAGTTATCTGCATTGTTCACACCAGTAATAGTCATGTCTGGTCACCTTGGCAAAATGGAAATTTATCCCTTTGCATAATAAAACACTGCCAAAAAAAGAGTACGACCCTGTATAATTTCTAGAGATGATATAAGGCAATTTGTTTAGCAGTGATATAAACTTAATTATCATTTATAGTTTTGCAAAAAAAGCATGCACTGTCTAAACCCAGTCATATATGTATTCATAGATCCAGTTTAAGAAGTATTTTAGTCATTTCTGGTTTAAACTGAGATAATTTCCATTTATAACTCACTTATCTTCCGCCATTCCCAAGTCAAGGGTCCTTTATACTGATCCAATGTCATATCTTTAAAATTAGAGCCAATCGACATTTTTAAGCATCAGTTTCGTTCTCAGGGACCCAGGGTTAGTAACGTTTGACTGCATTTATTTCAAAAAGACTTTGGTTGTAGATCAGTGTATTAAAAGTAACAGGAAAATTAAACATAATATGCAGGGTTTATACTTTACAATGGGTCGTAATGGTCATAGTTTTGGCACGCGGAAATCTTTCTAAGTCTTTGGGATGCATCTTCAATAGATACAACACAATGAGCGCGGTAGTATGAAAAAATCGGAAAGGCGATCCGTGCCAACTCGAAAAGACACGCAGGTTGGTTGCAGTACGGGTAGTTACATAAACTTCTTTTAAACATTTCTTTAACTGGAGTGCAAAATGTCTAAGCATTACACATGACTTATTTGCGGTATTTTGAGAATAATGTCCCTAAAGTTGGGTATAGTAGAAGTCATTTGGATCAACAACCTCGCATTAATAATGGAAAAGATACATTTGGCGTTCCAGTAAAAACATTCCAACTCACGCAAATGCAAAACCAAAAGAATCAGTTTATCAGTATAAAATACCAGTATAATTGCACCTAACTGACAAAAAGATCTGAATCGAATGTTATTGTACCTTCCCCAATTATTAATTGGTGGTTGGAGTCAGACAATCTGCAGGAAGAGTACATATGAGTTGCATCGTGCGGGTGAAGGGGGTGTGGGTTAGCAGCAGAGATGGTGAACAGACCTCATAATAGAAAAGTCCATTTGTCAATTAGAGAGTTACAAAATGTACACTCCATTTTGAAATAAACGCTTCCTTAGTCAATTATACTTACCATTTAGACACTTATTTGAGGTCACGCTCACTAAGCTGTTATTATTAGATCATTCTCTTAACCAAAGATTTTATCAAGACCGACTCGATACCTTGATCATTATCATGTAAATTTATTGTGATAAATCTGTATGAGGTTGACTGAACCTGACTAAATTAATTTCTAATCTTAATTATATCCATATCTCCGTTACACCAAGTTTGATGAATATTGCGTAACGTGTGAGTTCAACTCCATTAAATACAGCTAAAATAGTACAGCTGTCCCCAATCACTTAAGGTATTTGTGTATACCGCTGAGTAACAGAAATCACTTCAGTATTTTTGTTTCTATCGCGTAAAAATGGTATAGTCGGATTGGTCTGTTTATCCAACATTACCTCATCGTACACAACTAAATTATTAATAAATCCATCAAAGTCATCCATTGACCGTGCTTCATCAATATCGTATTTGCATTTTCATTAAGGTCTATTAACACTTCGTAGCATCGCTGATCATCCAAAGACGGAGCAAAGACATACAGTTTATCACATTTCAACCATCTCATTATTAAAGTAAGTAGCAGTTACGTGTTCCCACTTCCAGATGGATATATGACACTCATTCTGAATATAAATTGGTATCGCTGCTTGATGTTTTAGCTGGTTCTGGTTTTCGTGTCCCAGCGAAATCAATTACATCCATATTAGATAAATATAATTTTAACAAATATGGAATTGTTGTGTGTGAAATGCAAGATGCGTACTAGTACAGCTGAATTAACAACTATTACAACAACAAATAACTGATCAGCACTTACGGGTAAGTGTGAACAATTTGGTACAAAGAAATATAAATTTATTTCTAACCCAAACAGTATTAAAAAAACGAATAGGTGAACTTGTAGCAAAATTAGGAAATTACCGGGAACTCCATGGGAAACATTCCCAGGAGAAAAACACCATCCAGGATGTATTTATTGTGGTCCTAGAACGATAATTGATATCCGACATGCTAATCAGGATCAACCAAGACGCGTTGAGTATCCAGTAAATGAAATTGATAAAGGATATCACGCTCTTGATTTAATTTATAAAAGTAACAATCGGAAGCATAGGCATATTACAGATGAGAAGTTAATTCACGCGTTAAATTCCATAAAAAAAAAAAATCTTTCAAAGAATCATTAGAAAACTGATTGGTGAGATCCACGATGAAAGGTAAACTAACATTAGGGGCCGGTAATTAATTAGCCGAGTACTATTATACAACGGAATATATTTAGTACAGCTCAAGAGGATATTTTAAAGGCAGAGCAGCGTTCAGTAAACTCGCTGATGCAGCAAGTGTCAAACGTTCTACGGCTCCAGATTAGTTAGCACGACATGTAATATGGCAAATGTATCTACAACCGCCTACACGAGTTCAGTACGCACATTTCGATGTCACCGTTTCTAATGAAGTGCATTAGACGGATATTTTATTTTTACCACATGATACTATCAAAATTGGTAGACGTCAAATAAAGTACAAATACGCATTGACTGTCGTTGACGCTGCAAGCAAATATAGAGAAGCAACTGAGCTTGTATTAGCGTTTGAACGAATTTATCAACAAGGACCCTTGCGGTGGCCACAACTATTGCAGGTTGATCCTGGAAAGGTATTTCTTGGTGTAGTACCACAATTCATCGTGATCAAGCAAGTGTTGAACGATTTAAACGAACGATTTAAACGAACCCTTGCTGAGTGGTTATATGGATATCAGTAGGCGAAGAAAATAAGGCAGAATTGGAGATCTCGATAATGGGTTGAAAGATTACCAATTGTGATAAATGCATTAAATAATGAAATTACTCGAACAAATTCTATGAAACATAATAATGCAATTACAAGACATATATACCAACACAACGACGTGAATTTTTATTTCAGTCTGTATTTGGTAATGTGACTAATATATCTATACGAACCTGGTGAACTTGAACGTGGTAAAAAAAAGATACTGATCCTATGTGGAGTGTTACTACACATACAATTAACTGCGTGGTAAGATATACGGCTAGACCTGCAATCTATAGATTAGATTCAACTGCTCCTCAACGTGGATTTGTACGTGAGCAATTACAAGTAATTCCTGAAGATACAAAATTACCACCATCTGCTCTTAACTAGCACCTCGACGTCTATTTTGTTCAAGACAGGTCAACATCGTATTTTCATGTGAATGACCAAGACTACAATCTTTTCTATCTACGGTAAATCGTTTTGGACCATTATTTGAAAACTGCTATAACATTATTGTTTTACAGCTCACACAATGATTATTTATTTGTTGTTTCAGCTCATTGACAAATTCAGCATCAATACCAAAGTTGCGATTATTGCTTTTGTCGCTTTATTTATAACTAATGAATTTTGTCTTACTATATCATCACTAACAATTTCGTTGTTGGTGTCAGTAAAATTTACAATAACCCTCCGCAGATGAGTTATTGTTCTGACTCGTGATACTGCAAGATAGAATACATTTAACCACTCGATACGATCATCAATTATCCCAACAACTGTATCAGAAATAGTTAATAATTGAGATGAGTGGGGTGCATATCCTAGCGTCGATTAAGTTTTATCTTTTAACGCATCTTCAACAACACTGACATGAATTAGAACATCATTTACCAAAAGATTCTGTATCTCGGACAATCCTGAAATTTCAACATCAATACTTTCTCGTCGCGTATCTGCTGGTCGATAACACAGCGGTACAGGAAATTCTAAACAAATCCTTATGTAACTGAAATAATTGCTGCTGAATCGCATCATGAATTATCTTTCTACTTGCCACTATCAAATTATTTGGTCTCCATTCATCCTAAAAATTATTTAACGCATTATTTTATATTCAATTTTTTTTACTGCAATCTGATTAATTTCTTAAATTCAGTTCATTCTGGATGAAGCACTCTATGATCATTAGTTGACTACTCATAATAGTCTACAAACATTTGTAACCATTCGCTATGCTTAACCGTGATCATACATTATCACTGTAACTATAACCAATAAAGAAACGTTTCCAGCAGCCAACACAATTTGAATTTCTCGAAGACGTTCGATTAAGTACGATTAAGTTGCTGAGAATACGGACACGGTAGATTGTGGAATACCAAGTATAATTACAACGACGTTATTTTTGTGGACATGGATGAGTGCTACTCAGGACGTTTTCATGGCTACGGAGAATGTTCAGGATATTTTAAAAGATTTGGACATCCCACAAACGATATGACCACAGTATTGATACATGGACCACTACCCGAGTTGATGTAACCCGATTCGCTCGTATTGTATCATTCTAGTTTGCTAAGAGTCTTTATCCAATTTCTTAAAATTGGTTTGATAGGCACGTTACGTTTCAGAAAAACGCTGGTCAAAAAAGTTGTATTAATGATAAAGAGGTATATGATTATTTGTAAAATACTGATATCGCTGATTGTATGTGATACAATTATATCATATCGGAAAGAGACATAAGTTTGGTTACCACTAGATGATGATAAGAGCACAAAGGATCTCAGTAGAAGAATAATCTGGAACATTCTAAATTCCCGTTATTTTAACTTATGCTTCTTGATATACACAACTACTGATAGACAACGTATGTACCATATGGAACAACAAATAAAAAAAACTTATCTATCAGCAGCAGAGGGGTCGAATCGGACAACTTTTTATAAGCGTCAGTTTGGCAAACCAAGGCTTCCTCGTTAGTGTTTTATAGAAGGGTCCATTTGGCAAACCAGAATAAAAAAGTCGCCAAGGTCGTTGTCGCGCCACCCTCTGCTGCTATGGAGTTAACACTAACAATTTAGATTTCAACCGAATATTTTATCAAGTCCGACGCTATATCTTGATCTAGGATCATGCAAATTTATCGTTACAAATCCATGTGGGATTGACTGAGCGTGACTAAAGAAATTTCTAAAGAGATTATAATCCATATCTCCACTGCACCAAGTCTGGTGAATATTTCGTAGCATATGTGTGTCAACTCCGTTGTATACAGCATGAATATTGCAGTTATCTCTGATCACTTTTGGTATTTGAGTGTATCGTTGAGTGACATATATCACGGCAGTGCTTTTATGCCTACCTCTGGAAAATATCCTAGCGGGATTCTATTGATTGTCTAACATCACATCATCATATACGACTAAGTTGTTAATACCTCCATCAATATCATGAATGTTCGGTGCTTCCTCGATATCGGTTATAAACTCAATAATATCTTCATCGATTTCCGATTTTGCTTTCTCGTTAAAAACCTTTAACACTTCGTAGCATCGCTGATCGTCTACACTCGGGGCTACTAAATAGAACTTATCCCATTTCATCCATCTCGTTATTAAATTAAGCAGTAGTTGTGTCTTGCCACTTCCAGATGGTCCGATTATAATCATGCGAATAGAATTTGGTAGCGCTGCATGATGCTTAACTAGTTCTCTTGTTTTTGTCGCCGAAACATTAATTACATTCATGTTATTATAAATATAATATGGATCTATATTGTGTCAAATGTAAGAAAAGTACTGGCACAGATGACTTGAAGACAATTACAACTAAAATAACAGATCAGCACTTGCTGGTAAGTATGTACAATGTAGTACATACAAATTTAGATTTTTTTCTATGAAATCTGCAGATGGTTTAAAACAAAACGAGGAGGTGATATTGCAGCCAAGTTAGTAAAACTACCGGGAACACCATGGGCAAAATATCCAGGAGAAAAACACCTTCCAGGGTATAGTTATCGTGGACCCGCGACAAGACTCGATATCAGACTCGATGATCAAAACCAGCCCCGACCCGGTAAAAACCCAATAAACGCTATTGATAAGGCGTGTCATGCTCATGATGTTGCTTATAAAAACAGTAATCTGCAACACAGACATATCGCAGATGTGAAATTAATTCATGCGTTGAATTATATCACTGATAAATCCTTCAAGAAAAATTGGCTTCATGGTTAGTAAAATCGGCGATAAAAGGTATATTAATGATGGGTGCTGGTAATTAATAACAACATGGAATCTATTTATTATTCTCCAAGAGGATACTGGAGGGGATTAAGCAGCATTCAGTAAACTCGCTAGCGCCGCAAAGGTGAAAAATACCACTGCAGCGGATTGGTTATCCAACAGGCGATATGGCAAATTTATCTACCGCCACCTAAAAAAATTAACTATTCGCATTTTGATGTCAGCGCATCTAATGAAGTTCATCAGGCTGATATATTATTTCTGCCACACGATGGTTTTTACAAGTATGCGCTAACCGTAGTTGATGTTGCGAGTCGATACAAACAAGCAGAACCGCTAAAGACAAAACCATCAATTGAAGTTGCTTCTGCGTTTGAAAGGACTTATCGATGATGTCCTCTGCATTGGCCAAATCTATTACAAGTTGATCCTGGCAAGGAATGTCAGGGTGCAGTGTTATCAACAATGAAGCATCATAATGTCACCATCAGACGAGGACATACTGCACTACATCGCCATCAGGCAATTGTTGAACGATTTGCTGAGCGGTTATTTGGATATCAATACGCGAAAGAATTTAATGAGGATAAACGATCCCGTGAATGGGTCAAGAGATTACCAGGCGTAATTACCGCTCTAAATAATGAGATTACTCGAACAATCAACATGAACCTAACAACGCGATTAGAAAGAAATATATACCCGTAAAACCACAAAATGATTTTTGAAACCAACCAATTCTCGGCAATGTCACTGTTAGATATTTATATGAACCATAAGAGCTCAAAGGTGGCAAGAAAAAGAGCTACTGATCATATCTGGAGTGTCACCGCACATAAAATATCTAGTATAACACGATCTACGGGTAGAGCAGCAATCTATAGATTGGATTCAACTGCTCCTCAGCGTGGATTTACTCGTGAACAACTACAAGTGATACCCGAGGATACTCAATTACCGCCGCGTGGTCTTAACTAGCACCTCTGCGTCTGTTGCACTCAAGACAAGTCAGCGTCACAATATCTCTGGTATGACCAATACTGCTATTTGTTCTGTCTACAGTAAATTGTCGATAGTCCTTATCCGACCAACACCAACTCATTATACAAGTGCAACTCGCGCAGTGATTATTCTGTTGTTGTTTCAGTGTAATTATTAATTCAGCATCAATGTCAAATTCTCTATTATTTTTTTTATCCTGTTGTTTATAACCAGAGAGGTTCTTTTTGATTATGTCAACACTGACAATATCATTGATTGTTGTGTCATTAGCATCTAGAACAACTCTTCGAAGTTGATTTATTCTTCGTACTCTGGATAACACAAGATAAACTAAATTCGACCACTCGATGTGATTATCTATGATCCAAACAATTCTATCGGATATAGTCAATCCCTGTGAAGAATGTATTGTCGATGCGTATCCTAGCGTCCATGGGAATTTATCAGCGCGCAATGCATCTTCGACGACATTAATATCAACCAGCACAATATCATTTAACACGAGAATTTGCTTCTCACTTTGCCCAGGAATATAAACTTCGATATTTTGTCTTCGTGTATCCTTGGGCCTATAACACAGCGGCGTTGGAAGTGTTGCAAATTTTCTTTATGCAAATCAAATAACTTCATCTGAAGTGTGTCTCTGACTATCTTTCTACTTGCCACTATCAAATCGTTTGGTCTCCACGCTTCCCAGAAATCATTTAATGGGGTTTCCGAAATTTGTCGCCTTTCCATCGTAAGAAACTATGATAAGTGCAAACATTAATTCCTCGTTGTTTCATCTCTCTTGCAAGTCTGTGTGTCGGTGATAGCACAAACATGCTTGAATTGGAAACGCTTGCGTTTCCACGAAATAATTCAATCGCACGAGTCGTCTTCCTTGACCCACCACAGCCGTTTAATTAAACGGTTTTATGTCTGCATATTGGATCATAGTTCTGATATCTGATCATTTTTCAAGTAATTGTTTTCAATCGTAACATCTGATGATTTGGAATAATCACACGGTATTTCCTTTTCAATTCTCAATGATCCCAACTCTTGTCGGAATTACTGAATTTGGCCACTGCTTCGCTGTGTTTTACGTTTATATAAAATGAATCAGTGGCTACTCTAACTGCGGTGTCAGGAAATCTATTTATCATCGAAAATAAATTGAAAGGATCATAACCCAGCATAGGCGCCCTCAAGTGTGTATACTGAAGATTGTATCCATCGTTGCAAGTAAAAATTGTACCGAATTTGGTTCCATTGGACAAGAAAGCGTCTTTACGATTTACATATATACCTTTAGATGTTACATCCGCGATTATAAAATCGTATTCAACGCTATCTACAATCAAATGTCGTATTTTTTCCACCTTGAGGGAATTTACCAATTATTATTCTACCGAGATCTTTTGCTTGTTTATTTCTAACTTCAAATATCTGTTTGGACCATTTCACGATATATTCTTCGTCGAGATCAGGGAATTGTTTTCTATTTTCGCTGATTATACTATCTAGACTATCAGGTTGTGCTAACCAGACCTCAGACTGCGCTCGATATGATATAATCGCTTCACTGATAATCAGCGATATCAGCATTTTAGAATCAATCATATACCGTAATAACACTATTATAATCCAGTGTATTTCAGATATATATCTACCAATCCAAACATAACAACACGGATGAAGTCCTTCAGCGATTTCAAATGATACCACACGAACGAATCCAGTTAAATCAAAATTAGGCAGTGGTCCATTAATCGCAACACGGGTAATTGCATGTGTGGGATGCCCAAATCGTTTAAAGTACTTAGCACATTATCCGTACCAGAGAACACTCGCAGGAGAACACATGCAACCATATCAACCGAAATAATATTTTTGGGGTCATATTTTGTATTCCATATTCCACCATGGTTGTATTCGATGCAGCTTGATTTGATATCTGATAGAAATTCAGCTCTTGTTGGTTTCCACATGTTTTTCTTTCTCGCAAAATGAACTGAAACCGACGGAATTGTAAAACAGTTTGTTAATAATTGTTCGTCGTTTTCTGTTGAAAAACCACAAGCTAGTTTTTTCATCTCGTCGTGGAGGGCTTCAGTACGGTATAATTCGCCATTGGGTCTTACAACTTGATCGAATTTACCCTCTTCGTTTTCAAAACTGTGAAGTAACCACACTGACACGGGATCGTTTTTATTTAACTCGTAAATAAAATAAAATAATTTCTTTTCAGAGAATTCTGGGGAAAACACCGCTGGTAGATATTGTATGGTTCTATCCCGCGGAAATATTGTTACTGCAGGTGTCCACGCGTGTTCGTTATGATCAATAATTTTGATTGGAGCTCCTTTTGAATTATATTTCGATTCGTGCAATGCTTCTCCTGTTATCGTCATTATGGTTATTGGGAATCTTAATGATGTTTCTAATTTGGTTATATCTTGAATTGTTGCTCCATTTTCCGTTACTGTTAGTCCCCATTCATTTATTTTTTGCGTCTAAATTCCGTCAAATTGTTCACACGCAACGCATTTGTAAAATGCTCTATTATTCGTTCTGCTACACAATTCAACTATGATAGTTTCATTGGTTTTAATTTTTCAATACTCGGTTTATCATTTAACGAATATATCCCATAAACAACTGCGGTCTATCGTAGTATGGTCTGTCAATTCCAGTTAAAATTCCTGGTTTGGAATCTCGACTCACACTGACAGTTCTCTTATCTTTCAAGATGGGTTCAAATTTGTCGCGTATAATCCATTCTCCGGTTTCTGAGCGGATAATGAATTTCACTCTAAAAAAATACTTTTTCTGGTCAAGATGTAAAATTATCACTGTTGCTCTTTCATGGCAGCATCAACACTACCTTCAATTCGAAATGTTGACCAATAGTGAGATGCTCCATCGTGCTTGAATTCATTGCAAGAAGCACGGATTCTAGCTATCATGCTTCTATCACTTATTCGACCATTTGGTTTATCTAGGGAGACTCTATCGAGATTGAATTTAGCATTTTTCCAAGGCGCAATTTTTGATAATCTCTCGAACTCCTCCATATTATAATTAAAACAAGTATTTAAATAAGAAAATTATTATATAATGAATCATTGCAAATGGTTGATAATAGGATCAGTAACCGCATGTAACAAATCATGCAGAAATGAATTCTGTGGATATCATTTACAAAGCGTTCGTCGCGGGAGTTTTGGACCACTCCGTTGTATCTGATGTGGGATCGATGTGATAGGAAAATCGCAGTTGTGTCTCAATTGTGGTGGTAAGCGATACAGAAAGTTGAAGCTATATTATGATAAAAGAATCAAAATCTACATCAATGACCCTGACCCTGACTGTGTCAGCGTCTTTCACTCTGTCAAGGACAAAGCCATAAGAACACCTCAAGACTATATTAAAATATTTCTCAAGTAATGTAATGATTAAACCAAATAATAAATTATACAAATAATATTATAGTATATAAATGAACCAAGAATTTCAACCACACCCCGTGATCAGCAATTATGAAGCGTCTCTTGACGTTATTGTCAGACACTGCAGACTGAAGAAACCAGTCGGTGTTGACAATGGTATGGGGTATTTGATATTTAATACTGGTAAAAAAAATCATATCTTAATGATAGAATCGCATATGAGTGTTTCCATAGTTTGATAAAAGATGGGTTTGTAATCGATCATATTGATTCCAATCCCAGGAATAATTCCTTGAATAATCTTCAAGCTATTTCTCAGAGTGAAAACATCAAACGGAGGAAAACTGGTACTTATAAATCAATTGGGAAGAGACCTGTAAAATCATTTAATACAGAAAATAACGAAGCAATAATATTCCAACCAATGACTGAGGCCGGTATTTTGATATTTGTGAGTCCTCAGTGCGGTTTATTGCTGAAGGGGTATATAGATCTTCTTTTTCGAAGCGTTTTAAAATTAGAATTCAATTGGCATATGTATGAATTATATTTTGAACTATGTGTATATAACACCAAAGGGGAATAACTCGTGCGGGTATGTCGGCTTATGAAAGAGTTACGGATCTCAATGGGTTTTCTCCGATTATTTCATTATCTGGTTTTAACTATCATAATGATTCTCAATGGGGATCATTAATTACCTGTTTTGTGAGGAAACGAATCAAATACGCAGTATTTACAAACAGTTGTATTCTTTTTTTTTTTGTTGTTTTTTTTTGCAAGTAATCGGTCTTTTTAAGATATTTTCAATAATCATTATTAAGTACACGAAAGAATATAGATCACACACCTCTATCATTGGCTTTTATGTATTGAACGACTTATATACCATGCCGTCTATTATATGATTGGGGATTTAAGCAAAGCTCAAGTCATGAAACCAATCATAGGTCACACTGTCACGTGGTGTGAATGTTTTTGACATTCAGACCAGGTTGATTTTGTAGGTTTATGATTGGTTCATGACTTTATTGTAGGACCCGCCCCGTCATTCATACCATACCATTGTCATCTTATCATTCAGTGTAAATATCATACATTACCATTTTCATTGTATATAATCCATTGTTCATCATTCATTGTAAATATGCCATTGACGTCATTCATTGTAAATACCATTGTCATCCTATCATTCATTGTAAATATGCCATTGTCATCCTATCATTCATTGTAAATAAGCCATTGACGTCATTCATTGTAAATACCATTGTTATCCTATCATTCAGTGTAAATATGCCATTGTCATCCTATCATTCATTGTAAATATGCCATTGACGTCATTAATTGTAAATAATTGTATATACATGTGACCCCCATTCCCCTAAGCATACCTTCTTGGAGTTCTAACCCGTGATTTGACGAGTTAGATCCCCTCTTTGAGACTATGCTTTGTTGGTATATGACTATGGACGTCAAAATAAACAGTAACATGGATGCAAAAAGCTCTATATCACATTAGGGTAGCTCCAAAGGATAATTCAGAATGAATGATCGGCTAAGAGAAACGGTCAGAGGGTCAAAGAGAGAATGAAGAGAGAAAATCTCTGGCTATAAACAACAGAAAAATACTCTCAAAGAAAACGAACCCTATGAAAGACACAAAGGCCAAATTAGGGACCTAATGAATGATAATCGCTCATCATGGTTACTGTTTATTTTTGAAAAATGTATCAATATCACATATTAGAAATATATATATTTATATATATGAATTCTGAAAATATCAATGAGATCATAACCGAAATTTCAAATTTGAAAAATCAAGGAATTCAATTGTCAGATAAATTAAATTATGTTTAATTAAGTTTTCCCCGTTATTTACTGTTGTGGAAAAAATCAGGAAAGAATTAGGAAATGAATATGCAGTCAAACGCGCAGTTAATTCAAAGATCAATGATGAACATTTTAGTTATTTACTAAGTCAGGAAGGGGATACACAGGGTGCAATTGGTTATAGTAGTTGCTTAGGGTTTTTCTCAGAGTGGAACTCCATGTGGAGTTAGAAACTCCGTTTCAGTTAGTGGTCTAATTCATTGTCCTAGTAATATTCTCAGCGATATAGCACCATAAGAGGTTCTTGTAGGAGGGAAACGAGCTGGAAATAACTAACCGGAAAAAATTAATGAAGCAGCTGATATCTGCAGGCGGTTATTTCAAGGCGGCATCATGGATATTGATGTATATCGAGAGTTTGTTGACGAGCTAGCGGACGGTTATCATAGTGACTAATGACCACATTAGATAAATATCATTTAAATAAGATGATCATACACTACAACCACGATCAACCAACCAGCGTCTACGTAGTAAATTCACGATTGCCTGCTTATAGAGCGTACTATGGTGATGGTCTCGGCAATACCATTGCAGGGTTATTTTCAAGAATGGCTCCAAAAGTAGCGCCATTAGCAAACAAATTATCGATGAAAGCCATTGATGTTATTCGTGATAAGGTTATTAGCGCTGTTGGAGATGTTACCAGGAAGGCTTTTTCCGCCGCGAAAGAAAAAACTACTGTCGCTAGTTCGACGAAAAAAAAACCACCGGTGATTTCATCTCTGGTGTTACCATGTACGGAAGTAATGTCCGCAAATGTTAGTAAAATAATAAACCACGCGGTGGATCAAAAATTAGCATCGTTGGCGGCCACCGACCAAAACGATATCGCAAACATGATAGCGGTACGTGGCTTAAGATCTGGACCGAGATCACGATTTAGATCAAGGAAAATATAAAAAAAATGTTCAAACGGACACTTGATCCAACGTTTGATATGGACGCCCCAGTACGCAAGGATGATTCTGTACGCGATTATCAATTCTATTCCTATTACGCAGTACAACCAGATATTCGATCAAGAATTGAACTTCAAGTTCTTGATACCAGCAAATATTTTCTACCGTGTGAAGCGTTTATAGAAGTAGAAGGAGAACTCGTGCAATCAACTGATACTCCTGCTGTACTAGCACCGTATCCAGATGGTGCCCAAGTCGGTTTTGTCAATAATGGTATCATGGCGCTATTTGAAAGTGCTAGATATATGATTGATGGAAGAGAGATCGAGTCTATAGAACGCGATGTTGATGTAGCCACAACAAAAATTGGTTTGGCAAGATATTCCGATGATTATACAAGATCGGCAGGCCATTCTATGATGTTTGCAAAGGATGCTAAAATACTACTGGAAGAACTCAATTTGTTATATGATGACCAACAAATAATGCTGGTAATGCTAATTTTGATGTTGAGAATATGATTATAAGTACTGATGATAATTTCAACTAAGGAGCTGCAACACACATGTCAATGTTGGAAGGGCGGTGTAAATCATTTTCATGCGCGATTCCACTGCATCATATATTTGGATTTTGCAGAAATGTCCAAAATGTTATCTATGGAGCAAAGCATACAGTAGTACTCATGCGAGAAAGTACTGATAATGACGCAATTTGGAGGATTGCAGCAGATGCTCCACGTCCAGAGAGAGATGAGGGTAAAGTCATTTTAACAAAACTATCATTGTGGATGCCAGTAATGACTTCAGCACTCGCCGCAGAAGAACGATTAATATCATTTATGGATGCAGGAGGAAAATCATTGCTAAGTTGGCTAACAACAACAACAGATATTAAGCAATCAGCTGTTAACGGCATATTTACATGGAACCTAGCATCACAACAATTTGTTTCAGCTCCACGTCATATATTTATTGCGTTCCAGGATATGGCGAGAGTTGGTTCACAATTACACAGCCATATGATATTTGATCAATTAGGCGTTACTGACGTTTCGCTAAGAATAAACGGACAGCAGGAACCATCCGAGGATATACAATTTCATTACGGTCAAAACCATATTGCACGTGTGTATCATCGTCTGTTGTCATATATGGGACGGGATCAAAATGTTGATACCGGTCTACAAATATCACAGTCGGATTTTAGGAATCTATATCCGATCTATTACTTTTCGCTGGAACATCTTGATTTAGCAAGACAGTCCGTCGGTGATATACATTTTAGAGCTACTGTGCTTCGTGGTGTTATTGCTAATTACAGAGCAATTGCTGTCATTCTTAGTGACAAATCAATGCTACTCGAAGGTGTTGGTGGACGAATGAAAGTAGTCGATCCACCAGTGGAAAATATGTAATCGGAAACACTAGTGTTTCAATCATAGATTTTTCCAATGTAGCAATTAGATCAATCTGTTATTAATATAATGTCATATAGTCATATTAGTGTTACGTTAACTCCATGTCAAATTAAAATATTGCAATCGGAATCAGCTAAAAAATGTGGAACCACGATAACGCTGAACACAATCAGATGTCTGGTGGTCATAATAAATTGTCGCTGACAACTCGTTAGATAAAACACTTTAGCGATGCTTTCAAAGATAAAATGGGTGTTCAGATTACTTTCTCTGCAGCCGAGATCAAAGACATGATAAAATCAGGTGGTATATTCCCTCTGTTAGCTGAGTTACTAGCGTCGATTGCGGCAGCGGCCCCAGCGGTAGCAAAAGCCGCCGCGCTAGGAGCCGTTGGTACCTCGGCAGGGATGGCATTAAATAAAGCAACCGGGAAAGGATATTAAAAAAAAGAAGGGAAAGGGTCCAAGACTACCAAGACTCCGTATTCATGGTACAAAGGAAGCGGTGTGAGAAACCCAGGAACGATATACTAACACCGATGTCAAATTTTTATTTACTCGACGCTGCTAAAAAACTAGCGATAAAAAAGTTTAGAGGTGTCTTTATGAGAGATCAGTTGCCGGCACAACCAAACAACGCTGAAACCGGTATTTTTTATATCGATAACAGCACCGAACCTGGAACTCACTGGGTTGCATACGCGATTGATCCGCGTGCAATTGTTTATTTCGATTCATATGGGTTAGCGCCGCCTAAAGAATTTACGCGTTATATAAACCGCTTAAAATCTCCTATCGGGTATTCTACGCTACCAACACAGGAAATGAATGACCACCAATATGCGGTATAGAAGTATTAAATGTCCTCAACGCTATTTTATCATCGGGAAAACCACCACATAAAACCATACACTAATATACTTGTAGTCGCTTTTAAGAGAAAAATTATATAGAATTACATGATTGATTTTTGGGAGAGATCTTTATCAATGTTGAAGAAACCCGATGCCGATGGCACTGCGGGAAGATTTGAACCGGTGATATAAAAAAAATAATCGATGAAATATCCGAGATATTGAATTTAGCAAATGTTAATCCCAATGAAATAGTTGTATTTCAAGATCGTCAGATTAAATTGAAAACTAGTAATATCTCCCTTGATGATATTCTAGTTAAACAACGCAATGTAACGGAAAATGCTATCGCGTTGTTTTCCGATCAGGGTAAACTCAAACCGGGTGTACTTGTTTCAACTATTGTGGATGCCCATCAAAAACTACAATCAGAATACAACGATCATATAATTAATTTTGGTCGATTACAACAGAGTATAATTGATAACATAGAAGCCCTGATAAATAATTTCTTCGGTATTCCACGTTCGCAACCCAAGTTGCATTTCATACACGTAAAAACCGCTATCGATAATTTGGCAAAATTGCGATCCGAGTATGACACTCATATCGAACAATTTACTACGTTACGTAGAAATTTTAAAAGAACCGATGATGCCGTCGATAAATTTTTTGGTAAAAATGCCAAACCCGAAGATATCAAAACAGATCTCGCTGATATTATCACGAAACTCGATGAAATAACCACGATTAATCAGCGATTAGGAGTTGTTCGCGAAGATATTAAAACGACCAACGATGTCATCAAGGATGATCTACCGAGGATGATAGAAAAACTTTAAAGAATAAAAATTCCTCACGAACAAAAACATATCATAAATAACGTGTACGCGATCCAACACGGATCATTTACGTGGACACCTACAAACAAAATATTAAATATCAGCGCGGCCGTCATGGGTATTTATCGATTAACATTAGTGTCACCGACTCAATTTAATATTTCATCAACGAGTTAATCTAGGGTCAATAATATGATATCAACGATCATCGACAAAGGAACGATTGAACAATTCACAATAACATCCACTGATAATAATTTGGCTAGGATTTCCTTAACATGGTATGTGGAATTCGTAGCGGATTTAAGTAAACAACTAAATTGAATTCTATTTGAAAAACACTAGTGTTTTCAAAATAAAATGTCATCACAGCAGTATCGCTATTATCAGGTCAGAGAATTTCAAACCAAACTCAAAGCCCTCACTGAGGACTACCAAACAAAAATTAAAAAAAATACCGCAGGCGAATTACCGCAGTTGATGTTACCGTATATTCGGTATCAGGTGTAATCACCGGAGCTGGTATTATACTCTCCTCGGTGACAATGGTTGCTCCGATAGCTGTTCCAATTTGTATAGCAGCGGCGACAACAATCGCGGAAATAATCTCGATATTAACAAACAAAATATCATCGTGTAGCCAGCGCAAACTACAAGATTACGTAATTAAGTTTCATGTTGTATCCACTGCATACTCCCAATTATCCTCGATAATATCATCGTCACTCGATGATACATTAATATCAGATAATGAGTTTTCAGCGATGGTACGTGTTTATGATTCCGCGATTTCAAAATTAGAAAAACAACATGAGTATAATAACAATGGCGACACCGCAAGAACTACTTCAACAAATAGAGGAAAAAAACAACCCGGTGAAAACAAGTATGGTATCAATAACCTCAATGAATCCTGAATTCAGTGTGAATTTCCCTACTCCGATTCCCGTGAAGGAGATAGCGTTAGCAAAATTACGAGTGTATCACAGTTGGCCTAATATTAGGTCGGTAGCATTTGGTGGTCAACAACAGAATAATTCCTTGGTGTTTGCAAGTAAGAATAAACCCGATGGTACTCCAGACTGAAACGTTGTTTCGTTACCATCTGGGTCCTACCAAATCGAACAAATCAATAACGAATTACAACTCAGAATAAAATCCATTACTGGAAAAGAATCGAAAATCGCAATGACAGTTCACGAGCCGACGTTATTATCTGCCATTGAGATAAACTCACCCGGGTATGTAGTAGATATTTATCAGAGTTCTATAAGAACAATATTAGGATCGCCTGAAAATCCACCTCAGGTATCTTATCAAATACCAGAACCGAAAATATTCAATTATATCACAGACGAAAAATCATACCAAGAATTTACTCCATCATATCAAGATGATTTATCTGATATAAAAATACACGATTAACTGATATATTTATATTTATCGATAACAATAACATGCAATGGGAATTTGTTATTGAAAAAACTCCTGATTTATCCATTACCGTTGTATTCATTTTAAATAACATAATTGATTATTTCAAAGAGATTAATCAATTACATTGAACACAACTAGAACGACTACGACGGAACTTCCAAGAGCATCTCTCTGATATAACAAAATCACGTGATGAGATCATAAATTGTGTTAGGATATTAAATCAGCTTGTATCTGACATGGAATATATCAACAAACGAATAATTCAAGTAATAATTAATGATAAGAAAGGAGATAAACAAAAATTCCTAACTGGTTACAATATAACACAGGCCGATTTACCCGATTTCAAGTTTCCTGGGTATAACGCAAATGAACTAAAAAAATCTGCTAATGATCTTATTCAAGAAAACTTTTCTCTGATACTCGCCAAATGGAAACAACAAACAACAATCCTCAAACATAATAATGACCCAGACGGCGGTGGAAGACATTCGCTCCTCAAAATGTGAACATATCCTCCGTTATAGCATTGAATTTAGTACGTGACGTTATCGGAGGAAGTTACCAAAAAAATCTCGAGCGATCTAGTCAAGCCCAACAAGGATATATTTTATATTCATTTGCACCAACAACTCCTCCAGGGTTTCTAATTATTGAGGATCCAACTAATCCAGTCTATATGCGATGTCATAATGATTCACTAACGAGAATTAATTTCAGACTCACTGACCAGTCCAATAATCTAATTGATTTACGAGGTGAGGTTTTACAAATTAGTCTGTTTGTAAAATCTTAAATTGCTAGCAATTTCAAGAATTGTTATCCCCATAGCAGCAGAGGGTAGCGCGACAACGACCTTGGCGTCTTTTTTTATTCTGGTTTGCCAAATGGACCCTTCTATAAAACATTTATGAGGAAGCCTTGGTTTGCCAAACAGACGCTTATAAAAAGTTGTCCGATTCGCCCCCTCTGCTGCTCTATCTATGATTGATAACTTCCAGAAAAATGCTGTGCGTATATTTATGTATTTGAAATGTCACTGATGTTTTGGTATGACGTCTACAATGGCTAAACATCACAAAATATGTTGTTTTCACGGAATCAAGATGTATAGAAAGAAAGACAGATAGATAGATAACCTAATTGGACTAAAATCGCCAAAGAAAAAAACTTAATGTTAGATATACCGTCAATTACGAACTGAAAATTCTGAAGTCCATGACGAACTATTTTAAAAGCTATGTTGACATATCAGATCATAACCTTTGACATTCCCTACCCATTATAGATACCTAATTCAGTACTTCCCTCAAACTTCATTAAAGTAATTCTTTCTTGACTAGCTGTAATGATATACTGAAAACATCCACTATATTATGATCTCGTTGCATCTCCATATACCATGGTATTGCATTAGTGTGTAGCTTTATATAAAAATGTACTATTGTTCCAATACATTATTTGTATATAGAAGCAATGGCGCCCGCACACAGGGTAAGTGGGGCATTGTGTGTGTGTGTGTGTGTGTGTGTGTGTGTGCGTTATTAAATAGACTTGGTCTTGGAGGGGAAAGGGGCAGAATGGATAACTCAAAATGTTGGGAACATAAAGAGTTTCTTATCTCTGGTCAAAAAAAATCTGTCTGACCAGTTTATTCACAATTGTCTAGAATCAGAGAATCTTTGAGAACTATATTATATAGAGATTGTTCATCAAATGCTTGCTATAAAAAGTATTTTCGAAATATGCTAACATTGGCAAAATTTAGAAGAACCCTTATCAATAAAGGATGTATTCCCATTCTTTTGTATATTGAACTCGGAATGCTGAAAGAAACAATATTTTACATCACTAGATATCAACGACTTGGAATTAGTATTATTATTATTAATACGTGTTGTAAGTTATTTCAAATGATGAAAAGTTTGATGGAAGTGGGCTAGAATTAAATACAAACATTTTTCAGTTCATATTTTGTTTGTTACATTTGATAGTTTTTAGAATTTAATTTTTATCATGGTTGCTTTCAAAAATATTATGGCTGTATACCGTTTAAAAGAATCTTAAATTGTTAACGACCATCTGGATTGAGAATATGACACTAAATATGGATCTATTTGGCTGAGTTTGGTATAGCTATTCATTTTGGGCTAACCTATTTAGCAGTTACACACGGCAGACAACAGCATGTACACATAAAGTGTTAGCTGTAGGTGACAAGTTACTCTCTAATTCTTAACAGGTACATATTTCTATACAGTACTCACCAATGAATGCGAATAAAATACTGATCCAATATTTCTATACAGTACTCACCAATGAATGCGAATAAAATACTGATCCAAACTGGTGTCGGTATGACTACCATATTGACATCATGGATGTGGGTAGTTATCAGTAATAAGATTGATGAAACGATTTTCAAGCTTGAAGTTGTAAGAGTCAACACGAACCATTGCGCAAACAACTAGTGTATCTTTGTTCTTACAAGGAAGTTAAATTGTATCCTTTTAGCTCTTCACTATCGGTGTAAACACATTGTATCCTGTTAGCTCTTCACTATTGGTGTAAACATCTATGAAAGAAAGGAAAGTACGACGCATACAGAGTTCAAGTAAAGGGTAAATAAAATGCGAATGCCACATGAAGCGGCACTATTTATATTCATAACATTTAGGTTACTCTGATTCAATATCAGGGCATTGACTCGTATCTTATCAAGAATGAGAAAGACACAAATGAGCCAACCAATGTTTAGGATGTTATTACATTAATATTTACATCCATAAGTATTTATTTTCGTGCAAAATATATACATCTCAAATGACTATACATATTAAACGCAAAGACATTACATTTACTACTACGTCACTTGAACTGGAGTAACAATAGTCTTTAGAAATATACGACATAAATTAATAAATGCAAATACATCCCATATTATATATTCTTACAAATTGTATACATCTATCGCTCTCTCGTACACACACATACGCCTCTCTCAAATTGATCTTGCCAGGCCAGGCTCCATCCATTCCACACCAGCAATAATAACATTTTTTAATAATAAACAAACACCAAAACAATGTTGTTTTATGGTTGATCAATTTGGGGAGGGAGATGGAGTAGAGATTACGGACAAAATGGAAGTGGAGAAATCCGACCCGGTGAATACAAATCCGGTCGGGCAGCTACCTGCTGGGTACTCTGATGCTGTATCTGGCAATACACAATGATTTTCATTTTAAAAAAATAATCTTACAACACAATTAGCTAAGTTTACTGTGCATGCTTTAATTATAATGACCAATGATATCCCTTCAATCCATCGATTCTCCTTGAAACCATTATATTATTGGACCAAACACCCATACACTCCGGTCCCTTGTGGGACTAGCTCACCAATATGATCCTTACATTCAAAGCTGCTAAAAGTTTATTGATAAGTTACTAATAATAAAAGAGTCAAAACCCACTTTACAGCTATTTTTGTACATGCAGATGGCAAGTATGAAAGCAAAGATGTTATCGATCGCATATTCAAGTTAAATGATTCCAATCTTGAAATGACTGAAAAGGAAAGACTGAAATATAGTTTTTCCTACCAATTTTATTTTCAGTACAATAGCTATGCGGCACATGGTATCTGTCTCACCAGTCTCTCAGATTCCAATTAATATTTTCCTCTGCGATCATGGGAAAAATTGCTGGATTTGAGGCCAGTAATCAAAATAATAAACTAAAAGAATTCGTAATTATTGCTCTAAACATAAATACTTTTGCAACCTTTTTATGTTTGCATTTTCGAAGGATATGTTTAACTTTAAGTTTTTACTACAATATCATACGTCATTATTATCGTCATAATTATGATGACGATGATGATTCATCCCTCCTGGCATAAAATAATTTATCGACTAAAGACTTTTGGATCAGTTTCACTAATACTGTAAAACCTTTCTTTCTCAGGTTGAGATTTCTTAATATATTTCATTTGGTGGCAAGTATACTGTCACGGTACATTCAGTAGGCATAAGGGAGTAAAGTATAGTAATACAATCTTCAATCCACCTTAAATGAATCGTTTTGTATCTGTGAGGAAATTTCGGTTTTACTCAGATCTGTGAAGTTCCTCGTCTCTTCTTTAGTGAGTAAAACTAAACGCGATTTCCATTCTTGTAATATCAATAACAATATTAAAATTTGTCATATTACCTGAAACATCGCAAATCAGATAATGGAAAATCCCAATTTTGTTTTAATCGGGGCCTGATACTGAAGGTACATCAATGAAGTTATTTTTATGTTCAAAGACACTTTATGTCTGCATCTATTCTGGAAAAGATTTCGAGTTATGCGAGTGAGATTATATAATGGCAAATATAAGTCATGCACCGTTGGGCCACCACCGATTTCCACTCGGCGTTACTTATACATTTGATTAATTCATGCGTGTAATGCACAGATGTGCTTACTGCATATTGCTACGCGTCATGTTAGCTGTTTCTATTTTTCAATTATTAATATATCGGCAAATACTCGATGTAGTTACTGCAATGTTTGTTATTATTCTTTTATTTTATAATTTACTTTCGTGTGAATAGTAAATGTAAAAATAGGTTAATAGACTCGTGGATCAAATCATCTTCCTGTTAGATAGAATGCTATGGGTATTTCGTCTATTATGATTTGATGAGACCAACCAATGATGAAACTATCATCATAATCATGTGACTTGAAAGCAATATAGCTTAAAAGGAGACTACTATCGAGAGGTGCATACACCTGATTTCTGAGTATTATAACAGCGAGTTAAATTCGATTCGACTATTATATAGCTGCATATATATATATATATACATATATATATATATATATATATATATATATATATATATATATATATATATATATATATATATATATATATATATGAACTCAGAGATACCTCGCGATATTCTTTTATAATATGGCTTGCATCCTATTTCTATCACGAAAAGGAATGTCCACCTTATAGTTCCAATTATGTATGCACAGCACCATAAGTACCGTCATTTCTAACGTTATTTATGTTGCTGCTGTTGCAAGTGGAGCTAAAAATCTTTCTTTTCAATTACTCTTTATATATTTCATAATATTTGAAATATGTTCGAGCAACCCAACCAAGTCAATGGATCCGCAATAAAAAATTACAAAGGATCTCGATTTCTCGCAAGTCAGTCGATGTTGAAATTATATGATTATACAGTTGATTTAGCAGCTGCAGAGAGGGTGAACAGACTAATTTTAGAAGCGTCTTTTTACTAAGCTAACACTTCGTACCAAAACGAAAAATAAAAGGTTAATAACACCAAACCGAAGCTTCTAACTAACCGAGAGGGTGAACATAGTAATTTTAGAAACGTCTATTTACTAAAATAAAACTTCGTACGAAAACGAAAAGTATAAGGTTAATAACACCAACCCGAAGCTTCTAACTAAAAGAGATGTTTACCACATGGACACTTATTCGAGACCACACCCTCTCTGCTGCTGTGAATTAAATCATTCTATAAACCAAATATTGTACCATCATGATCATGTAAATTAATTATTATAAATTTGTGTGGGGTAGCATGCTCTTTTGAAAAGAAATTTTCAAAACGATTATAATCCATATTACCAATATACCATGTCTGATGAATGTTTCTAAGTGCATGTGTATCAACTTCGTTAAACACAGTAAGAATATTACAGTTGTCTCTGATCACTTTTTAAATTTGTGTATATGGCTGGGTAACATAAATCAGATCGGTATTTTTATGCCTTCCTCGGGAAAATATTCTAGCTGGATTTGCTTGTTTATCCTCCATCGTACATAACCAAATTATTAATATTTCCATTAATATCAACTACAGATGGCGTTTCATTAATATCAGTGATACAATCAATAATATCATCACCGACGTAATTTAACTATTTTGTATTTTCATTTTAACAAATTATCACATCATAGCATCTCTAATCATCTGCAGACGGAACAACTAAATAAACCTTATCCTATTTTAACCACCTGATTAGTAAATTAAGGAACAACCGTGTCATTCCACTTCCAGATGAACTAATGATAATCATTCTGATATAATTTGATAGCACGGCATAGCGTTTAACCGGTTCTCGTTTTCTTGTTGCCGAAAAATCAATCACATCCATGATATATAATAAATAATATGGATTTATATTGCGTTAAATGCAAGTAGCAAACCTCCACAAATGAATTAAGAACTATTACAACAAAAATAATAGACCAACACTGGTGGATAATGTGAACGAAACGGTACAAAACAATTCAAATGTATCTCAGGTGGCAAATCAACTTTCTTAAAAAAAGAGAAGGTCATATTGAAGCCAAGTTAGCTAAATAACCATTAACTCCGTGGGCTAAATATCCAAGACAAAACATCTTCCAGGACATAATTACTGCGATCCTGGTACTTGACTTGATATTCGACTTGACAATCAGAATCAACCAATACCAGGTTAATATCCGATAAATGAAATTGATCGAGCTTGTCACACTCATGGTGTAGCTTATAAAAGTGAAAATCTACAACATAGGCATAATGCAGGTGTGACATTGATTCAGGCCTTAAATTCCATTAACAAACTCTTTCAAGAAATCATTAGCAAACTTGTTAGTAAGATCTGCAATGAAGGGTAAGCTATTATTAGGGCCTGGTAATTAATATTATGAAATCTATTTATTGAAGTCCAAGAGGATTTTGGAGTGGTAGAAACGTAATTAACAAATTTGCCAAAGCAGCAGGTGTCAAACGTTCTACTGCCGCAGATTGGTTATCACGACAAGCAAGCTGGCAAATGTATATACCCCCGTCTAAACGAATTGAATATGCGCATTTTGATGTCAGTGTTCCTAATAAAGTTTATCAGGCTGATATTTTATTTTTACTACATGATACTATAAAAATAGGAAGACGTGAAATAACATACAAAATATGCATTGACTGTAGTTGACGTTGCAATCAGATACAGAGCCAATATCAACAAAGACAGCAGCAGACGTTGCTTCTGCTTTTCAATGAATTTATCAACGAGGACCCGGACCACAAGGCAGTCTGCGATGGCCACAAAAAAAATGAGTTTTCGAAACAACCAGTATTGGGTAATATTATTGTCAGATATTTATATGAACCTGGTGAACTTGAAGGTGGTAAAAAAACAACGACTTATCCTATTTGGTGTATCACATCACACACAATATCTAGTATAGCAAGATCTACGGGTAGACCTGCAATCTATAGAGTAGATTCAACTGCTCCTCAGCGTGGATTTACACGTGAACAATTAATTGCAGGTAATACCCTAGGTTACAAAATTAACATCACGATCACTTTACTAGCACCTATACGTCTATTACATTCAAGACAGGTCAGCATCGTCTTTTCACGTGTATGACCGCAACTACTATCCTTCCTATCTACGGTAAATTGTCGTGGATGTTTATCTGAATACTGACATAGCATTACTGTGTTATAGCAAGCACAATGATTATTCTGCTGATGTGTCAGCATCATTATAAATTCAGCATCAATATCCAATTCTCTTAAACCAATTTTGGTCACTTTGTTTATAACCAGCGATGTTTTGTGTTACTATATCATCACTAAAAGTTCGTTGATGGCGTCAGTAAAATTTACAAAACCCCTTTGCAGCTGAGATATTCTTCTAACTCGTGATACTGTGAGATTGACTAAATTTGACCACTTGATACGATCATCAATAATCCAAACGACTGTATCAGAGATAGTTAACCCCTGAGATGAATGTATCGTCATTGCGTATCCTAGCGCCATGGGGATTTGTCTTTTAATGTATCCTGGACAGCGCTGAGAGGAACTAGAACAATCTCATTTAATACGAGATCCTGTTTCCTTGACTATCCTGGTATGTGAACTTCAATATTCTGTCGTCGTGTATCTTCTGGTCTATAACATAACGCTACAGGCAATTCTACCTACTTTACCTTATGTAACTGAAGTAATTGATGTTGAAGTTTATCACGAATTATCTTTTTACATGCAACTATCAAATCTTTTGGTCTTCATTTCTCCCAAAAATCATTTATGGATGTTCTGTAATTATTTCACACGCTGTTTTACACCGGATTTTATTCGGTTGTAGTCTGATTAATGTCTTAAACTCTTTTAATTCTGGATTGAGCGCTCTATGACCAGTATCACGTTCTTCATAATAATCTACAAAATCCTTCAACCATTCGTGGGGGAGATTTTCCAACAAATGGCGGAGGTTCACCGTGATCAACACACATTATCAAAGTTGTATTCTTAAGCAATAACCAATCAATAAACATTATTAATATATCCAGCGACATTGTACATATTTCATCACAAATTATTTTTCTAGGTATATATTTCTCACCCATCCTCAAAGGAGTCCGTACGTCAGCTTTAGCAGCAGAGAGGGTGAATCCTACAACCTTTTTTTTTACTTTTTTGATTATACCCTAGACCCTTCTCGCGAACCAGAAAAAAAAATGACAGTGATTGTATTCGCGTTTTCGTTGATGAATCATAAATGTCGCAACGTCGTTGTCACTCACCCTCTCTGCTGCTATGGGTTACGGTGATTTTAACCGAATATTTGATCTAGTCCTATACGATATCGTGTCCTCGGGTCTGCTAAATTTATTGTCACAAATCCGTGTGGTTTTGACTGAGCGTGACTAAAGAAATTTCTAAACTGATTATGATTCATATCACCGCTGCACCAAGTCTGATGAATATTTCGTAGCGTATGAGTATCAACGCCGTTAAATACACACAACACATTGCAATTATCTCTGATCACTTTTGGTATTTGTGTGTACCGTTGAGTGACATATATCACGTCAGTGTTTTTATGCCTGCCTCGGGAAAATATTCTAGCGGGATTTTTTTGATTATCTAACATGATATCATCGTATACCACTAAATTGTTAATACTTCCATCGATGTCTTCCACGGAAGGGGCTTCCTCTATATCAGTAATAAATTCAATAATATCATCATCGATTTGAAATTCTTTTGCTTTCTCGTTAAAATCCTTTAGCACTTCATAGCATCGCTGATCGTCTACACTCGGGGCTATTAAATACAATTTGTTCCATTTCATCCATCTCGTTATCAAATTAAGTAGCAGTTGTGTCTTTCCGCTTCCAGATGGTCCGATTATAATCATTCTAATTGAATTCGGCAACATTTCATGATGTTTAATAGGTTCCCGTCGTCGGGTAGCTGAATAATCAATTATATTCATGCCGTTACATATAAATTATGGATCTATATTGTGTGAAGTGTAAAAAACGTACTGGCACAGATGACTTGACGACGATTACAACTAAAAATAACCGATCAGCGCTTTCTGGTAAATGCGTACAATGTAGTACAAAGAAATTTAGATTTGTTTCTAAACCCAAGGAACCCAAGGAACCTTTAAAAAAAAACGAGGAGGTGATATTGCAGCCAAGCTAACTAAACTCCCTGGAACCCCATGGGCAAAATACCCTGGAGAAAAGCACCTTCCAGGATATAGTTATTGTGGACCGGGAACAAGACTTGATATCAGACTCAATGATCAAAATCAGCCCCGACCCGGTGAAGAACCAATAAATGCCATTGATAAGGCCTGTCACCTTCATGATGTGGCTTATAAAAGCAGTAATTTGCAACACAGGCATCTAGCAGATGTGAAATTAATTCATGCGTTAAATGCTATTCCTGATAAATCTTTCAAAGAAAAATTGGCTTCCTTTTTGATAAAATCGGCTATGAAAAGTAAATTGATGTTAGGTGCTGGTAATTAATAACAACATGGAATCTATTTATTATTCTCCAAAAGGATACTGGAGAGGCAAGGCAGCAATCCATAAACTCGCTAGCGCTGCAAAAGTGAAAAAAACCACTGCGGCTCATTGGTTATCTAAACAGGCACTATGGCAAATTTATCTACCACCGCCTAAACAAATCAATTTCTCGCATTTTGATGTGACCGGACCCAATGAAGTTCATCAGGCTGATATATTATTTCTGCCACATGATCACGGTTACAAGTACGCATTAACCGTAGTTGATATTGCAAGTCGATACAAGGAAGCAGAACCTTTAAAAACAAAATCAGCCACTTCAGTGGCTTCTGCATTTGAAAGGATTTATCGACGAGGTCATCTGCACTGGCCAAATCTATTGCAGGTTGATCCTGGCAAGGAATTTCAGGGTGCAGTGTTATCAATAATGAAAAATCATAATGTCACTATCAGACGAGGACATACTGCGCTACATCGTGATCAGGCCATTGTAGAACGGTTTAATAAAACCCTTGCTGAGCGGTTATTTGGATATCAATACGCAAAAGAATTCATCCAAGAAAAAAGATCCCGTGAATGGGTTAAAAGGTTACCAGCTGTGATTACTGCACTGAATAATGAGATTACTAGAACAATTAATTTGAAACCTATCAATGCGATTAAAAAGAAGTCAATACCTGAAATGGAAATTCAAAAAGATTTTTCTAGAAACGCTAGCGTTTCCCAACCAATTCTTGGTAGTAATGTCATTGTGAGATATTTATATGAACCAGGAGAGCTTGAGGGTGGCAGAAAAAGAGCTACTGATCCTATTTGGAGTGTTACTACACACAAGATATCTAGTATAACACGATCTACGGGTAGACTTCCAATCTATAAACTGGATTCAACTGCCCCTCAACGGGGTTTTACTAGACAACAATTACAAGTGATACCTGAGGATACTCAATTACCACCGCATGGGCTTAACTAGCACCCTTGCGTCTATTGCACTCAAGACAAGTCAACATCACATTGTTTCTGACATGACCGAGACTATTATTTTTTCTGTCAACGGTAAATTGGCGAGGATCCTTATCCGAATACTGCCAACGCATTATACAATTGCAACTTGCGCAGTGATTATTCTGTTGTTGTTTCAAAGTGATTATTAATTCAGCATCAATGTCAAATTCTCGTTGTTTTTTTTTGTCCTGTTGTTTGTAACCGGAGAGTTTTTTATCAATAATATCATCTATTCTGGTGTCATTATCATCACCAATGATTTCATCATCCAGGACAATTCTTCGAAGTTGATTTATTTTTCGTACTCTAGACACTGCAAGATAGACTAAATTTGACCATTCGATGCGATTATCTACCATCCAAACAATTGTATCTGATATAGTCAATCCTTGCGAAGAATGTATTGTTGCTGCGTATCCTAGCGTCCATGGGGATTTATTAGCACGCAATGCATCTTCAACGACATTGATATCAACCAGCACAATATCATTTAATACGAGAATCTGCTTTTCACTTCCTGACTCTGTCAGGCCTGGAATATCAACTTCAATGTTCTGTTTTCGTGTATCTGATGGCCTATAACAGAGGGGCACTGGAAGTGTTGCGAATTTTTGTTTATGCAATTCAAATAATTTCATCTGAAGTGTGTCTCTGACTATTTTTCTACTTGCAATGATCAAATCATTTGGTCTCCATGCTTCCCAAAACTCATTCATTGGAGTTTCTGAAATTATTTCACGCGCTATTTCACATTGGATTTTATCCGGTTGTAATCTAATTAGTTTCTTAAATTCTTTTAATTCATTATCAAGTGATCTATGATCGGTATCAATTTCTTCATAATAGTCTACAAAACCCTTTAGCCATTCATGTGGGGAAGCACCGACAAATGGTGGTGGTTGGCCGTGATCACCGCACATGACGATTTTTGTATTTTTCAATAACAACCACTCAAGAAATATTTTTAATACATCTAATGGCACTGTGTCTATTTCATCCCAAATGATAATTTCAGGAATAAATTTCTCTCCCATGCGCTCAGGAGTCCATTTATCTCCCTTCCATCGGAAAAAACTATGATAGGTACAGGCATTAACTCCTCTCTGTATCATCTCTCTTGCAAGTCTGTGTGTTGGTGTTAGTACAATCATGTTTGATTTTGAAACGCTAGCGTTTCTACGAAATAACTCAATTGCCCGGGTTGTTTTTCCTGACCCACCACAGCCGTTTAAATAAACTGTTTTATATCTACAGATTGGATCAGAACACGGTGGTGCATTAGAAAATTCTGAACACTGATTGCTTTCTAAATAATTATTTTCAATGGTAACATCTGCTGATGGAATATAATCATGAAGCATTTCTTTCTTAATTCTCCATGACCCCCAATTCTCGTTGCCAGTAGCCTTAAAATCAGTCATTTTGCTATTTATGTAAAATGAGTCAGTGGCAACTCTAACTGCGGTGGTAGGAAATCTATTGATCATTGAAAATAAATTAATAGAAGCATAACCAAGCATAGAAGCTCTCAAATGTGTGTACTGCGGATTGTATCCATCAGTGTAAGTAACAATTGTACCCAATTTGGTTCCATCGGACATAAATGCGTCCTTACGATTGACATATAGACCTTTATTCGTTAAATCCGTGATTACAAAATCGTATTCAGCATTGTCTATAATCAATCGTGAAGAATATCTCGTATTGTCGTATTTGCCACCTTGGGTAAATTTACCGATTATTCTTCGTCCAAGATCTTTTGCTTCATTGTTTCTGATTTAAAATAACTGTTTGGACCAATCCATGATTTGTTGTTCATTAAAATCAGGAAACAGTTTTCGCTCTTCGCTAATTATTTTTTCTAGATCAGGTTGTGGTAACCAGACTGATTTCTGTGCTCGATAGGATATAATTGCTTCACTGACAATTAATGATTTTAACATCTTACAATCAAGCATATACCGTAATAACACTATTGGCATCCAGTGTTTTTCAGACATGTGTTTACCAATCCAAAGATAACTACACGGATGAAGTCCTGTAGCCATTTCAAATGATACCACACAAGCGAATCCGGTTAAATCGAAATGTGGCAGTGGTCCATTAATAGCAACACGGGTCATTTCGTGTGTAGGGTGTCCAAATCGTTTGAAATATTTCTCGCACTCTCCATACCCAAGAAAACTTCCTGGATAACATGCAATCATATCAACTGAAATAACGGTATCAGCGGTGTATTTTGTATTCCATAATCCTCCATGGCTGTATTCAAGACAGGACAATTTGACATCTGATAAGAACTCACTTCGTGTTGGTTTCCACGCGTTTTTCTTTCTAGCAAAATGTGTTGCAATGGATGGTACTGTAAAACAGTTTGCTAATAATTGATCTTCGATTTCCTCCCCAGAAAACTCACTAGCTAGTTGTTTCATTTGATTATGCAGTTCTTCGGTACGATATAATTCTCCGTTGGGCCTTACAAACTGATCAAATCTACATTCTTCGTCTGAAGCACTATGAAATAGCCACATTGACACAGGATCGTTTTTACTCAAATGGTAAATAGCATCAAATAATTTCTGCTCGGTAAAACATTCTTCAGGTCCCAACCCTGTTTGGAAAATATATTTTACGGTTCTATCCCGTGGGAATATTGTTACTGCAGATGACCACGCGTGTTCATTATGATCAATAATTTCAATTGGGGCTCCATTTTTATTATATTTCGATTCGTATAATACTTCACCGGTGATTGTCCTTACCGTTATTGGAAATCTCAATGATGTTTCTAATTTAGCTATATCCTGAATTGTTGCCCCATGCTGTTTCACTGTCAGTTCCCATTCGGTTATTTTTTTTCGTCTTAGATCAGTTAGTTTATTTCCCCGGGACGCATTTGTGAAGTGTTCCATTATTCTTGTTGCTACACAATTGAGCCTTGACGAAGAATATTTCATGGGTGCTAGTTTTGCAATATCAGGTTTGTCATTGAGCGGATATATCCCGTAAACAACTGCTGTGACAGGATAAGATCTTTCGTAGTAGGGTTTGTCAATTCCAGTCAAAATTCCTGGTTTTGAATCCTGAGTCACAGTGACAGTTTTTTTGTCCTTAAGAATAGGCTCGTATTTGTCCCTAATGATCCATTTTCCATCATCACGGATAAGGAATTTTATTCGAAAAAAATTTCTTTCTTCCCCAAGATTTGAGATTATCACTGCTGCTTTTTCATCATTCATGGTAGCGTCAACAACACCATCAATTCGAAATGTTGACCAACAATGAGCTGCCCCATCACGCTTGAATTCATTAAAACAGTCTCTGATTTTACTAATCAAGGTTCTATCAAGAATTTTATTCTTTGGTGTATCAGAAACTCTATCAAGATTGAATTGAACACTTTTCCAAGGCGCAATTTTCGATAATCTCTCAAACTCCTCCATACTATAATTAAAACAAGCATTTAAATGAAAGAATTAAGTATAATGAATCATTGCAAATGGCTTATGATTGGATCAGTGACACCGTGTAACAAATCATGCAGAAATGAATTCTGTGGGTATCATATGCAAAGCTTTCGTCGTGGAAGCCTTGGTCCGTTACCTTGTATTCGATGTGGAGTTGGGGTTAGGGGAAAATCGCAATTATGTTTCAGGTGTGGCGGCAAACGATACAGGGAACTAAAACGCTATTATGATAAACGAATAAAAAATGGACAATCAATCAGAAATTCTGACCCTGACACTGACAAAGTCAGCGACAAAATCATAAGAAACCCCCAAGACTACATTGAAAGATTCTCTAGTGATGTTATTAATGAATTATACAAATAGTATTAGTATACAAATGAACCAAGGGAGTTATCTCCCTTAGATTCTGATTCAGCGGCGGGAAATTGTTTTGTAAGAAAAGAAATGTTTTCAAACAATTATATTCTTTTTTCTAGTGTTTAAGTCAAATAATCTGTCTCATTTAAATACCTTGAAACACCATTAATAAGTAATTTAAGAAAATAAAATAACACCCTGTGGATTGCTGTATTAAGTTACCTTATATACTTTCTCCCTTAGATTGTGTTAACTTGTTTTATGGGTTATTGCGATTCAGCGGCTGGGCATTGTTTTGTAAGAAAAGAAATGTTTTCAAACAATTATAATCTTTTTTCTAGTGTTTAATGCAATTATTCAGTCTCATTTAAATACCGTGAAACACCATTAATAAGTAATTCAAGAAAATAAAATAGCACACCTTGCGGATTGCTGTATTAAGTCGCTATATATACTATATGAATATTTACAACATATATATGTTAAAAAACGTTATTCTTTATGGACGTGAACAGTGGTCTAACGGTATCGTGTTTGGCTTGTAAACCCAGACAATTATTATTCACATGTTCGCGCCCCATAGCAGACACATTGTCTGATGGTGAAACGGTGGATGTTTTTTTTTTCTATTTAATTGAGGGGAGGGAGGGCAACCCTTCTGTGTGCACATGCAAACCCATGCTATCAAATTTACGGTAGCGTGGGTTGTCGGTTTTTGACAACTTACGCTACCATGAATTTGATTTCAAATTCATGGGTTGCATGTTGAATGTGCACACATACAATGCCCTAAAATAAATAACATCCATGGATGTAATTAGCTCTCCATCACATTTGGGTAGCCCCGTATGGTGTTCAAAATGAATTACCGGCCAAAAAAGGTTCGTGGATGCACATTGGGTATAAACCCAGAATGAATTATCCGCTAAAAGAAACGGTCATAGGGTCAGAAAGAGCAAAAACAAAAAAAAAAAATTCTGATATTAAAACAGAAACAGAAAAATGCTCTCTAGGAACACTATGAAAGACACAAAGGCCTAATAAGGGACCCAATCAATGCAAATAGAACCACAACGGCCTATATCAAGGGGGTCAAATGACTGATAACCGCTCATCATGGTTGTTATTTATTTTTGTCTGCATTTATATTTATATATACAGAATTAATTTTAAAAAAGATATTTATATATACAGACTGAATTTTTAAAAAAGATATTTATATATACAGAATTATTTTTAAAAAAGATATTTATATATACAGAATTATTTTTAAAAAAGATATTTATATATACAGACTGAATTTTTAAAAAAGATATTTATATATACAGACTGAATTTTTAAAAAAGATATTTATATATACAGACAGAATTTTTAAAAAAGATATTTATATATACAGACAGAATTTTTAAAAAAGATATTTATATATACAGAATTATTTTTAAAAAAGATATTTATATATACAGACTGAATTTTTAAAAAAGATATTTATATATACAGACTGAATTTTTAAAAAAGATATTTATATATACAGACTGAATTTTTAAAAAAGATATTTATATATACAGACAGAATTTTTAAAAAAGATATTTATATATACAGACTGAATTTTTAAAAAAGATATTTATATATACAGAATTATTTTTAAAAAAGATATTTATATATACAGACAGAATTTTTAAAAAAGATATTTATATATACAGACAGAATTTTTGAAAAAGATATTTATATATACAGACTGAATTTTTAAAAAAGATATTTATATATACAGACTGAATTTTTAAAAAAGATATTTATATATACAGACTGAATTTTTAAAAAAGATATTTA
Source organism: Unio pictorum (assembly GCA_030141615.1). Classification (NCBI taxonomy): domain Eukaryota; kingdom Metazoa; phylum Mollusca; class Bivalvia; order Unionida; family Unionidae; genus Unio; species Unio pictorum. The sequence goes on from JARLTB010000096.1 coordinate 1,492,297, forward strand.
TATATACAGACTGAATTTTTAAAATATTAACGGCTTATTTATTTTTGAAAAATGAATTAGAAATATGTATTATCATATATGAATTCTGAAAATATGAATAGCATCATAGTTGAAATTGCAAAATTGAAAAGCCAGGATATTAAATTGTCAGATGGGTTAAATCCTGATCAAATTATGTCAGATTTTCAGGATATAGAATACGGAGTAAACAACAATAAGTATATGTTACCAAAGAAATATGCACTCATCAAAAAAATTCAGAATTCTATTCGCGACTCTCTTGCATTTTCCAGTGAAGTAGGTGTGTTTGTTCCGTTATATACTATCGTGGAAGGAATACGAAAAGAATTAGGTAACGAATATGAATTGAAAAAGGAAGTTAATTCTAAAATTAGAAACCTACGAGCGTTAATTCAAGAAAATGAACTATTTTGATTGACCGACCCTCAAAAGATTTTGTCATACCGTAAAATCTCCTTGAGATTTTCATTTTTTTAGCATTTTTTGAAAAATATTTCACACTGCGAAAATAAAATAGAATCCTAACAGCTTTTCTCTATCGAAAATCCAATGCAAAATCGACTACTTGACCCTACGAGGTTTTTTTTACCAAAAATCGATGAAAAATGACCAAACATCACTGAAAACAGGCAAAAATTGATGAAAAATGGCTAAAAATCATCAAAAATGAGTTTTAACAGCTTTTCCTTATGGAAAATCCCATGTAAAATCGACTACTTGACTGTAAAAATCTCAAAGAGATTACCACCAAAATTGCACAAAATGGCACCAAAACTGTCAAAAACAGGCAAAATCACTGAATATATTTCTCACAGCAATAAAAAAATAAAAATATTTCACAGCAATAAAAATAAAAATATTTCACAGCAATAAAAAATATTTCACAGCAATAAAAAATTGGACCGTTAGGGAAGGAATCATCGATGGGAAAAATTGTTTTGCAATTGAAAAATGGTTTCTGATTTCAAATAATGGTCAATGAAGCATTAACGACCCGATTGGCTCGTGAAAGATTAGATGCAATTAAGAGATTTGTACCAATTCGTGACTCTGTCAGGAATAAACTGCAACAACGACAGAGTTTACAAACGGATTTTGCTTTGGGGTCTGAAGAGTTGTTTAAACCAGTAACCACAGCAACGAAAGGGGTTGAGCGTGCTTTACTGGGAAATGTTCCCGAGACGGGAAAATCTGTTATTGGTGAACTTGAAAAAATAGCAGCGAAAACTGAACAAACAAAACAAATGGAATTAAAAAGAACAGTAGAGGACTTACGCATGAGATTTAACGCGGAAGGGTTAGCAGCAATTGATGAGACTGATCCAACAGAAATTCCTGCGCTTGTTGTTAAGACTTATGAAAACAGAAAAAAAATGTTGAAACCAGAACATCAAAAGTTTGTTAAGAATTTAACCCATTGGGCTGATATATTCTACAAAATCAAAACCGGAAAAAGTCAAAAAAAGACAGATAGTGCATCATACATTGAATATATCAATGCGGTGGATCACGTGTATAATCAATATGAAGAACTAAAACAACGAAAATTGCAAAAATTGAAAGGGCGGCGACAGCAACCTGCAAGGAAAGTACTCTACTCTCCTAAAAAACAACAAATACCACGTGATGATGATGATGATGATGATTATTTACAAGAAACGGATTTAGAAAAAATAGATGAAGCAGCTGGTTATAGCGGAAGTGGATTGCAAAATCCAAGGATTGGAAACTCAAAGAGTGAAAACACTAGCGTTACTTGTCCTGGTAACATTCTCAGTGATATATCACGGTTAGAAGTTCTCATCGGAGGAAAACGAGCCGGAAATAACTCTCCGGAAATAATTAATGAAGCAGCTGATATCTGTAGACGATTATTTGCCGGTGGTATCATGGACATTAATGTATATCGAGAATTCATTGCTGAGTTAGTTGAAAATCACAAAGATGCCCATGGTTATTACAGCGATTGATCACTAATTAAAAAACTACTAGTTTTATAACAAGATGATTATACACTACAATCATGATAAACCAACCCCCGTCTATGTGGTAAATTCACGGGTGCCAGTTTATAAAGCATACTATGGAGATGGTTTAGGTAATACCATTGCAGGTTTATTTACAAGAATGGCCCCAAAAGTGATGCCGTTAGCTAAACAATTAGGAATGAAAGCCATTGATGTTATTCGTGATAAGGGTATTGGTGCTGCTGGAGATCTTGCCGGGAAAGCGTTTTCTGCAGCAAAGGATAAAATAACATCATTAGTGAGACGAAAAAAGAAACCGGTACCATTGCCATCTACAGCGGAAATGCCTGCAGGTGTTAGTAAAATAATAAATAACGCAGTAGATGAAAAATTAGCGTCATTGGTAAATCAAGGGGACCAAAATAACATGATAGCAAACATGATAGCAGGAAGTGGCTTTAAAAAACCACGTAGAAAACGCTAGCGTTTTTCACGATGAAATGGAAAATCCGATTTAGACTCTGATAAATAGAATAAAATGTTCAAAAGGTCACCTGATCCAGCATTTGATATGGATGCCCCAGTGCGTAAAGATGATTCTGTACGCGATTTTCAATTTTATTCTTATCACGCAGTACAACCAGATCTCCGATCACGAATTGAACTTCAAGTTCATGATACCAGTAAATACTTTTTGCCTTGTGAAGCATTTATTGAAGTAGAAGGAGAACTTGTAACAAACAATGCTTTACATAATGATCCTCCATATGACAATAACCCAACTATCAAAGTCGGTTTTGTTAATAACGGTATCATGGCGTTATTTGAAAGCGCTAGATATCTCATTGATGGAAAAGAAATTGAATCCATTGACCGTGAAGTTGATGTGGCTACAACAATCATAGGGTTAGCAAGATATTCTGATGATTATACAAGATCAGCGGGTCCATCTATGATGTTTTCTAAGGATATTACTGATCACCCTGAACACAACCAGTATTCTAGAGTCAAGGCAACACGAGCTACAGCAGTTGATCCAGCACCAGCCGGATATGTAAGACCAGCTGCTGAATTTGATGTCATAAATAATATTACTAACTTCAACCTAGGATTTGCAACACGCGTAGCAACGTTGCAAGGACAGCGTCGACAATTTTCATGTGCAATTCCACTGCATCATATATTCGGATTCTGTAGAAACGTCCGAAAAGTTATTTATGGAGCTAAACACACAGTAGCGCTTGTACGAAAGGGTACTGATAATGATGCAATCTGGCGTGATGCTGGTGTTCCCGAGGGTAAAGTCATTTTAACAAAACTATCATTATGGATGCCAGTGTTAACTCCATCAATCAAAGCAGAAGAAAAATTGTTATCATTTATGAACCAAGGAGGAAAATCATTGTTGAGTTGGTTATCAGTGACTACGGATATTAAACTGGATAATGTTGAGGGTACATTCACATGGCACCTGGCATCAAAACAAGGGGTTTCAGCTCCACGTCATATATTTATTGCATTACAGAATAATGCACGAGTTGGTAAGCAAGAACGAAGTCATATGATATTTGATCAGTTAGGTGTTAATGAAGTCTCACTGAAAATAAACGGACAGCAGGAACCATCTGAAGATGTACAACTTGATTACGGTCAAAATCATATTTCACGTGTCTATCATAACTTATTGTCGTTTATGGCACGTGATCTAAATGTGGATACTGGTTTGCAAATATCACAATTGGATTTCAAAAGCCTCTATCCGATTTATTACTTTTCATTGGAACATCTTGATTTGATGAGACAATCTGTCGTTGATATACACTTTAGAGCCCGTGTAACCCGTCCTGGTGGTATTGCTAATTATAGAGCGGTTGCTGTCATTCTCAGTGATAAATCAATGCTACTTGAAGGTGTTGGTGGACGAATGAGATTTATTGATGCACCAGTGGAAAATCTTTGATTGAAAATCCGAAGGATTTTTCCATTAGAATCAATCTGTATTTGTATAATGTCATATAGTAATATCAATGTATCATTGACACCTGGTCAGTTAAAAAAATTGCAATCAAAATCCGCTAAACAATGTGGAACCACAATCACGTTGAAACCTAATCAAATGAATGGCGGGGCAAATAAATTGCCACTGACAACTCGTCAAGTGAAACATTTCAATGATGCTTTCAAGGATAAAAAAGGAGTTCAGATCACACTCTCTGCGGCTGCTATCAAAAATATGATAAAAACAGGTGGTATATTTCCATTGTTAGCGGCAATACCAGCATTGTTTGCGGCAGCAGCCCCAGCAGTCGCAAAAGCGGCCGCATTGGGGGTAGTTGGAGGCTTGGGGACAAAAGCGGTACAGAGCATTGCTGAATCATATGAACCGAAGAAAGGTCGAGGGTATAAAAAAAAGGGAAAGGGTCTAAGACTACCAGGAACCCCGTATTCATGGTACAGCGGAAAAGGCCTGAGACTACCAGGAACCCCGTATTCATGGTACAGCGGGAGATCCGTTCACGGATCAGGCCTGAGACTAGGACCGGTTTATTAATTGAGGAACCTATGGTTCCAATGTCCAATTTTGATTTAATGGATGCTGCTAAAAAACTAGCCATAAAAAATTTCAGAGGTGTTTTTATGAAAGATCAATTACCACATCCACCAAACAAAACTGAAACAGGTATTATTAATCTCGATAACAGCACCGGACCTGGAACTCACTGGGTTGCATACGCTATTGATCCACGTGGGATTGTCTATTTTGATTCATATGGATTAGCCCCGCCAAAAGAGTTTATGCGTTATATAAAAACCCTTCCAATGAAGACTTGGTATTCTACGCTACCAACACAACAAATCAATGACCCACCAATATGCGGCAGTGAAGTATTAAATGTCCTTGACGCTATTTCAGCATCTAGAAAACCACCTCATATTGTCGTAAATGACTACACTAGTAGTCGCTGGCAACGACGAAGTCGTCAAAAACGATTTTAAAGAGAGAAAGAGTTTTACAATAACATGATTGATATTTGGGGGAGATCTTTGAAACCCAAACCCGATGACACTGCAACTCCTGATTCTATCAAGGATATAACAAAAAAAATTAAAGATGAAATCGCTAAGACGTTGAATTTAGTAAATGTTGATCCTAATGAGATAGTTGTATTTCAAGACAAACAGGGTAAATTGAAATCTAGTAATGTGTCGTTGGATGATATTTTAGTTAAACAACAAAAGGCAATCGAGAACACCGTTGCGTTATTTTCCGATCAGGGTAAATTGAAATCTAGTAATGTGTCGTTGGATGATATTTTAGTTAAACAACAAAAGGCAATCGAGAACACCGTTGCGTTATTTTCCGATCAGGGTAAATTGAAAACCAGTGATGTGTCGTTGGATGATATTTTAGTTAAACAACAAAACGCAATCGAGAACACCGTTGCGTTATTTTCCGATCAGGGTAAATTGAAATCTAGTAATATTTCTCTGGATGATATTTTAGTTAAACAACAAAACGCAATCGAGAACACCGTTGCGTTATTTTCCGATCAGGGTAAATTGAAATCTAGTAATATTTCTCTGGATGATATTTTAGTTAAACAACAAAAGGCAATCGAGAACACCGTTGCGTTATTTTCCGATCAGGGTAAATTGAAAACCAGTAATATTTCTCTGGATGATATTTTAGTTAAACAACAAAAGGCAATCGAGAACACCGTTGCGTTATTTTCCGATCAGGGTAAATTGAAAACCAGTGATGTGTCGTTGGATGATATTTTAGTTAAACAACAAAACGCAATCGAGGATACTATCGCGTTATTTTCCGATCAGGGTAAACTCAAACCGGGTGTACTCTTTTCGACGATTACAGATCGATTTAAAACTCTCAACGATTCTGCGTTGGAACTAGCAACACTTCAATCTAAAACCGAAGAACACATAAAACAGTTTACCGCATTTCGTAGAAATATCATTGATAAATTTATTGGAACTGCATTCGATAAAATTGAACTAAAACTCCCTGATATTAAAAAATCCATCGATGAGACCAAAAACTTCATCGAAGACGTCAAAGGTGATATTTCGAGGATGATAACAGTCATTGAAAAAACAAAAATTCCTCATGAGAAAACCAACAACGTAGTATACACAATCAAACACGGATCATTTGAGTGGACACCTGAAAACAACAAATTAGACATCACTGCAACCGTTAAAGGTATTTATCGATTAACAATACTGAGAACGACTCAATTTAATATTTCATCGTCAAGTTCATCCGGGGTCAATAATACGATTTCAACGATCATCGACAAGGATACAACTGAACAGTTCACGTTAATAGCTACTGATAAAAATTTGGTTAGGGTTACAACAACGTGGTATGTGGAATTCGTAGCGGATTTAAGTAAATCGTAATTGAAAACGCTAGCGTTGTTAAAATAAAAATGATTTCATCATCGCAATATCGTTATGATCAGGTCAGAGAATTTCAAACTAGACTCAAAACCCTGTCTGAGGAGTATGCAATGAAAATTAAAAAATATCGCAGGAGAATTACAGCAATTGATGTTACCGTGTATTCAGTGAGTGGTGTAATCACCGGAGCTGGAATTATACTATCTTCAGTGACAATGATGGCTCCGATAGCTGTTCCGATTTGCATTTCTGCGGCAACAACAATCGCTGGAATTATTTCAATAATCACAAAAAAAATATCATCATGCAGCCAACGAAAATTACAAGACTACATAATTCAATTTCATGTTGTGTCCACTGCATGCTCGCAATTATCCTCATTGATATCGTCATCTCTCGATGATACAATTATATCAGAGAGTGAGTTTTCAGCGATGGTAGATATATATGATTCTGCGATGTCAAAATTAGAAATACAAAAACATGAGTATAGCAACGATGACAACACCGATGGAATTGGAAAAAAACAGAATGATCTCAATAACCTCAACGATATCAGATAGTGAGTTCTCAGTGATGATACGTGTCTATGATTCCGCAGTATCAAAATTAGAAATACATCATGAGTATAGCAACGATGACGACACCGCAGGAATTACTTCAACAAATAGTGGAGAACACAACCCCAGTACAAACCAGCATGATCTCAATAACCTCAACGAATCCAGAATTCAGTGTGAATTTCCCCTCTCCGGTCCCAGTGAAGGAGATAGCGCTAGCAAAATTACGAGTGTATCATAGCTGGCCTAATATTAGGTCAACATCATTTGATGGTCAACAACCCAATAATTCTTTAGTGTTTGCAAATAAGAATAAACCCGACGGAACCCCAGACTGGAACGTTGTTTCGATACCAACAGGGTCATACCAAATCGAACAAATCAATGATGAATTCGCGCGTAGAATAAAATCGGTTACTGGAAAAGAATCAAAAATCGCTATAACAGTTCATGTGCCGACGCTATCATCTGCCATTGAAATAAGCACAGAAGGATATGTCGTAGATATCTATCAAAGCTCAATAAGAACAGTGTTAGGTTGGCCTGAATTACCACCTCGACAAGTTAACATACCACCTGAACCGAAAAAATCTGATTATGTCACTGACAGGATAAAATCTGATAATCCAATAAAAAGCTATAGAGATTACAATAAGTCGTATTTTTTCATTAAAGTAGAATATGAGAACGGCCAAATTGATCATCATTTTGCTAACTGGGATAAAATCACTGAAAATTTCACATCGCTTAATTTCGATATTTCGATATTGTTAATATCTCTTAAATCCGGTACTCTCACCCGAGATGAATTTATCAGTGTCGTAGAAACATGTAACAAAATCATCAATGACATGGAAACATTTCATTCACGAATTATTCAAGAGGTATTAGGTGACAGTAGTCCTAAAACAAGAGATTTATTTGCAACAGAATATAATATCCCCGTCAAAGATATTCCAGCATTCAAACTACCAGGATATAACGTACCACAACTAACAAAACATCTCAGTGACTCCATCGATGAAGGTTTCAAAAAAATCCATGATACGTGGAAAAAAACACCATCACAACCACAAACAACTATCCTCAAACACAATAATGACCCAGATGGTGGCGGCAGGCATATTGCTCCGTTCAATGTGAATATTTCATCGGTGATAGCAATCAATTTAGTATGTGATGTTATCGAAGGAAGCTATCAAATAAATTTAGAACGATCAAATCAAGCCCAGCAGGGATATATTTTATATTCATTTGCACCAACAGCTCCTCCAGGATTTTTAATTATTGAGGATCCAACTAATCCAGTCTATATGCGGTGTCATAATAATTCATTAACCAGAATTAATTTCAAACTCACTGACCAGTCCAATAATCTGATTGATTTACAAGATGAGGTGTTAGCGATTAGTCTGTTTGTGAAATCCTAAGGATTTTCATCCTGAAGGAGGACACGATATCGTATCGGACTAGATCAAATATTCGGTTAAAATCACCGTAACCCATAGCAGCAGAGAGGGTGAGTGACAACGACGTTGCGACATTTATGATTCATCAACGAAAACGCGAATACAATCACTGTCATTTTTTTTTCTGGTTCGCGAGAAGGGTCTAGGGTATAATCAAAAAAGTAAAAAAAAAGGTTGTAGGATTCACCCTCTCTGCTGCTGCTTTGTAACGACAAAATCTATGATAAATACAAGAATTAACTCCTCGTTTATTCATTTCTCCTGCGAGTCTATTTGTATGAGTTAAGACAATTAAATCTGAATTCTGTCTAAATAATTCAATAACACGAGTTGTCCTTCCGCATCCGCCTGGTCCATTTGGACAAACAGTCTTATGCCTGCATGCTGGATCGAATATAGATGGCGCTCTCGACATTTGTCGACGCGATAATTCTGATCGATAAGTAGCTCTCATTTTAACATCTGCGTATTCAGAATAATCACTAAACATTTCTTATTTAATTCTCCATGAACCCTACGGTTCATCAGTACTTATAAATAGAGTCATTAATTCTGTCTACTGTTTTCCTCGATATACAATGAATCTGTTGCAACTCTAAGTGCGGTGTCAGTGAATCTATTTGTCAGTAATAGCAAGTTTAGAGAAATATAAGCGAGCCTAAATGATCTTAGATGTATATATTGGGGAGAGACGTCATCGATATAACCAACAATTGTAATCAGTGTTCAGTTAGACAAGTATGCATTTTCTCGACTTACAAATATATCTCTCTTTGTTGCATCTGCGATTATAAAATTGTATCCAGTATCATCAAGAATTAATCGTGCATAATCGTATGCACCACCTTGAGTAAATTTACCAAATATTCTTCTACCGAGATCTTTTGATGTTTTATCATCATCAGGTTATGGTAGCCAAACTTCAGTCTGCTCGTGATATGATATAATTGACTCACTTACATCAGCGATATCAGTATTTTACAATCAATTATATATCGTAATAAAACTATTGGTGCCCAGTAGTTTTCAGAGATGTATCTACCAAACCAAATATAACAAATCGGATGGAGTCCTTTAGCAAACTCGAATGATATAATACGAGCGAATCCGGTTAGATCAAAATCGGGTAGTAGCCCATTTATTAGTTAGTAGTGGCCCATTTATTGATACTCGTGTCATCTCTTGATGGGGGTGCCCAAATCTTTTACAATATCCAGAACATTCAGGAAGTCAGAGAAAACTACCAAGATGACTAGCGACTATATCAACCGAGATAATATCTTTATAATCGTATTTAGCATTGACCGTGTCCATATTCATAGCAACTTGATTGTACATCCTAAAGAAATTCAAATCGTGTTGGTTTCCACGAACTCTTTTCTCGGGCAAAGTGAGCTGCAACTGACGCAACTGTAAAGCAATTTTTTTAGTAATTTTTCAATGTTGAACATTTCTGCGCGAGATTTTTCATTTCTTCATAAAGAGATTTATATATATATTACCGTTATGTCTTACAATGTGATCTAATTGAATGTTTCATTGCTACAAATACTTCCATCTGTTCTAATAATGTTTCCATAACTCTTAAATAACCATACTGATACAATACTTACTTATTTCAGGAATAAAATCAAACCTGTTCTTGGTATAAAATCTTACAGTTCAATATGGTGGAATATTGTTACTGCGTTAGGCCACGCGTGGGCATTATGATCAATGATATTTATTGCAGCTTCTTTCGATTTATACTTTGATTCATATAATACTTCTATTATTGATTTCACAGTTATTGGGAATTTCTAGACAAAAACCCTTACCTGCATAATTTTATTGTAAATAGAAGGATATTTAGTAGTTTGTGTATTTAATCTATCCGAACTATTTGTTTCTTTGCATCTTATGTATTTGCACTTCAATTTTATAAAAGAATATTGTCCTGTTTTGCGAGATCACACGGAAATACCCTGCCGCGAATTTGTTAGCTCCCTTCCAAATACACAGGATGTGACGTCATTTGAGACGATTAACGTATACAAGTCAAATTCAGTTTGTGCAGCGAAGTGTCAAGTAGAAACAAGATGGTTCAATACGCAGCTCTAAATTGTGTGAATCAAATATACAAGTTAAGTGTCTCTAAATATGCCTTACAAATTAATCTTTTAGGAAGAAAAACAAAAATAAGTAACATATTGAATGCTTTATTCTTCTTCTATACCACCGCTGGGCAGCTCCCGAATTGCACAGAAAACCCATATGAAAGGGTACCTTCAACAATTTAGGAAAATCTTTAAAAGGACTAATAAATTAAAAAATACTCGAGTATGGAGAAGTACAATTTAAATTTTAAAAAATGTATGGATCCCCACTTGAGCACGGTCGAACTCATTATGAAATAAATAGACAATGCGATGAACGACACGGAAAAAATACAAGCCGTAAAAACAAGTTTCTTTTTTTTCCCTAAACAAAGATAGTACATCGTACTTCTTTCAAAATTAAAAATCAAATTAATGAATATAAAAAAATTGTGAAAAAAATCTTATATATCACATACATATAGCACCGACATCAATATCATACATGGAGTACAGGTGACCTCTAGCCAAGGTGGACAAAATGAACTAGGAAAAAATTTTGAGATTAGATGAATAAAACCTACTCGAATGGTCAACCCTATAGAAACACTAAGGATACAATACCCCATCACAGTTCAACTACATAAACAGAAATTTTAGAAAGGTGAGAAAAAATAAATTTAAAAACACCAAACTACATAACGGGAGTAACATAACAACGGATGAAAATTTTGTTCCTTTGTTCTCGAAAATGGGAGCGGGGATCTGTCTGGTGCCCGCCACCCCACCCCTCCACCCACCCCCAAAAAGATGTGTAAATAACAGAAGTTCCAGACAGAAGATTGTTTTTTTTCTCACATTTCTAAAGGAATCTAAAAGGCGAGCTGTATGAGCAATCAAATTAAAGAGAGATGGCTTTATTCTAACTCAACACACCATTTTGTGCCAGAGACATTTCGAGTTTGAATGTTTCTCTAAAGACCCAAGATCAGCGCCATTGTCAGAAGTTGACGAGTCCTGTTTATCTTGATCCCACGAATTTATCCTGTAAGGTTGGATGTTAATATAATATTTTACTTCAGGAATGTTGTTGATGTTGTTGTAGGGTTAAAGGCCATTTTCAGCACACGATAGGCTATACATGGCGGCCAGTATATATTGGTAGAGGAAGAACCCAGGAAACGCCCCAGAAAGAACCACCGACCCACGAGAAGCTACTGGCAATTGATTTTACATAATGTATTATGTAGAAAGATATGACACAATAATGCATGACCGAATAGTCAGTAAATAATGACTTTGTTTACCAATTCAAATTTCAACCTCAATTAAATTATCATTTCGTACATCCGCTTGTGCAGTTGGAGATATGTATATAAATGGATGTGACACTCAAATGTATAAATCCAGCTGTCCAAATGAAGATAGTTTCACCATCTAAAGCATAGAGAAGTGTTCTGATTTTAAGTCATGCATACGGTGTAGTAAGCTACAAATGAATGATGATAAGATGAATCCATTCGCCCAAAATTAACAGAAAAAAAATTAAAATCAGCGAAATTTCCATTAAATTTAAACACACTTAAAAATCTACGTTATTTTTAATCTCTCTCTCTCTCTGTCTCTCTCTCTCTCTCTCTCTCTCTCTCTCTCTCTCTCTCTCTGTCTCTCTCTCTCTCTCTCTGTCTCTCTCTCTCTCTCTCTCTCTCTCTCTCTCTCTCTCTCTCTCTCTCTCTGTGCCTAACGAATTAATCTTTTAGGAAGAAAACAAAAACTTGGAACATATAGAATACTTTCTTCTTCTTCTATTACACCTCTGGGCAGCTCCCGCACTGCACAAATAACCCATATGAACGGGTACCTTAAACAATTTCGGTGAATCTTTAAAAGTACTAATAAATAAATAAATAAGTAAATAAGTAAGTAAATAAATAAAGAAATAAATAAATAACTAAATATATAAATAAATAATAGTCTGGAGAAGTACAATTTTTTTTTTAAATGTATGGAAGTCCACTCGAGCACAGTTTAATTCAATATGAAATAAATAGACAATGCGAAAAATGACACGGAAGAAAATACAAGTTATAAAACAATCAGTTTATTTCCCTCCCTCCTTCCCCCTCCCACCCTAAACAAAGATAGTACACCGTACTTCGTTCAAAACTAAAAATCAAACAATGTATATATTTAATTGTACAAATAGCGAAAATCATCCCATTTGCAAATTCTGATAGGTTGTTTACTATAAAATCATCCCGTTTACACATTCTAATAGGATGTTTACTAGTAAAAATCGTGAAAAGCGTCTGAATCACATATTCTGATGGGGTGTTTACTAGACATATAAATACTATTTTTTCGTCAGGTCAGATTAAAATTTTATGTAAAGATTAAATTGTAGATTTTCTTGGATAAATCAATAAAGTTTCCAATTTGGTCCGTAAATTCGAAATTCATTCTTGTTAGTAAATTATTATGACATCGGAGATATACCGGATTAAACGGATCTTGTATGATCAAACATCCAGGGGATACTAGAGGGTAAAATACAAACTCAAAGTTTCTCGTTGTTGTTTGTGAATTGTATTATGGCTATACAAATAACGGAAGGAACCGCCACTAATACTAGAAGTACCTAATCTTTTTCTGCTCTTAAACTTGTACACTTCATCATCAACTCTGAATACAAGTTAACCGTCATAAATATCCTCGCTTGTGAATGAGCTTAAAGTAAGTTTGGTCTGGAAGGTTACTGATCTCGCATAAAACACCTATAAAGTTTTTAATTCTTACTTTGTTATCAGCATCGATTAAACGAAAATTTGACACTGAAGGTATTAAATCGTTTCTGCTAGTCTCAGACTTTTTCCTTACGAGTAAAGACTCCATGGTAATATTATGCCGCTTCTGTGCGTAAAACTACTCTCTGAAAATCTCAGACCTTTCCTCTTTTTTAAAAAATCATTGTCCCGTTGCTTTCTTTAGTGGCATTCCTACCGATATCCCCGAAGGCAGCAGCTCTTGCGACAGCAGGGGCAGCTGCCGCGATTAATTGTGGTATAGCAACGAGAAGTGGAAATATACCACTTGATTTAATTGTATTTGAAAAAGCACTCAATGATAAGTTAAGTCGGATTCCGGTTTTATCTTTCTTTGCATCATTCGCATTTTTAAGCAAACGTGTTGTCAGTGACAAGTTATTCTGACCACCCGTGATCTGATTATGTTTTAGTAATATTGTAATTCCATATTTTTTTTAGCTAAATGTGATTGTAGCTTTTTAATCTAACCAGGAATCAAAGTAAGATTTACATGATTGTAGGACATTTATAATAATACTCGTGTTTTTAAATAATTAAAGATTTTCTACTGGTGCATCAACAACTTTCATTCGTCCATCAGCACCTTCAAGTAACATCGCTCTGTCGCTGTGTACAGTCGACTCCGGTTAACTGCACACCCTCGGGAACCTCACGAGAACGTGCAGTTAACCGGAGTATGCAGTTAACCGGAGTATGGTACAGTACATCTTTAAGCATTGTGGAAAAAACGGGACCGGCGTGATTACGTGCAGTTATCCGGAGTGTGCAGTTAACCGATGTGCAGTTAAGTGGAGTCGACTGTATGACAGCAATTGTTCTGTGGGCAGCAATAGCGCCTTTATTAATGCTAGCTCGAAATTATATATCAACGACAGTCTGTCTGGTTAAATCAATATGTTCCAACGAAAAGTAATAGATCGGATAATATGTTGTATAATCCAGTTGTGATATTTGCAGACCGGTATTAACATTTTGATCACGCCCCATAAATGTCATTAAACGATGATATACACGTGATCATTGATTATCATCAAAATTAAGTCAAATATCTTCAAATAGTTCCTGTTGCACGTTTATTCTTAACCTGACATTATTAACACCTAATTTATCGAATATAATATGGTTACGTTCTTGTGAACCCACTCTTGTACGATCTTGTAGCGCAATAAATATTTGCCGTTGCGCAGAAACACCTGATTTGGATGCCATATGTCTTGTAAATAAACCATTCATTTCACTCTCAGTACTATGTGTAGATGTTGTTAGCCTTGATAACAATGATTTACTACCTATGTTCATAAACGGCAATAATTGGTGTTCTCTTTCGACTGATGGAGTCAATAATAACATCCACAATGATAGTTTTTGTTATAATTACTTTACCAGCAGCGATATCTCCTCGCCAGATTGCAACATTATCATCACCTTTTCGTGTAAGTTTAACAGCATTTTCAGCTCCAAAGATAACTTTTCTAACATCTTTACAAATTACAAAGATATTAGATAATTAATTGCACAAGCTAATCTTCTTCTATCACCTTTTAACATTAGCTGACGCATTGTGAATCAATCCTAAGTTGCACTGTCGATTAACATTAATAATCATGTTTTCTATATTAACATTAGCAGGCGGAGCAGTACGATATGTTTGTTGTCTAATAATATACGGATTATCATTATAAAAATCGGAACCGTCTTTAGCAAACATCATTGTCAGACCAGCTGATATTGTACAATCATCAGAATATCTTCTAAGCCAATTATTGTTGTAGCAACATTAACATCTTTTGTAATTGTTTCAGTTTCTATTGCATCAATTATATACCTAGCCTTATCAAACAATGCCATAATACCGTTATTAACAAAACCGACTTTATCATTAGCATCATATGGTGTATTAGCTACAACATTTGTTATAAGTTCAAGTACTATTTCGATAAATGATTCCCTAAGTAGAATATATCTACTCGCATCTTGAACCTTAATATCAATTTTTCCCCTTCGATTTGTTTCTATTTCATCATATGAATAAAATTGAAAATTACGTTTAGAATTATCTTTTTCAACCGGTGCCTTTATCTAAAATGCTGTATCAGATCTATATTTAAACATCTATTATTATATTTCTCAATTTAAATCAGCGTCGTCTTTAAAATCTACCTCCAGTAATGCTAGTATTCATATTTTGTTGATTCACCTTTGATTCTAGTCTTTGATCCGCCGCTTGGTTTATTACTTTAATGAAATTCGCAGGCATTATTTTATTGCTAGGTAAATTGACTGGTGGTGGTTGTTTTCGTCTTAGTAATCGTGCTAATCTATCTTTGACCGCTGAGAACGCTTTACTAGCAATATTACCAATAACACCAGTAGCTTTTGCACCAATAATATTAATAGCATTCATCAATAATTGTTTTGCGATTGGTGCTACTTTGGGAGCCATTCTTGCAAATAATACTTGAATAACATTACCGTATCCATCTCCGTAAGTTACTCTATATACAGGTTCTCGCGAATTTACTACTCTGACCATAGTCGGTCTAGGAAATTGTTGATGTACGATCATCTGAATTTATTAATATTAATTTAATCGGAAAAAAGAGTCACCAGTGACAATCAGTCACTATGATAATTATCAACAAGTTTATTAATAAATTCCAGGTATGCGCTGACATCTATGATAACACCTTGAAATAATCGTCGACAACTATCAAATGCTTCATTAATATTTCTTCTGAATTATTTCCAGCTCGCACTCCTCCTATAAGAACTTCTAATCGTGATACATCATTGAGAACACTATCAGGACAGGTAATAATGTTGATAAACCATTACCAGTAGCACCAGGGTCAGGCGCGTCATAAAAGTCCTGAAGAGTCTTGCTTGGAAGGTTTTTGTGTTGATTATTTTCATTCTTTTTGTAGTTGGTCTACTCTTTGAGAAAACTTCAAAAAATCCTTATTGTTTTTACTAATACCACCCTTATTATTACGCATTCTATAGATTATCATACGATATTCATCCTTCATACATATTTGATCGATATTTTGGTAACATCTCATGTTCATAATTTAGATCATTTGCAGTATATTCAGCTAGATGATAATCATTCACATCCTTAATTTTTTCATATACTCCAGGTCTAAATTTATTAGATTTTTTTTAAATAACATTTGCTAGAATTTCCTTCTTTTCTTTTGTTGATGTTTTATCTGCAGCTGCGGCAGAGGAAGTTGATAATGCGAGCTGGATTGTTGCTGAACACTTTCGAATTCATGTATTTTAGTTATGACATCATAAATATTGAATCTTTTTTTGAAACTCTATCTTTGTCATATGTTATGCGATATATCCATTTGTACCAGTTATATCTATATATTAAAACAGACCTTAATTAAGTTTTTGCGCTTGTGTACAGCTAAACTGATTCGCTATTAATCATGCCCCCAAAGTGAAGTAAAGCTCGTTACACAAGTGTGGGGATTGCTGGATAGAGGTGGATGTTTTGAAAGAATGGCATAATAATGTCGTAAAATTTAATCTAAATAATGTCGTAAAATATAATCTTACTAAATGCATGTTTGAATTATAAAGAGATGTGTAAAGCGGAGTGGATGGATTAAAACCAACGTCGCGTATGTCAGCGAACATCATGTATATGGCATTAATATTTTATACAACCATCATTGTAGATTATGGAATACTAATGCACAATAACAACTGTAAATATCGTCGACTCAGTAGTTATTGTGTTACATCTCACTCGTATGAGAACTTCTAAACGTCATTAAATATTGTTTGCAGATTTAATAAATCTTTAAGGTGCTTGTAATCTAATTAAGTAAAGATCGGTCCTAACAATAGATTGGAACACTTTTTTATCGTGTGAACTAATCCTTAATTCCAGTAAATGTTCAAACTGACAGTTCCGTCTCGTTAGTTCCCTAGGTCATGTGACAAGGATTACTGTCCGGCCTAAATCACCGTTCTTATGCATTGATATTATTGTTTAGCTTAAGCCTAAACATACATGGTTTCTTTCCATCATAACCATGTGACATCAATAGTCCAGAACAACATAATGAAGGTGAACAAAGGGACATAAACAGATAAGAACAACGCAATCAAGATAAAACAAGATTTCTAGTCACAGCACCAAAACGCGCCACTGGCCAGCCTCAATTTTGTCTTTTTTTTTGGCCGCTTTCTGATGTATGTAAAGTTAGTTAGTTAGTCTCTACGTCATGTCTGGAACATACGACTGCAATCGTCTTCCGCTATCTAGGTCGGTCATGAGCAGTGACTTTTGCCTCTACCATGAAAAGTTCAATCTCATCCAGCTCGGTCGTCGTATATTATTTCTGGCCGTACACATTAACGCTTATCAGCTGGTGTCCATCTGAGGGCTACCTTAGGTATCTGATCTTGGGAAATCCTCATTACATGTCCAGTCAAAAGATTCTGCGCATCTTTCTGCCCAGTGAAATGTTATTACATCCCGTCGTTTCATATAGGTTCGCGCTAAAGATCATTTTTGGCAAATAGATGTTGCAGATTTTATGTCTCGTCCACTTTATAAAGACATTTTCAGCAATTTGCCGAAATTTCAACAAGTATTTGTTTCACAGAGAAAAAAGAAAATGACGGTTTTCTTTCTGTATGATACTTGTTTTCGTGGTTTAGGTGGGTGGTGTTGAACAATGTATGAGAAGATCATATAAATGCAACGCGTTTGGAGAATTGACAGAAAACGTCGATGGATTCCTCGTTTGTTACGAATATGACAACTCGTGAGACGTAAATCTTTAATATTACCTTATGTATATATTTGGTTGTGGGGTTATGCGTGTGCTTAAAATCATCAGTTTCGTTGCAATTTCCAATAAATGTTTCTATTTAGACCTCAATGATACATCCTATCTAACTCATATATCATTCTTCATTAGTAGCAAATCTCCAGGAAATTTGATATTTTTAAGGACTTCAAAAGGATAGAATAAAGGCTTTTTGGCGCAATATATGTCGCGAAACAATGTGATGTGTTGTGATGTGTATTTGTGTGTTATTTGGATCTTTAACGTAGCTTTAACAATTGTTCACTTATATCGCTACGATGTCTGCAGTATGGCAGTTTATGGCGATGTCAGGCACTGGGTCATCATACCGCATACATATAGTATGTTGTCTCACCCAGTCACATTATCCTGTCACCAGGCCTACCAGTCCTAACACTAACCTCTTAATGCTGAGTGCCAAACGAGGCAGCTGTCAGTACAACGTTTCGGAGCCCCTAACTTCAGGTTGGTACTATGTATAAAAGTCAATGATGGTTTGAAGAATAGACCACTATCTCAAGAGTACAACAAACCATATATTAAAGACAGACATAGCAGAATGAAATTGAAGCTCATGGGGGGGGGGGAAAGAATTTCGAAGTTATGATCATTCTCACCTATATAGCATGACAGAGAGGGTCCTATGTCAAAACGGGTAATGGGAGGTAATCTAAGGTATCTTTGTCACTCTGTGTTATTCGTTTCCTTCCGATTATTGGTTTCTTTTTTTAAAATCGAGCTCGCGTCGAGTACATGTGGAATAGGCAATGTGCAAACGAATGAATGAGCAACTGACGAACGGATGACTGCAGGAAATTATGGCCAGACAAACAGATTTATAGACAAATAAAATGATGACAGCATATACACACATGGGATACTTCAAAAGGGGGTGGGGAATGATGTATTTTAGATGCATATGGAGTTCTTTCTATATGCATTTATTCATATTACTTTCAACAATCTCGCTTTGAATAATATTATACATAAACATGATTTTGTAAAATACTTTTTCTTTCTTAAAAAATGGTTAAATATTTAAATCCCGAATATAGAGATATTTGATTGAAACGGGTGAATAACAGACATTTTGCATCGAATGGGTGAAAATACTTGAGTTTATGACCCACGAGATTAACTATGTTCGTCATTCACTGGGACCAAGCAAATGTTCCCAAAATTATGCTGATATATATATATATATATATATATATATATATATATATATATATATATATATATATATATAGATATAATTTTTGCTGTGGAATTCTTTTATAGAATCGCTTCTAAAATACCACTAGTAAGATAATTCTCCGTCCTAATTCAAGTCAAAACAGTACATATAATACTGAAGAGTACATATAATACTGAAGAGAAAATTAAAGCACTTTGTGCTCTTTGAACTTTATTCAATATATCGAGGAAAACAAACAGCAAGTTGAGACCCGACATCAATTTCAGTCGCCAAAACCAATTCAAAATGGACACAGCAAGTTAAACCAGTCTCTTTGTTTTATTTAACGAGTCAGTCTCAATCTGACTAACCCATTTTATTTTTACATCTGTATGCACTTCTTGACACGAAAATTGTCTCCGTACCATAAATTGTCTCTACATACAAATATGGTACGTTCTATCCTACTCCAATGCAGGAACGATCTTGTTCCTCTTCTAGATCATCCAAGCTTCTTATTAAACTTCTTACATCTAGGTATGAAATCTGGTGCGGCTTCCTTATGTTCGCGTTTCAGCAAGACTTCTATTTCAGCTAGAGAGTTATGACAGCTCATCGAGCGAAGTTGGTCAGTCTTGACCGTTTCTTTCATGCGGATCTTGCTAACACGTTTGCTCTCGTTTTCAAGTCCCGTTGATGAAATAGTTATAGGCATGCCGGAGATTCGATCATTCCTGCATTTGTGTCGCCTGACCAATGTAATCGCGTTAGAGAGGCCCCAAGCGGAAATAACAGCAGGAACCGACGCCATTGCGCATGATACCAACTGTTGCCGCGTCTGCGACATGTGGCTGCAATGGAAATGACAAAAAGACATCAACAACTAAAAATACAGACAGTCATCAACGCCTTTCACTTCTAAAATATCAACTCTGAAGCAAAAACGGTCCTCATTAGTTCCGGCAACTCTGTGATGATGATTTATCTCCACAATTAGGGAGGCACCAATTATATCTCAACCTGCTTTGTTCTGATTTGGTAGATTCTACTTAAAATCCATATTCGCTTGTTCGTTACTTTCTTTTGCATTGGTGATTTGGAATCAATGTAAAACGTAAATATAAAGGCAATATCTACGTTATTGTTGAATGCATCAATAACATCTACCATGCCGCTATACACCTTTTGAGTACAGCATAATATCCTAAACCTGATCAACTACTCAAGGCACCAGTCGGTCAGTTTTGTGCTCAGAATATCATAAAGTGATGGCACAATAAGAGCAGTGGTTTAACTACGGATATGGTGTTAAATTAACATTGCCATTGTTAAACTTAGGTTGACATAATCTAACACAATAGGGAGTAAATGCATGCATATAATTTTATATGTAGCATTACAATGGAATATTTGATTGTCGAGAGATATTGTGCTATTAATTATTGAACAACAACGAGTTCCGACGTTTTCTGTACTCAGTTCAAAGCCCTTTGTTCAGACGATCTCTTTGCGTGTATCACTTATATATATATATATATATATATATATATATATATATATATATATATATATATATATATATATATATATATATATATATATATATATATATATATTTAATATTGTTAAATAATTTGATATGAATATCTTAACATAAAGGTCATCCAAGACGATAACGAGTAAGAGATTTACGGAATACATTTTGGCAAAAATTTAGTTTATTGGACTGTGTGGCAAAACATTGTGTCCCCACTGGAGACCCATTATGGGTCTCCAGTGGGGCCACAATGTTTGCCACACAGTAAAAATTCGGCATATTATATTTGGGAGCACAATGATGCGAATTTACAAGGACATTTACAAATGTACAGTAGAGTATACTGCAATACATTACATTTATTACAAAATTATTTTTCTAACCTTGATGATATCTGCCGAGCTCAGTTGTTGTACAGTAGATTACCATGTGAATTTGACATTCTTACTTGAATCTCATTAACAAAGTAACCTTTATCACATTGAAAATGTACGCAGAAAAAAAGTAAATACCAAGTGTTACAACTATTAGGACAGAAGTAGTAAGATTGACATTTTCTCTAAATTATAGTAAAGGAATTTTTCACTAATATATATTGAAGTAATTTTCTACTAAAATATATTAAGATTAATTTCATTTATTGCTATATCACAACTAAATACTATTGTAATAAAGTGTAAGCCTTATGAACAAAGGCAAAACTCCCTTGGATTTCTAAATTTTTCTTGTATTGCAAAGTTAGCAAGAAAAATACTTTCGGCAAGCTACATAGGTTACAGACCACATTGTCTTAGAATTCCAGTTTAGTAACTACATTGGTAATTCAGAAAACTTTCTGTCAAATGACGTAAACACAGTATGGACGATCCCGTGGATTGGAGATGAGAGCCTCTTTCTGGCTAGAAAAAGAGAACACTAGTATATCCATTGGTAACCATATTTGGTCGTGTGGTTACGTCCGGATTTCACATAAAAGAGGTGCAGACCGCGCACCATCGGTTCCTTCATTCTGAAGCCAGAAAGACTCGCCTCTCTAATTACAGGTTATTACTGTCAATGTTTGTAAGCATCTTTAAAGAATAAACACATTTAATGTTTGAGATTTTAACTGTAAAGTTCATATGTTTGCAACATTGTTTTTAACTGAATTCTTCTATTTATAATATATTGTAATGGAATGTTTAATTGTTTCAAAGAATTCATATTCATTTATATGTATGGTAACTTTTATTGCAAAAGACGAATTCGCTACCAACTTCATGTTTAGATTCAATATTGAAATAAATTATTCTTTAAGTAACAAAACAACCTATTCCAAATCAGTATTCTATTTTAAAATGAGTAAAATACATTCTATCAAAATAAATATTGCATTAATTGCAGCTATTACATTTTATATTCTTTGGCTATCTATTTAACTATTTGTTTTATATTTTAAAATGCAGAAACTATACAAATGAACGATGTTGGTAAGCTCAAAAATAAAGTGTAATTTTTATGTATTTCATGTATTTTAAATATAAAGCTTTATATATGCTTTATGTAATGTAGTAATATATGTATATTAATTATTTAAATAAAGTTAATTAATTATGAAGTCAGAAAGACTCGCCTTTCTAAATACAGTATCCCTGGACCTCTCGCACTGTCAGTTTCGCCCAAGATGTAGCCGTATCCACACCGTTATGAGTGACGATCCTCTTTTAAGCGAGCCGGAACATCTCTCTCTCTTCTCTCTCTCTCTCTCTCTCTCTCTCTCTCTCTCTCTCTCTCTCTCTCTCTCTCTCTCTCTCTCTCTCTCTCTCTTACCATGGATTTTGACCTTCCTTGACTTATGAGTAATTCCTTCTCATATCAAGAAATGAGATAAAGGTTATGCTAAGGCATACAAACCTTACATAACAAGCAATACAAAGTTAATAACACATATTGAATGACCTGCCTTTCGCATATTTCTGACTCCCTTAAAAAACAGTCCATAATATATTCCCCCTATCTTCTAATGCTCAATCTTGCAATAAAAAATAGAATCGACAGTCATAACAAAGTTGCGAAGTTTTCTTTTCACGTTTCACATTGTTGCCAATGCAATGACGTCTTACCTCGAATAGTTCGTGTTCTTTAGCGTGTTTGCCTACATACTTGTAGCTGCAATGTTTGAATCACATAAAGGCAATAATCTCATTTCTAATACAAAATCGTCCATGTTAGCGGTAACTATTGTACACTATACTTTTACATAAGTTACCTGAAAGGTAAAAAGGATATGTCATTATTATTATTATTATTATTATTATTATTATTATTATTATTATTATTATATTATTATTATACACATATTTTCTAAACTTTCCTACATGTAGTTCCTTTACATTGAGATGTATATTAATGTAGTAAATACACTGTATTATATATTTCATTGCAAAACGTTTACTAATATACTTTGTACGTATTTATCCATTGTTATATTATTATATTACCTTGGTTTAGTGTTAATTAGTTTCGCTGCCATAGCTACTACGCATGTATGAAGAAAACTGTCCTTGGTTTATGTCCCAAATATTTCCGTTGTGTGCTTACATCAGGTTCATAATATAACCTTTATTTTGCCACAGTTGTTGTCGAGATATGACATATAAAATGTTAGTATGTGATTAGACTATACGTGTTCTGCATGGTCTCAAATATGTATGACATATTATATATTTTGTAGTTATTGTGTGCTATCTATATTGCATGATTATTAATACTTTATTTGAGTTATATTGTGTCTCATATATTCAGAAATATGCCACAAGAGCGTTTTATTTCTACACATGCGCTGTGGCACGTTTTTTGCTTAAAGCTAACCTAGTTCTCTATATTCATTCTTTAATTTGTATAAGTCTTGAGAAAAAGTTTTCAAATTTTGTTTATGTTACTAATTTTGACTATCAATTATGGTGTTAAATGTAGGTACCTTTGCATACTCTCACCCGTTTTGGAAACTGTCCAGCATATGCATATTGCAAGGAGGCAAACTTTTCACAGTAAATCCCACCGTATCCACGTTCACATCCACAGATGAAGCCATTTTCTTGATTCAAGCATGTTCCACCATTTCGGCATGGGTTGCTCGCGCATTCGTTTATATCTATGAATATATTTATCTGTAGATTACTATGATATATGCCAGCGATACATACTAAAATACCTTCGTAGACAATTGTTCAATGAAAGTTGTAAAATCATTGTGGAAAATATAATATTCATAAGTACTCAATCAGGATGATGCGATAAAATAATTTCTTCATGAAATCATGGGTTTCTGATAATCGGACAATGGATGGAATGATAAGATGTTTAGAAAATCACATTTAAAGGAGACACCCATGACATTTATACAAATGTATGGGAAAATGTGTTGACAAAGTTATGAGTAATGGAAGTGAATGTGCTGAATATTATTAACTAACATTCACATAAGACCAATATATTTAAATGATCTATCACGTTTTCAGCATTATTACCATCATGTAATATTGTAAGCAATCAGTTTTAGTTAATATAAACATTTATAAAGTATATATATATTAATGCTTATTTCTCCTAGACAATTGTATAAAATATAATTTGATACAAGGAATTCCCACATAATTGATGACGTGATATAAAATTCACCAAACAAAAATCCTCTGATCTAACCAGGAAGAATTAGGGCGTACACCTTTGCAACAGACCTTTATTTCCTATGCAAGGTTATCATTTTCTTCCAGCCAGAATAAAAAAACAATATTTTGGCAAGTTCACGATAGAAAGACTTTTTGTATCGTCTGGATTTACTGAATAAGAAATAAAGGAGTTATTTACATGCTTAGAAGATATGCTTCAAGAGATGAAAACAAGATTTAATGCCACTGTCACACATAATTATCAAAAATAAACAAACAGGAGATTTTAAGAACTCTCCTAAGCGATTAGTATAATTCTGAGGAAAAGTGAATATAAAAACAAATTTGATCAAGAAGGAATAAAGCATAAAGAAATAAACTCAGAACAATCTGTAAACGAGAGAGAAGAAGAGAGTTGAGGGGATAAATAGATGATGACGCTGATCATGAGAAGGATGTAGGACCTGCGCAAACATTACGTAAAGAAAGAAACCTTTGAAAGATAAAGGTACAGAAACAATAATACAATTTATTCTCTCTCAAAAGAATGAAGTGTATATAATGATATACATATGAATATGGCCTGGATAAATATATACAACAATTGTGATAACAATTTTGTATAAGGCATCCAGAAGTGATCAAAGGTACAGTGTTTACTGCACATGTAAAAATACAATATTATTTATGAACTGGTACAAATACATAGGAAAATAATTTGTTAAAATTAATTAACCAGAAGAACATGGCATATGACATGCAATTTGTTTTATTAGTTATATTTAAGAATTTATAAACCGGTCCCAGTTTATTAAAGGTATCATTGTCTATGCGATTTATTAGGAATAAGTTAGTGAATATAAGTGAAATGGGCAAACCATTTAAATCTAAATAAGTTTTATCTGAAGTAGCCGAATACATTATGTATTCGAATTGCTTCATACCTGTATCGTATTCATCCTTGATACATTTTCTTCCATCCATTGTTTTTGTTTTCAAAATTGCTCGAGATCTATTTTTGTCTGGCACCTGAGATCTACGTAACTAACATACATTTTTTGGTACCGAAATATTTTCTCAATTTTGTGTATAATGTGAACGTATATTATTGAGTTAACCATTCTTTCAATCCTTTGAAACATATAATTATTTCAGATTTAATTCAAATTTCGCCATTGTCTGGGTCCATTCTAAAGTAGCTACTTTTAATTGCTTTATATGCTGAGTCACCGTTTGTTTGATTAAATCTACATTGTTGTCCGTCAATCTATATCTGAAATTGCCAGATTTGTATTTGATTGTCCTGGTAAAATTTATTAGATCTTTAATCAGTACTATGAATTGTAATTTGTTGATTTACCTGTTTTGTGTACTTAGTTTAAATCACCAAACTAACCCATCATTCTTTTGATTGTGTTGATGTAAAACAACAGTGTTATTCTATCACGGCATGTAAACAGATGAGCACTATCCCTCCTATTCTGCCATTATTATATTTACTTTAACTCGTTAAGTATTTACATGAACTATGTTAAAAGTTATGTAAAACAATCTGAAATTAACTTTTTGTTCGATAGAGAACTTGTTGCATGTTAATGTTGTTATATTCTAACAAGAGTGGCTTGATTTAATGAACTACTTACTAATCGCTAGAATTTTAATGTTAGTTGTCTTTGCTGCAAATATAAAAGCTAAACTAAAGTAGGTCACCTCACCAGATATCTCTTTGTCATATCTTCATTAATAAGAAAATTCTAAAAAGGGAAAATGTTCGATTTGATTGTTGGAAATGTTTCGTCTCTTACTATGATCGCATATTTAGGCATATGGAAAATAATAGATAAAAAGCTCGAGTACATCAGTGTGTATGGTCATTACAATTTTACATTCTTAACACAATATTTTTTTAAATTGTTTATTAGCACGACATATATTTAATGTATTTAGTGAGAGTACTGTAAATTAAATTTTCACAAAATGAGCCAATATTTAATGCACGCAAAAATATTTCGATTTACAAATAAATTATCCGTTTTGCCACTCTGACCGAAGAAACTGGTGATCCAAACTTACCGTATATTTATTTTAATGCATGTATTTGTTGACCGCAGCTGTTGATAAATGCAATATTAGTTCAGTCTTACCTAAATGACAATTAACGCCGAAATACCCGGATATGCAGGTGCAGGTATAGCTGTTGCCGTAACTTACACACGTACCTCCATGCTTGCACGGGTTAATATCACAATACGTTTGACCTACAAAATGACGGGAAAGTTCCATTTTTAATGTAACCACACAAAACGAAGCTGCAAAGTGCTTCGAAATAATTGCAGAACAAATCACTTGATGGATAAGAATATCATATTTAAAGAAACATTTGTTTTAACAATAATGTATGAACGATCGACCCTATTTTGTATAAACATAACTAATTTAATTTAAAACCAGTTAAAATGTCTTTCCCAAAGTTTGGAACATATCTTCCCTGCTTTAGCTGACTCTATTTAAAAGTATTAATACACCATGACAATGTCAATTAAAAGACTTTATCAGATTTGGCTTGAGTTACTTATATTGATTATTAGTATATCTTGTGTTAGTGATCAGTACCAGAACAGAAAGATTCTTTATTTCATTTTCTATTCGCTTGAGTCTAAACGAGAAAACATTTTAAAATCTGAGCAAACATAATCAAGAAGCTATTCGATCAACGGTGTGCATTACCATTTAAAACATGTTCAGTTTCAAACATAAACTTAAAAGTTTCTAAAGTTTCAATGATCTGCCCATTGTAATTTCTTGTAGAGAGTAAATTACAGACAGATGGTCGGCCCATTGTAATTTCTTGTAGAGAGTAAATTACAGACAGATGATCTGCCCATTGTAATTTCTTGGAGAGAGTAAATTACAGACAGATGGTCTGCCCATTGTAATTTCTTGGAGAGAGTAAATTACAGACAGATGGTATGCCAATTGTTATTTTTTTAGAAAGTAACTTTCAATGCATATTGCAGACCTATGATCTGCTTATTGTTATTATTGTAGAAAGTAAATATCGATACATATTGCAGACAGATGATCTGCTTATTGTCATTATTGTAGAAAGTTAATTTTGATACACTCGCAGCTACTGTTTGTTTGAAGAGCTGCGTAGCAATACAAATGTATCCTCGTCAAGGCATGAACCGTTATTTCCCATGCAAAATGTTATATTTATTTATCAGGATTTTAGATTGTAGACATTTAATGCCTTTAATGGTTTTCTATTCCAAAGTATATTTGAGTAGACCTATTTCCTAATCAGCAGTTACCTTTTACTCAAGTACTGATGGGGTAAGATAACATAATCTTTTTCTTGTATTCGAGACTCTAGGCACATCAACACTTTCAATATTGGA
This sequence comes from Unio pictorum, assembly GCA_030141615.1. Lineage (NCBI taxonomy): Eukaryota > Metazoa > Mollusca > Bivalvia > Unionida > Unionidae > Unio > Unio pictorum. Next base: position 1,520,236 of record JARLTB010000096.1, read on the forward strand.
ATTTATTTGGTGTAGCACTGGGATTCAATTGGAACGTCCGATAGAATTTTTAGTTATATTTGGGATTTAATTCACAGCGCTGAGTGCTCTTTTTAAAGTTTGACTTTCTATTCCTGGGAAATAAATTATTTGTTGAATTTTGCAAAACGTCTTGGTTTTCGATCTTTTCTGTTCCATATTTTAATATCATTGAGTCGTAACACAATATAATCCGATATAAAGCTGAGGAACCTGGAGTATAATTCATTGTTGTTTGGTTTTCGTAGACTTACTTTCTGAAGGATTAGTACGGTACCTGTGTATCTTGAATTTACCTCGCACTATCTATATGAATGAATAATGTATGGACCTTTTAGCTGTCAAATACAAGTACTTGCTTTCCGATGTAGATCAATTAATACTTGGAACTAAAAATACTTTAGACTGAAGTGTTTATTTAGACCGTTATTAAAGTTCATATTATACCTGACCACTTTTGTATCAACGTAAATACTTGCACATTGCATCATGCATGCATTATACAACATGTATGCGCATACATGTATTAACCGATCTACAAAGCTACTTGCACTTGGCATCATGCATGCAAGATGTGTATATATTTCCTACAGTTTCCACGACAGTGTTCTCTCTCTCTCTCTCTCTCTCTCTCTCTCTCTCTCTCTCTCTCTCTCTCTCTGCCATCTTGTCTTTCTTATATATATATATATATATATATATATATATATATATATATATATATATATATATATATATATATTTTCTAAATTATAACTATGGTCTAGTTTGCGACAAAGGGTGTGAAATACTAGCTCCAGGATTCAACATTATATACATTTCCATAATAGTACAAACAGTCTGTCATAAACAAACTTAAAATGCCAACATGATTAGACACAATAGCGTACTAATCACGAGGACACTATAGTCATTATGATATAGTTACATACCAGCTTGAGAGATATCTGAAGCTCTGTTTCTGTCCACTAAGAGAAGTAATCCGGCAAACAAGCAGATACATATTAGCATGATAACAGCTTTAAGGCGGCTTCCTGCGTGTTTCATCTGAAGCAGTGTATCTATCAACCTGATTAAAGCTGACATCAAATTTGCAGGTGTGTTGCACAAACTGAGTGTAGAGATAATGTCAACAATAGATATGGTGCGTCACGTAACTACTTGAGATAAGTTAGGTGAAGGGTTCAAGGGCTCTTCGCACCGCGAAACTAGTTTTTAAATTTGACATTACAAGATTAGCCATGCAATAAACCCTTCTGGTACAGTGAACCTTAAAGTTGGCCTATCCATACATAGATGGAAAACACATTGTCGTCTGCATCCATTATATGAAATGTCTAATATTAATACTTTAAAAATAAATGAGAGGGGAAAACATGAATTTACACCCCAACGCTACGGAAACGTATTAATGTCGAGATGCAATATCACTTTTACGTTTATGGTATGACCTGGCCGGGGATCGAACCGGCTACCTCCCCCACCCATCCCAGGCAGACTCTCTAAGCTTCTTTGGTCTCCGAATCGGTCATGGTACAATGTTATTGACCGCGTGGTTGCCGTTGAGTTTAACATTTATAATCGATGAATTATATGCGTAAGAGTTGTGATATTTTTTTTTAAAAAAAACTTCAAGTTTTTCGATTTTTTTTTAAATCGGTGCTGCTGCAATTCACTAAGTATTGCATTATTCAACGCACAATCAGTACGACCACCAGAAAAGCGCCGCACAGAAATAGTTAATTTTATCAAAGACCATAATATCGACGTTTTCTTCCTGACAGAAACATGGCTAAAAACATCAGGCGTTGTGCCCAAGTGCGCGGATTTAAACACCCACCGCTTACTCCATCAAGTCATTTCCCTGCAACTATCGTGGAGGTAGAATTGCTGTCATCACACAATATTCCATGATAAAATGCCGTAAGTACAACACAACCTTTAATTTCTGTCACACATCGTTTGAACTAGTCCAAACAACACTCACACTGGAACACTGTTTGATGTCTATATCGCCTTCTTCTAGTAGGAAAAACAAGCTGACTAAATCTCTCTTTTTGGAGCAGTTTCCGAATCGTATGAAGCATGTAAATCCAATAGGTGGCGACTTAATTATTCTTGGAGATTTCAGCTTTCACTTTGACTGTCTTGGAAAACCATACACGTCAAAAATCCTAGATTCCATTCATGTTTTCAACCTTAAACAGTCAGTTAAAAAACCCACCCATAAACTTGGTCAAATTTTAGACTGGTATCTTCATAGACCTGATGAAAATATTCTGCAATCCACTCTTGTATCCCACAAATTTGCATCAGACCACCTCTGCATTATATGCCATCTCGACGTATCAATCCCTAACCCCCTACCTTTATTTGCTACTAAGAGAAACCTCCGTATGATAAATAGAACCGATTAATGCATGACATCCAAGAAAACCTAACAACTTACTTACATCATACAGCAGAACAACTCGATAACTGCCTGCGTTCATTGCTTGAAAAACATGCCCCAGCCACCAAATGCATAGTATCAATAAAAACAGTGATCTCCATGGTATATCATTGTTAGGGACCAGCTTTGCACTGCTAAAAGACATCGCCGAAAACAGAGAGGCTTTGGCTTTCCACTAAACTCACTATTGATAAACAAATCTGTGAAGCCGATAAGAAGAACGATATAAACACAGTCCATTTAGCCAAATTGTCCCACTACAGTACTAAGATTACGGAGAGTTACAGCAGGAAAGAGCTCATCATCGAGATAACTAACAAACCAATGTCAAGAAACAAATGTACACCCCTTCCATCTACCTTCTCTCTAGTAGACCTTTCGGACCAATTTGCAAAAAAACCATCAGAAATTCTCTTGACAACACAATTTCAATTGACTCCTCACTATACAGTTATGATACAGAATTTCAGCGACAACTATTAACAGCATTTGAACCTGTCTCTATTGATTTAGTACGGACAATCGTGATGAAGCGTGCACCAAAATCTCGTGAACATGATCCAATTCCATCATCACTGCTGCTTAACTGCTTAGACCCAATATTGCCTTCACTAACTGCTGTTATTAATATCTCTCTCTCATCGAGGGAATTCAAATCATTTTTCAAACCTGCCATCGTAAAGCCTCTGCTGAAGAAACCAATACTTGGCCAAAACGATTTAAAGAATTACGTTCCAGTTTATAATCTCCCGTTCAGATAAAATATCTTGGAAAAGGTTGTTCTAACCCAACTTGTATCTCATTTGAATTCAAATAGTCTTTTTAACAATGTACAGACTGCATATTTCCCTTGCCACAATACTGAAACTACTCTTCTGAAAGTATTTAATGACATTCTCTCTGCTTTGGATAGTGGAAATATTACTCACCCTCCTTGATTTCTCTGCAGCATTTGACACAATTGACCATGATATATTTCTTTACCGTCACCAGCATGTAATTGGCATCCAGAATATAGCCTTAAAATGTTTCAAGTCCTACTTAGCCAACAGGACACAAATTGTATCTGCAAATGGAATACATTCCAGCCCAGTTGATCTATGTTGTGGTGTTACACAGGGGTCTGTTCTTGGATCTGTTCTCTTAATTATGTACACTCAGCCGCTCTCAAGTGTCATATATTATCACCAGATGTCTCACCAAGTGTACGCTGATGACACCCAAATATACAAGTCTAGCCACCCAACTGAAGTTGATGCTACCATCCATGGAGTAGAGGGGTGCAAGTATGATATGAAATCATGCATGACATGCTGCAGATGAATGATGATAAAACTCAGGCCATTGTGATCACTATACAAATTTGTTCTCATTCATACCCTTTACTTAAGACAATAAATATAAGCAACACCAACATTAAATTCACACAATCAGTACGAAACCTATGTGTTACTATAGACAGTGCTCTCATATTGCACCAACATGTCATGAACATATGCAAGGCTGCATATCTTGAGCTGAGACACATCAGTTATATTTGCAAATATGTTTCAGTTGATGCCACTAAAACACTTGTGTGTTCATTAGTACTTTCAAGTCTGGACTATTCTAACTCAATTCTGTCTGGTTCGTCACCGTATCTACTCTAGAAACTTCAAACTGTTCAAAACACAGCTGCTCGGATCATCTCTAGGGCACCTCGATCAGAGCATACCTCACGACTGCTCTGTACCCTACACTGGCTATTCATTCGATACAGAATCAAACACAAAATTTGTTCTCTGTGCTACGTTTCACTGACAGACTCCAGTCCAACATACCTATCCGACTTCACCCATGTGTATACACCAGCAAGATCCTTACTATCCTCATCTGACAATCGTATACTCATTGTTCCCACTATGAAAACTAAGTCATATGGAAAACGTTCTTTTGCATATAAGGGCCAGGCGATGTGGAACAAATTGCCCATTGAAATTAGACACAAAGACAATGGTCTCTTTTAAGAGTGCTCTTAAAACTCATCGTTTTCGACTGCAAGAACAAACTTAGAGACCTAATCATGTTTTTTTATCTTATATTTGTTCAGCATGTTTTCGTTTACCAATGTCACGGCTTTTGTTGTTTGTTTTTCTGTAGTGTAGTCATATCATTATAGATGTTGCAACGTGCTTAGAGCTTCTAAAGATTAGGCGCTTAGCAATGTCCTCATTATTATTATTATTATTATTATTATTATTACAAACTGCAAATGTGTGTGTGTGTGTGTGTGTGTGTGTGTGTGTGGGCTAAAAATTTAGAATGTGAGATACATAGTTTTTGATGATATTATGAAAATGTGTCCGTTCATTGATATAATTTTTCTTTTCCCATGACAAAACTGTGATAAATGAGAAAGGATGACGGCCATTTAAATAATAATCGAAATGTGTGTGTGTGTGTGTGTGTGTGTGTGTGTGTGCGTGTGTGTGCGTGTATGTTGATGCACATATGCGCTTGTGATAGTGCACTCGCATTCGTGGGTATGATAAGATACATATAAAGATTTGAAGAGCTCCTTGTCCTGTGAAATTTTCTCTCATTTTAAATCCCGTCCTAAATTGTGATATATATATGAAGCAAAAATGAAATGCCTATTATTAGTCATTATTGCGCTGTATCAAATGTATTGTTTCCATCTACTTGGAAAAAACGCGACTGTACATTCATATTTATGATATACACACATTTTTCTCAATACTTTTAGATAAATATTGTTAATGTAATTTTAAATTTGGAAGATGAGTTCGGTACACCAAAGAATATCGAAAATCGGATATCAGTGAAAACAACTGAATAGTTCCCGTTTATGTTAGCGTTACAGAAATACATAATAAACACCTATAAGAGCGCGTATTTAGGTCATCCACTTGTAGCACTGTTTCCAGTTTCTCCTTAGTGTCCAGTATAGTGACGTCATTGAAAAGGCTATAAATATATAGATGGTTTTTCTATAGCACTTTTAAAAGGTTGTTGCTATAAAAATATATCATGGCATTTAAACAGGATAGTCACACAAGTTGTGTTCATAAATCTATACTTGGAGTTTCTATAGGAATATCCTACAAATTGTGACTATACTAGACACTAGAAATTTCCCACATTGTAGTTTTGGTAGTGTAAGATATAGTCTATTTAATGAGATGCTATCTACTTCTCTTACATTTTAAGCTAACACAGGGCGTTTGGATAGTGAGTATGATTTAACTGAGTGCGCAGTAGGTGTAATGATATTATTTTGTGGTGTAAGGAACGATATTTTGTGATATTTCAACTCCTTCTCTTACATTCTAAGCGAACACAGGTTATTCGGATCGTGAGTATGATCTGTTATGATAGCATAGTGGTGTGATGGATACTATATTTTTGGTGTAAGGGAGAGTCTTTTTGTGAGATTTCATCATCTTTATTTACATTCTGGGATGAAAATAAGAAATTTGGGATAGTTTGTTAAGTAAGGTTGTAAATGATGTAATTAATGTGATGGATAGTATTTTTTTGTGTGTAAGGGATAGTCTATTTTGTGCCATTTCATCTTCTTCGTTTACATTCGAAGCTAACACATAACGTTTGGAGTGTATGCGTATCTATTTGTCTTTGTCCCTATAAAACTTCTTATGTCCCTATGAAGTTCATTTTTCCTACCTAACAACCTACAGTAGCGCTTATATTGGTCAACCAGTTAGACTCTATTAAAACTTGACAATTAAACAGAAAAACAAAACAATGAAAATCAAACAAGAGAAATAGAAATAGGGACATACAATTAGTTTACTTATAAACACTTTAGCGAAACTGTAGAGAAAAAAATAGGGATATAGAAAGGGATATTATAAAAATACATTTGGGGACAATATAAGGAGATTAAACTTTGCAAACATTTTAATCCACATAGCTATATTTCCTTTTCCGCTTCGTATCAAGAGAGTGAAGACACGAAAATGACACAAATCATTCAGAATCAAGATGAGACTGGCAAGGAAACAAAAGCAAAATCGACCTATTCCTCAGTGGGTCAGAATGAGGACGGGTAACGCAATCCGATACAATGCCAAGAGGCGTCACTGGAGAAGGACCAAGCTGAAGATGTAAATGTCAATATCCTAATCATATGATCCTAAACACACAAATATTCTAAAGCATAACGGATCACATAGACTAACTCAGCTGACTACACAAATCTATAAATGGCTTATGTATGTTTCACTACGAGATCTCCTGCGTGTTTAGCTGAAGCTCGGAGTGTTTGTGTATGTCTGGTTGTGTATGTGTGTTTCTTTATGTGTGTATGTGTGCGCGCATACGTTTGTGCATGTGTGTATGTGTTTGTTTTTGTGTATATGTGTACACGCGTACGTTTGTGTGTGTATGTGTTTGTTTTCTCCTTAAATAACACACTTGTCCCTAAACTAAAAAATAGTGTGTGTATATTTGTTTGCATACGTCTACGTACGTTTGTGTGCGTGTATGTGTATTGCATGTGTGAGCGCGTACCTTTGTGTGCATGTGTGTGTGTTTTTATGTACGTGCCTACATTTGTGTATATGTATTTGTATGCGTGTTTGTGTGTATTTAAACGCTAAAAACACTTATCCCTAAACTACACAAAATAGTATGTGTGTGTGTGTATGTTTATTTGTCCCTTTCAGATTCATTTCACCTACCTACCTGCCTACAGTAGCGCATATTCAGGTCAGCAACTGGCATCACTTTGCCATTATTCTCCTTGTTTCCAGTATAGTGACGTCATCAAGACTTGGACTTTTGAGGCTATAAATATAGCAATGGGTTTCTCCATAGACATTTGCACAAGCTGTAGCTATAAATAGATACTAGTAATTTATAAAAGGAAATCAAGTTGTGACTATAAATATTAGTGGGATTTTCATAGTAATTTCCACAGGTTGTAGCTATAAATAGATACATGGGTGTGTATCCACGGTCGTCACACAAGTTGAAACTATAAATATTTACTAGGTTTATCTATTTTAGTCTATAACCCATATATCATATTATTCATGGATAGGTTTACTCTCAGTTAAATTCTGGGACAATTTAGTAATTTTAGCGTTACTTTCAGTCACATCCAATTTGGCATTCGTCTTTTCCTTGATTATAACGAATTATAGTGTCATTTCAATTATGCAACTTTATGAACGCCGCCAACATAATTTCAGGTCTAGGTAATGCTTTATATATAAATCTCGGGCTTGTAATATTATATGCCTGTCTTTGTTGTGTTTGGCCCCTTACCTTCCTTGTCTCTAGACAAGCCATATACACGTTCACCATTGTTCGTAGACAGACCCATTCATTGTCGCTCTACATTCCCTATGTGTAATCCTATGTTAAACCTTCCCTTGTCCGTATATAGGCCCTATCCATTATCACTATAAATACCTAAGTTAAATTCATCTTGTCCCTAGAATCCCAATCCATTGTCACTATAAATACCTAAGTTCAATTCCTCTTGTCCGTATATAGGTCCAATCCATTGTCACTATAAATACCTAAGTTCAATTCCTCTTGTCCGTATATAGGCCCAATCCATTGTCACTATAAATACCTAAGTTCAATTCCTCTTGTCCCTAGACAGTCTCATTCCATTGCCACTATACTACCCTATGTTCAATTCCCCTTTTCCATATACAGACCCAATCTATTAAATATCCCGTGTCCATATACAGACCCAACATATGTTAAACTTTCCCTTGTCTATATACAGACCCAATCCATTCAATATTCCTTCACTGTATACAGGACCAACCTATGTTAAACTTTCCTTTGTCCCACTATAGTCCCACCCATATTAAATTTTCCCCATTCACATAGACCCTATAATTTTATCCCAATTGCAGACGTAATTTGTCTCATGTCACCAGATACGTTCCTTGAAGTCAATTGCCTGTCTATAAATTGGATGACAAACATTTTAAAGCAACAGGAACCTTTTACGTGCCTGAGGTACAACGGATGACAAATAAATTCGACGACCTTCACGATATTTAAAAATCATCTATTACTATAATAACACTAAAAGTATGAAAACGTTATATTGAAGAAGCCATATTACATTCGAAAGTTTAACTGCTGAGTTTCATTTTCGGGGATAGCAGCATGGCAATTCGTCGACTATTAAAAGAAGTAAATGTCTTGAACATAGCATTCCATCACTTCAGTGCTCCAAAAGAAGCAGAAACATAAACATCAACAGTGGATGTGGTGTGGCTAAAGTAACTCCAAAAATCAATTGTCGTTTGATGTCATATGGTCGCAGCATATTGTGTCATTATAGCTGGAAACTTGAGTTTGCAAGAAGTTGATAATTAACTGTCGACTATTAAAAACAGTAGTTCCATTCCTTATATTCTTCCCAATCCCTCGCTGACACACCAAGATTAACATGTAATCTCTCTCAACTACTGTCCCAAACATAACAATCCAAGTCACATGAACTCTGAAAATCATACTCCGATGTAAGGTCACTCCATAGAGGATAGAACGACAGAACAGTAAAACATGAGTTATTTTCTACTTGTATCCAGTGAAAATTATTTAGATGTGTTTTCCGACAACATTTTGTGTCGCTTTACGACAAAGCGTAACTCAAGATATGCAACGAGACCAAGAAACCCAATGGAACTTTGGTTTCATAGAATTCATTGGTCTAATTTAGGTTTTGAACTTCACGGATAAACGAGACAATATCATTTCAGAGATAAGGACTAGCATATACAGAACAGTCAGGCAAAACTATCCTAGGTTTTAAAAAATGAACATCGGCATTCAATACACGATTGAAAATGTATGAAATAATTTTGAATAGGTTTCGCTAGGCCGTAGAAGACGAAACGCTTAGCATAAAGGTTTAAATAGGACAGTGTGCTATTTTTGGTCGAAACATCAGCATAGTACCATAGTCGAAGCAATCAACAACATCATAATATAAAATTGTTGTCCGATATTGGGGCATCTGCGTTTGGATGACTATTGTCGTTTGTTACCAATTTCTTTTTCAGGCAGAAGTAACTGCTCTTAAGATTCACTTAGGTTTATAACTACCCCTTGATTTTAAACTCCAAAAAATCTGTCGTGGTTACAGACCATATAGTGTGTTATTTTATCCTCTGAGAATCATGTGTTAGCAGCATCGTGAGTGACAAGGCAAACATATATAATTCTATATTGGATCATTTTCACTATCTTCTTGGATCAAATTTACGAATTTGAAATATATATCTGATCCCGAAAAAGGCTTGAATGCAATGTATGGGCTAGGCATGAAGTTCGCATCATTTTGGATCCTACGAGCTCAGCAACAAAGATCCGCTCTTCTCCTGATACGGGAAAGGAAAACGACAGCTGAGGAAGTATGAAATGAGAGAACGGATGCGACGAGGACTGAACTGGAGTGAACCGAAGTTGCATGGAAGACAGCCCCTAGATGGAACAAACACCTCGACGGTTGCTACCAAAGCAGCAACATCAGTTACACCCGATGCCTCCACCTCCACCAGTTGAAATGATGTATTCAACATCGCCAAAAGAATCGCAGCAGAAGATAACCAGGCAGCAGTGTAGAGGAGCCCAACAAAAACTAAAACGAGGGTGGTAGAGAGACAGGAACATCCATCCCCGCCCTTGACGCACAACATCTCATCATATAACCTCAATCCCACCTCCTTTTGTGTGGTGAAGAAGGAGATAGAGAAATCAGAAACGGATCAAGAGAAGGAAAAACGTATTTCTGACTAAGTGCACACCATAGGAGCCTCAGATACCTACCATGATAAAGAAAGATCAGTCTAGAATATTGACGATCATAGAGGTATAAGTGAAATCCAGCCGGGGTCTACAAATCTTCCACAGATTGGACTAGGAACATAAGACCTCATGGTAATCGAGTTACTAAATGAAGAATTCCCAAGAAATAAAAGTAGATGGGACAGGATAATACCACCAGAGATACATTATATATAGCAGCTGTACTCTTCAAAAACAGCCCATTTTAGGGCAAAGGTTACCAACCTATAGGTTAATCGGTTCTCTTATTGGCTGGAGAACCTCTTACGATAAAACTTGGCACCTGTTATGTTCCTTTATCCAGCGTTCTAAATGTCAACCTATTAACCCTAATATGGTCGAATGAATTCAATTGGTCACCTAGACCTACAGTTTTTAAGTCATTTCAGACATCGAAAGAACACTTATACACCAAATTCAATATTATACTTAGGGGAAAAATTACAACGTATTACAAATGTGGCTTACACAAAATAGGATGTTAAGGGCCCTCAATAAATCAGTTCGACTACAGTGGACATTTCAGAGCTGTTCTGGTGATTCAGGGACATTACGGTTGATGTTTGGATTCTTTTGAAGGACTTCTTCCTCTCTTTCCCGACAGCACGCAAGGAAAATTCCCACTCGTCTAAAAATCAGATGATCCGAAAAGCGTGTACGCACGGAACCGGGGTGACGTCACAAGGGTGTGGCCAATCTCAGCCGTAGTCTTATACCGCAGTAGAAGATACTGTTACGTATATCTGATATTTTCTTTGGTAAACAAGTTATGTTGGTCTAGATTCTGACCTTGATTCAAGGTTTTATTTTTATTTTAATTGATTATTTGTTGTCATGGTCAAGATGTGACTATTGAAGAAGTAAATAACTTTATATTCTTGGAGTAGCATTGATTAGTTCTCGTGAGGGTTTTGTTTTGGATTTGATACTTAAAACGGTACGTTTTTTTCCCCATATTTTACAATCGTTTTCACAGTAAATATATTATTTGTTAAATTGTACAAAAGCTTGTTGTTTTCACTCTTTCTTTTTTACCATTTCCACTCATCTCCTGTCCCGTGGGGCTTAATTGCAGTGGAAGCTGGCATTAAGAAGCATGTATGCATTGAAGAGCACGGGCGTGAGGCTCTTATTTCATCTCGTACGAGTGGCTGAACTCCCATTGTGTTGGAGTTAACGAGACGTACATGTCCTAATGGGCGAATACAACTATAATTCAAAGCCTATCAGATCTTCAATCATTCATCGCGCATATTAGGGCTATTTAGTATACATATTCAGAGATGGAAATAATCCGATTAGACAATCAAGGCGTTGTGTCATGTTCCGGCTGCTAGCTTCTGCTATTACCCAGACACCAGCACTACGGGCCATTAGGGATAAAGGCAAAGCACTAACTACTAGATGGGGCTTGAGAGCCGTGGTCAAACGCACAACACTTTTATCTAGTGCCAGATGAACCTAATGTGCTTATCGATAATAATGATACGGCAGTGTGTGTGTGTGTGTGTGTGTGTGTGAGTGTGTGAGTGTGTGAGTGTGTGAGTGTGTGTGTGTGTGAGTGTGTGAGTGTGTGTGTGTGTGTGTGAGTGTGTGAGTGTGTGAGTGTGTGTGTGTGTGAGTGTGTGAGTGTGTGAGTGTGTGTGTGTGTGAGTGTGTGAGTGTGTGTGTGTGTGAGTGTGTGAGTGTGTGTGTGTGTGAGTGTGTGAGTGTGTGTGTGTGTGAGTGTGTGTGTGTGTGAGTGTGTGTGTGTGTGAGTGTGTGAGTGTGTGTGTGTGTGAGTGTGTGTGTGTGTGAGTGTGTGAGTGTGTGAGTGTGTGTGAGTGTGTGAGTGTGTGTGTGTGTGAGTGTGTGAGTGTGTGATTAGGATTTTTAACGGAGCTTAATGGGTGCAAATGACTTCAATTCAAAGTCAAACTGTCACACTGCATACATCGTAGCGATATGACTTAACACTCTAGAATACAAGTTAGTGTTTAGTTGATTTTAAAATATAATTTCTGTTTGTTGTCATTACGTTGTTTTACTTGCTACGAAAGACCTGTGATCTACATGGTAAAATATATAAGAAAATAAAATGACTCCTTTAGTACAATTAAATAATAACTCTTATTCTCTCAACATATTACTTTTGAGTCCAACTGATCATATACATTTGTGTCTAAATCTTTGTTTAAAGGTTTTACATTTTACGGTAGTAGTTGATCGAACAAATGATAATGCAATATTTTGTTCTAATGATACTAGTTCGAGCAAATAAATTAGCCATGAAATACAATATTCGTATTAGTTGCAATTATTATGAAATAGCCCAAATCTTTTGAAATGCAATTTGCTTGGGCAAAACTAGGCAAATCAATTCATTCGTCACCCCTTATTTATTGTATATAAGATTGGAACTCATACTTTAATGTAAATGCAAACATTTACATCTAAAATAATGCAAAGGCAGAAACCGATATATATCAACGTGACTTCGCATAAGCAAGAAGCTTTCAAGCTGTAACGACTCGTTATTAATTGTACTTCTACCTACCTACAGTAACATATATTTTGATTTTTATCATATAGCTGGTTCATACGGCATTTTGAGTGCTTTTTTATTGAGCTATATAAAGCCAAAATATCGTTGTGGAAAAGGTGAAGTTTGACTATTTTGCTAGTCAAGTTCTAACAGTTTGAAGTTGATGACGGTGTTATGATTTTTTTTCGGCTATAACATTTTGAAAATAAGAATAGTTTTGAAATTTGTATTTCCTATTTGTCAAAAACCACTTGCGCAATATGTGAATTTACATGATATGACTCATCGAAGATAATAAACTATGACAATATATATTTTATTTTATGAAAAAGATAATTAAATTTTCTTTCAACTCCTTTATGAAAATACATAAACAATTTCTATATACTTATGAATTTAAAAAAAATTTCTGGAATGTTTTTTCTTACCTTGAATTAGAAACGAGTTAGGTCAATACTGATATTTACTCTTATGTTCTGTGCAAATATACACAAGACACATTTAATATCAGCTGTCGAGATGATATTACCGTAATAAATAAGATGGTAAGTCTGTTATACTCTATAGCTTGTAAACACTCTGGAGTATAAAAATAAAATTGTCATGTACCGATTAAATGAAAGAACTATTTTATCTAGTGGGTATGCATAATATTTTCAGCACGCTATGAAGTATATCCGTTATTCCCTCCATGCAAGCTAATATCATGGATACGTGTATATCAAAATGACGTCCAATTATACGGCGGTTCAGCTATCACCTAAACAAGATCAAAATAGAACCGCATTCGGAAGTTACACCAGTTGCATACAGTATACAGTTTACAGTTTGAGGATAAAAGTCCCATATAGAACACTTTAATTTTCACTTAATATTATTATCGTGTACAGCACGTGCTTAGCCATTTAACAGCGTCATCATCAGATCAGCAAGGTGCAGAGCCTGCAGTGCACCGGTAACGTTGTCAGTGGATAGTTGTTCAGAATGTGTGACATGGTCTGTAGACTTCCTCAGCAACAGGAAGTGTCAGTGGTCTGGCCGGGTTTGACAAGGTTGACTGCACATAGACCCTGTCCTGTCCGAAAGCGGTTCAGCGTGGTTAAAGTCAGGAGGCCAGACAGATGGCTTAGCTACGAGGGAGTGGATGATGAAGAATCATAAACTAAACAAGGAAAATGATTTATATCAAGCAATATCAATATCATGAAATATCAATCCATTTAACTAAAATAAATAATAATTTTTTGTACTGATTTCCTGGTCAAAGTAATATAACCGAAATTTAAGTTATCATGTAAATGCATATACCCAAACTTTCTTTGTTAGTCAGGCGTTTACCTGTCCTATTAGCTTTAACATAAGAGAAAGGTTAATTGCTAAGTGTACATGAGATAATGTCTGGAAGTTTTCTATCACAAGACCCAAAGTATCAAAATCAGAGTTATCACTATCAATAGATTAGAGACATAATGACTCAGACAACAAACTGACTTTGAAAACACCTATAGTACTTATTAGACATTGAATTCGGCTATCGTTTGTTTGGATCATTTTGTATGCATGTTCTCTCTTCTATGTCTTACCATTACTATGTTCCTTTACATGCTGGATATATTTGAGTCCATTCATCCACATTTCCATTTAATGTACATGTAAGCCTATACTGAAAAATAGAGACAGTACAAAAAAGAAAATATGAATTACGTCATAATTACTAGAGTTAGATGTTTTCAACTGATTATTGCAAGTTTACTCGAGTGTTACAGGCAGCTAATTTTCAATTTCAAAATCACTTCTGAGAATATTTCCAGTCCAAATAAACTAAATACAGAACGATGAACTAGAAGGTTGTTGGACATAAAATTTACATTCTTCGCACTTCTCTAAGATGCTTGGTTCAGTAATTATGTTTATGTTTCAAGTTTCCTATAAAACGGAGGTGAATAAAATGTTATGCATCAAGATTCTAATAAATATTTTGTAACTTCAGTATCGATACCACATATATCATCAAATCCTAGTGTTTACAAAAGTATCCATTAAGTTACCCGCCTTATCAAGTAACATCTGAATAATTGTTTGCAATCTCTTTATTTCAAAATCAGAACATTATTGATTATACTTAAGGGAATGCATCGTTTGGTGCAGAAACACATGAAAATATCTTTAAGAGATGTTACATCTGTGAATATTGAAATTAATATATTTTGTTGCATTTCCCAACATTTTGCATTTTTATCGCAGTATTCTGCGATATGTTGCGTGGGTCTCTCAGAAACAAAAAATGCATCTAAAGTGAAGACATACGTTTGAAAACAGAAATACCTTTCAAACTGATTTGTTTGTTTTCCGGAATATTATAGCGAACGTACCATATGCCCATGTATTTATTCGAACGTATTTCTTCCATTTCAATTCAAATAAACGTCTGTTGGTAACGAATCGCACTAGATTCATTGATGTATCAAGCTAAATGTATGACTCCTTAGCGTTCGACCTTATCACAAGGTCTTCAGCAGATGAATAACGTCTGTAACAGTCACATAATCAACTAAAAATGGTGTGACAAAATCCTTCTTTAGAAAGGCGGAAGTTTCAATCCAGAATAGCGGTTCAACACTAGCTCCCCTTCCATGATTTTGATCGCCTCCTTTATCTTTCTCCTTAGTGTATTATTCTCTCTACCGAAAACTCTGATGTTATCCCAAGAACACAATGCCCAGATTCGTTACATCGTTCACTATTCGCTGTCAGTGATTCTCTGCTGGTGTGTATAAGTGTTCTTTAGCTTTTTGTTTGAAGGCTTCTAGAGGTCTCCTACCGTGACCGGATACAGAAGTCATTCCTTTGATGAAAGCCTTATACATACGTAAATTCCGTAACGGTAAATGACTGTGGCCGGTATCAGTATTGATTCTCTAACGTTTCATTAGATTTGAAGCTCTCAGAAATCGTTTGCAACAGAAGCAAAGCTCATAAGGCTTTAACAGCATTTATAGCATTTAGAAGTTCACTCAATAATACGTCGAAGTCCACTAATTTTTTTTTTAGAAGTCCACTCAATAAAACTGAACAGCCCACTCAATAAAATTGAACACCCCACTCATTAATATTTAGATCTTCACTTAAACTGAGTCTTTAAATTTGTAAGATTCAAACATTTCCAGTATCATTGAAATGTAACATTTATATTCAACATGAATCGTATTTAGTATGTTAACGACATTGGATGTAAAATAGTTTGAAGCATTAGATGTTATTTAAATATTGTTCAAATAAGAGACAAATTTGGAAAAATAGGGATGCATTTGGAAGTGACACTAAGTACCATGTGATTACATGTAAGTGTCTAGTGCAACTGCGTCATTTATCAGATCAAGAATATTGTTATGTCTATGTATGATGCAAATCTGTACAACACAAAATATGATTTGACCACTATGGAAGGGAGATTGGATGTCAAACGGCATGTCTGTTTATCGGTCTTTCAGGAGTTGACAACATTTATTTTGTTCAATTTGTTCATCTGAAAATGAATGCATGATTAAATATTACAGATACAAGCGAGTTTCGCTCCAAACACACATCTCCGATGTAGCATTTCAAACTTAAATCTTGTATGTTTGTAATATTTGTTTATTACTGGAACTTGTAATGTTCATATGTAATCAGCATATTAGATAGCTGATTTTGTATAGGGGAAGAAATTCTAAGTTTAGACATTAATAGTCAGCAGATTGTATAATAGCTATGGATGTGTGTTGTCAAGTTAAAAATTTGGGGGTAATATTAGAAGAATGATGTTATTTCACACTGGATGGTTAGTTCGTGTGAGTAGATATTGTAAAATAGCAGTTATGTCTGTTACGTGGATTATGTTCTCATCCGGATGTACAATCTTCTAATCAGTAAATTAAAACTATTTTGGTGGAATTTCATTTGCAAAGACGAAAAAAGATAAATCCATATAAAGATTGCAAGGGACCAAATATTGACATTTGGTGTGCATCTATGCTTAGCATCTAAAACAATTGATACAATAATGATAAACGTGGACAACTCATATTAGTGGAAGAGTTCAAGAACTGCGTCCAAAGTGTTGCCAAGATTAACCTTGTTAAATACCGTATATACACTTTAGAAGACGCTGGCAATATAGACGACAAATATATTTTGACTCGCAGTTTCATTAGTCAATAACTTTTCCTCTTAGCAGATATTTTTAGTTTGAAACCATCAGTCTGACAATTACAAATTTCAGTCTGGCATAACTTGGCATAACCTAAATCTTTTGAAATGCTATTTGCTTGGGCAAAACTAGGCTAAACAATTCCTTCGTCACCCCTTATTTATTGTATATAAGATACTCATACTTTAATGTAAATGCAAACTTTTACATCTAAAATAATGCATAGGCAGAAACCGATAAATATCAACGTGGCTTCGCATAAGCAAGAAGTTTTCAAGCTGTAATAACTCTGTGAAGTGCCAAGTTTTCGGTCAATCTATTAATAAACCATTAGTTGTGGCCAGATAGCCATTAGTTAGATTTATGAGACACATCGGACAAGAAGGGTGACTGTAAAGTCTAGGTGACCGCTGGAATAATTGAAACGTTGTTTACACAGAGCCAGGACTGACCGACAGCGACATTTTATCACGAAAATGTCAGAATTGAGAGAATACAGAGATTCTGTTACTTAAAACCAAAGCATATCATATTGACCATGACGTAAGCGCCTTTTAGAGGGAAGCAGGAGAAAATACACTTGATTCTGATTGGTCACGGTTAAATAAAGGGTGTGTTTTGCGCGAGAAATCTTTAGAACATAATATCGCACTAGCTAAATTAGAATTTAGTCTGAATTTGTTCCTGTGAGAGGACAGATGGTATAATTATTTTATTAAGACTGCGAATGTTATTTGAGAGAAATACATTCGTACGTTAAGCAGTAGACCAGGGGAAAAACCGCCAAAACCATCGGTTGAGTGATACACCAAAACACAGAGGTATTGTCGCAATTCACTGAATATTGTTAGTTACAGGTCTGCATGATTTCATTTCATACATTTGGATAATTGATTTAATTTGATACATTTGTATAATAAGGTGTTTTATATTATGAATCAGAAGTATTTGCATGAATTCATTTGATACATTTATTTAGTAATGTGTTTTTGAATTATGAATTGGAATTCTTACCTTAATTCGTAGTTAAGAATGATGTAGTGTTAATTTATGCCGTAAAAACACTATGCTGAGTATGAATAGGGACTGTTGCGTTAATTCTTGAATTTATCATATTGTTTGAATAATGATTGTGTTCTAAGAATATAATGTATTACATTAGCTAGTTATTTACAAGAATACATGTGAATTCACCGAATTTTGATGTCATAGATAATTTGGCAACAGTGTATAATTGAACGTCTTACTTTGTAAGACGTTAATGCATTAGGTCAAGGCAAAACGAATTAACAAATGGTTAAACTACAGTCATTTGAGGACATGTGTAGTTAATTACTAGCCGTAAAATTGTTATCACTGATAGAAATATCTGATTGTTCGAACCAGGAATAATGGGCAGTTTCAACTGTAACCATTGTAACGAGAGACTTAGGTTGTTTTAATTTTCTTTTGGAAGGATGAAAATAGCTTTTGGGAAAACGTGAAGACGGAAATAGAGACGTACACGTTGGAAAAAAGAACTGAGAGGTGTATAAATGATACAGTGGACAAGTCTTGAGTTTGAGCTTGACATCCACGAGGGCAGATTATCTAGAGAGGAACGGACTTCTAGGACAGCATTGGATTGAACAGAGAACGTGGTTTGAGGATAATAGGTTATGAAAATCGAACAAAGCATTGACTTCGATTGTGCCACTCGATACTATGATGATTTTTAACTATCAGTAATAGAACGGCTTATTTGTTTAATTCTATTTCAAATCTATTTGTAATTCGGTGAAAGTTTATTTCTAAACCGCACGTATTCCCAATAAAAGGAAATTTCATGATTGTGTATGTATTTG
Source organism: Unio pictorum (assembly GCA_030141615.1). NCBI lineage: Eukaryota > Metazoa > Mollusca > Bivalvia > Unionida > Unionidae > Unio > Unio pictorum. The sequence continues at coordinate 1,539,105 of JARLTB010000096.1, forward strand.
ATTATATTGTTTATTTATCTTTACGGGAGCTCAGAGTTGTTTGTTCAATACACCCGCTCAGGTTACCGCATACATTCTCTTACTCGAACCGGGGAGTTATACCGAGGGTGGTCATCTCTTAGATAACGAGTATCAAAGGGGAGTGGATTGTAGTATTATTATTATATGTTGTGCAATACCCCCTGACAAAGTGGGACATAACACCTAACCTTTGACAACTGGGGCTTTTGCAATATTATACGAATAATGCTTATAACCCGCGAGAACCTGACAGACTCGTTAATAATTGTACTTCTAGCTACCTATAGTAACATATGTTTTGATTTTTATCATATAGCTTGGTTCATATGGCATTTAGAGTGCTTTTTTTATTGAGCTATATTAAGCCAAAATATCGTTGTGGAAAAGGTGAAGTTGGACTCCTTTGCCATTGCAAGAGAAAAACAGATTGACATTTGGTGTGCGTTTATGCTTTGCATCTAAGAAGATTGATACAATAAGGAGAAACGTGGACAACTCATAATAGTCGAAGAGGTCAAGATCTTCGTCCAAAGTGTCGCCAAGATTCACCTTGATAAATACAATGTATATACTTCAGAAGACGCTGCCAATAAAGACGACAAATATATTTTGACTCGCAGTTTCATATGTGAATAATTTTTCCTCATAGCAGATATTTAATAAGAAACAATCAGTCTGATACTTAACAAATTCTAATACAGCAAAAGTTACATGAATCAAATTTATGATAAGACTGATCGGAAATCCTTAACTCTCCCTACATGCACTTTTTACAAGATAGTATGGCACGTTATTTGTTATTGCTATAATTAACAAAAGCAACATAATAATGACAGAGTTAATCCGAATAATATTTTTCTCAGACGTTAAGGCCAATGTAGCGTATTGGAAAAATGCATATTTTGGATAAAACAGAGCCCAGTCTGATTTTATAATTGAAAATTATGAACCATGCATGTTAAAGGTTCTATATGACGTATTGGTGATTCTGCCAATCATGTTCACTTAATAAGTAGATGAACCACTAATAGGATTTTAAGATCAGGTACGTTGCCTTTGTCTGATAAATCTTTTTCTAGTCAAGGGTTCTTTTTCAGAGAATATAATGTGTTTATGTAACAATTGACTGCATTACGTTAATATATCATCGTATGTAGTTATACGACCAGTGGCTATCGGAGCCTGGTTTCTATGCCCATCGCGGCTATTCATTGATTTTAATTCAATGATTCAGCTGATCAAACGATTGCGGTTAGTCCACGTGTACCTTGTAAGCCTTGTCTTGATCTCTCAAAAACTGAGAAAGCACTAGATAATTATTCTTATATCGAAGTGTTTGGGTTTTCGTTTTGGTCTATACCACTTTGAAGTGTATTTTAATTCAGATCCTTTTACAGTTATTGAATTCAGTAATTACAACCACCTTACTTTCATCAACAAAATGAAAACAAAAGTCAAAGATTATTGAGTTGAGATTGATATGCAAGAATAGAACATTGAAATAGTTACATAAAGGGAAAAGAAACTTTATCAGAGACGCACTTTCACCTGTAAAGTAGTTTTGTATTGCTTTAATTTATATATGCTTTTTTATAATTCACAACACATCTTCTGGTGTAATTTTATTCTTATTATCTCATGTGTGTTTTGATATGGAAGAAGAACGCTTTATAAAATCCATTTTTCTTTCCGTAGTTAAAAGAGATATGTATATCTATATGCTTTGAACTGTTAGATCATGATTGTATTTATAGTATGTGTAATTTGTTTATCACGACCGTATATTGTATCGATCATCTGAAACCAAGTTATCAGATAGCTAATTTTGTCCATGGGTAAATATTGTATGGTTTGATATTAAGCGTGCCAATAGATTGCATAAGATCTATATATAATACATGATGTCCAGTTTTTGATACTGACCCTGATGACAATATTGGGCTAAATATCATTGCCTGGTGGGGTCAGGTTGTTCTTAGAAGAATTATGTTATTGCTCACTTGTTGGGTAAGTGGCTTGAACAGATATTATACAATGTTAGATTCAGTAGAAAGGTCCCCCACGTAGGGTATATTGCGACATACTGTCGTAGTAGACACTTGGAGGTGTGCATACTGATAGAACTGAGCAATTAGTTTTTCCTATTGTGGATTAGTATTTTCGAGTCTTATTTCTTATGCTCTTGGTGTAACGTAGGTCTTCATACGTATTCAATGTTATGTTTAGATACTTTGCGCGGAGATATCTTCTTGCCACTTGAATTATAAAGAGGTCATTGGACTACAATATATTGTGTGAATATTGTGATACATACATTATATCATCTGAAAGTCATTCTAAATATTCGATTATTTCGGAATATTTAGGATTATTTTAAATTCAATTCATAAAACTGAAAGTTGCTCTTAAATCTTCATCGTACATTTTGTTAATTAATTTATTTGATAAGTTTTACAATGGTGACTATATAGTTGTAAAATAATAAATTTTCCAACATAGTTATGCATATGAATCCTAATGATTTTTGTGACACACTATTGTTTCATACAACATTTATTTACATAAACGCACATAGATATGTCGTCATATTTACAAGCTTGAAAGCGATCTTAAAAAGATCTCTAAGTAAATGAGCATCAGCTGCGGAACATGATATTTTTTATATATCTTGGACATTGACCTTACTGGTTTTTATCTTACGGAACCATGTGCCACATCAATAATTGAAGATGTATATTATTCATGGGTAATGTGTTAACACCCGAATTTTAATATTCTGGTATTTATAAGGTCATAATGTTGAGAATAAACTGGTTTCTGAAAAAAAACAAGTTAACAATCATATTTTCCATGTTGTATTTGTGAGATACGCATCTTTGAGCACTGCATTTGCATATCGTATAATTAAAATACCATCATTAATTACGGATTCTTTGCTTATTGTTTTTAAATTCAAGGAATTATGAACAGCATAATTGCTGTGCAGGTTGTTTGGTCCGTATTTTGGTTAATTCTTCATTGAACTTGAAATTATAAACATTTAATCCTTATAATTAAATTCAACAGCGTAAATAGTTAAATAATCTCATAGCTTAATAACATTTTTGGACTTAATCATATTTTGAAATTTATTCAATAAGGCGCAATATCACAAAACAAGGAATATATATATATATATATATATATATATATATATATATATATATATATATATATATATATATATCATATGGCGAGTAACATTTCAATTGCATTTCATCCAGCAAGGGATTACATGTTTCAGTGATTGATTAGGGGATACATGCAATAAACTGACAATAAACTAACAAAGTATCTAACTAGTTTTATTTAATGTTGAACTTAGAATATTCTTCCATCGCTTTAAAATAACTTGTTCTCTATGGATATATTTTTAAAAATTACTAACGCACCTGGGAGCGTGGGACCCGATTGGGTCATGTCAGTTCAATCGGCCTAATGCCGGCGCTACATCTATATTAATGAATAATATATGAAATGGTCAGTTAAACAAAATCTTGGTTAGTATTATTATTAGGACAGATTTTTTGGTAAAAGTAATAAGACTGACATTTGTCACTAATTTTTATTCAAGTAATTTAAAAATGATATTAAGATTAGTTTCATTTATTTCTGAATCACAACTATATATTAATGGAATAAAAGTGAATGCCGTTACAAGCAAAATGCACTGTACATTACACACTGTATTGCTAACTCAGCAAGAAATGTAATTTCAGCAATCCACGTAGATTACAAGATTATACATTGGCAGATTTCCAATTTAGTGACTAAAAAACTAAGCAAACGTTCTGTCGAATGACGTAAAAACAATATGGACGTTCTTGTGTAGTGGAAATGAGAGCATCTTTCTAGCTAGGATGAAGTTTACAACGGTATACCGAGGGGTGACCATATTTGGTCATTATGTTGCTCCTAGATTACATATAAAAAAAAGTATAAACCGCCCAGTCAGTTTCTTGATTCTAAAGCTAGAAAAGATTTATCTCTCTTATTACAGGTAAGAACTGTCTATGTTCGTAAACTTCCTTAAGGAATAGCCACTTTTTAATGTTTGAGATTTTAAATGGTAAAGTTCATATATTTGCAACATTGTTTACTGAATTCTTCTATTGTATACCATAATGTAATGGAAAGTTTAATTCTTTTAAAGAACTCATATTTAATCATATTTATGGTAATTTTTATTGTGAAAGACAAATTCGCCACCAACCTCATGTTTAGATTCAATGTTGAAAAAAAAGTATTCCTTAAGTAATAAAGAATAATATATAGTAACATATTTTAAATCAATATTCTATTTTAAAATGAGTAAAATACATTTCTTCAAATTGATTGTTGCATTAATTGCAGCTGTTACATTTTATAATCTTTGGTTATCATGAAATTGATCGAGATTTAACTTTTCGTATTATATTCTAAAATTCAGAAATTATACAAATTACAAATGAATGAAATTGGCAAGCTTGAAAGGAAACTGTAATTTTATATGAATTTCGTGTATTTTGAATATAAAGTTTATAGGTGTATTTCTAGAATATAGTAATATATGTGTGTTGATTATTTAAATAAAGTTCCTTCATTCTAAAGCTAGAAACGATTTGTCTCTCATTACAGATTCCATACTTCATTCCCAGACGTTGCTGTGTCTAATCATCGTAGCGACATTTCTTCTAAGAGAGCCTGAACACACACACACACACACACACACACACACATACATAAACTAACTCTCTCTCTCTCTCTCTCTCTCTCTCTCTCTCTCTCTCTCTCTCTCTCTCTCTCTCTCTCTCTCTCTCTCTCTCTCCAGGATATTGACATTCCTTAACTTAAGAGTAATCCCTTCTCATATCAAGAAATGAGAGAAAGATTACGATAAATCTCACCAAAACTTTACTTAACTTTATCCACGAGACTGGAACAGTAGTTGCTTCCAGATGAATGTTATTTTAAGTTACAGTTAGGCTAAATAATTCTGTGGAGAGATTAATATAATACTTCCGCTGGTTTTCAATGATTCCGCAGTGAGGATAATAACTATTCCCACTTGTTTATGTTCCTATTTCCAACGAAATTACGTGTACAATGAGGGGGCCCCGAGTGACCGAGTAGTCCAAAGCGTTCTCCGTTACGGATCACTGCCATTTCACCTCTGCCTGTGTGAGTTTGAGTCTCAGATTCAGCCAATGTAGGTATGTGAGAAAGCTTGCCAATAGCTTCTCGTGGATCAGTGGTTCTTTCCTGTTTTTTCGGTGGTTCATCCTCCACCATTAATACTTGCCGCTATGTATAGCCTATCGTGTGCTGAAAAACCCTACAACAACAACAAAAAAAAAACAACCAACAACCAACGTGTAAAATGATACATCAGAACTACAACTATAGTGATTATAAAATATTGCTGCGTCCTTGTAAATCTCGGAACATTATCTACTGTCTCTGTATACATCAAAAGAAGAAAAAGAAAATTGCATATTGTATGACATGCAACAGAATTAAATCACCATCAACGGAAAGAATGTGCATGTGTTTAAATACTGTTCGAAACAGCAAATTGAAACATTTATTTTCTCAACGGAGCATATATGCATCGATATTGATGATGGGAATATATATATATATATATATATATATATATATATATATATATATATATATATATATATATATATATATTGTTATTTATCTATTTATTTATTTTCTTGATTTACTTGACGCCAAGAAATAGTTAGTGGATACAGTAGATAGGAAGATAAAATGGTTCAATGCTTATTTGAATCTCACTTTAATAATTAAAAATATCTAATAGCTTATCGCCTTTTTGAAGTAATGTCTTATTCAATAAAATACAAGATTTTAAAACTAATCTTTTTTGTATTGTTATAATTAGTTCAATACATCATTGTCTTTATTATTATAGTTTGGTTTTACAATGCAAAAAATTAAAGCAAAAGTGAAATTCAATATTAATGGGTATGACGAAACCGTTAACTTACTTGAAATCTTTTTGTTGCTGGCATTTGCAATTATTCTAAGATAAGAAATGGTTTCGAATATTTTTCATATGTATAATGCATGAAGTATTTGAAGCATCTGCTGAACGCCAGTCAAACGAAAACTGAATTTAGGTCTTTGCTTATAAAAGCGATAACAAAATCTCATACATAGACCGATTTATGTTAACACCAGACAAATCATATGCTCAACAAAATAGCTCTCACAATAAAACTAATACATGTATATTGGTCCAAATCTCCACATATAAACATATTGTTGGTAGAATATATAACATCTAGTAACCACTTGCAATATTTTCTATCTACTGGTTCCCTAATGACTGCGTTAAAACATCCCAACATTTAACATCCGTAATACAAAATTGGAGATACAAAATAATAAAATAAAATAATCAAATAAATCACACAACATATTTTCTGGACATTGACTATATCATGCTGACGAACATTGAGTTGCGTGTCTGTCAAAAGGATATACCAAGGTAGTCAATCAAACCCAGGTTCGCCTGTGAGGGTATCAAAACCCCGATGTTTGGATTACAAATACGATGCTCAAGCATCTGAGCTCCACTCGGTGAAATATAATTCAATATAGATTTACAAGTCGCAAACCAAAATTTCTTTTTTTTAACTCTTAACGATTGCTTACAAAAATGAAGGCATTTGAACTAAACAATTATGATCAAATTGTAAAACTTATTTTAATATTATATCTTTAGTGATACGATAACCCTTTTGTAAAAGTAAAATACTGTAGTATCATTTATTTTCGTTGGGCTCAATTTTCGTGGTTTTGTAAGAAAAGGCATTTTCGTGGGGACGTAAATTCGTGGTTTTGCCTTTCAAATTTAGCATATTATAAGGTAGTTAATTTCATGGTTTAACCTCTACAAGTACCCCAAATAAAGAATACAAAAGCATAAAACGATACGGACGCAAACGGCGGTCACATTAATGTTTAAAACAAACTACCACCTATATGAGTACATATCTAAGACCCGGCAAGTTCAATACTTACAACGTATTTTTGACCAAGTGATTAACATCTGTCAAAGCAGACTCAGCCAACAACACTAAAACAATACTTCCACCAATGTGAGCACATATCAAACACCCGTCAGGATTAATCAGTTTCGCCATAATTTCGTTTGAGTGTTCAAGATCAAAGGAAGCCGACGCCGCCAACAAAACCAGACCAATCAGTTATTAAATTACATTTGAATGATCTCTTACTTAAACCACTGTCCATAAAGTTGCAATATCAGTACTTTATGACTATCATGGCGTTAACACAGTGGCTTAAGAGTGGTAAAATTCAACTTAGATCACCCTCGGAACATGGACTTCCTAACCCATCAGAAGCTGAGAACCCGGCGCAGGCTCTCGCTTATAAAAAAAAAAAAACGGGTCGGGAATTGGGGGGGGGGATCATCAACCTATGTGGCTCATTTTTCGTTGGGGATTTAAATTCGTGGTTTGTGGCAACCACGAAAACCACGAAAATTGATCCCCCACGAATATTGATGATACTACAGTAATGGCAAGAACGACCATGATCTAATTTCTTTCACAAGTCAACGAAAAGGTTATTCGAATATAAGCAAACTAACATAATAAGGAAATAAAAGTTCGTATTTAAATTATATGCACAATTTTCAATAGTCAAATATAGGATTTACAAGTCGCACCCAAATTAGCTTTTAACTATCGCTTGCAAAATGTAAGCATTTGAAATGAACAATTATTTAACTGACTTTAAAGTTTTAAAGTTGCAATAGAAATGGGCTCATATTTTATGTTTAGTGAAAAGATAACTTGTTTTTAAAACGTCAAATAATGGCAAGAACGGAAATGGCCTACTTTCTTTAACAAATGAACTTACAGGTTATTCAAATATGAACAAGCCTAATTTAATAAAGTAAATAAAAGCTCGTACTTAAATTACACGAACATTTTTAAACAGTTCACGAGTCTGCATCATACTGAGACCTAGATAAAAAATCAATAGGTTTGACTCAGACTTAGTTATTTGGTAGAAATGACAGCAAGATTTATAAAAGTTACCGAATAGATTGATTTCCCTCTACCACAAAGTAAAATAAAGAAAATAGAACTTGCTGTATTGCGAAAGAAAACAAAAGTCCAATCAATGAAAAGTATAACGTGAATCACAGTTCAAATCTCGATGATAATCCAAGATGGAAGGCGATGACGTATGTATTAGTCAGCGTTGTACGGATGTGTTAACAATCTCTTGTTGAATAACAGAACATATTGTTCCAGTATTTAATTGCCGTATAAATTCCAGTAAATGTCTTTGTCCAAGAAATAATTTGAGCATTTTTATATTTCAAGGGAAAACAATTACTTGCATTCAATAATTTGAAGAAAATAAAAATTTGCCCCAAACTGGACATAACATAAAACAACTTTACGATTCAAGTGTTAAAGCACGTATAAATTCCAGTAAATGTCTTTGTCCAAGAAATAATTTGAGCATTTTTATATTTCAAGGGAAAACAATTACTTGCATTCAATAATTTGAAGAAAATAAAAATCTCCCCAAACTGGACATAACATAAATCAACTTTACGTTTCAAGTGTTAAAGCACGACTGAACGAATTCTTATCATATCAGTTATGTGAATAGCTAAAACGCAAACCAAGAGTTCAGCCTTCTAGACAAATAGAAGTTTATTTTCAAATTAACATGTACCTCACGTCACGTAGTCCGGGTATGATCTTGATCCTACTTAATGATTCTTACTCTGAGAAAAAATATAAAAAATTTAAAACGATTTTTACCACCACTGTCAGCAACTAGATACAATGTTTATATTTTTATGTATTTACATCAATGAAATAATGAAATATATAAACACATAATCAGTAAATTTAAACAGAACTGAACTTAATTCTGAAACAATCAAGTGCAGTAACCAATATTACATTACACTAAAATACAATGGAATACAAAATGTAATGCTAACAAAAACAATTAAATTAAATGAAAATAACAATGTTATAATTCTTCATGTTTCAACCTCAATTACACCTCGTAATTGAATCTTTGATTTTTTGCATCCCTTGGCGCGTTTCTTCTTTTCATTAACAGCAGAGTACTACGAACAACGTCTTACGTGATGAATGCATACGAAACATGGATGTATTCAGGATTTAAATGGAGTTGCATTTATTTTATTTTTAAATAGAGAAGCAAATATTATTGGAGGAATGCTAAAGAGACATTATTTACGACACATCTACCACTGTTAGTTTAGTCGTGATCGTGTATATTATTTGCAAAATTATGTATCGGGGAACTCATGTTTTTATAAGATTAATCTCATTTTTCTAACATGTATCTCAGGTTCTGGAATCAGAAACAGTCAATGCCGAATTATCAATTATATTTTGGTACGTTGAGGTTTCAACCACTGCATAAGTGTGGCCACTCGTATACGCATTCGGTAACTCATAAATCTGTGTATTGTCCTCTGTATGCAGTTTCTGCCGTCTGGAAAAAAAATCAATGACGATGTAGTCAATGCCATCAATACTTTGACAGTTTAGGCTTTCTTACCACTAATTAATATCACTGAATGATTTTCCAGTCAGGTGCTTGATTATTTAATCATCTGTTTGGAAAAGTAGAAAGAAGATTTTCATTTAAATATTTTAGGTGATTTTGCGCAGTGTCCGGTGCAATAGGATTATGTGAAAGGGCAAAAACAAGTAATAAGATTTCACACTGGTAACAACGGGTCAGTCATAATTTATGAAGTTTCTCAATTTGCAATAGCATATTGATTTATCATTTTATTCTTGATATCAAATTGTAAATTGGGTGTAGTTGTTTAATGCAGAACAGAATATAACTTGATATATCAAACATCATAAGTTATACATGGGATAGTATTATAGCACCATTTGCATACGAATGATATTAAAGAAATCTTTAATTCCCAAATACCTAATGAGAGATAACTAAAAGCATTTCTGAATTTATGCACAGGAGCATATATATATATATATATATATATATATATATATATATATATATATATATATATATATATATATATAATTTATAACATAAATGCATAAAAGAGGTATGAAGTTCGTGACAAGAATGTATTTTTGCCTGTTTGATTGGTTTCTGACGAAAATGTTAAAAGAGATATTAGACACTATATACTTTACAACTTATGTTAGAAATAATTTTCAATTTAATGCTAAAGATGACTGAAACATATACTGAAACTATATTTAAATATACGACAATTATCTGTATAAACTATTCTAAGATATCAATATGAAAATTTGATACAGTCATGGTACCTTTTTAATAGAAGTATCGTTACAGCAACCACAGCTATCACAATTATCACTGCTACGACCACTCCAATAATCAGTGGAATAGATTTGCCATCGTCATCTTTGTCTACAAAAAAACGCAAGCCATACGTTTCAAAATTAAATAGAAATGATAGCAAATGTACAGACGACATTTTAGAATCAATGTTTGTCAGGTTTGCAAATCGGCGTTCAGGAGGTACTTTATTCGGCACCGTTTAGATGAGTGTGTATGTGATATTGAATTTTTAACATAGCTTTAACTTTTCAGTCATATCGCTACGATGTCTGCAGTGTGGCAGTTAATTGTGATGTCCAGCAGATGATTATAATTCGTAATCTTGTAATCACGGAAATACAATCATAAAATCTTGCTGTCACTTCAACACTGTATCACTAAATGGTAGATAAGATGAGATTGTAGATATATTGCAAGGAATAATAAAATCGTCATTGAATTGTCATCTTTTTGCTAAACATGTTTATGTTTTTTAATTGTTGTTGTTGTCATTTAAGAAGTAAACAGTTTTGGATACCGTCATCTTGTGAAAGTTATTTTCCACTAACATAATAGACTTCGTATCAGCTTATCGACATGAATTGTATGTCGAATATTTCTACAGTTACGACTTATTTCAGAAAAAAATATATCTCAGTATACGAGATGAATTAAAAACAGCCTGTTAATTAGATATGTTTCACCTTTGGAATTATAAATTGACAAAGTAACTGACACCATTATTATTTAATGATACTATAATATTTGCATCCTAGGATCTGTTAATATATTTTAAAGAAGATCAAACTAATCATATTTTGGACAGATTAAATCCATATGGAGGGCAAATTACAATATCAAACTAAACATATTTTGGACAGATTAAATCCATAAGGAAGGCAAATTACAATATCAAATGAAGCTCATAAGTACATAATCTTACCTTTTAATTTCACCCATACCATTTCAGGTTTGGCGTCTCGCGTGAACGTGAGCCACATGATTTCTGTTAACTCCCGTTTGGTTGATATTTCTCCTGTGAAATCGGGCGAGTTCATGTATTTAAAACTCCTGTCATTAGAAGAATGCTGGCATTCTATCAGTGAGTTATTGATGCTAAAATTACTGGACAAACAGGTGTATAATCCATCTGGAGTTACATTTGTAAATAACCTTACATCGATAAGTTCATAATATATCTTATGTTGTGACTGGACATAGCACACACATGTTGCAGTAGTATTCGTTGTGGAAAACGTTCCATGAAACATAATGTCAACCTCAGATGCTTGACGATTTGCCTGACACATGTCAAGAATATTATGATCTGAAACAAATCACATTTGTTTAATATGTATCAGAATAAATGGTGTATATCAGATTAAACTCAGAATGTAGCGGGTTACTGTTATTGAAAATGCACGATATTTTGATTTTGCAAATTGATTATTGGATTAGAATATTTTGGTCTCATTTTTTAAATTCATCTACGACTGCTGGAAATTATATTAAATCATGCATGCATATGACGGCTTACTTGACCATCAGGAAGTCAACAGTTCGATAGGGATATTTTGGTCCCAGAAAGAAAGACATTCAATCTGTGATGTCGTCCTATCCAAACAAAACATCATCAATGAGTACACTGATTTGTCCAGGTAAGTTTACATCCATGTGTATACTTTTCTATATATATCGACGTTCCTTTGCATTCCAATAGATTTTGGTTAAATATAAAATGTGTCAGATTTTAAAAGAACAATTAATAGTTAATTGAAAAAGAGTAAATGCACATATATGATCCATGTGACTTATACTAACAATATATCAGCTTACTGGAGCTGTGGCATTATGCATGATGGGTAAGTAACATTCCTGCACAACACCGCTCAATTGTAATTTTCTCTCATTCGATGATTGAGCTCTCTTGGCATTAAGTAGATCTTTCATATCTTACAAGCTGCATAAGTTCCATAGTGATTTGCAAATCAGAAACCGTTTCTATCAGAAAAATTCGAAGCATAAAAATAATGACGATGATTGTAATTCGATCGGCTCCCAATGTTGTGTCGTGTTCTCTCTGCTTTGAAGGCGTTTCGGTCTATTTTGTCTAGGTTTGTGATAAATAAATTCGTATTTATGTATTTTTGTCTGGCCCGCATTATGATTGGTCCAATTAAGGCCATGAATTTCTTGTGCAGTATCCTCGTTACTGATTTGCTGGGATCGTTCGAAAACGTTTTTATGCCAGCCTTCTGAAATGTTTGGTTTTGAATGAACATTTCTGGCGGCGGTTTTTGGCGATCTGTGAACTCGAATCGCGACACGAAATTGAGGGAAAATTATCTTGACTGTCAGAATATGGACATGTTACCCCCACATGTTTTGTATGTCATGCGTAGCAACATCATAATGAGAACAATGGGGTAAAACTACAAGACATGGAGCAGCAGGGAAGGTGGAAAGACCGAAACTAAATAAAGAATGTTTCAACATAGTTTCGGTCTCGTACGAAAACTATAACGTCACAAAACAGAAACAAAGCTTCTAACTAGCTGAGAGTTTCCCCTACGTGTTTCTGTCTTTTTTGTTGTTGTCATTTTGGTTTTTTAATTTTATGCCAGTGTGTTTACCTATATGATGTCTCATTCGAGGTCGCACCCTCCCTGCTGCTATTGTCCAAATATTGTATCAATACCGACTCGGTATCGTGCTCGAGGATCGTGTAAATTTATTGTTATAAATCCATGCGGGCATAGCTGAGCCCGTCTAAATAAATTTCTAAACCGATTATAGTCCATATCACCGCTGAACCAGGTCTAATAAATATTTCGTAACGTGTGTGTATAAACTCCGTTAAATCCAGCAAGACTATTACAATTGTCTCTGAGCACCTTTGGCATTTGTGTATATCGCAGGTTACATAAATCACATCAGTGTCTTTGTGTCTGCCTCTGGAAAATACTCTAGCAGGGTTTGCTTGCCTATCCAAAATAATATCATCGTACACGACTAAATTGATAATAAACACATCAATGTAATCAATAATCGGTGCTTCATCAATATCGGTTATAAATTCAATGACATCCTCATCGTTAAACTACTTTGCATTTTCATTAAAATCCTTTAAAACTTCGTAGCATCGTTGATCATCTACAGATGGTGCTACCAAATACAACCTATCCAACCTGAGCCATCTCATTATCAAAAGATAGTAACAGTTGTGTCTTACCACTCCCAGATGGACCTATAATAATCATACGAACAAATTGTGGTAATGCAGCATGATGCTTGACAGGTTCTTCTTTTATTGTCGAAGAAAAATCACTTACATTCATGATATATAAAATACAACATGGATTTATATTGTGTGAAATGTAGAACGCGTACCCCAACAAGTCATCTAACAATCAACAATCAACGAAAAACAACAGATACGCACTCACCGGTAAATGTGAACAATGCGGCACAAAAACTTTTAATTTATTCATGCGAAGTCGGGTTTAAAAAAAAGCAACACGGGGGTTACATCGCCGCCAAGATAGCCAAACTACCGGGGTAGGCGAGATACCCAGTAGATAAATACCTTCCAGGATATAATTAGTGTGGTCCCGGAACCAGACCTGAGATCAGACATGATAATCAGGATCAACCAAAACCTGGCGAGGTTCCGATAAACGCTATTGATTGAGATTCTCACGCTGATGATGCATCTTATCGAGTAAAGGATCTACAGGTTATACATCTCGCAAATGTGAAATTAATTCACGCGTTAAATTATATTACTAATAAATCTTTCAAAGAAAAAGTAGCTAGCTGGTTAATAAAAACCGCGATAAAGGGTAAACTACTTTTTGGAAGCGGATTTTCACAGGCTGGTAATTAATATTATAATAAATATATTTATTATTCCTCAAAAGGATACTGGAGAGGTAATGCAGCAATTAGTAAACTTGCCGGTGCAGCAAAAGTTACACGCACCACTGCGGAATATTGGTTATCACGACAAGCAATATAGTAAATTTATCTTACACCACCTAAAAGAATCGAATACGCGCATTTTGATGTCAGCGTTCCAAATGAAGTTCATCAGGCTGATATTTTATTCTTACCACATGATACTGTCGTCAAAAGACGGACATACAAGTACGAGTTAACCGTCATTGATGTTGCTAGCAGATACCAAGAAGCGGAGCCATTATCGACAAAGACAGAAGCAGAAGTAACTTCTGCATTTGAGCGAATTTATCAACGAGTACTTGCACCACATGGTGGTGTTTGATGGCCACAGTTGCTACAGGTTGATCCTGGCAAGTAATTTCAAGGTTTAGTATCATCGCTGATGAAACCTCAAAATGTCACCATCAGAAGAGGACAAGCTACAATTCACCGTGATCAGGCAATTGTTGAACGATTTAATAGAACACTTGCTGAACGGTTATTTGGATATCAATACGCGTAGGAATTTATTCAGCACAAGATATTTCGAGAATGGTTTGCAAGATTATCAAGTGTGATAGCTGCGCTGAATAATGAAATAACTCGAACAATCAAAATGAAACCTATTAATGCGATCACAAAAATATACCTGCACGAAATGATTTTTCGAAACATCCGGTACTGAGTAATGTCATTGTAAGATGTTTATATGAGCAGGGTGAACTTGAAGGTGGTAAAATAAGCGATCTGTAATATCTGGAGTATTACCACACACAAAATATCTAACATCACAAGATCCACGGTTAGACCCGCAATCTGCAGATTAGATTCAACTGCTCATCAGCGTGGACGTACACGTGAATAACTACAGGTGATTCCCACATATACTCAGTTACCACCACGCTCACTTAAAAAACCAAGGGTGCCACCACCCCGACGTCTATTACATTCAAGATAGGTCAGCATCGTATTTTCCTGTGTATAACCACGACTACTATCTTCTCTATCCACGGTAAATGGTCCTGGATGTTTATCTGATGACTTGGACCACAGCATTATACAATTACAACTTACACAATGATTATTTTGTTGTTGTTGTAGCGTAATTTTAAATTCAGCAACAATATCAAAGTCTCGATTATTTTTTTCATCAAGCTGTTATACTCGGTGAGTTATTTTAAATTATTATAGCATCGCTAACAATTTCGTTGATGGCGTTGACATTAAAATTTACAATAACCCACCGAAGTTAAGATATTTTTCTAACTCGTGACACCGCGAGATAGACAAAGTTTGACCACTCGATACGACCATCTACGATCCAAACAAGTGTGTCAAAAATAGTTAATCCTTGAGATGAATGTACTGTCATTTCGTATCCTAACTTCTACGGTGTTTTCCAGCGCGTAATGCATCTTTCACAACATTGATATCGACAAGAACAATAC
This sequence comes from Unio pictorum, assembly GCA_030141615.1. NCBI lineage: Eukaryota > Metazoa > Mollusca > Bivalvia > Unionida > Unionidae > Unio > Unio pictorum. The sequence continues at coordinate 1,554,923 of JARLTB010000096.1, forward strand.
TGTTTAATACTAAATTCTTCCTCGTGGAGTGTCCTGGAACATTTACGTCGATATTTTGTCGTCGTGTATCAATTGGTCTATAACACAATGGTGCAGGCAGAGTTGGAAACGTTATCTTATGCGTGTGAAGTAATTTCATTTGAAGTATATCTCTGGTAATCTTTCTACTTGTCTCCGGAATCATTTCACGCCCTATTTCACACTGGATTGTATTCGGTTGTAATCTTATTAATTTCTTAACGTTTTTAATTTTTCATCAAGCGCTCTATGATTTTCATTTATCTCGTCGTAATAATCCACACATCTCTTTAGACAATCAAGCGGATATAAACCAATAAACGGCAGTGGTTGACCTTGATCGCCACACATTATCACAACCGTGTTTTTCAAGAATAACTAACCGAAAAACATTTTCAACGTTTTCAACGATACTGTGCATATTTCATCCCAAATAATAATTCGGGGAACATATTTCTCTCTAATTCGATCAGGAGTCTATGCGCCGCCGCTCCATCGAAAAAGCTCTAAGTACTAAAATTAACTCCTCGTGTTGTAATCTCCCTGACACGACTGTGTGTGGGTGTTAATACAATCATATCTGAATTTTGTCGAAATAATTCAATAACACGAGTTGTTTTACCGCATCCCCTCCCCGTTCAAAAAACGGTTTTATATATTGATATTAGATCTTATATAAAACACGCCTTCAACAAATATCGAGTTGATCATTTTGATATCTGATTACAAAAATAATCATCCTCGATTGTAACATCCGCGGATAAATTATCACTATACAGCAATTCTTGTTGTATTCTCTACGAATTCCAGGAGCCATTAGTGGTTGTATAACGTGTCACGGATTCTTTATACTTGGCTTCGATGTAAAATGAATCCGTGGCATCTTCGACCGCAGTACAAGAAAATCTGTTTACCATCGATAACAAATTAATAGTAACATAAGCGAGCATCGAGGATCTTAAATGCATATATTGAGGCAATTCACCATTGCTATAAGCAATACTAGTTCCCAGCTTTGTTCCGTTGGATACATAAACGTCTTCTCGACTTACAAATATTTCTCTTGCTGTTGTATCAGCGATTATAAAATCGCGTTCAGCGTTATCCAAAATGAATTGTATGTGATATCGTTTATGAACATATGATCCACCTTGAGTGAATTTAAAAATTATTCTTCTGCCTAACTTTTTTGAGGTGTTTTCCTCGTCGATATTTTTCACGAGTGCGTCAACATCGTAAATGACACAAGGAATCGGTTCAGATGTGAGTAATCAAACGGAAGTTTGTTTCCGATATGATATAATTGCTTCACTGACCGTCAACGATATTAATACGCTGTTGTTGTCAAGAATATATCTAATAAAACTAGTGGTGCCCAGTATTTCTCATAACAGATTCGATGAAGATCTGTAGTGAATACGAACGACACAACACGAGCGAATCCTGTCAAGTCAAAATCGGGCAATGGTCCATTAATCTCTATTCGCAACATTTATTGCATGGGATGACCAAATCGTTTAAAATACCATTCATATTCACCCATCCCAAGAACACTTCCCGATAACACGCAATCATATCAACGGAAATAATATCGTTGTGGTTGAAATCTGTATTCCACAAACCGCCATGTCCGTATATGTCCATAACTAGCTTGAACATCTTCGAGGAATTCAGCGCGCGTTGGTTTCCATACATTCTGTTTTCTGGAGGAATGGGACGCGACTGATGGAATAGTAAAGAACTGTTGTGCAACTAGTCGATGTTTATCGTTGAATACCGCATATCGAGATTTTGAATTTCACGGTAAAGAGATATCATCCGGTATAGTTCACCGTCAGGTCGAACAAATTGATAATTTCCCCATCTTGAAAGCTTATAAACAACCACACTGAATCGGGATCTTTTCTACTTCACTCGTAAATAAAATCAAACATTTCATCGGAGTAAAATCTTACAACGCGATCTCGTGGAAATATTGTAACCGCGTTGGTCCACGCGTACGCGACATGATTGATGATTTCAACTGGCTCTCCAAGAGATTCATATTTAGATTTATAGAAAATTTCTCCTTTTTTGTTTTTATAATCACTGGAAATTTTAACGTTTTTTCTAACACAGCAACATCGTTCATCAACGCTTCGATATCCTTGACCGATTCAGCTCATTATGTTTTTTTGGAACGTCGTTGATCGGGTAATCCGTTTCCTCAATTAGAGTTTATAAAACTAAAGCTACTCGCTCGGCTACACAATTAAAAAGAAATTTCATCTGGGCTAGTTCGTTAATATCTGGTTTCTTTATCAAATAAATTCCGTAAATAACCACAATTATCAGATATTCTTGTTCGTAATATATTTTATCGACCCAAGTTAACATTCCCTATTTGGTTTTATTGTTAATAATCGCGTAAGCGCCTTTCGTCGTCATTACACATTCAAGTGTATCATAAATCTTCCATCGTTTCCCCTCGAATTAGCAAATGTTACCTCAATGAAATATCTTTTCTTATCGCGGAAATCTATCGCGGTAAGAATCTCCGCTGCGCTTTAACTGTTCATCGTTGCATTATCGCACATGGTTTTATACGTCGACCATGTGTATGAGACTTCGTCGAGATAAAATTCGTATTTCTCTTGTTTTATACTATTGGCTATATTTGATCTTTAAAAATGTGATTTTATCTGATGTGGTCCCGATTCACGATCAAGATCAAAATATATCCCTGTTCTCGGTGCATTTATATCTGTAATTTTGGAAATTCCCTTCATATATTTTCTAGACAGATTTATTGTTCAATTAGATATATCTGGGCAACATTAGTATAACAATGGTGCAAAATTATTGTGCATGAAAATAAATGGTGTCGACAAAACCTTGTTCTTGGCAATGTGTAGGAAAAAAATGTTTCAGTCACGGATAACATATCAAACAAGGATCTCATGTGTCTATTTCCTGTATCAACTGCGGAAACGGTATACGAGGAAAAACGCAATTATGTATCAGTTGATGAGGTAAACGATTCAGGGAACTGGACAGATTCTACGCGAGAAAATACAACTTTGAGCTATCAGAACACGATTATAAAATTCGTTGTTTTCATTATAGTCAAACATAACAAATCAAACATAATTTGTTTGTATAATCTAGCAGGAATTCGTATCTCATCCTGTTTTCGTTAATTACGAAGCATCTCGCGATGGTACAATCAGACATCATCGAAGAAAGGTAAATTTGGGTATTACTAATAATATAGGTTATATAATGATTAGAGTCATCGGTACAAAAAAAATATTATGCTCACCGGTTTATTTACGAATGTTTTAAAAGAATAAAAGACAAAAATATTGTTATCAATCATATTAATTCAAATCCGTTGGACAACCACGTAAGTAATTTACCATCTGGTACTTAATGCGCAAATTGCTGCGCCGGGCGAACAGGAAAAATCTTCGAAAACACACCAAAAAAACTGTTATCGGTTCATCGACGAAAAGATTATTCCTTTGCAACGATTTATTAAGCGGAGAAATATTTTGATATTAATATATTTGCAATAAAAAGCCTAGCCTATGGATTATGTTTTACAACATACTCACGTCGATAGAAAACAAGGGTGTAATTTTCATATAGGTAATATATTTGTCTGACGTGTCGCAAAACTATCCAAATCACTATAATAATATTGTTTACGATACTTGTGCCAAAGATAGAAGTTTCCAAGTTATCGTATTTCCTGAACCATTTGCTAACGCTTTATATATGAAATTTTAACCATGCAGTCTCGCGCCGTTTTTACAAGAATAATCTGTCAACATTGCTTTTTTCTTACTAACTATGCAAACTATTAAGAGAAAAAATTCTATAGTAATATATGAACGACGAAAATATTGCCGAGTTGACAATCGAATTTTATAAAATTCTAGATTTAGTTTGATTCAGCGAAATATTTACTAGTAAATATATTATTGACGAATACAAAAAAGTTCAAGCGGCGCGTGAATTCGGTGTACCAACACACAAAAACGAATACGGGATAATAAAAATCATCACTGAAGAAAGAAAGAAAATTATTTGTGCAAATCGTAAAACCATAGCATCATTTATTCCGGTGGTACGAATTATCAAGAAAATCACCACCGAGATTTCTAAAGTTTTCGAGGAAAAACACATGCAAAAGAATATAATCGACGACTGTGAAAAAATGTTGATTTAACAACGCTGCCGCTACGAATTCTTTCTTTAATGCCCATAAACCACACTTGTGGCGATTTTATCGCAATCATTGTGCTGTTTTTGTTTAAGTTTTTTTATTGAGTGCGGATAACCTTGCATGTCCTTGTTGAGCTTGTTTAATTGCGATTTCATATTTTTATTTTTGGCGAGAAGATCTTCGTAATGTTTTGGTAATTTAATGTTATCTTGCAGTGATGTTTCAATAGAGGCTTCATCTTGTTTATTCAACTTTAGTAACTCTGTTTCTTTTTATCGAGACTTCTTCAAGTTTACTTGCAAAAAATGAATACGTTTCAATTCGAGCTTGATGATTTTGTTTTTCATCGTTCTGGTATTCTCGTTTAATTTATTTTGGCTGCAGGATACTTCTCAGCCTTACAGCGTGTAATCTCGCTTATCGGGTCACGTGCCTAGATTGTATATAGTCGTGTTATTCCTATGTTATAATCTGCGGAAACTTCGCTAGGTTTTTTAACTCCGCGCGCGGCAATTTTTGTTTTCCATCGTCGTCGGACAAATAGGTAGGGGTTCGCATATATAATCGACAAAACGAATTATGAAGTAATAATGTTGGTAATTTTCTAATAACATTGGAATAATATTGGAGTAATCGTGGTAAAATTCGTTAAAAAATCAAGATGGTTCGAAAAATCTTCCCGGGGTTTTAAGATCACATCCTAGGATTTCACATACAAAATCAAACTCAGCGTTTCATCAAGATTGTCAATCAAATCCCATGATTGGTTAGTTAGATTGAAATTTATTCTCGATATCACTCGATTATGACACCGGAAATAGACGGGATTAATCAGCTCTTGCGTGATTCAAGATTAAGATGGACTTGTAGAGTAAACGAATACAAAATATATCCTTGTTGTGCTTGATTTGACATTGATGTGTCCGTGCCATAACTTCCATCGTCATCACATATGAGGTTGACCATGACAACCAGTGTTATATTTACGATTTCCTGGAATATATAGCGGCCGTTTACGTCTGGATTATTATTGCATCGGAGAATAGTTGCCGATGACAGTGTTTTTTTCCACCGGGTAAGTATTTCAGCGAAGATTTCATCGATGGTATCATCGACTGATTTTAGGTACTCGGTTTGATTATACCCGGGAAATTTTAAATTTGGCAATTCAGCTTCTGTTCTCGTGTATGAAGTTAATAATTGTTGTTGTTCACGTTAATTCACAGGATTAGTTATTGTCAGCATTCCTCGATAGTTTTAATATTCCACGTTGGTTGCGAGTTGATTCAACATTTTATTTGCTGGATAGTTTCGTCGCGTGAACTTGTTATATCAAAACGATGTTCTTGAAAATGTTGCCATAGTTGTTCCTGATGACGTGTATACTCCTGATTAATTTCCTTGAAGCATTTAATAAGCACACTTAATTTAATCTCTAATCCCCCCTCATCTCATCCAGCCGAAAAAGTCAAACTTATATTATCGCGGTTGACAAACGAAAAAGTATCAAATGGAGATAATTTTAGACTATGCAAAATATACACACATCGAGGTTTAGCTACGTGGTATGAGTAGAAGTTCGTGGTATTATCAGCCTTCACTGGTTTAGCTGGTAATGCTTTTTCAGTGTTGGAGCTTGAGGCCATCTTAACACTGTTTTGATCGATGGTTGATATATGTCAACGGCGAAGTCGGGGAAGTTTATCTCGATGGTTCATGACCGGTTATTGCTATCTTGAATTTCTTCCCGGAGATGTTTTTTACTCGACGATGTAGTCGGGGGTACCATCGATTTGATTTTTGTACCCGAATACCAGCAAATTATTCGATTGTAGTCTTCCAAATGATTCCGATCTGATACTTGGCCAACTGTGATATACTCGCAACTGTGCCAACAAGATCTCGTTTACTTGAAATGCAGTTGAAAAACTAATACTGAATTCAGGTTTGGTTGAGCTTATTGATATCATCGTTGTTCTTGTCGGAGTTTAATTTGTGACTATTTGTTGAAGTAGCTACAATGGCGTTTCCATTGTTATTATTTTCATTTTCCTTCAAAACGTTGATTTCATCATAATTTTACAACATATTCGTTGAGTTTTGTGTTCGTGCATGTGAATATCTTTTTTGTGATAATATCAAAAACACCTACAATTGCCGCTGACGATGAAGCACATATTGTTACCGCGATTGCTGACAATAGTACGCCGGTGGACGCAACTAACGCGGATACTGAATAAACAACAATACCGCGGTTGTACGTCGTTTGTATTTTTTTTTAACTTTTCGTGTATATACGCCAATGATGTTTTTTATATATAATTCTGATTGTCATTCGCGCACTTGATCGTATCTATATTGTTTCACCTTTAACTATGTGAAGGACTCTGTCGTTGTCGACGCTGTCATTATCATTTATTATATTACGTGGTGACCAATTTAGGTGTTTCAGCTACAATTTCCAAAGACCACGCTAAAGTTAATTTTGTATCATCGAGTTCCACTATAAACGTTTTTTTTCTGTTCGGTTATTTAATATAATAGACACAACTCCGGAAAATATGTTGGTGCTATGTATCCACGGGTATGTGGTAAATATACTAAATTTTGCACTGCTGGACACAGACAACCTATACACTCATGTTACCGTCGCGGTATATGTGATAGTAATGTTCCGCGCTGACCATGTTGCTGATCCTGATGATACCGTGTATATGATGTTTTTAATCTGCGCTGCGGTTACACCGCGAAGGGTTTTAATCAGATCAACTTTTCTAACAATATCAGGAACCCCGGTGATACAATTATCATCCAAAGACTTTTCAGTTGTTTCAATATTTGTTTTAATATCACCGGTAAAAGGATTTCCAAAAAAATCGTCTAAGATTTCATTTAATTTTAGAACATTTCAACATGTATTCAGGAACATATTTACATGAACGTCATGTATCATCAACGGTGCTGTAGCAGACATCTACATATGTTCTTGTTACAGCATCGTTTTCCGATGATGGATCCGCTTACATCACTATTATATTTCCGTTCATGTCGAGTACACCTATCATTATGTCACCGGTTTTTTAAAAACGATTATTAACTCGTTGTATGATTTCATCTGGGATAGTTGTAACCGATATACTTGAATCTCCGATAGATCAAGTAGTCGTAAACACAGGGGTGTTATTTTCAAGAGTGCCAAGTACTCGTCGAACTATAGCATTCCATTTGATATTGCTGGTTTTTAAAACGCCGTATTTATCCTGAAAAATAACAACTTCGTATCGGTCAATCCCGGAGAAGTTCACGAGATTATTAATATCTTCTTTAGTAGTGTATTTTGACAAATCAATATCTTTGCGCGCTATACTTACGAAGTCTTCCGTAAATACTAACCATTATTTGATTGCGATTTTTTATAAATCATAACTTTGACATGTATATTCGTGCACCACTTTGGGAGGTGGTTTGGTTGAATTTGATATCGCGTCAAGTATATTAATCACTACCACATTTTAGCGGATTGGTTAGGGTTTGTGTTGGTAGCGGTGAATACCAAACTGGACTTTGTAATCGATCGATATAATACAAAAATTCAACTGGCGGTGTTAAGCAATACGATTCGAAATAAATAATTGTTTGCGGATGTATCGCGTAAGCAACCCGATGAGTTCCTGGACCATCGCTGTTATCAAGATTAATAATTCCTGCTTCGTTGGTATTCTGGCTACGTAGTAACTGATCTCGCATAAAACCCTCTGAATGTTTTTATTTTTAGTTGTTTAGCTGCGTCAAGTAAGGCAACATTTGACATCGGTGTCAACGTAGATAAGTTCCTGGAAGTCGCAAGCCCAATGCGTGTACGGATCGTCCTAGATAAGTTCCTGAAAGTCTCACAACTGCGCCCCTTTCATATAGTTTCTGTTTAAGGATCCACCGGTTGCTTTCGTTAATGCCATTCCAACAGTACCTCACGCGGCTGCTTATGCGACAGCTGGCACATCGGCTGGTTATGAAATATGGCATAACGTGGCTTTCTAAAAAGCAGCTTCGTAAATGGCAATTAATTAATACTATACTTCAAAATTTTCAATTTAGTGAAAGGCTTTCAATTCGAGATATCAGTAGCGAAAATGGCGGTGGTAATTCCGCAGTTCAACGAAAACATGTTACATGGATATTCCTATGAAAGATTTAATACTGGGTAACACGTATGGATTGGAGACCAGTATAAGCAGTATATATCATAGATCCTATCGATCGAAGAAGTAACGACATGCATATTTAAACGTATTAAACATACTTGATAAATAAGTTATACTTGGAATAAATGACGCAGTTATCGCTCTCTGATAGTATATTAGCATGACAGCTTTCAGAGAGTGAAAGCTTTTAAAGTTTTGACATAGGACAAAAGCATACTATATACTCTATTTTTAAGAGACGTCATGCTCAGCCATAAAGGCTACAATAGCGAAAATATTTTGTCATTGTGCCATAAATATCGCTTGCAATACAAAATTGCAAAAAGCCATCAGACGCGTCCGCTCTGTGGTTAACTTGCACCTTAACAACACAAATTTAAAACATGTCATGCGGAATCATTGGCATTAAATCTAATCTTCCTAACCCTTGACAATGGAATATAAGTTCTTATTGTAGCTATACAGTACCTTTAACATCTCAAGGATCATCTGGTACCGGCAAAAGGAAATCAAGATAAGACCACATATGCAGGTACATTCAAGTTTTTTACTTTGTTTAAGACCACATTGTTGCCCTGTTCGGAAAGATGAGTAAGCTTTGCCATCAGTCAGAATTTATAACCCAAATTATTATTAATCTTCTGACATGTAGAAATGGAGCCATCATAAATGTGGGTAAACATTGACTTTACAAAGGAAACAATAACAATAGGTGCCATCTTTAATTCAAATTCAACACCACACTCGCCTGTCAATAGAACATAACTTGACATTCGTTAGTCTTTGATAAGAATGTAATCATTCTTCTTCTTTTTCTTTAATCTTCATCATCATCATCATCATCATCATCATCATCATCATCTTCTTCTTCTTCTTCTTCTTCTTCTTCTTCTTCTTCTTCTTCTTCTTCTTCTTCTTCTTCTTCTTCTACTACTACTAACCGCTCCGGTGGCCTAGTGATTAGAACGTCCGCCGTGGAAGCGGGATGTAGTGGGTTTGATCCCCGACCGAATCATACCAAAGACTTGCAAAAATGCTACTAACAGCTGCCTCGCTTGGCGCTCAGCATTCATAGATTAGTGTTAGGACCGGTCGTCATGGTGTCAGGATAATGTGACTGGGTGGGATAGCATGCTACATGTCTGCCGCATGATGCCCCATTATTATTATTATTATTATTATTATTATTATTATTATTATTATTATTATTATTATTATTATTATTATTATTATTTCTTGTTCAGCATCCCGCCCCACCACCCAATATATATTATAACACATTTCCCTATCTCTATAATCTACGCAATAGTTTACTACGCTGTATCTTTTTTAAGTGAACATTCTAGTATATGGTCTAAGATGTTAATTTTTGGCACGCATGATGTGCGTCCATTGTCATTATCATTGACCATTTTATTACATCTTTTAGATTACGTATGTTTTTTTCTTCCCAGTAATTAGCTACTGCTTGCAGATACCCTTGTCATTCAAACAGTGCATTTAGTATAGTATAGGGTTTCACTCAGCATTAAACAGGAAGGAGTTACCTGGGATGCAGTCATATGACACGTAAATATATTTGTCACCAGTATAGGATTGACACTCGTGGTTTGTGGGTGTAGGTGCGCGTTTCCCAGAACAACTGGTTCTCCCTGAGCAATTCGTAAACAGTAGGACAGCGTGATTGTAGGAGTAGTTTGCTGTACAGTCGTTTATATTCAGAGGACAACACGTATCACGTGCTCTGATGGTTCTGTTATCTCTGTATCGATACTCTGCGCCTGTAATTTGTATTTTCTGTTCGCCTTGACACGTCAAATTGAAACTATCACAGCCATCTTTAGCAAAGCATGCTGTTGTACTGCAAGCATAGCTTTTGTCTGAAATGATAAGAAAGAGATATATAACTATGTCTGTCAAAGGTTCATGAAGGAAACGAACAAAATACATTAACAATGTTTATGTGCAGAAAATAAAAAAACTAAAAATAAGAGTACACGATCTAGTAATGAAAATATTTAGTAACGTTATCGATCTTGATCATATTACTTACTCTATAGGATTCAACAACTATTCGATAACAAAAAATATACATTTCAAAAATATTCCTCATATAATTATCAAATAGTTTATTACAACTATATGTCTCAATATACCCCACGTGACAGACCTTACTAAATCTAATATTTAGAAATACAAACTCACATACACAACCACTTGTTTTTAACCAGCCAACCATAAACAAATCCAAACTCGTAAATAAATTTATTATATATATATATATATGACGTCTACTTGCCAAACATTCAAAATAGATACAGTCATGCACTAAACTCTCGTGCAAACTCTCTCTCTCTCTCTCTCTCTCTCTCTCTCTCTCTCTCTCTCTCTCTCTCTCTCTCTCTCGCATACCAATACAAAAATGTCAGACACAAATGAAGAATATACACGACTAATTTCTTGTTTGGTAAACAAAATATTACAAAGCTAATGGTTATCAATGAATAAAGTCTATATTGTAAGATTATTATTTGTAGGTGCAGAAGTATACTTTATTTGAGTTCAGGGCATTGGTTTTCTCCTAAAAAGGGATGGCATGCCTAATCTTCTTTACAACTGGTCTTCTTATTATGTCAATTATTCCTATATTAAGGTTGTTATTTTAGAATTAAGCATTCCCGCTAGTGTCTTTTATATGTATTTCAGGTAATATTTGAAAGGACTAATTTATTTAAATTGTATTCACTAGAATTACAAAGTGTTCAGTAATACGTTCGGTGTAAATATATAGTTTGGGATAATGGTAATTTTATTTAGATATATTTCGGATTATATCCTTGACATCTATCAAAAAGTGTAGGACAGTAACACTATTCCAGGCTAATGGTACAGCTTATTTAACATGAAATATAATTCCGAACTCCACTGGAATTCATTCTAAATACTCTATGCTTTTGGATTTGATATAAAATCGCATACTGGCGTTTGTAAACATGAATACTTGTGAGCGATCGTATTCCATAGACTTGTTGCCACTTAATCTTTTCCTAAGAATCCAAACTAAATATTGCCTATTCTGCCACAATTCTACAAACATAATCTCGGTCATTGCCTCCTCAGTTAAGACCACTACGCTTGTCCAAAACGAAACTTTGGCTTTTCTGAGGTATGTGGGGTTTGAATTTTCAATGTTGAATCTGCAACTGATAGGTTTATGATCATTGACGAGTGCTGCTGCTGATGTGCCTTCAGCTCGAATTATTCGGAGTGTCACTCGCATATTTTTAATTCTTTCAGCAATATCAAATTATTTAAGACTCTAGATCTAAACTATATAACAGAAAGAAAGGGAAATTAAAAAGTTTAGTAAAATCAAGAAGTTATTGTTTTTATTAAGTTCCAAAGTGAAAAACAAAGAATCACTTGCAGTATTGTAAATTAAATACCAGATAATCCTAAATGTAACATCACAAGTCCAAAAGTATAGAACGTTATGAACGAACAGCAGGTTGTCATACCCAAGACAGCAACAGAAAGCAGTGTGAACTTTTATACTGTTTTGACTTCACAGTTTTCAGACAATAATCGAAGAGCCTACGTATTAAGATCTGCCAGACTAGTCACCACAGGAAAGAGGTGTGTGTAGGTGTGTGATTTGGATTTTTAACGTAGATTTAACAATTGTTCAGTCATATCCCTATGATGTGTGCAGTGTTGCAGTCTATAGTGATGGTCATCATGCTGGAGACATGTAGCATCATGTCACACCCGGTCACACTATTTTAACACCAGACTGACCAGTCCTAGCACTCACCTCTCATATCGGAGCGCCTTGCGAGGTATTCGTATGTGAGATTTTTACAAGTCTTTGGTATGATTCGCCCAAAGCAGCAAGAGGTGTAAACAGAGAAAATGACGGACAGAGGATGTAGCTTGAGGGAGACAAAATGATGTAAACAATACATGCAACCGTCGGAATCAAAAATGCGTGCGATGATAAACTATATTTGACATTTTTTTAATTTGCTATATAATGTGAACATTTGTTTTAGAGTCCTTGGTCACAGTGTCAACAAATCATGACATATCAAGTGGGTGGAGTAATCGACGAAATGGCGAAAAGAACAAGTGAAAATGACACACAGAAATACAAAGTCCTTTTCCAGTAACCATGCGTTGGAATAAAAAATTGTTGTTGCCTGAATGCAGTTTCGTTGCTTCGTTGATGTTTTTTAATAAATCTGTTTTTAATAACCGGATGACCAAATGATGGTCAAACATTTTTTAAAATATTTATTTTACCGTTTTAAGCAGCAAAAATAGACATTCATAAGATAATTCTTTTCGTGTGTGCCAGTTTAGTTGCCGATTTATTTACCGTTATAACAATCATGGAGTTACTTCTTGGGTACCACATGGTCAACCGAGTCATCACGTACTTGATCAGTTTTGTTATGTATCTCCAAACGTAATCCGGGGCCTTTTGTAATTTCACGTAATCAGATGCATTGTTATCTCAAAGTATCTTTTCAAGTCACGTTATTTTCTTCCACCACAATCTACACGTAATTTCGAAGCTACAATTCAGACGAGGTCTTGGTCCAGTATTTATTTTCCAGAGACTTTGTAAATAGATACTGCAAAACTCATTGTGGAACTGTTTCCACAAGGTTCTGCATGTCCCATCATAAACCATTTACAACTAGTATATGTTTGGTTACTCATAATTTATTGTGAAAGTCTAATTAGAGAAATATTATTGTTTTGAAGAAAAGAAATTATATAGTATGGGCCGGTGGGACTTAGCTAGATTCCAGCAGCAACAATATCAGGATATCACCGGGAATAATATCATATTAACAAAAGTAAAATTTGATTTAAACAATACATCAGATGACTAGAACTAACACAATATGAATTTATAGGGTTGTCTGCGATTGAGACGTCAACATAAAGATTTGATTTTGATCGATTGAACGATGATAGAAAATAAATACCACTTCAACTACAATTACATGAACGTATGATACCATCAAATAGTTTTACAACTATGGTGATATTTTCATCATTGTACGACGTGTAAAATAGATGGTGATATAATATTTATTGATTCAACATTAAATCGAAATTTGCTCATAAAAAGTGCAAGACCTACTAGACAAGAAGTATTTTTCATGATAAAATCTATAACTGAGCAACAAATACCAGATGGGTCATAGTGGATGACTGGATCCGGTAACACAATCAAGATCAGCATTAATAGTAATTTATCGCGTAAGACACTGTTAGTGTCAACTGGGATCATGGCGAAGAAAACGTGAGTACATACGTAACTATTCAGAGTCTGCTGACGTTAGAACACCAGATATGTATTGCTTTAATGTCAATGTATCAGAACCATCATCATTACCGTCAGTAAACGATCCAATCACGAGACATATCAACACGTGAGATAGAATTATTTTAAAACTCTGACATGATGAGATAGGATGGTGTCAGCGCCTGCACGTATCACAGTTTCTTTAGATTGCGAGGTGATGTGTGGCCCCCTAGGAAATGATTGAGAAATATATGGCGATAATAATGATATATATGATGAGATTTATACAGTATCCAGAGATGCTTTAGAAGTGTTTCGTGATTAATTATTAACAAAATATACTGTAATTATCATGCGTGTCGTTCATTTTCAGCCTCCATCGTTTACATGTGAATCACCATATGAATGGTTCATTAACTAGGTTAGCCAATATGAAGAAGTTATGTACAACCATCAATCACGGGATGACCAGCTATGCCATCTGAAATCGTTAATCAGATCACATCCTGTCACAGTTCAGTGTGAAATACTGCGTCTGAAACGTTTGGAGACCTCAATGTTAGAATTCTGGAAATTTTGGCGTCCTAATGATATAATAGTTGTTTCCAGGAAAAGTCCGTTTTTTACTTCAGCGTAAATTATTTGAGCTTCACAACTAAAACGTGCCTGAACAACTATTTATGTGATCTTATGAACCAACGGATACACACGCGGACAAAATATACTTGTTGATATTCCAGGAACGGAGACTAAACGAAAACTCGTTTTTAATGATACCGTTGAGGTTTTCTAGTAGAGGCGGTACAACAGGCGTTGTCAGTAAACCGATCTTGCTGGGATATGCAATACCAATTAATTAGTCTCAGGGATTAACGCTATCAGATACCAATTTTTGGATTGTCGATGATGCATCATTCACAAGTTCATCAGGTTCATATAAATACTTCACTGTTACTTTACTATCTAACATTGGTTGTTGTAGCTGATCTGATGATTTTCTTCGTGGTATATATTTTTGCGAAATTGACTTTATGCACTTGATATTAATTTCACTTGCGATTCGTTGTTTAGCGCGGTTACCACTTGAGGTAGTATCTCAAACCAATCACGAGATCTTTCCAGTAAACGTTCAGCGCTCCGTCCAGTAAATCTTGAGCATATTGATATCCAGAGAGACGTTGTGCAAGTGTTTGATTAACTAATTTAACGATTGCCCGATCGCTATGTATCGCGGTGTCTACACATCTGATTTTAACTTTATGTTGTTGTACCAGCGCAGTTACTGCACCGAGAGATTGTTTGCCAGTATCAACTTTTAGCATTTGTGGCCATCGCTGTTGAGACTTCAGTTGCTTATTTACACCTTGACGGTTCAGCCTATTTGTATCTCTTGCATTGGGTTTCGTTCTTGCTAATCTACTAGAGCGTTTTAATGAAGCGCTATAAACACATGTCGTGGATCAAAATCACCTTGCTGTGATGCTATCGGCAATGTGAATAACCGTGCAATGTTACTCTGGACGCTGTTTATGGTCATCTTCAACCACGACAGCACTAAATTACTGCTGCTATCCAAGAAAAGGATAAACAGCTGTTCTTCAATGAGTAATG
Organism: Unio pictorum; assembly: GCA_030141615.1. Lineage (NCBI taxonomy): Eukaryota > Metazoa > Mollusca > Bivalvia > Unionida > Unionidae > Unio > Unio pictorum. Next base: position 1,570,284 of record JARLTB010000096.1, read on the forward strand.
GTGTCATTGTTGTCATCCATAACAAAAGTTGTATCATTTTCTTTTTACCATCATAAATACACTCAGGATGCCAGACTGCATCGTTGTCAGTGGATTTTCGAACTAGTACTATTATGTGTTTAGCAGCGAAAATAACTTTTCTGACATTTCTATAAAACCCAAAGATATGTGACAGCGACATTACACAAGAAACGTCTTCAGTATCACTGAAATTCGATCGATCAGCCGCGAAACTTGAGTTGAAATTTCATTTATTGATGCGACTGCATCACCAGCGCAGATCATTGTTACGTTACAGTTCTCGTGGTGATCACTGGTGTCCTAGGCGATCATCACTGATAGAACGGTGGATCGTGAATAATCATCGTAATATAATGCAAGGCCGAATATCGTAGTGGCGACGTCGACGTTTGCAAGACACGACTAAATAATCGTTTCAAAAATGATATATGTGACACTGTTAAACAACGCGATAACACCATTATTAACAAAACCAACTCGATTTCCTATTTCATGGGCTGTACCATCTGCGTTCATAAGTTGCCCTTCGAGCTAAATATATGCTTCAGCGGGAAAGAAATAACTGCTTGTATTTTGCACGTGTAGCTCAATTCGTCCACGTGCGTCAGGTACACATGACTCATTAGAATAATACTGATAATCACACACTGGTTCAACTTTGATGACGGGTGGGACCAATCGATCAGGACCAATTTACGCTTTTAGACATGCTATTAGTTTTCTGTTCCGGGGGCTAATTATTGTTTTCGAGGTGATGCACTCCAGATAATTAATTCAAATGCTTATTTACAGCTTGATTTATTATTTTGCTGACATTTGGCGGCATCACTTTGGTGTTGGGCAGTTAACAGGAACAACTTCAATCGTTTCCATGCCTAATTGTTTTGGAATCGGGATATCTTATGGGGCCTTACTTCTAAATACAAGTCCCTCTCCGTAGATCATTTATAAACTGGTAATCGAGAATTGATCATACTGACGTTTTCAGGTCCACGTTGTGAATTATGTATAATCATGTTATTTTGTTATCGCTTACTGTAGTAATCGTCGATAATTTCATCGATTAGCACCCAATAGACGCTACTGTCCAAGACAAAACCAGTACATAAACGCACACAAAAAGAGGCTGCTTCATTGATGAATCCTGTGAATGGTTACAGGCTTGTTTTCCACAAATCCGAATTTCCATTCCATCAACATCACCAAGGATGTTATTTGGAAGATTATCTTGAATCACCGGCGATTTGGCGATCACAATATTACTACTTGTTTCCTACGAAGTCGATCGCGAGTGACAAGGCCATTTCAGGTTTCTTCTTCGTGTGGTTCATCCTGTGGATCTGGTTCTGGTTGAGGGGCTGACGCTTCCGGTTTAATATTTTACTTGGTTTTCCCCGTTCCATTTTTCACTATTGGTTGTTACACCTGACGTTTTTATTTTTGTCTGGCTTTTTCAAGTTTATGCTTCATTTCTTTATGTTTAGTTTCCTTTTACAAGTCTACTCTGGGAGTATATTAATCTACTGATTTCAAAGCAATTGTCGTCCTTCTGAACTTGCTAAGTATTAGTAGCAACGCGATATATATCTTTGATCCATTCATTGGAGTTTAGAGAGTAAATATATTCGGCAATGAGTACGGAAATGCCTTACTCAGTAAATTTATATATTATGTTAGTGCTAATTCTTAGTGGAGGTAGTTGAACTTCAGGTGGTGGCTGAACAGGTGGTGGTGTTGTTTGAAGAATGCCAGCAATATCAGTAGGTAATATCTTAATAGATTTTAGGTATTGCTTCAGTCGCTGTATCATATTGTTTTGTTGTTGGGGTAGTGTCGATATTTGATTTAAATAACTGTCCTGTACCTTCTTCAAATTCCAAATGAGCTTTATGGTGTTGTTGCAGATTATGTGGTACAGAATACCGGACTGGAAGATACTTCATTATTGCATCTATTCGTTGTGGAGCTAATTCAATTGTATGAGATTTCATGGTAAGCACAGAATCACTATTTATTATTATTACAACAACATTTTATTTAAATATCACTAAGTAAGCAGATATACAAGGTTTTGCTATATAACAAAACGTATTATTTCAGCTACAGTGAATTACCAAAATTTGCCGGAATTGCCGGAGTCTTAATTATATTTATAGTTTAGACATACCTGCTATCACGTGTCAAGCCGCTAAACACACATATGCGCTATTAATAACAAAAAGAGCTTCCCCACAAGTCTGGTTCCCTGCTTAGTACCATCCGTGTGTTGCACTCCGCTATACTGTTAAGCAAACGCCGACGCCATCTAACTTAACGTGTGCAGCAGATACAAACGAAGGTTGTAATCAACAGATTCACAAAGCAGAGCAGGAGAGGCACGCACAGGTTATACCACTTATGCTCTTTTCACAAGATGCCGATATTCCGTATTGTTACACAGTCTTCATTGAACTGTATATCTCTCGATTCTCCGAGGAAGTTGCACCGAATTTATGAACCTTTAGCTGTTTGTTATAAATAAACGTTGGAGTATAATAGGGCAAAGGTGAAAACAACGATATCACAAAGAACTTTAGCTTCAACATTGAACTCAACGGATTAGAAGTATCATTTATGATCTCGAAAGTAGTACGCATGCATTTTTACCCATATATGTTGCTTCATTTGATACCGTAACATTTAGTAGAAATATATATTGATTTAAAGAGCACGTGAATACATAATGAAAAGTATAGATGATGAGATAGTTTTAGTTTAGACAAAAACCAAGCGAGCATGAACTGAAGAACTGGAGAAAGAATAAAGGCACGCATATTTCCTTTTGAACATTGATGTGATTTGTATAATTCATACTTATTTGCCTACTTCTTCAAAGTTGTATGATCCAAATCAGTAAACTCTTTGTACAGTGAGTTAAGAAATTCTATAATTTAAAGTACAAAATTATGAAACATCAAGAGTCTTCACAGTATATATACCAAAAGGATTATAAATGCACCGCAAGTAATTGGCCACTGAAATAAACATTTAATAAACTACATACAGATAAATAGGATTTGTAGCTATTGCCTATATAAAAGATACATTTGAACACTACATACACAAACACATACATACATACATACATACATACATACATACATACATACATACATACATACATACATACATACATACATACATACATACTAGCCTGCCTGCCTGCTTGCCTACCTACCTACCTACCTACCAACCTACATACATACATGCATATATATATATATATATCTATCTATCTATATATATATATATATATATATATATATATATATATATATATATATATATATATATATATATATATATATTGTTACGTGTTTAGGCACTAATAAACGCTGACGAAGAAAGAGTGAAAACAAGTTTTTTTAAAATTTAACAAATGATTTATTTCCTTGGAATAGATTGCAAAAATGGAGAATTTTTTTTTTATAGTTTTAAGAAACAAATCTAAAAATATTTCAAGAATAATCCACGAATTAAATTACAAAAGTCCTAGTAACGATCCAAGTTGGAGTCTTGTTGGAAAATCCAAGATCGAATACGATGACTTCTGCTGAAGCCTGTTTTGTGCTTATATAAGTTCCTTGTAGAAACAATATTAAACACTCCGGTGTTGGAAATATGAATACAACATTAATATACTATCTGTGTTCAATTATGCTATATGAGCATATGTTTCCAGAAATATGAATTAATCCTTTAAAATCCAAGAGAATGGAAGAATTTCACTAAAATAACGTTTATATCGTATTCTAATACGCAGTTTCGAATAAAATCCCGCATTAGTAAATCGCAAAAGAGTCACGTTATCGTTTATGTCACGTACTCCTAACATGACCCTGCCGAAAAACCATCATTTTTACTTTAATAATAAAACGTTGTTTACTTCATAATTCACTAGTCCCATCTTGACCTTGCATTTTCACGTGTTGGCACTAGCTTTTGAATCAAGGTCAAGACCTAGATCAACATTGCTTGATTACCAAAGAATAATTCAGGAAAACCCATTTTCTTTAATAATAAAAAACACATCATCTCAAGTTCAACAAATTTACATTAAAATAGCATGTAATGAAGAAAAAGTATTTAAAACTAACAAAGAATTAAATATATATTAAATCAGATATATGTAATTAAAAAAGGTATTTAAAAAATGAACTCTCAAAGTTTCGTTACGCATAAACAGAAGGAGCCAACTGTAGTTGTGTTTCATGATACGGGAAGAGTCTCGCATCACCACAGCTCGGAAAAAGCAGGGAGGGCGAACATGCCAACCTAGAGCGAGTCTTTCTTGGAAAACTAAAGCTTCCAACGAAAATTAAAAGTATAGGTTAAATAACGTCAAACCGAAGGCTCTAACTGTCCCAGAGTTTCACTTAGTGGGCTATTGTATTTTGTCCTCGGTGTTTTTCAAAATTTGTATGTTTACTCGCGTGACACTTTGTTTCCTTGCCTCTACCTTCGCTGACTTGACTTAAATCATTATTATATGTCAATAAAATGTAAGCAGATGCGGAGTCTTATACCGCTAGATTAGTTCAATAACGGCTAGAAGATATCACAAACATTCTTTCAGTCAGTGATTTTGTCAGACAAAAAAATACAAGAGCGTCAAGACTCTCAGGTTGATTATGATAAACGTTCTCAACAAGTATTCAGACATGTTACTGAAACAACTAAACATCTTGTTCCTCAACTTGAAAATATAGCTGAAAAGGCGGAAGAAACGTCGAATGTTTAAATGTTCTTCCTGCACAAATGCCTCAACCAGCAAAAGCTGTTGCTAAAGAGAAAATAAATATTAAAGAAATAGTCGAAGAATTGCGTAATAAATTTAAAGAAGTTTTAAAAGTAATTGATAAAACCGATCAAAAAGAATTTCCAGTTCTTCCTGTTGCAGAATATGAAATGAGAAACGAATGTTGAAACCAGAGCACAGAATATATATTACCAGTATACAGAACTGGGCTGATGTTTTGTATAACATTAAAACTAACAGTGGTCGAATCGATACACAAAGTACATCAATGAATATGACACAGTGATATATTGATTATTTATAAAAACACTTAGAACAAGAAAGAGTAAAACGAATACAACAAAAGAAAAAACGAAAAGAGAAGAAAAGCAAAAGAAAGAACAAAAACAGCATAAAACACGAGAAAGAAAATTGTCAATCTGTTTAAATATTACTTGATACATTTTTACCTGGAACTTATGAAAAAATTTAAAATATGAATGATGATGAATTAGTTGAATATACTCCCAGTGATTCTAATTATTCATCTGATATGTTATTATATTATCATGGACTTTATGAGGATGATTATCATAAGATGATCTTTAGAATTCGTCATAATAAGGGTGGTTTTCGTACTGGTGATCCAGATTTTATTAAATTTAAAGAAAAAGTGGAGGACAAAGAACAACTTGATGAAGAATTTTATGATTTTCCTGGCGCTACTAGAAGTGGCGTTTCTGCTCAAGGAAGTGGTCTTATTGTTTGTATAGATTAGAAATTCTGATTGGAGGAAAAAGTGCAGGAAAAAATTCTCCAGAAATTATCAATAAAGCAGCTGATATTTGTCAACAATTATTTACAGGCGGAATCATGGATATTAATGTGTATCAATCTCTTATTGATGAAATTGCTGATGACCATCACAGATATAAAATAAATACACAAGACAAAAGATGATCGTGCATAATGCTTAACGTTGACCCGTAATGGTCAGAGTGATAAAGTCGCAATTACCGCTATACAAAGCGATATACTGTGTTGGACTCGGTGATGTTGTTCAAGGTTTATTCAGAAGGATAGCTCACCAAGCAATACCGATTGCAAAACAATTAGGAATGAAAGCTATTGACGTTGTTCGTGTCAAGTTCCTGGTACTATTGATAATATTGCCGATAAAGCGTTTTCAGCAATCAACGATAGACAAGCACGATTAATACGACGAAAACCACAGCCAGTAAAATTACCCAGCACTATATTATTGCCTGCATATGTCAACAACAACAAAAAATGATTCAAGCCACAAGTCAGAAACTAGCAGAGTTTTCTGATGAATATAAACAATATAACTGCAAATTTAATAGAGGGAAATGGTCTTCGTGTTAGACGATAACAATTATAATAAAATGTTTAAACGTATATCCGATCCATCATTCGACATGGATGTGCCAGTATTCAAAGGTGAATCGATATGCGATTATCGTTTTTCTTCTTATGACGCACGACGACCAAATCATTGTGGAAGAATTGAACTACAAGCTCAGGATAAAAGTAAATATTTCTTGTAACAAATGTTGCTGGTTATACGCCATTTACAGATAATTTGCGAGTTGGCTTTTATTCACGATGGAATTATGGTATTGTTTGATAACGCTACAAATATGATTCATGGAAGAAATATTGACTCAATTCGGAAAGATGTTGACGTTGCTACAACAATAACAGGATTAGCGAGATATTTTGATGATTACATACGATCAGCTGGTCCATCAATGATGTTTGATAAAGATATTATCAACAATGCTGATCATGTTCAATATATTAAATTACGGATAACTGAAGGTACTGCAATTACACAACCCCATGATTTTGGACATGCTGTTAGAACATCTGCTGATAATGATGTTATATGAAGTGTTACTGCAAAGTACAATTTAGGAAATGCAACACGTGCAGCAATGCTGTTATGATGACGTAGAAGATTTTCATGTGCAATTCCACTGTCTCATACTTTTTGGCTTTTCTAACAATGTTAGAAAGTATATTTTTAAGGCTAAACATACAGTTGAACTTGTAAGAAAAGGTGATGATAATAACGCAATCGGGGCGTTGGTGTTGCTGATACTGGTAAAGTAAATATAACAAAACTGTCGCTGTGGATGCCTGTAATGACTCCATCGACTTCTTAAGAACACAAGGTGTTAAATAAACATTGTCATGGTTAAAAGTGACCACAGACAGTATTCAAAGCACCGTTCGAGATTTATTTACATATCATATAGCGTCACAACAGGGTGTTTTATGCTCCACGACATATTTTCATTGCTTGTCAGCAGACGACTCGATAAACCATTCAAGAACATAGTCATATATTATTTCACCGGCTCAGAGTTAAGAATAAATGGTCAACAAGAACTACCTGATGATATATTGTTAGATAATACCACAAACCATCTTGTACGAGCTTATCATCATTCGATGATATCTATTGGACGTGATCAGAATATAGATACTTGTTTACAAATATCACACTTAAAATTTGCAAAATTATTTCCAATTTATTACTTTTCGCTTGAGTATCTTAATTTAACATGATAAAGTGTCATTGATTTGCATTTTCAAGCCGGCGTAAACGACGTACCAGCTGATGGTTATAGAGCAATCGCTTTTAAACTCATTGATAAATCAATGTTACTTGAAGGAGTCGTCGGACAAATGAGTCTTTGTTGCACCAGTGGAAAATATATAATATTTTCTGAATATATAATTAAATCATTCATGATATTATAATATCATATAGTCACATTAAGGTCATCTGGACTCCTGGTCAGGTAACAAAGCTACAATAAAATCTTGCAAGTAAATGCAGAACAAAAATAACATTGAAGAAAGATCAAATTTCTAGTGGTGGTCCAAACAAAATTATCTTTAACCAAAATTCAGCTTAAACATTTTAGAGTTCCATTAAATATTCAATATAAACAAGTGGGATATTTCCACTTCTTGCAGCTATAACAGCAGTAATAGTTTCTGCTGCACCAGGTGTGGAAAAACCGCTGCGTTAGATGCTTTCGGAACCCGTGCTTAAACGACATTAACGAAAGATCCTAACGAAGTGGTTGTATTTCAAGATTAGCAAGGAAGAATACAAACTTGTAATGTTTCATTAAAAGATATTATCGTCAGAATTAATGGAGTAACCGAAAACAGCATAGCTATGTTTGATATAATTGGAAACATTACCCCGCTGTTGTTTTGTCAACTGTATCGGATAATATTCGCAACCGAGCACAAAGATTAGTTGATAAAACCAGTCAGGTTCTCTCAATATAACTAATAATAAAATTACTGGTCTTGGTGACCCAGAATCTAGCAATGACGCTGTAAGGAAGAAATACGTCGATGACAGACTTCCCAATGATGAACTCGCTAACGCAATCAATGATGAAGTAATCAGTCTTAGATCTGATTATACTGCCCCCATAAACACGCTATTGACATTTCGTAAAAACGTAAACAGAAACTTTAAGGAATTTTGGAAAGTACAGCGGTTATCGACATTTAGCTTGTTGACACAAAAAATATCATCGACAACGTAGTATATACGGTAGCGTCTGGATCAGTATTGTGGTCACTGGCTAATAATTTTTTAACCATGATGTTTATGAGTATACTGCAAAAGTAAACAATGTAATCTCAGACGTGAAGTTGTCGTTGACATAATAGTATATTCTGACTCTGTTGTCATCGCTGGCCCCTACGATATATATGTATATATGCCTAACTCATAGATAAGTTTGAGAGATCATTGTCAAGGAATTGTATAAACACTTTTATTTATTTATTAAATTCGTGAACCAGAGTTTCGTTCTTGGAGTACATCGATACTTGAATGTATATTGTTTCATATTTCAAAAAAGTTATTTCGGTTAATCATATGCCCTACGTGCGAGATGAACCGATTGCCTTCGATGCACAGACAATATCTGCGTATAAATACCTCACCGCATGTAAAGCTCTTTACATTACGGAACCTTTTGTCAGTCAGCGGTCTACTATAAGGATTCACACATCTCCAGCTGTTAAAGTATGTAAAGTTAAATCATTTCTCGTATATACGATAACACTTTTGTACTACCACGTCAAGTTTTGCATGTTTTGTAGCTGTGGATTACAGAGAATAATACACATTTATATTCTTTATTACGACTTAGCGAATGATTCATATTAGTAATATAAGTCTACATTTGTAAGAAATGTTTAGTAGTTTAGTTTTATTTTTGACCTTGTTGATTTTCAATTATTGTCCCTGTAATATTATCTGTATAGCATACCGGGCATAACGTTTATATGCCCGTGTCATATATATATATATATATATATATATATATATATATATATATTACACGGTATTACACGGTATTGGATATGTTTCAGCTGTCCAGTGTCTGGAGTGCCAATATGTCTGGGATGTCCATTGTCCGGTGTTTTCCGGTGTTGTCCAGTGTTTCCGGTGTCTGGAATGTCCAGTCTCTTGAGGTTCCCAAACTGTATAGCTTTACATTATATGGAGTGTCCCAGAAGTGGAGCTTTCACGTCTTGGGAGTGTCTGGAATGTCCAGTATTTGGTGATAACCAACATCTGGAGTGTCCAGTTACTGACATATCTGGTGTTTCCGGTGTTGTCTTGTGTTGTCCAGAGTCTAGTGTCCGGTACGTCTGGAAAGTGTAGAGATGTCTGGGGTGTCCAGAGTGGCTCGAGGGACAAGAGCATTCCAAGTATCGGAGTGATCGAGGTCTATGTGGTACAAGCTGTAAAGCCATCCACAGAAACTATTCGTAGCAGCTGTGGAGCTGAAATAGAGTGTTCTGACGACGGAGTGTATCTCCTTGCTTGTAATCTAGTAGCTGTGAGCTAAATTTTGGGGTTCGTAAAATCCATTGTATCTTTCGGGACTGTAAAGATAAGTTATATATCTGTCCTGTTTCATTTGCACAATTTCACTATGACTGAAATCATTTTACTACATGAGTAAAATGCTACAAAATTCTACATTTGTTTACTTGCTAAATAAACTATATCCATATTTCCGTTTTTTAGTCACTGTGAATCATTGACGCCTTGTGTTTGTCTTTTGTAGACTAATTTGTTTCTATTTTTTTTATTACATTTTGCGCGTTATTATGTTAATAATCATATTTGGATTAAATGTACACGCACGTATTCATTATTCAATTATTTCATTATGAAACATTTCATTTACATCAAAGTATTATGTTGTGAATCCAAAAATCCCACCAGGTTGTTTTGTTACAATTATCTAGAATCGAGCTTTCTATTAAAACATTGATGAATTCAGGAATTTAGTAACGATTGCGCATCTCATGTATGGTCGACTTTAAGAAGTATTAACAATAAATATGCTATGGATAATACAATGAACAATAATCGAACGGCGATAATTATTAATTATCTCGACAATCAAAGATATTTGTTAAGATTAAAGTTGATTAGGGAAGTAAATGATACTTGGATTACCAGTAACAAACGTGACCCTGTCCTTCATAATTCAAAAATTGCCTTATTTAAGTCATCATTCTAAACCAGGAATATTGACTAGTATTGACAAACCGTATTATTAGCAAGCATATTATGCATTTTATCCAGTGAATGATAAGACTAGCACTAATAATCTAAAGCCAAGGAAACGTTTTAAAATAAGCTGAGTAGCCGAGCGAATTGCAGAACACTTCACAAAAGCAATACTTTGAAATGATCTAACAAACCTGCGACGTGAATAATACGCAAATGGGCTGAATCAGTAAAGGATAAATGAGCTACAATTAATTATGTCTCTAAGTTACAATAAAACGCTAAAATTCCCAATAACAGTAACAATAATCACATAATTATTAGACGAGACATTATATTTATCAAAAAGAGCTCACATAAATATTTTTGATCATAATGCGCATTTTTTGATCATAATCTATCCACGACGAAAGGACAATATTGAGTTGGAATACATTGACTCTGGTGTTGTCAGGACTGAACTATTACTTAATAATTATTTTACAGTTCCATCAGTCGCAGCTCATTTCGCTAGAGACAAAACGTCATGGAAGCCAACTCGATTTGATTTTGTCGATAATATAATATCGAGTTGTGTCGAATACAGACACGGTGGACTGTGGAATAGAAGATACGGTTATAAAAATATGATGTCACTCGTTATGGTTGTGTTTTATTCTTGGAATGGGAGAGTGTTCGAAATATTTTGAGCGATTTGGACATCCACACATGAGATGACCGGAGTTGCGATAAACGGAATGTTACTTGATTTTGACTTGACTGGGTTCGCTTGTATCGAGTCATTGTACCCAAGGAGGATCATATGATCATAAACAACATTGTACAAATATAATAAAAGATGATGCTGAACTAGATTTTATAATTGCTGATACAACGATAATAAATAAGTCGACGTAATGTTAATTTATCAGATTTAACTAAATTTGGTACAATTCTGTTATACTGATGGTGAGCCACCCAGTTTAATCATATAATATTTTCAATGCTCGTGTAAGTTTCGATAAATTTATTATCGATGGTGAATATATTTACTAAATTTGCCGTTAGTCTCCACATATTCATTCTATATCAATACACAATACAGGATTGTTAAAACATGGGGCGAATGGAGAATAAAAAAATACAAGATTAATCTGAATCCGCCTACGTTGAAATAAAATATATTTATTACAAAAATAATAAAATCTCAAATTTTCATGGGCACCATTTTTATGTGATATGGTGACCTATCATAGACTAAACCGACCAGGAGGTTCTGGTAAAACGAATTGAGTAATTTAATTATTTTGCAGAGTTGATAGAATGGCTAGACATATATTCCAAGGATTATTATTTGGGAAAATATGCACAATATCGCTAGAAACGTTAAAAATAATTCTTAATTGGTTATTTTTGAAAAATACGGCAGTGGTCATGTGTGGAGGTCATGGTCAATCACCGCCCTTTGTTGGATTGTCTCCGCATGAATGGCTAAAAATGTTTTTAGATTATTATCAGGATATAACTGATGATTATAAAGCGCTTGATCCAGAATTAAGAAAGTTTAAGAAATTAATCAGATTACAACCGAGTAAAATTCAATGTGAAATAAGGCGTGAGATAATTTCAGAAACTCCTATAAATAAAAATTGGAGTTGATGGTGACCAAATGATTTGTTATAGTTGCAAGTGGAAATTATTTCATTTACATAAGGAAAAGATTTTAGAATTCCCATTAGCATTGTTTTATTGACCGGCAGATACGCGACGAAAGGATATCGACGTTGATATACCAGGTTCGTCAACGAAATACAATCTTGTATCAAATTATATTGTTTAAGTTGATGTCAGTGTTGTTACGAGCACGTTAACTAAGGACAACACACCGTGTACGTTAGGATACGCAATCAGGATCCATTCATCACAAGGATTAACCATCATCTCCGATACAGTTGGTAGGATCGTTCATGATCGTATCCAATGGTCAATCTTAGTTTATCTCGCAGTGTCGCGAGTCAGAAGAATATCTCATTTACGTATGGTGATGATAGACTGCACAGAAAATAATAATCAAACTGCTGCTGACAATGACGATGATATAGTAAGAACAAAATTACTTTTAAACAAAGTAATAAAAAGTAAACACAGAAATGTTGTGCCCCTTGTCTAAAGACAATGATTCAAATAATAATCCAAGAATATTTACCGTACATAGAATTATTAGTAGTCTTGGTTACACAGGTGATGATGACCTATCTTGAATGTACTCGACTTTTCGGTGCTAGTGTACGAAAGTGACCGCAGTAGTAATTGTGTATCTTTAGGAAGTGCTTGCAATTGTTCACGTACAAATCCCCGTTGAGGAGCAGTTGAATCTAATCTGTATATTGCAGGTCTACCCGTGGATCTTACTAGTTACACTCCAAGTAAGATCAGTCACTCATTTGTTTACCACCTTCAAGTTAACCGGACATGTCATTGTATTGGTATATTTGTTATGATACTATCGATACGATGTCTGCAGTGTGGCAGTTTAATGTGATGGATTACAAAACAACCCAGTCACATTATCCTGAAACAAGGCCGACCTGTCCCAACACTAACCTCTTAATGCTGAGTGTCAAACGAGGCAGATGTTAGTAAAACAAAATTATAAGTCTTTGGTATGACTCAGCCGGGAATCGAGCCACGACGTCCCGCATCCAAGGCGGACGCTCCAACTACTAGGCCACCGTAGCGGTAAGAAATCAAACCTATACCAATCTAACCTCACAGTGGAATAACCTATCTAACCTATAAGAACCTAACCGTACTATGCAATAAAAAGGAAACCCACGAGCTAACCCTAATTATAACATATTTATCTATTAGGTACAACAAGTAGTACATATATGAGATCGGGAACCTGTTAACAGAATGAATAATAATAATAAGCGTAGATAACATAAGGCCATGTCACATGTATCTACTCGAAGTGAACAGGCATGTGGGGCAGCCCATGAAAATCTATATATGGACAAAGAAACAAAAATATATAGGATACAGAAACATAATACTAGCAAAAGTTTCTTTTTTGGAATTTTGGCTATCTTTTTATCTCTTTCGAGCTTTTGGAATCACGAGGTGGAAAATTATACCCCAAACAAATAACAGCACAGTGCATAAATAAAGAGATAATTCTGTTTTTTATATCGAGCTGGAAAGTACCCTAGGAACAAATGGTCAATAATGAGATATAAAAAAAAATACATGCAAAAGAAACACAAAGAGTAGGTTTCTTGTCATCTTTTGATTTTGATAGAATATATAAAAGTATCCCACTCTTAAGCTACATTTACAACATGAAATTATCCAAACTTTGCTTAATTTAAGAAATTTAAACCAAACTTAAATAGCGACATTTTTGGTTCTCCAAAAAAAAAACCACCAAAAAAAACCCAGGGATAATATTACACAGTAGCCATCCTCACACAAAAATAAATAGCATAAGAACGCTATAGCAAATATACATATAGTACACACAGGACCGTATGAGATCCTTGGAAAAGATCACACAAAATTATGCTAAGGGAATCCGAAAAGGATGGCGATTCAACTGAGAGAAGACAGCCATCATGAGGGAAAATCTCCGAATAGAAACATTTATACCTCAAAATTTGTTTTGTTCGCAACAAAACACAAGCAAACTTTAGCCGGATCCACCGAACCATAAAAAAACTTTTTATTTGAATTTAGGCGGGAAGTGGGGGTGGGGCTGTACATTGTCCCACCCACCCAGTAATTGCACGAGATAGGCCGGAGGGCCCTCAAACATATCCATGTAAGAATGAGAGAAAATTATATTAAGGACATACAAAACAGAAAACCACATAGTAAGTTTTCCCCCATACATTATTAGTTTTGTTAGAATACACAAATATTTCTAAATCTATGGAACCTTAATAAGAAATCGAAAATTTTTAGAAAATGAAATAATAAGGATATTATCTATTTTCTCTATTTTCATATATTATAAATAATTCAACAAGCAGACAACATTGGGAATGATTTGAAACAACAGCGGTCCTAAGAAAACATATACAGCATACGCAAATTATTCCATAATACACATAGATAACGCAGGACTGTACGACATAGCTGGCCTAGATCACAAAACTAATAAAGGGAAAGAAATCCGCCATATATTGAGGTATTTGGTCGGGTGTAAAACCCACATAAACTGAGAAGAACTACCCTGGCTTTCTAAAGAAGCTCTGAATAAAAGAAAAATGTATTAAATACTGTTTTGTTCTAAATTTTATTTTAACTTTAACACAACACTATATACATTAGGGTGTGACACATATACATAAAACCTTTTTCGTCTTTTTCGGCACTTGAGGGAGGCTGAGGGAGGGGCAATTGGAGACCAAGCTGTAAGATTACATCATCTTGCCTTCGTTTCGCTTCTTTACGTTCAAACGTCACATTCATTTTCTTTAGCTTTTTGCAGTAACGCTTGATGTGTTGTTTGCTTTTCTTGAATATTAAATTTAGCTCACTGTGTGCAGCTTGGGCAGAGAAACAAACGAACAGTTTTTCTATTTTGATTTGCTTTGCTTGAGCTATTATATTTCTATTCAACATTGTGTTGTGTCAACTGGTACCTTTATATATGCTTTGAGATTTTGTTTGCCTTGTTTGCTTTGTTAAAAGCTATTTTGCAAACAAATTTTGAGGTAAATGTATTTTCTGTCCACCTTGACCATTTTGGAAAGACATGTTGCCACTGTGTTTTCGACAAGTATCCCTACCAAACTTAAATTTGACATTTTGATAAAAGTCATTTTCCAGGAGTATACTTGTATAGATATTCTTGCAAAATTCTAGTACATATTTTCTGTTGCTTGTTCAATACGGTATCAAGTAAGATAATAGGATTGAAAAGAGTGAGTTCGTATCAGGATAGACTAATAATCTGCGTGGCAAAACATTCAAGCACAATAAGATAGCTAGCCAAGTACGCGCAACAAATGTCGATTCTGTCAAGCAAGAATTTACTGAGCCCAATGTTGACGACATATAACGTTCTAGGCGTTAGCCGCCTTTATATCTTGTTTCTTTAATGCTCAGAGACGCGAAATTAATGTTATCTGGCACTTGATCTCGTTTCTCCTTTTCTAGTATGCATACAGTTTTGTGTTGTTGCGTTGTATTTTGTTTTTTATTATAATTTGTCATTATTAGATTGAATAAGCAATTATATAAGAGATTGTATTGTATGATTACACTTCCTATATATAACATTTATATGTATATTTAACTTGTTGAAATAAGGAACGCCAGACTCGAGCAAATACTTGCAAACTAGCCGCAACACACTAGGCTACATCACAGTAGGCACATCTGTGTATGGACTACACGCCAAAGAAAATATCAGCACATAGTTTTGCACACGAATGTCATCAAGGTTTTTGTAAAAATAATGTCGGTATTAACCGCCTAAATATAGAAGATAGGACGGCACTCAGAGGAATGACACATTTATTGAAACAGGAGCAACAAATTACAATCCATGGCTAAGGAAGGAAAATTACTAAACACGATTTTCAGTTTTATATATATTTGTTGCATTGGCAATATAAACACAACGTTTTTAAATGGTCAAAACGTTTTTGTAATATAGTTTTGTCATTAATATTTAGTATAGTATTTTATTTTGACTAGATCAAAATCAATTCAGTAAAAACATCAGACAGTATCGAAAATGTTTATGAAGTGACCCTCAGCTCGCGTTCTCGTTTTAGATAAATATTTAGTCGTCATCGGCAGAAGACCGATTTCGTTTAACGCTATCGTATTCAACACGTAACGGAATTATCGAAACTTATTTATGCTGACATATTGTTTCCTTCAGATAACGCCGGCACGTAGACGTCATGTGTGATACTATTTTGACATCTTTTTTCATGATGCTCTTAACCGTATTTTCCGAATTGTCCAGAAACGTCAAGAAGTATATACATGTCTCAGTGGAATGCTTTCCTTACGAGTGCATAGAGAGAAATCAAAGGTGACCCGTATCACAAACATGTCCTTATAGACATTTGATATCCTGATTTCATAGCGCGGCTTGACTTGGTTACCATTTGTCGTCTTGTTTTTGCTATGACTCTTTGGTTGTTAAATAAATAACAGAAACTAGCGACAACCAACTCGTTTTGTAAATTTAAACAAATAATTAATTCCCATAGAAAACAAAATGAACATTTAAAAACGAAATTACCGTATCGTGAATTAAATTCCAAGCGGTCGTACAAGGTTACATTATAGAGTGAGTTGATGCGCCTGTCGCCTCATATTAACTAGTGTACTAGTGGCCTGGATTGCGGAAATTTTCTAACATTCTTTGGATGTTTCTCAATAATATAATTCAAACATGTTCTTGTTTGATTCCAAGAATACACAGCAGTTTGTATTTCCAGCGAATATTAATTGAAAAGGTAAATTCAACCAAATAAAATTCTGATCACAAAAAAAGACTGATTCTCATTTACGATGTTAAAATAAGAATTAGCAATTTATCAGATAAACAACATTATATACAAATCGAAGAAAACATAAATGTAGAAAGAAGTAGGTCAGTCTCCTGTATAAAACATTCAAAGTTGTCATTAATTTTAGGATTTTTCAAGTTGAAATCTGATGCCCATAGACACAGACCAGAATAAAACCCACATTAACCTCCATTAATTTTTTTTTATGGTTTAACGCCATTTTTCAGCACAATATAGGCTATACATGGCGGCCAGTATTATTGGTGAAGGAAGAACCCGGAAAAACCCCAGAAAGAACCACCGACCCACGAGAATCTACTGGCAAGCTTTCTCACATAACTACATTAGCCGAATCTTAGACTCGAACCCACGCAGACAGAGGTGATATTTCAGTGATCCGTAACGGACAGCGCTTTAGACCACTCGGCCACTCGGGGCCACTAACCTCCATTGATAATGATCTATTTAATCTATAATCAATGACGCAGCTTAGCTATGTATTATGTTGTTTACAAAACATGTTCCAGGTGCGGTACACGGTAGACTTCACATTGTGGACAATGTCAAGTACACATTACATATATACATAAATAACAGTCATTAAGAAAAGCCAACATCTATTAAAAATACTAAACATTATTATTGTATTGCAGTGAAATTCGTACATCGTATATATATATATATATATATATATATATATATATATATATATATATATATATCAGTTGGTCCTTAATTATTGTTTGTAATTAGGATATTTAAGTATCAATTCAGTTTAAGGTCATTCATGTTGCATCTAGATTAGGTTTTTCGGCTGAGTACTTCATATTCATTCTTAGTAAAATAGTGATCAGAGTTTGCAGTTGTGTTGCTAAAATCATGTAATTCAAGAGGAATAGTTATTTAAATTATTAATAATAATATGTAGGGTAATACAGTAGCTTGAATATTGCAAACTCTGAAAACATATTTGGATTACACCAATGTGTTATATCAGGCCATCAAAGACTATTGGAATACATTCGTAACATTTGTATCTTGCGATAGGGCATATAGGTTAGTTGGAATTTAATTCACAACAACGTATGCAACTCCTCAAGTTTCAATTTGTATTGTTGATTTCACTTAAATTGTTAATGTTATTTTTTTTATGTTAGATATTTCAAGACATTAGGTCTTAATACAGCTCGAGCACGACGAACACATGTTTTATATATATATATATATATATATATATATATATATATATATATATATATATATATATATATATATATATATATATATATATGTTTATTTAAATACAGGTTTAGTTTCCTTCTGTTGATTTCAACTAAGTTCTTGTCAAAGACATTTATTGAAACGAAGAACACAATTTATAATATTATCCATGGATTTTCGATAAACGGGCTTGTTCATAACCTTATAAATCATTTGTCCAAGTTAGTATCATTGTTTTATTGAAATCAATGAATAACATTAGGCTAGCTTCAAGTCTGAATTTTTCCATACGGTGAATTCTATCTAGCTGCAGTCCTTAATCGAGACACTGCATCAGGTTTATGTAGTGGATTGGGAGGGGTCTTTTTACCAGCAGAATTTTAATCATCGATTCAACAATACATGTACCAGTGTCAAGCGTTTTGTTGAGCTCTGTTGAATACATATCATCGTCTACCATCATACGTTCTGGTAGATAATCAGCATGCACATCTTATAGCACAAAAGGCTATTTTGAATCAAATTTGACTGCAAACTATGTTTCGTTGTTGCTACGTAAGATGTTTCTTAAAACTATTCTTGCGCCTTCCAAGAGAAATCGACAACAGATCGTTTCTGTGACAAGGCCTAGCCATGTGACTTATTCTTTTTCATGTATGTGATGTGAGAAACTTTGTGGCCTTAGTTTAAATACAATTCATGCGATATACTGAATTTCATCATAGTTAGGCAGATATTTCTTGTTGGCTATATAGAGTGTCTCTTATAATTATAGAGATTCAACCGCGGAGTCCATCGAAGACATTTTATGCATATCAATATGAGTAAGAAAGTTCAGCTGAGGTTTTGATATCTTGGGCGCAGCATTCCATGAACAGGAATAATACCAATCAGGATCTAAGCTCTAATGCAAGAGAGAGAGAGAGAGAGAGAGAGAGAGAGAGAGAGAGAGAGAGAGAGAGAGATGTTTCAGAAACTTATGACAGTAACATGGCATCTGTTTTCAAGTAGAACTCGTGATACTATCAAAGATATTTAAGCCACAGTTATTGTTAATCTTGTGGACGTAGTCGGTATCAGAAACATATGAGACGTCCAGCTTGTTGTACGAGTCTTCCTTTGCTGCTAGAGTGATCTTGTCCAATTTTTCCCACGACGTCTTTGTTATGCGTCTATGGTTACATTATAGGTAAAAGATAGAAGTAAAACCAATAAGTGACGCACAACGTAAAATATAATTAAATATATATGTTATAAAATAAACAATTAAGAGGAAAAAACGGTGTTTTGAACTAAATCAAAATTAATCCTAAAGGTTATTTCCCACATCCAAACGAAGTTAATGCTCCAAATGAATTCTTGGTCTAGCATATGATGATGTACAAATAACTGTGAATTAACTGAAGTGTCTATCGTCGTGATCTATCACAATGCCATTTGCAAGAACTCCTTTGAACGAATGCACAGCAATCGCAAATTAGTGCTTAATCCAAACAGACATTTGAACACTTTTTAATTTCGTTTAATAATTTCAATAAACGTTTTACGCAGATGAAATGTGAAAAAGGAACTATTTTTGCAGATTGAAAATTAAATAAGACTAGTAATAAAATAGGAATACATTTCCACGATTAGACTTGTACGGTATTGCACAATACCTTATATGTGACTTATGTCGCAACACAACCCACCTGAGTCAACGAATGGAAAATTACTCTAAATTGTAAAAGGGTTGATTAGATAGAATTTGACGCCAGATGAACAACATATTTATTGCACATTATCTTAAAATGTAATCTACACTCATATAGTTTTAAGGCTTGTTTAGCTTAGTATTAACGCAGACAAATTTGTAAGCGTTGCCACAAGGAACTTACTCTTGATAATTTATGCTTGAAGATTTATTAGGATCGCTATCGGCATCTACAATAAATAAAAATCTGATATATATATATATATATATATATATATATATATATATATCAGACATGATAGCTTTTACAACGTTGGCACAATCTCTGCCGCGCTCATTAAATAATTGTTTGTTCAATAAATCGTGGACACTGTCTGCAAATCTACATTTTGCTATTATGCTTGTTGCGTAAGCATTCATTAAGCTGATAAATTGTTATTACATTCGCAAAGGCCGTCTTTGATGTCGTCATGTAAATCAACTTAGTGCTAATTTGAAACAGAAAAAATATGAAGAGGATATACACTTGCGTTGTTTCACATGTCAAAATTATTTACCAAAATATTATTTAATCTCTCTCATTTGCAAAGCAAGAGCAATCTTGGGAAATTTCAACGTATTTGATATGCGACATAGTTGGTTACCCGGTTTATATTTTGTTTACGATAACAATATACATCATATAACACACATAATTCGCTGTGTTTATTATGAATCTCACACGGCTTTGACTATTTTAAATTTTAACAGCAGGCTTCTTTTATGTCTTGCCGCTGAATGTGTTTTATTTTGACGTGCTTATCATGACAATCTTGAGAATCTAATAAAATCCAGTCAGAACCCTCTCACTGAAAGATATTGGCATTATTTCTGATGGAACTTAAACAATGTTGAAATGTATTTTCCTCTCAAAAACGCATACAAGCTAATAAATTAAATATATATTTGTTTTTGAATGGCGCATACTGGCTTAGAATTAAATGTTCTTTGGTGTCTGTATCATTTGTTTTTGTAAACTCCACTCTGACACCATCAGGAAACTTAATTTCACGATACAAATGCAATTCATCCGAAAGAAACTATCTTACATCTGAATTTGCTGCCATAACTAGAATGTCATACTCCACTAACTTAGCGGCTTCATAACATAAAAACAGTTTGTCATAACGGGCAAAGGTATACACCCTAAGAGAAAAGATTTTGTTTCTTAATTGATAATTCATAACGCTGCCAACAGAGTATTTTACATAATATAGGATATAGCCAGCAAGTTGTAATCATTGAAAAAGGAATTATGGCCATTTGACCGATTTCAGTAATTGGGCTACGTTAACTTTAATTTTTATTCTTTTGTTTTAGTTTGCGCCAGAAAATGTTGTCCTTGGTCCAGATTGACGCATCAAAGTTTGATTTACAGGCCAGATGTACTCTTTCGTACAGCCTGAAGCGATTAATGTTGCGTAATCGTCAAGAAGAAATGTTATGCATATTTAAAGTAATTATTTGTACGTTGGTTTTAAAATATTTTTTGTTCAATTACACGTTATTATAATGTGATAGTATTTACTTGATTTTTGTCCAAAAGTGAGTTAAGTATTTGACCTGATTGATGTTTTTAAACAGTTTTATTCTATATTATTTTCATTGATGTAAGTACCTAATAATAGAAACACTGTCATTAGTTACTGGCCTTAAAATCAGTGACAATTTGGTAAACAACGTGTTTCATTTTTGTATTTTATCTCAGAGTAAGAATAATTAAGTTCAGTCAAATTCATTCATGGACTAGGTTATATGAAGCACATGTCAATTCGTAAACAAACTTATATTTTTCCAGAAGGATGAACTAGTGACCATATTCAGGGAATCTGTTTTGCGTCTTAAGTAATCATTTAACTGATGATATGATAAAAATTGTATCCACTGGGCTTAAAAAATTTGGCATGTTAAGTTGTATTATGTTGTGATCAGTTTGGCATGAATTTTTGTCTTCAAATTATTTGAATTCAAGTGATTCATTTCCTTGGAAATACAAAGGTCTTCTAATTTAACATAATTAATTTTGGAAATATCGTGATGATTACAACCCAAGTGTCCTCCAGAGAGTGGTGGAAGTTCTTGGAATCGCATTTGAAAGAACCGACCTACAGTGCCGTTATAATTCATGTGCACATGTTGTCCTATAACTTCGCCATGGGGGTTTGGGTGCCAGCTATTTCATTTGTTTTTTCTTGTTACACTCAGGTCTGCATTAATTGAAACTATTTTCTTTCAGTCAAAATCACAAGATGGAAAGTAATTGTGATACTTCTTCTATTCATCAACTATCAACTAACACGGTTAAATATTATAGCATATTATTTTCACTATGCATCAGTTTAGTCCAGTTTGGACATGATACGAGTAATATCCATAATCAGTCTCTGTATGTGTGGTTCATAGAAAAGTCTTTAACATTACACATGGAACCGCTCACCTCCTAAATGATTCTATTATAAGCAGTATGACAACATTTACAAGAGAAGCTAGTACATTTATCTTCTACACAGTTTGAACACTGATTATATACTTAGGTGTGAAATATAGAGACTTATTGGCGAGATAATTTTCACGTTTGTTCCTTGTGCCTCTATTTTCAATGTTGAAAATAGAGCCTTATATTTTCGCATGTTAAAGTATAACATTTTCTTTCATGTCACGCGAGACTTAATTGTATGTGTCTACAAACGTTTTACCTGCAACAAAATAAACGAGATATTTGCAAGATAAATCAAATAAATAGAAGCTGCTTTACATTTCAGACACGGGAATATTTTTCGATAACGTTGACTAGACGCCGTTATTTGTCCGAACTACCTTGACAACAAAGACAAACCCGATTTGATGCTTTTACAGCGAGAATCAAATAGTTTACAAAATGACAAAATGTGATTTACACAGACAGAATAGGTTAACCACCTCATAGCGAGAATCAAATAGTTTAAAAAATGACAAAAATGTGATTTACAGAAACAGATTAGGTTAACCACCTCATAGCGTTTTCTTAACTCATGTATATTTATATGATCAGGCTATGAAAGTGAGGTGAATTATGGGACATAAAGAGGTGGGGGACAATATTGTGCCAGCTAGTGTGTTTAAACGTCTAAACTTCGATTCGGAAGTAAGTTTGATATCTAATTAAAAAAGCATTTTCATTTCTTTAGTTAATACTGGATATATTTCATCCTGGGGTGCCAAAATCTAACGTTGGAAAAGAAAATATTATCTTTGTACTAAAATCCATATTGTTATTGAAACAATTTGATTAATGTTAGTTTTTACTACTTGTCTATAACAAAGTAGGCTCGTTTGCATCAATCTTTGGCCAGATTAAGATTTTCGTTAATCTAACCGTACAATTTGATCACAATTATAAGATATTGAAGACAAGAAAGCGAATCTAAAGTTAGTAAACTATCTGATAAGTTCTCACTGATAAACAAGGTTGCACGTTGAAGGGAACATGGAAGACAACTTGAAAAATGTTTATATACGTTTAATAAAATCAATGCTTAAAGTTTATAACAAGAAGAACAGTCCAAACTGCCTACGGCTCTGCAAAATATCAGTTGTATTGCTGCATGTACATGCGTAATTATTTTGATCAAGAAAATGGAGAAAGAAGAAATAGAAGACAAAACACAATATACAATGGAGACGTTTCCAACGTATATGTAAATGGCATAAAGTAAGTTGATATGAGGTAAAGACTGGATTTTCAAAAAGCACTATAAACGCTATATTCTCAATACCCTAGAACCAATATGAAATTTTAATTATCAGTCGATACTTGCAGCACATTTAAATCACAGTGATATTTTACATTATTTGATGGAGAAACTGATATGCATTCATAATAATGAATACAAGTATCTTTACTGGAAATTAGCGTAGAGACTGAAGATGTACATGTATAAGTTTATCGTTTGACCTTTAACTGAGTGCATGTCTGCATGCATTTATACGTTTATCCATTTGACCTTTAACTGAATGCATGTCTGCAGTACATGCTATCTACATAGCCAGAAACTGTTTCTTATGTTATTAATACTGCTTAAGTCAAAGAAATGTTACTGATAAAGCACAATTCAGTTGTTTTATTCAACAATTTACTGAGAATGGTATGGGCTGCTGATGTTATCAGCAGAGTGTCAAAAGATCATTGATTAACATAATTATTCAAGGCAGCATAGCACAGGCCACCAAATGATAGTCCTACATGATAATCGAAAATCATTTTGTTTGTATAGAGTCTATAGGCCCATCGTAAACATTACTTACACTGATAGAAGTGTAACTGTTTTGGCGATGTATTTTATGTATATTCTTACCATGATCATATTTCGATTTTAGCTAGTGTTTCTTAAGAATGGTTACAAAATCCATTTAAATTTGTGTTCTCAGAAACAAGTTTTTGTATAAATACTTGCCATGTAAAACAGTTGGTGTTACAACACAGATTATAATTCAGTATCTTAAAATTATATATGTGTAGAAGAAATCAGAATTTAATGTTTGCTAACAGTTGTATTCGGCGAATGCATAGAAAATAAGGAAGTCGGCTATTACAAATACCACGAAGTCATATGCAGATAGTTTCATACAAAAGCAACAAAAAAATAAAAACACCACATTAAATGTTTTTCTTTTAACAAATACAAAACTGGAGGAAATACTACTACTACTACTACTAATAATAATAATAATAATACAAATATACAATTGCAACGTGCTTAGGTTGTTATATGTTGTCTCATGTTTCACATTCACTACTTCCATGTTCCTCATAACCAATCTTTCTAGAATGACAACTTAATGGAAAACGCATAATTAATGAAAAATTGGAATATGATTGACACCTCATATTACAAGATGGAAATTAATATGTCCATCATATTTTAAAAGTTGTGACTCTGATGGTGAAATTTGACTCTGGATGGAAATGTTTAAGATAATTTTACAATTAAACGACAGACACAAACTTTAACCTCTGTTCATATATATATATATATATATATATATATATATATATATATATATATATATATATATATATATATATATATATATATATATATATATATATATATATATATATTTACTGCATGAGCTAATGACGTGACACAGTTTAAGATCCTACATAGACTGAAACCTTAAGAAATAACTATAGATGGGTAAAACATTATATGATTATTTTGAGGCAAGTTCTCATTTTATCAGCTACCATATTAAAACTCCATAGAAACCAGGTAACACCGTACCTATTTTCACCTCCCCACCAGCAAATGCACAGGTAACATTTTTATGAAAGCATTGGATGTAAGTTCTATTATCTCATAGTGTACAAACAAATGAGTGTATCTTGATTTCCAAGCCAGATATATGAGTAACATATTGTTCACACCTTCTACAAACCAGCTTCATTTAATTTTATAATACCTTTAAAAAATGTTAAACTGTGAGATGTTTTACTTAATGTTATTTCGTATGGCTCTACAACAGTCAAACATCTTTGATATAGGACAGGTAGAAAGATGGTTTACCTTTTTTAAAAAATATATAAGCTCAATTTAAATCAAACATTGCAGTATTGTAATGTGTCGTTAGTATCATATAGAATCATTGTTTATAACAAATTAAATTGACAAGTGTATATTTAGTCTACCGGTTTGATAAAGTATGTCATCAATAACTGAAACGTCTAGCAAACAACAATGCAATGCGAAGTCTTACCGAGAACTAGAGACTAGAGACGTAATAAAGATGCAAGAATGAATATATATGTGAACAAAGATGAACAAATGTAGCAGAACGCTGAGGGCCTTTAATATTAGACATTATGAATAACCTGTGAAAGTTCAGAATAATGAAGGAAAACAATATTGTTTCAATTGATTTCAGTTTCCTAAAGATGACAATGAACTGTTTGCAACGTTGTCCTTACTGAGCTCTTTGTCAAACATTTCGTCATTGCTCAGTACTTTTCAGAAATATGAAAAACTCTTCAGTTTGTATTCAGTGCCACGACAGTGACTGATGATACATGTCATATTGCGGTCGTCTTCTTTCACGAATATTACTTTGCTTCTATCAAAAGAAAGATTGCACGCTTTCACATTTAACCAACCGTTCTTATCTCCGACGTCATATGACTAGCGACATTTGTCGCCACTTTGTCCGAAGTCTTTGGCGTTAACTCTGAAATTGCATAGAACCTTTCTTGATATTTTTAAAATGTTTTATGTAGATATAACGATTTCAACAGAAAAAAAAAACATTCTTCGTTGCATGAGAGGATTGAATACTCCAAACATTTTGTTAAAAGTCGATCATCTCTGTACCATTGTAACAAATATAAAATGGTTTAAGCATAGAATATAATTCTGTAAAAGAGTAAAGCACAACAATGATACATTTCATAAATCAACGGTAACCATTTATCCACATGTACAACAGGTGGTATTATGTACCAGAACATAAGTAGAGCACTTAAACATTAGACAGCATGAAGTCTCCAGTGTGAATCGAGTTTATTACACTTGAACAACTAATTGCTTAAAATCGTGGACAAAATGCAGCACTTAATATACCTACTAATTTTATGAAACCTATGGAAACTGTATTCTTCTGCTGTCACAATCTTGAGAAAATACGCATTAAATAACGTATTGACTGTTTGGCAACTAACTTAACTCCTACTTTCACATGCAATACAAGTATGTTTGCCCTCTCTCTCTCTCTCTCTCTCTCTCTCTCTCTCTCTCTCTCTCTCTCTCTCGATCGATCGATCGACAATTTTACTTGAATTGCAAGATAACATTGATATTATTTTCTTCCCAATTATCCCGATCGAACATTCTTCATCACTATTTCTACAATTTTTGCGAAAAGTAGAAAAGCGTATATATGCTTTGAATTCAAAGAAAGGCTAGGCTGCTTGGAAGGGAATAATTGCATACGATGATATTACAATGTAACGGTAATACAACTACCCTATTGTAAAATTGTACTGCATATTTAAAACGGACATTAAAAAGAGTGTTTGTCAAAGTGTTGTCTATTTTACAAACATACATGACTAAGGGAAATCTTTGTCATTGATGTGACATAGGGATCCCTGTTTTTAATTGTAAAGACAGCAAACTGTTTATTATAAAACTTTATGTCACCTGAATTAAATATACGCTGAAACAAAGTCACAATTTCAGAATTATTGTATTTAAAAATAGCATTACTTTTTACTACTCTGAATAACATCGATAGAGAGGTAAATAATGATTTCCAAATATTTGACATATATTTTTGTTTTCATGAATGCACAAACATTACGCTTCTCACGTTCCTGGAACAAGTTTAAAGCTATAGGGTAAAAAAGCTTTGTTCATAATGATATGAATTTCAGACGATGAGAATTAGCAACGGGTTAATCTATATGGGCATACATAAAATGTTAAAGTTTGCACAGAAGAATAATACCGCACGTTGATAAAGACACCTTTTATAAATCAAACAGCAATGTGTCTGCGGATCAATTTATTAAAAGTGTGTCATTGCTGTCTTTATATTACGTAATTACGATTACGTCTGTATTATAACTTTTCTTGAAAACTGTTGAGTGAACTGTGCAGAAATCAATCATTTGGATTCAATTAATATTTATTTAAATGATTATAAGTGGCAACATGGTCTCTTAATGGGTGCCTTTCGTCTTATGAAAGCCCATGCAGTTAGAAGATAATCAACACAATGAATCGTCTGAACGGGAAATAATGTATGATTGCAAACACAATACCTCATTATTGATTTTCAGGCAGCACAATTAGATCATCTTTTGAAAAGATATACATCTTACTATATATTTATTACACGTAAACGTCGGATTTTATTTCTAAACAACCATCTTCTTTTATACTGTCCTGCTTCCAGTTAGCATTTCATATATTGTTACGGCTATTGGATTTAATTTTATTTATTTTTAATTATTAAATCCAAAATTGTCATTTAGGATTTATTATTCATTAAATGGGAAATTTTTCTAGAAAATTCAGTTTGACTTGGACTTTACTGTAAACAGGCTGACCTTGGCTTGGTTACCTCAATATCTGACCTTGCTTTGGACATTGTCAACAGGTCTTCAATTTCATTGGTTAATTTCGGGGACAACATTTTATCAGTGGCTGATTTTTCCTTCTGGTTCATTCTGTTAATACGTGACTTGAAGAAAGTACTTTTTCCATGACCTTCCAGACTCACATGATTCCTCTTGTTTATGAGGAAGTTACAATATATATAGCTGTGTTTTAGAAGCTAACTTTAGTAGAATCTTTGGGCTGTAAGTTATTGGTTGTGTATTTATGTTTGAGTGTTAATATTATTCTGGACTTGTGTCAATTCGTTGGAAAAGAAGAATTATTCTATTTATCTGGAAAAGGACATATGTTTCATAATTTCATCTGGATGATTTAAAAACAAGAACTGCATCACGTGACATTGTCAGCCATTTTGGATTATTACATCGTCAAGATTCGAACCTGGAACTCTTGGAACATTTATTTATCAGGACTTGCAATTCCATTAGTGGATTAATTTGTGAATTCTATATTTGTTGGATTTGATTCTCTAAAACCGTAAGTTTATTTATTTTATGAAAATAATTGTACTTAATAAAATCATTGTTAAAGTTTTACAAGCTTGTTAGTTTTCACTCTTTCTGTGTTGCTGCTTATTCGAGCCTAAGCACGTAACAATATAATCTTATCATTATATGAATACCATTCACGCTTACAAATCATCCAATTCTGCTTTAAATCGTAAATATAAAACATGACTACAATCCGTTTTCTTTGCAATAGTAGTGCAATTAAAGATTGGATTCGTTATTTTGCTTCTACATAATAGCATGTGTCTTAAAAATAATTTTCTCTGCATCAGTTCTGTATTACAGTATCAACAGTCGATTGGTCTGGCAGGTTCTTAGAGAACGCAACTTATACTGGTTTGGGCATTGTTTTCTTTTTTCTTCAAATGTTATTAATTTTTACCTTCACTGACAGTTGCATAGCACGGTTGTTCCTACTTGACTTTGCGAAGACATGTTAATGGTTGATACTTGGAACTGGGTGTGTTGTAAATATCCCCTTAGAATAAATGAATGTAGTTGTCCATAAGACATATGTCACGTTGTAACGATTAACCAGATTTCAAAATGTATACGTTAGATCCTGAGGCTAATAATTTCGCGCTGTAAATATGTATGAAGGTCAATTCGGCGAACAAGAGGTGTCATGCCAGTTAATTGACAAGGCCATAAAATTCCTAACTCGCCGTATTTTGGGCAGCCAGTTACATAAAAATTACCATAATATGTTTCACGGGTAAGTGGTGGAATTCCGGTGGTCGGATCAAAGGAACATCAAGTGTGGGTCGGTAAACATCATTGACAGACTGTTGGGAGGCGGCAGTGTCTGATAGTTATATGAATCAACATCCGCTTGAAATTGAGCAACGCGTAGCCAACATTAGAATCGCACGTTTAAATCTATTATTGTAAGAACCAAACGTTCATAGTCGCTAAAACCCATTGCGAGAGTTATCAGGAAAGACAAATCTACTCCGACGACATTCACAATTGGCGGGAAACATGCATTTTCTCGGAATTACAAGGAGCTTCAGTACAGGTCAGTGACTATTGGCTCGATTATTGTAATATATTACAGCAAAGTAAATGTACTTTAATTATTGCAGTATGTATAATTTAGTACGTAGAATTAACATTTGTAAGGTGATTCATTCGTAGTGTTTGATATACATGCATATTTTGAGACATGAGCAATGTTTATGTAAAGAATTAATATTGTAATATAGGGATTTGCCTATTTGTGTATACTTTGTAGGGGTATCATGTGTAAGGATATATCAGTGCATGGATTTGTGCACATCTGTGTAGACGTTGTAGTAGTGCAACGTACATAAATGCGTCTGATTATGTGATATTGTTGTGTATAATAAGATTGAGAATCTATATATACCATGTACACAGAGAGAATGGGTATTTCGATGGGCACGAAGGCGTGACCAAATATGGTAATGGCGTATCTGATGATATTAATGTTTATTGTGAGTTTACATAACTAGGGGAAAATGCTATGCTAATGTCCTTGTGTGTTAATACAGGAAGCTTTTAGGGACCAGAGGGAATTACCCCAGTGCAGTTGGTCCGAGTCTCTGGGAGAAAAAAGACAAGGAAGAACGGAAGCCTAAGTTAAAAGGTCTAGAGGGAATTGGACTATCACTCCAGAAAGTTCATACAGATGAGTAGGAACACATGCCAGAAGGAAAATATATCACACTAAGTCAGATGATGAATTTTATTTGAGAGAATACTATTATTGAATTATATTAAATTGTTGTTACTTGAATGTCGCATTGTGTGTATTCATTAATTTAGCTGTCGGCACCGCTGACTGGGGGTTCGGAGCTTTGCATCTCTATCACTACTTCAATTTCTGACAAAAATCGAGCCAGAGTTGGTCTTCTGTATTAATTTAATTGATATTGGAAACTTCCCAACCCAACCTAAATGAGGGTTACCTTTATAACATACATCCTCTACAAATTAGCATTACGGATTCTTTAAAGATGCTGCATCATTTTTCTCATTTATTAGGAATCTTATGTTCTTCACGTCAGGTAAATTGATATAGGGAAATTTTTTGATGATCCGCGTTTGCTTTCATTAGGCATTTAGTGAACTCATCTAACTGTATTAATTAAAAACACAATTAATTGATATTTCCAGTCAAAAGGCTTCGTGCTTGAAACTACGTTGATGTATGAATACTACTGCGCACATATAAACATGTATAACTGTCTAATAGTGTATTTACAATCCTAAGCAAACATAAAGTTACATAATTGTGTTCTCTAACATTTGGGTGAATTAAAATATAGTGTTATCATTTAAAACGCAAGTGTAATGTAGGAAATCGACAAGATAGCTGCCCATATTGGTTCATTGCGATACATGGCCACAGTCCTCAGGTACTATTTCTAACCAAACATTTTAACAGTAGAGCAGACAAGAAAACATTGCAGCTCCTGTAAAGGTCACAAACCTCAGAAAATACTACAAGTTATATTCTCCATGAACATGACATACAATGTCACCGGTAACATTTTCCGGTGGCATTAACGCCGGTAAACGCACAAATATCGAGCACACCATAGAAATCTTGACATTTCTGGCAGTACAATACTTTGCTAAAAATCACTTCGCCACAAATATATCTGAAGTTATCTGCATTGTTCACACAAGTAATAGTCATGTCTGGTCACCTTGGCAAAATGGAAATTTATCGCTTTGCATAATAAAACACTGCCAAAAAATGAGTACGACACTGTATCATTTCTAGAGATGATACAAGGCAATTTGTTCAGCAGTGATATAAACTTAGTTATCATCCATAGTTTTGCAAAAAAAAGCATGCACTGTCTAAACCCAGTCATATATGTATTTATAGATCCAGTTTAAGAAGTATTTTAGTTATTTCTGTTTTAAACTGAGATAATTTCCATTTATCACTCACTTATCTTCCGCCTTTCCCAAGTCAAGGGTCCTTTATAGTGACCCAATGTCAGATCTTTAAAATTAGAGCCAATCGACATTTTTAAACATCAGTTTCGTTCTCAGGGACCCAGGGTTAGTAACGTTTGACTGCATTTATTTAAAAAAAGACGTTGGTTAAAAATCAGTGTATTAAAAGTAACAGGAAAATTAAACATAATATGCAGGATTTACGCTTTACAATGGGTCGTAATGGTCATGGTTTTGACACGCGGAAATTTTTCTAAAGTCTTTGGGATTCATCTTCAATAGATACAGCACAATGAGCGCGGAAGTATGAAGTAATCGGAAAGGCGATCCGTGCCGACTCGAAAAGACACTGTTACGAAATGCCCGATATGGCATAGTGGACACACCATACTCCTCTAATCTATATTTTAAGCTATTCAGTCCTGTTAATTTTGTTATATAATTTGTTTGTCGTTATTCTGTATTTAATTAATTATTATTTTAAACTCGCCGTTATGACACTGTTACGCAATACCCGATATGGCGTAGAGGGTACACCATACTCCTCTAAGTGAGTTGTCCTATACAGCGAGTCGCACGTGCCGCGCGTATAATGAAGGTTTCACGCGAATTACTTTTACAAGTTCGTGAGACTACTATATAGGTACAGTGCAGGGTCTTTTTAAGACACAGTGGACATTAGAGCAGACCTCTAAACGTTACATTTGTCGGATATTAGAGCCAAAAAGTTGGGTGAGTTAAATACATTCTTTTTGGTTTAATGTTTCAGTTGAGTGTTCAGTTTCGGAATAGCACGTTCGTTTTTATGTATTGTGTAAATTCATTTTTATTATTTGGAAAATTGTCAATTTTTATATTCAGCTCGCCGGTCGTGTGAATAGATGAGTATTCAAGACCAGTGGTAACCGGTGGAATGGAGACGGATAATGAACTACTGTCGCACCGGTGGGAAGTGAAATGTTAACACTCGTAGTTTGTTTTGTTGACTACTTTTATGTAAAACACGAATAGCGTGTTCGTAGTCAATAGAACCCTACGTTTGCTTTATTGACTATTTATGTGAAACACGAATAGCGTGTTAAGTCAATTGGATAGTATTGTTTGTTTTTTATTGATTATATTTTGTGTGTGTAACACGAATAGTATGGTTATAGTCAATTAAACCTTCATGATTTGAATTACTGACTATGTTGTGTGGGGTACGAATATCGTATCAATAGTCATTATCATGCTACGTTTGTAGATATATATAATACAGTAGTGTATGACAATGGATATATAATACAGTAGTGTATGACTAGATATAATACAGTAGTGTATGACTAGATATATAATACAGTAGTGTATGACTAGATATATAATACAGTAGTGTATGACAATAGATATATAATACGGTAGTGTATGACTATAGATATATAATACAGTAGTGTATGATTAAACATATATAGTACTATAGTGTATGACTACCGTCATATAGTAGGGTAGTAGATTCATTTGTGTGTGTGTATTGTGTGCTCATTATATATATATACCTATCATGATGATTTTTTTTTATAATATAAGTTTTATTTGAACAAACGTGTTTGTTATTTCTTCAAAACCCAACCTAATCTCAAAGGGTCGGCTCGACTACGTTACAATTTTGGTGGCAGCGGTGGGATTGTACTTTCTATCCGAGCAAACTTTTGGATTGTTAGTTTGAGTTTTCATATCCAACAAGTGTCGGGGAAAGCCTTTGAGACGGGAGTGTTTTGAGAAATACTATTTTACATTTCATTGTAAACGAAACTGAATTTGATCTTCCCTTAGATAAACAAGTTAATTTAGGGACGCTCGTTTGAAGCTAACGTTTATCGAAAATCATGTCGTCCACTAGGGAATTGTTAGAGCTTGGTAAGCAATTGGGGTATGAGGGGGAAGCTTTACAGTAGTTTATCAAGGACGAACAAAATAGAGAACGAGATCGACGCGCCGAAGAAAGGGAGGCAGAACGCGAAAAACTAGAACTAAACGCACGCATCGAAAAGGAAAGGTTTCAACGTGAACAGGAGGTAGAACGCGAAAAACTAGCACTAGAACGAGAGGCTGAAAAAGAAAGAATGCAGGCAGAACGCGAAAAACTAGAACTAAACGCGCGTATCGAAAGGGAAAAGATAGAGTTAGAACGGTCTAGACTAGAAAACGATAGGGTATTTCAATCGAGTAAATTCAAAAAACCACAACTTCCAGCATTTGAAGAATATAAAGATGACTTAGATAGTTACCTGTTGAGATTTGAAAGATATGCTACTGCGCAAAATCTCCGAAAAGAAGATTGGGCATTACACCTTAGCACTTTATTGAAAGGTAGAGCTTTAGAAGTGTACTCAAGGATACCAAGTACAGAGGCATCTAATTACGATTTGTTAAAGGATGCATTACTGAAAAGGTTTGAACTTACTGAAAAGGGTTTCAGAGAAAAATTCCGATCTAGTAAGCCAGAAAAGGGAGAAAACTTTGATCAATTTGTATACCGGATATCTAATTACCTATTCCGTTGGTTAGCTTGCGGGGGAGTCGCAAAAACTTACGAAGCAGTATGTGATTTTCTTGTCAGAGATCAATTGCTTGCAGTATGTAGCAAGGAACTATTCCAATACTTAAAAGAGAAGACCATTAATAAGTCAAGCGAGATGGCAAAACAAGCAGATATTTTCGCTGATGCACACGGAGGGGTTATGAACGTGATAGTCCGGGACACGAGGGGTCATAAGGAAAGTAAGCAGGTCAATTCAGATAAAACAAATTTTGGGAGGGGTTTACCTCAAAACCAAAAGGGTGAGTTAGTCAGGTTAGATCAGAAGGGACCTAGAAGTCAAGATAGACAGAGAAAACAATGTTTCAGTTGCGGGGAATGGGGTCATATGTCTAGTGCATGTCCGAAGCGTAAAAAGGATTTACCAAAGGCGGTAGGGGTATCGTATATGGTAGGCTCTTCAGCTTGTGTAGAGAGCAATAAGAGTGGCTCCAATCAAAAGGCATCAAACGTATCAATACAGTGTGAGGGATTAGTGAATGGGGTTAGGGCCTCAGTACTTAGAGACACGGGATGTAATACAGTAGTTGTTAAGCAAAGTCTGGTAAGGCCGGATCAATATCTTGGGGAAACGGTATCTGTCAGATTGATGGATAATACCGCAGTACAAGTGCCGACTGCATGCGTACATATCGAAACGCCTTATTTGACAGGCACAGTGACAGCATGTTGTGTAAAGCAACCTCTGTATGATCTGATTGTAGGTAATATAGAAGGGGTAGCAAATTTTGTTGTACCAGGCAAAGCAGTGGCCGATGTTCCAACTTCCATGGCTGCTGAAACTAGGTCACATATATCTAAGAGTAAGAAGCCTTTGCCAAAACTAAAAGTACCAGATGCCATACCGATGATAGATAAAAGGGCACTAATTGAAGAGCAAAATGAAGACGAGTCGTTGTCAATAATCAGAAATAAAGCCGCGTCAGGGGAAGTCATGAAATGTAAAGGTGGGGGTAGCTACAGGTTCAAATATCTCAATAATGTCTTGCATAGGGAGCATACTACTCGTGAAGGCTGACGGTTTACACAGGTAGTAGTGCCTCGGAACTATAGACCGCATGTGTTGAAGTTAGCACACGAGTCGACGATGGGGGGGTCACCTGGGTTCTACAAAAACCAAAGACCGTGTATGTGCAGAATTTCATTGGCCAGGGGTTCACGGTGACGTAACTAGGTATTGCAGATCGTGCGACATTTGTCAGAAAACGCAGTACAAAGGGAAAGTGAAACGCGTACCTATCGGTAAAATGCCTTTAATCGAAACTCCGTTCAAACGCGTGGCGATAGATATTGTTGGTCCATTATCATCTCTTACAGACCGCAAGAATAGGTACATCTTGACTATGGTTGATTATGCAACCAGGTATCCGGAAGCCGTCGCTCTACCATCCATCGAAACTGAGCGAGTAGCCGAAGCCCTAGTAGAAATGTTCAGTAGATTAGGGATTCCGGAGGAGATTCTGACAGACTGTGGGTCACAGTTCACATCAGAACTCATGGCAGAAGTTAGTAGGCTTCTATCAATCAAACAACTATGGACAACTCCATATCACCCAATGTGCAACGGGCTGGTTGAGAAGTTCAATGGAACACTCAAACAAATGTTGCGACGGATGTGTGCAGAGCGTCCGAACGATTGGGATAGATATCTCCATGCAGTATTATTTGCATATCGAGAGGTTCCTCAAGAGAGTCTAGGGTTTTCACCATTTGAACTTTTATACGGAAGAACGGTGCGAGGGCCTATGAAAATTTTGAGACAATTATGGTCAGATGACGAAACAGATGACGAGATTCGAACGACATATCAGTACGTATGTGATTTGAAGGACAAGTTGAGAGAGACTTGTGCAATAGCCCATGAAACGTTAAGGCAAGCTAGTAGTCGCGCAGCTCGCTACTATAATTCAAAAGCGCGTGATCGAAAATTTAAAAAGGGTGACAAAGTTTTGGTTCTCCTGCCAACCGAGAGAAACAAATTAATGTTACAGTGGAAAGGTCCATATACCATCATAGATGAAAAGGAGGAATGGATTATACCATCGATGTAGGTGGAAAGTCCCGTATGTTTCATGCTAATTTATTGAAACGATACTACGATCGGACAAATGCAAAGCCAGACCAAGGAATTTTAAACGTGGTCGGGGTAGCCATCATTGAGGAGGATGAGGAACAAGAGTCAGTTCCAGGTCTTAATTTGAGTGGGTTACTGGAGTGCGACATGGGAAAGATGGTATTCAATATGAGTCCCGATCTGACTGAGAAACAGAGAAAGCAGGCTCAGGATCTCATCAATGACTATGCCGACGTGTTTTCGAACAAACCTGGTAAGACAGATGTGCTAGAGCATAGGATTAAACTTACATCGCATGAACCATTTCGAGCCAAGGGGTACCCAATGCCACATGCATCCAAAGATATCATAGAAAAGGAAGTTGCCCGAACTGAACAAAACATTCATTTTAAGAACCGATGCTTCAGAGTTGGGACTAGGGGCGGTTTTATTACAGGAACAAGATGGAATCAAGCTCCCAGTCGCCTACGCCAGCAGGAAATTACTTCCAAGAGAAAAGAATTTCTCGGTAATAGAGAAAGAGTGTTTAGCAGTAGTCTGGGGAATAGACAAATTCCAAACCTACCTCCAGGGCCGAGAATTCAATCTGGAAACAGATCATCAACCTCTACTTTACCTCAATAAGGCAAAGATTAATAATTCACGGTTGATGCGATGGACCTTGTTGTTACAACCTTACAGGTTCCGAATCGAGGCAATCAAAGGTACGGAAAATGTGGGTGCGGATTATCTCAGTAGACATTATCTGGTTACCCATATCGTGTAATTTCGTGGTTTTTAAAGTAAATATACTTTTTTTAGGGGGGAGGTGTGTTACGAAATGCCCGATATGGCATAGTGGACACGCCATACTCCTCTAATCTATATTTTAAGCTATTCAGTCCTGTTAATTTTGTTATATAATTTGTTTGTCGTTATTCTGTATTTAATGAATTATTATTTTAAACTCGCCGTTATGACACTGTTACGCAATACCCGATATGGCGTAGAGGGTACACCATACTCCTCTAAGTGAGTTGTCCTATACAGCGAGTCGCACGTGCCGCGCGTATAATGAAGGTTTCACGCGAATTACTTTTACAAGTTCGTGAGACTACTATATAGGTACAGTGCAGGGTCTTTTTAAGACACAGTGGACATTAGAGCAGACCTCTAAACGTTACATTTGTCGGATATTAGAGCCAAAAAGTTGGGTGAGTTAAATACATTCTTTTTGGTTTAATGTTTCAGTTGAGTGTTCAGTTTCGGAATAGCACGTTCGTTTTTATGTATTGTGTAAATTCATTTTTATTATTTGGAAAATTGTCAATTTTTATATTCAGCTCGCCGGTCGTGTGAATAGATGAGTATTCAAGACCAATGGTAACCGGTGGAATGGAGACGGATAATGAACTACTGTCGCACCGGAGGGAAGTGAAATGTTAACACTCGTAGTTTGTTTTGTTGACTACTTTTATGTAAAACACGAATAGCGTGTTCGTAGTCAATAGAACCCTACGTTTGCTTTATTGACTATTTATGTGAAACACGAATAGCGTGTTAAGTCAATTGGATAGTATTGTTTGTTTTTTATTGATTATATTTTGTGTGTGTAACACGAATAGTATGGTTATAGTCAATTAAACCTTCATGATTTGAATTACTGACTATGTTGTGTGGGGTACGAATATCGTATCAATAGTCATTATCATGCTACGTTTGTAGATATATATAATACAGTAGTGTATGACAATGGATATATAATACAGTAGTGTATGACTAGATATAATACAGTAGTGTATGACTAGATATATAATACAGTAGTGTATGACTAGAGATATAATACAGTAGTGTATGACAATAGATATATAATACGGTAGTGTATGACTATAGATATATAATACAGTAGTGTATGATTAAACATATATAGTACTATAGTGTATGACTACCGTCATATAGTAGGGTAGTAGATTCATTTGTGTGTGTATTGTGTGCTCATTATATATATATATATATATATACCTATCATGATGATTTTTTTTTATAATATAAGTTTTATTTGAACAAACGTGTTTGTTATTTCTTCAAAACCCAACCTAATCTCAAAGGGTCGGCTCGACTACGCTACAATTTTGGTGGCAGCGGTGGGATTGTACTTTCTATCCGAGCAAACTTTTGGATTGTTAGTTTGAGTTTTCATATCCAACAAGTGTCGGGGAAAGCCTTTGAGACGGGAGTGTTTTGAGAAATACTATTTTACATTTCATTGTAAACGAAACTGAATTTGATCTTCCCTTAGATAAACAAGTTAATTTAGGGACGCTCGTTTGAAGCTAACGTTTATCGAAAATCATGTCGTCCACTAGGGAATTGTTAGAGCTTGGTAAGCAATTGGGGTATGAGGGGGAAGCTTTACAGTAGTTTATCAAGGACGAACAAAATAGAGATACGAGATCGACGCGCCGAAGAAAGGGAGGCAGAACGCGAAAAACTAGAACTAAACGCACGCATCGAAAAGGAAAGGTTTCAACGTGAACAGGAGGTAGAACGCGAAAAACTAGCACTAGAACGAGAGGCTGAAAAAGAAAGAATGCAGGCAGAACGCGAAAAACTAGAACTAAACGCGCGTATCGAAAGGGAAAAGATAGAGTTAGAACGGTCTAGACTAGAAAACGATAGGGTATTTCAATCGAGTAAATTCAAAAAACCACAACTTCCAGCATTTGAAGAATATAAAGATGACTTAGATAGTTACCTGTTGAGATTTGAAAGATATGCTACTGCGCAAAATCTCCGAAAAGAAGATTGGGCATTACACCTTAGCACTTTATTGAAAGGTAGGGCTTTAGAAGTGTACTCAAGGATACCAAGTACAGAGGCATCTAATTACGATTTGTTAAAGGATGCATTACTGAAAAGGTTTGAACTTACTGAAAAGGGTTTCAGGGAAAAATTCCGATCTAGTAAGCCAGAAAAGGGAGAAAACTTTGATCAATTTGTATACCGGATATCTAATTACCTATTCCGTTGGTTAGCTTGCGGGGGAGTCGCAAAAACTTACGAAGCAGTATGTGATTTTCTTGTCAGAGATCAATTGCTTGCAGTATGTAGCAAGGAACTATTCCAATACTTAAAAGAGAAGACCATTAATAAGTCAAGCGAGATGGCAAAACAAGCAGATATTTTCGCTGATGCACACGGAGGGGTTATGAACGTGATAGTCCGGGACACGAGGGGTCATAAGGAAAGTAAGCAGGTCAATTCAGATAAAACAAATTTTGGGAGGGGTTTACCTCAAAACCAAAAGGGTGAGTTAGTCAGGTTAGATCAGAAGGGACCTAGAAGTCAAGATAGACAGAGAAAACAATGTTTCAGTTGCGGGGAATGGGGTCATATGTCTAGTGCATGTCCGAAGCGTAAAAAGGATTTACCAAAGGCGGTAGGGGTATCGTATATGGTAGGCTCTTCGGCTTGTGTAGAGAGCAATAAGAGTGGCTCCAATCAAAAGGCATCAAACGTATCAATACAGTGTGAGGGATTAGTGAATGGGGTTAGGGCCTCAGTACTTAGAGACACGGGATGTAATACAGTAGTTGTTAAGCAAAGTCTGGTAAGGCCGGATCAATATCTTGGGGAAACGGTATCTGTCAGATTGATGGATAATACCGCAGTACAAGTGCCGACTGCATGCGTACATATCGAAACGCCTTATTTGACAGGCACAGTGACAGCATGTTGTGTAAAGCAACCTCTGTATGATCTGATTGTAGGTAATATAGAAGGGGTAGCAAATTTTGTTGTACCAGGCAAAGCAGTGGCCGATGTTCCAACTTCCATGGCTGCTGAAACTAGGTCACATATATCTAAGAGTAAGAAGCCTTTGCCAAAACTAAAAGTACCAGATGCCATACCGATGATAGATAAAAGGGCACTAATTGAAGAGCAAAATGAAGACGAGTCGTTGTCAATAATCAGAAATAAAGCCGCGTCAGGGGAAGTCATGAAATGTAAAGGTGGGGGTAGCTACAGGTTCAAATATCTCAATAATGTCTTGCATAGGGAGCATACTACTCGTGAAGGCTGACGGTTTACACAGGTAGTAGTGCCTCGGAACTATAGACCGCATGTGTTGAAGTTAGCACACGAGTCGACGATGGGGGGTCACCTGGGTTCTACAAAAACCAAAGACCGTGTATGTGCAGAATTTCATTGGCCAGGGGTTCACGGTGACGTAACTATGTATTGCAGATCGTGCGACATTTGTCA
Source organism: Unio pictorum (assembly GCA_030141615.1). Lineage (NCBI taxonomy): Eukaryota > Metazoa > Mollusca > Bivalvia > Unionida > Unionidae > Unio > Unio pictorum. The sequence goes on from JARLTB010000096.1 coordinate 1,610,633, forward strand.
GAAAACGCAGTACAAAGGGAAAGTGAAACGCGTACCTATCGGTAAAATGCCTTTAATCGAAACTCCGTTCAAACGCGTGGCGATAGATATTGTTGGTCCATTATCATCTCTTACAGACCGCAAGAATAGGTACATCTTGACTATGGTTGATTATGCAACCAGGTATCCGGAAGCCGTCGCTCTACCATCCATCGAAACTGAGCGAGTAGCCGAAGCCCTAGTAGAAATGTTCAGTAGATTAGGGATTCCGGAGGAGATTCTGACAGACTGTGGGTCACAGTTCACATCAGAACTCATGGCAGAAGTTAGTAGGCTTCTATCAATCAAACAACTATGGACAACTCCATATCACCCAATGTGCAACGGGCTGGTTGAGAAGTTCAATGGAACACTCAAACAAATGTTGCGACGGATGTGTGCAGAGCGTCCGAACGATTGGGATAGATATCTCCATGCAGTATTATTTGCATATCGAGAGGTTCCTCAAGAGAGTCTAGGGTTTTCACCATTTGAACTTTTATACGGAAGAACGGTGCGAGGGCCTATGAAAATTTTGAGACAATTATGGTCAGATGACGAAACAGATGACGAGATTCGAACGACATATCAGTACGTATGTGATTTGAAGGACAAGTTGAGAGAGACTTGTGCAATAGCCCATGAAACGTTAAGGCAAGCTAGTAGTCGCGCAGCTCGCTACTATAATTCAAAAGCGTGTGATCGAAAATTTAAAAAGGGTGACAGAGTTTTGGTTCTCCTGCCAACCGAGAGAAACAAATGTTACAGTGGAAAGGTCCATATACCATCATAGATGAAAAGGGAGGCATGGATTATACCATCGATGTAGGTGGAAAGTCCCGTATGTTTCATGCTAATTTATTGAAACGATACTACGATCGGACAAATGCAAAGCCAGACCAAGGAATTTTAAACGTGGTCGGGGTAGCCATCATTGAGGAGGATGAGGAACAAGAGTCAGTTCCAGGTCTTAATTTGAGTGGGTTACTGGAGTGCGACATGGGAAAGATGGTATTCAATATGAGTCCCGATCTGACTGAGAAACAGAGAAAGCAGGCTCAGGATCTCATCAATGACTATGCCGACGTGTTTTCGAACAAACCTGGTAAGACAGATGTGCTAGAGCATAGGATTAAACTTACATCGCATGAACCATTTCGAGCCAAGGGGTACCCAATGCCACATGCATCCAAAGATATCATAGAAAAGGAAGTTGCCCGAACTGAACAAAACATTCATTTTAAGAACCGATGCTTCAGAGTTGGGACTAGGGGCGGTTTTATTACAGGAACAAGATGGAATCAAGCTCCCAGTCGCCTACGCCAGCAGGAAATTACTTCCAAGAGAAAAGAATTTCTCGGTAATAGAGAAAGAGTGTTTAGCAGTAGTCTGGGGAATAGACAAATTCCAAACCTACCTCCAGGGCCGAGAATTCAATCTGGAAACAGATCATCAACCTCTACTTTACCTCAATAAGGCAAAGATTAATAATTCACGGTTGATGCGATGGGCCTTGTTGTTAACAACCTTACAGGTTCCGAATCGAGGCAATCAAAGGTACGGAAAATGTGGGTGCGGATTATCTCAGTAGACATTAATTATCTGGTTACCCATATCGTGTAATTTCGTGGTTTTTAAAGTAAATATACTTTTTTTAGGGGGGAGGTGTGTTACGAAATGCCCGATATGGCATAGTGGACACGCCATACTCCTCTAATCTATATTTTAAGCTATTCAGTCCTGTTAATTTTGTTATATAATTTGTTTGTCGTTATTCTGTATTTAATGAATTATTATTTTAAACTCGCCGTTATGACACTGTTACGCAATACCCGATATGGCGTAGAGGGTACACCATACTCCTCTAAGTGAGTTGTCCTATACAGCGAGTCGCACGTGCCGCGCGTATAATGAAGGTTTCACGCGAATTACTTTTACAAGTTCGTGAGACTACTATATAGGTACAGTGCAGGGTCTTTTTAAGACACAGTGGACATTAGAGCAGACCTCTAAACGTTACATTTGTCGGATATTAGAGCCAAAAAGTTGGGTGAGTTAAATACATTCTTTTTGGTTTAATGTTTCAGTTGAGTGTTCAGTTTCGGAATAGCACGTTCGTTTTTATGTATTGTGTAAATTCATTTTTATTATTTGGAAAATTGTCGATTTTTATATTCAGCTCGCCGGTCGTGTGAATAGATGAGTATTCAAGACCAATGGTAACCGGTGGAATGGAGACGGATAATGAACTACTGTCGCACCGGAGGGAAGTGAAATGTTAACACTCGTAGTTTGTTTTATTGACTACTTTTATGTAAAACACGAATAGCGTGTTCGTAGTCAATAGAACCCTACGTTTGCTTTATTGACTATTTATGTGAAACACGAATAGCGTGTTAAGTCAATTGGATAGTATTGTTTGGTTTTTATTGATTATATTTTGTGTATGTAACACGAATAGTATGGTTATAGTCAATTAAACCTTCATGATTTGAATTACTGACTATGTTGTGTGGGGTACGAATATCGTATCAATAGTCATTATCATGCTACGTTTGTAGATATATATAATACAGTAGTGTATGACAATGGATATATAATACAGTAGTGTATGACTAGATATAATACAGTAGTGTATGACTAGATATATAATACAGTAGTGTATGACTAGAGATATAATACAGTAGTGTATGACAATGGATATATAATACAGTAGTGTATGACTAGATATAATACAGTAGTGTATGACTAGATATAATACAGTAGTGTATGACTAGATATATAATACAGTAGTGTATGACTAGAGATATAATACAGTAGTGTATGACAATAGATATATAATACGGTAGTGTATGACTATAAATATATAATACAGTAGTGTATGATTATACATATATAGTACTATAGTGTATGACTACAGTCATATAGTAGGGTAGTAGATTCATTTGTGTGTGTATTGTGTGCTCATTATATATATATACCTATCATGATGATTTTTTTTTATAATATAAGTTTTATTTGAACAAACGTGTTTGTTATTTCTTCAAAACCCAACCTAATCTCAAAGGGTCGGCTCGACTACGTTACAGACACGCAGGTTGGTTGTAGTAAGGGTAGTTACACAAACTTCTTTTAACATTTCTTTAACTGGAGTACAAAATGTCTAAGCATTACAAATGACTTATTTGCGGTATTTAGAGAATAATGTCCCTAAAGTTGGGTACAGTAAAAGTCATTTGGATCAACAACCTCGCATTGATAATGAAAAAGATACATCTGACGTTCCAGTAAAAACATTCCAACTCACGCAAGTGCAAAAACAGAAGAATCAGTTTATCAGTATAACGCACCAGTATAATTTCACCTAACAGACAAAAAGATCTGAATCGAATGTTATTGTACCTTCCGCAATTATTAATTGGTGGTTGGAGTCAGACAATCTGCAGGAAGAGTAAATATGAGTTGCATCGTGGGGGTGAATGAGGTGTGGGTAAGCAGCAGAGATGGTGAACAGACCTCATAATAGAAGAGTTCATTTGTCAATTAAAGAGTTACAAATTGTACGCTCCATTATGAAGGAAACGCTTCCTTAGTCAATTATACTTACCTTTTAGACACTTATTTGAGGTCACGCTCACTCAGCTGTTATTATTAGATCATTCTCTTAACCAAAGATTTTATCAAGACCGACTCGATACCTTGATCATTATCATGTAAATGTATCGTGACAAATCTGTATGAGGTTGACTAAACCTGACTAAATTAATATCTAATCTTAATTATATCCATATCTCCGCTACACCAAGTTTGATGAATATTGTGTAACGTGTGAGTATCAGCTCTATTAAATACAGCTAAAATAGTACAGTTGTCTCCAATCACTTAAGGTATTTGCGTATACCGCTGAGTAACATAAATCACTTCAGTATTTTTATGTCTATCACGTAAAAATAGTATAGCCGGATTGGTCTGTTTATCCAGCATTACCTCATCGTACACAAGTAAATTATTAATAAATCCATCAAAATCATCCATTGACCGTGCTTCATCAATATCGTCTTTGCGTTTACATTAACGTCTATTAACACTTCGTAGCATCGCTGATCATCCAAAGACGGAGGAAAGACATACAGTTTATCCCATTTCAACCATCTCATTATTAAAGTAAGTAGCAGTTACGTGTTCTCACTTCCAGATGGATCTATGACACTCATTCTGATATAATCTGGTATCGCTGCATGACGTTTTACCTGGTTCTGGTTTTCGTGTCCCAGCAAAATTAATTACATCCATATTGGAAAAATATAATTTAAAATAATATGAATTTGTAGTGTGTGAAATGCAAGACGCAGACTATTACAGCTGAATTAACAACTATTAAAACAAAAAATAACTGATCAGCACTTACGGGTAAGTGTGAACAATTTGGTACAAAGAAATATAAATTTATTTCTAGCCCAAACAGTATTAAAAAACGAATAGGTGATATTGTGGCAAAATTAGGAAATTACCGGGAACTCCATGGGAAACATTCCCAGCAGAAAAACACAATCCAGGATGTATTTATTGTGGTCCTAGAACCATAATTGATATCCGACATGCTAATCAGGATCAACCAAGACCCGTTGAGTATCCAGTAAATGAAATTGATAAAGGATATCACGCTCTTGATTTAACTTATAAAAGTAACAATCGGAAGCATAGGCATATTACAGATGTGAAGTTAATTCACGCGTTAAATTCCATAAAAAAATAAATCTTTCAAAGAATCATTAGAAAACTGATTGGTGAGATCCACGATGAAAGGTAAACTAACATTAGGGGCCGGTAGCTAATTAGCCGAGTACTATTATACAACGACATGCAATATGGAAAAGTATCTACAACCGCCTACATGAATTCAGTACGCACATTTCGATGTCACCGTTTCTAATGAAGTGCATCAGGCGGATATTTTTTTTTACCACATGATACTATCAAAATTGGTAGACAAAGAAATTAAGGCAGAATTGGAGATCTCGATAATGGGTTGAAAGTTTACCAATTGTGACAAATGCATTAAATAATGAAATAACTCGAACAACTTCTATGAAACATATTAATGCAATTACAAAACATATACCAATACAACGACTTCAATTTTAGTTCAGTCTGTATTTGGTAATGTGACTAATATATTTTACATGAACCTGGTGAACTTGAACGTGGTAAAAAAAAGCTACTGATCCTATTTAGAGCATTACTACACATACAATTTCCAGCGTGGTAAGATATACGGCTAGACCTGCAATCTATAGATTAGATTCAACTGCACATCAACGTGGATTGTTCTTGAGCAATTACAAGTAATTCCTGAAGATACAAAATTACCACCATCTTCTCTTAACTAGCACCTCGACGTCTATTACGTTCAAGACTGGTCAGCATCGTATGTTTACGTGAATGACCAAGACTACAATCTTTTCTATCTACGGTAAATCGTTTTGGACCATTTTTTGAATACTGCTATAACATTATTGTTTTACAGCTCGCACAATGATTATTTAGTTGTTTTTTCAGCTCATTGATAAATTCAGCATCAATACCAAAGTCGCGATTATTGTTTTTGTCACTTTATTTATAACTAGCGGGTTTTTTCTTACTATATCATCACTAACAATTTCGTTGTTGGTGTCAGTAAAATTTACAATAACCCTCCGCAGCTGAGTTATTGTTCTGACACGTGATACTGCAAGATAGAATACATTTAACCACTCGATACGATCATCAATTATCCAACCAACTGTATCAGAAATAGTTAATAATTGCGATGAGTGGGGTGCATATCCTAGCGTCGATTAAGTTTTGTTTTTTAACGCATCTTCAACAACACTGACATGAATTAGAACATCATTTACCGCAAGATTTTGTATCTCGGACGATCCTGAAATTTCAACATCAATGCTTTGTCGTCGCGTAACAAAGCGGTACAGGAAATTCTAAAAACAGATCCTTATGTAACGGAAATAATTGCTGCTGAATTGCATTATGAATTATCTTTCTACTTGCCACTATCAAATTATTTGGTCTCCATTCATCCTAAATATTTTTTAATGCCTTACTTTATACTAAATTTTATTCGACTGTAATCTGATTAATCTCTTAAATTCTCTTCATTCTGGATGAAGCACTCTATGATCATTAGTTGACTACTCATAATAGTCTACAAACATTTGTAACCAATCGTTATGTTTAACCGTGATCGCGTCACATTATCACTGTAACTATAACCAATCAAGAAAAGTTTCCAGCAGCCAACACGATTTGAATTTCTCGAAGACGTAGAATTGAGTTGCTGAGAATATGGACGCGGTGGATTGTGGAATACCAAGTGTAATTACAACAACGTTATTTCTGTGGATATGGATGAGTGCTACTCAGGACGTTTTCATGGCTACGGAGAATGTTCAGGATATTTTAAAAGATTTGGACATCCCACAAACGAAATGACTACAGTATCGATACATGGACCACTACCCGAGTTGATGTAACCCGATTCGCTCGTATTGAATCATTCTAGTTTGCTAAGAGTCTTCATCCAATTTCTTATGTTTGGTTTGATAGGCACGTTACGTTTCAGAAAAACGCTGGTAAAAAAAGTTGTATTAATGATAAATAGGTATATGATTATTTGTAAAATACTGATATTGCTGATTGTATGTGGTACAATTATATCATATCGGAAGGAGACATAAGTTTGGATACCACTAGATGATGATAAGACCACAAAGTATCTCAGTAGAAAAATAATTTGGAACTTTCTAAATTCCCGTTATTTTAACTTTTGCTTCTGGATATACACAACTAACTGATAGACAACGTCTGTTCCATAAGGAACAACAAATCAAAAACGTATCTATATATAATTGATAACTTTCAGAAAAATGCTGTGCGTATATTTATGTATTTGAAATGTCACTGATGCTTTGGTATGACGTCAACAATGGCTAAACATCACAAAATATGTTGTTTTCACGGAATCAAGATGTATAGGTATCTAAACAAGTGGGTTTTTTACATTTTTGAGAGAGAGAGAGAGAGAGAGAGAGAGAGAGAGAGAGGCAGGCAAGCAGGCAGATAGACAGACAGACACACACATACATACATACATACATACATACATACATACATACATACATACATACATACATACATACATACATACATACACAGAAAGAAAGACAGATAGTTAACCTAATTGGACTAAAATCGCCAAAGAAAAAAACTTAATGTTAGATATACCGCCAATTATGAACTGAAAATTCTGAAGTCCATGACGAACTATTTTAAAAACTATGTTGACATATCAGATCATAACCTTTGAAATTCCCTACCCATTATCGATACCTCATTCAGTACTTCCCTCAAACTTCATTAAAGTAATTCTTTCTTGACTAGCTGTAATTATATACTGAAAACATCCACTATATAATGATCTCGTTGCATCTCCATATACCATGGATTGAGAATATGACACTAAATATGGATCTATTTGTCTGAGTTTGGTATAGCTATTCATTTTGGGCTAACCTATTTAGCAGTTACATACGGCTGACAACAGCATGTACACATAAAGAGTTAGCTGTAGGTGACAAGTTACTCTCTAATTCTTAACAGGTACATATTTCTATACAGTACTCACCAATGAATGCGAATAAAATACTGATCCAAACTGGTGGCCGTATCACTGCCATATTGGCATCATGGATGTGGGTAGGTATCAGTAAAAAGATTGATGAAATGATTTTCAAGCTTGAAGTTGTAAGAGTCAAAACGAACCGTTGCTGAAAGAACTAATGTATTTTTGTTCTTACAAGGAAGTTAAATTGTATCCTGTTAGCTCTTCACTATTGGTGTAAACATCTATGAAAGAAAAGAAAATACGACGCATACAGAGTTCAAGTGAAGGGTAAATAAAGTGCGAATGCCACGTGAAGCGGCATTATTCATATTTGTAACATTTAGGTTATTCTGATTCAATATCAGGACATTGACTCGTATCTTATCAAGAATGAGAAAGAAACAACTGAGCCAACCAATTTTTATGATGCTATTACATTAATATTTACATCCATAGGTATTTATTTTCGTGCAAAATATATACATCTCAGATGACTATACATATTAAACGCAAAGACATTACATTTACTGCTACGTCACTTGAACTGGAGTAACAATAGTCTTTAGAAATATACGACATAAATGAATAAATGCAAATACATCCCATATTATATATTCTTACAAATTCTATACATCTATCGCTCTCTCGTACACACACATACACCTCTCTCGAATTGATCTTGCCAGGTCAGCCTCCATCCACTCCGCACCGGCAATAATAACATTTTTTAATAATAAACAAACGCCAAAAAACCGTTGTTTAATGGTTGATCAATTTGGGGAGGGAGATGGAGTAGAGATTACGGACAAAATGGAAGTGGAGAAATCCGACCCGGTGAAAACAAATCCGGCCGGGCAGCTACCTGCTGGGTACTCTGATGCGGTATCTGGCAATACACACTGATTTTTATTTTAAAAAAATAATCTTACATTACAATTAGCTAATTTTGCTGTGCATACTTTAATTATAATTACCAATGATATCCCATCGATTCTCCTTGAAACCATTGTATTATTGGACCAAACACCCATACACTCCGGTCCCTTGTGGGACTAACTCACCAATATGATCCTTACGTCCAACTCTACAAAGCTGCTAAAAGTTTATTGATAAGTTACTAATAATAAAAGAGACAAAACCCTCTTTACAGCTATTTTTGTACATGCAGATGGCAAGTATGAAAGTAAAGATGACATCGATCGCATATTCTAGTTAAATGATTCCAATCTTGAAATGACTGAAAAGGAAAGACTGAAATATAGCTTTTCCTACCAATTTTGTTTTCAGTACACTAGCTATGCGGCACATTGTATCTGTCTCACCAGTCTCTCAGATTCCAATTAATATTTTCCTTTGCGATAATGGGAAAAATTACTGGATTTGAGGCCAGTAATCAAAATAATAAAATAAAAGAATTCGTAATTATTGCTCTAAACATAAATACTTTTCCAACCTTTTTATGTTTGCATTTTCGAAGGATATAAGAGCGAGTTAACTTCGATTCGACTGAAACATAAATATTTATTATATAGCTGCATATATATATATATATATATATATATATATATATATATATATATATATGAACTCAGAGATACCTCGCGACTTTCTTTTATCATATGGCTTGCATGATATTTCTATCACCAAAAGGAATGTCTACCTTATAGTTCCAATTATGTATGCACAGCGCCATAAGTACCGTCATTTCTAATGTCATTTATGTTGCTGCTGTTGGAATTGAAGGTAAACATCTTTCTTCTCAATTACTCTTTATATTTCATAATATTTGAAATATGTTCGAGCAACCGCACCAAGTCAATGGATCCGCAATATAAAATTACAATGGATCTCGAATTCTTGCAAGTCAGTCGATGTTTAAATTATATGATGATACAGTTGATTTAGAAGCTGCAGAGAGGGTGAACATACTAATTTTAGACGCGCCTATTTACTAAGCTAACACTTCGTACGAAAACGAAAAATGAAAGTTTAATAACACCAAACCGAAGATTCTACCTAACCGAGAAGCAGTGAGGGTGAACACAGCAATTTTAGAAGCGACTATTTACTAAACCAAAACTTCGTACGAAAACGAAAAGCATAAGTTTAATAACACCAACCCGAAGCTTATAACTAAAAGAGATGTTTACCACATGGACACTTATTCGAGGCCACACCCTCTCTGCTGCTGTGAATTAAATCATTCTCTAAACCAAATATTGTATCAAGACCGATTCGATATCTTGATCTAGGATCATGTATATTAATTGTTATAAATCCTTATGGGTTAGCATGCTATTTTGAAAAGAAATTTCCAAAACGATTATAATCCATATCACCAATATACCATGTCTGAAGAATGTTTCTAAGTGTATGTGTATCAACTTCGTTAAACACACTAAGACTATTACAGTTGTCTCTGATCACTTTTGGAATTTTTTTATATGGCTGAGTAACATAAATCAGATCATTATTGTTATGCCTTCCTCGGGAAAATATTCTAGCTGGATTTGATTGTTCATCCTCCATCGTACATAACCAAATTATTAATATTTCCATTAATATCATCTACAGATGGCGCTTCATTAATATCAGTGATACAATTAATAATATTATCACCGACTTAATTTAACTATTTTGCATTTTCATTTTAACAAATTATCACATCATAGCATCTCTAATCATCTGCAGGCGGAACAACTAAATACAACTTATCCTATTTAAACCACCTGATTATTAAATAAAGGAACAACCGTGTCATTCCATTTCCAGATGAACTTATGATAATCATTCTGATAGAATTTGGTAGCACGGCATCGTGTTTAACCGGTTCTCGTTTTCTTGTTGCCGTAAAATCAATTATATCCATGATATATAATAAATAATATGGATTTATATTGCGTTAAATGCAAGTAGCAAACATCCACAAATAAATTAAGAACTAAAACAACAAAAAATAATAGACCAACACGGGTGGATAAATGTGAACGAAACGGTACAACACAGTTCAAACTTATCTTAGGTGGCAAATCAAATTTCTTAAAAAAAGAGAAGGTGATATTGCCGCCAAGTAGGCTAAATAACCAGGAACTCCATGGGCTAAATATCCAAGACAAAAACATCTTCTAGGACATAATTACTGCGATCCTGCTACTTGACTTGATATTCGACTTGATAATCAGGATCAACCAAGACTAGGTTAATATCCGATAAATTAAATTGATTGAGTTTGTCACACTCATGATGCAGCTTATAAAAGTGAAAATCTACAACATAGGCATAATGCAGATGTGACATTGATTCAGGCGTTAAATTCCATTAAAAAAATCTTTCAAGAAATCATTAGCAAACTTGTTAGTAAGATCTGCAATGAAGGGTAAGCTATTATTAGGGCCTGGTAATTAATAGTATGGAATCTATTTATTGAAGTCCAAGAGGATATTGGTAGGGTAGAAAAGCAATTATACTGCCGCAGATTGGTTATCACGACAAGCAAGCTGGCAAATGTATATACCACCGCCTAAACGAAATGAATATGCGCATTTTGTTGTCAGTGTTCCTAATGAAGTTAATCAGGCTGATATTTTATTTTTACCACATGATGCTATAAAAATAGGAAGACGTGAAATAACATACAAATATGCATTGACTGTAGTTGAAGATGCAATCAGATACAGAGCCAATATCAACAAAGACAGCAGCAGACGTTGCTTCTGCTTTTCAATGAATTTATCAACAAGGACCCGGACCACAAGGCGGTCTGCGATAGCCACTATAAAATGAGTTTTCAAAACAACCATTCCTGGGTAATGTTATTGTCAGATATTTATATGAACCTGGTGAACCTTAAGTTGGTAAAAACAGAACGACTTATCCTATTTGGAGTATTACATCACACACAATCTATAGAGTAGATTCAACTGCTCCTCTGCGTGGATTTGCACGTGAACAATTTCCGGTAATACCTTAACTATCACCTCTACGTCTATTACATTCAAGACAGGTCAGCATCGTATTTTCACGCGTATGACCCCAACTACTATCCTTCCTATCTACGGTAAATTGTCGTGGATGTTTATCTGAATACTGACATAGCATTACTGTGTTATAGCAAGCACAACGATTATTCTGCTGCTGTGTCAGCATCATTATAAATTCAGCATCAATATCCAATTCACTTTGTTTATAACCAGCGATGTTTTGTGTTACTATATCATCACTAAAAGTTCGTTGATGGCGTCAGTAAAATTTTCAAAACCCCTCTGCAGCTGAGATATTCTTCTAACTCGTGATACTGTGAGATTGACTAAATTTGACCACTTGATACGATCATCAATAATCCAAACGACTGTATCAGAGATAGTTAACCCCTGAGATGAATGTATCGTCATTGCGTATCCTAGCGCCCATGGGGATATGTCTTTTAATGTGTCATCGACAGAGCTGAGAGGAACTAGAACAATCTCATTTAATACGAGATCCTGTTTCCTTGACTATCCTGTTATGTCAACTTCAATATTCTGTCGTCGGGTATCTCCTGGTCTATAACTTAACGCTACAGGCAATTCTACCTACTTTACCTTATGTAACTGAAGTAATTGATGTTGAAGTTTATCACGAACTATCTTTTTACTTGCAACTATCAAATCTTTTGGTCTACATTTATTACAAAAATCATTTATGGATGTTCTGTAATTATTCCACACGCTGTTTTACACCGGTTTTATTCGGTTGTAGTCTGATTAATTTCTTAAACTCTTTTAATTCTGAATTGAGCGCTCTATGATCAGTATCATTTTCTTCATAATAATCTACAAAATCCTTCAACCATTCGTAGGGGAGATTTTCCAACAAATGGCGGAGGTTGACCGTGATCAACACACATTATCAAAGTTTTATTCTTAAGCAATAACCAATCAATAAACATTTTTAATATATCTAGCGACATTGTACATATTTCATCACAAATTATTAATCTAGGTATATATTTCTCACCCATCCTCGAAGGAGTCCGTACGTCAGCTTTGTAACGACAAAATCTATGATAAGTACAAGATTTAACTCCTCGTTCATTCATTTCTCGTGCAAGTCTATGTGTATGAGTTAAGACAATTAAATCTGAATTCTGTCTAAATAATTCAATAACACGAGTTGTCCTTCCGCATCCGCCTGGTCCATTTAGACAAACAGTCTTATGCCTGCATGCTGGATTGAATATAGATGGCGCTCTCGACATTTGTCGAGGCGATAATTCGGATCGATAAGTAGCTCTCATTTCAACATCTGCGGATTCAGAATAATCACTAAACATTTCTTATTTCATTCTATATGAACCCCATGGTTTATCAGTACTTGTAAATAGAGTCATTAATTCTGTCTACTGTTTTACTCGATATACAATGAATTTGTTGCAACTCTAACTGCGGTGTCAGTGAATCAATTTGTCATTAATAGCAAGTTAAGAGAAATATAAGCGATCCTAAATGATATTAGATGTATATATTGCGGAGAGACGTCATCGATATAACCAACAATTGTAATCAACAGTGTTCAGTTAGACATGTATGCATTTTCTCGACTTACAAATATATCTCTCTTTGTTGCATCTGCGATTATAAAATTGTATCCAGTATCATCAAGAATTAATCGTGCATAATGTTGCTTATAATCGTATGCACCACCTTGAGTAAATTTACCAAATATTTTTCTACCGAGATCTTTTGATGTTTTATCATCATCAGGTTATGGTAGCCAAACTTCAGTCTGCGCGTGATATGATATAATTGACTCACTTATCAGCGATATCAGTATTTTACAATCAATTATATATCGTAATAAAACTATTGGTGCCCAGTAGGTTTCAGAGATATATCTACCAAACCAAATATAACAAATCGGATGGAGTCCTTTAGCAAACTCGAATGATATAACACGAGCGAATACGATTAGATCAAAATCGGGTAGTAGCCCATTTATTGATACTCGTGTCATCTCTTGATGGGGGTGTCCAAATCTTTTACAATATCCAGAACATTCAACCAGTCAGAGAAAACTGCCAAGATAACACACGTCTATATCAACCGAGATAACATCTTTATAATCGTATTTAGCATTGACCGTGTCCATATTCATGGCAATTTGATTGTACATCCTAAAGAAATTCAAATCGTGTTGGTTAAAGCAACTTGACTGTACATCCTAAAGAAATTCAAATCGTGTTGGTTTCCACGAACTCTTTTCTCGGGCAAAGTGAGCTGCAACTGACGCAACTGTAAAACAATTTTTAGTAATTGCTCAATGTTGAAAATTTCTGCGCGAGATTTTTCATTTCTTCATAAAGAGATTCTTTACGATATATTTCACCGTTATGTCTTACAATGTGATCTAATTGAATGTTTCATTGCTACAAGTACTTCCATCTGTTCTAATAATGTTTCCAAAACTCTTAAATAACCATACTGATACAAGACGTTTTTACTTATTTCATGAATAAAATCAAACCTGTTCTTGGTATATCTTACAGTTCAATATCGTAGAATATTGTTACTGCGTTAGGCCACGCGTGGGCATTATGATCAATGAAATGTATTCCAGCTTCTTTTATACTTTGATTCGCATATTACTTCTCCTGTTAATGATTTCACAGTTATTGGGAATTTTAGTGTTTTTTCTAATTCATTAACACATTTTATTTGTAGCGTTATCTTTAACTAATTCAGTCCGCTCGTTTATTGTTTAACGTAGATTATCCGCCAGACCGCCTCAGCGTATCGCATTTGTAAAATGCTCTGATACTCATTCCACGACACAAATTATCCTATCGGTTTGAGAAATCAACACTGGTTTTTTCATTTATTGGATAAATTCCATAAATAACCGCGGTTACACGATACGCATTTTCATTCTACGGTTTGTCAATAACAGTCAGCATTCCTGGTTTGGGATTGTTACTCAGTATGACATTTTTTGCGTTGGCAAGGATAGGATCATATTTTTCACAAATAATCCAATTATCTGTTTCTGCTAGTACAATAACGTTTACTCCGAAACAATACTTCCGATTATCGCGATGGGTAATGATATCCGTCAACCATACGTTAGATGTGCCATCTTTTTAAAATTCCTTCTTCGCATCGTCAATTTTATTATTCTTCGAATCAACCAGAGATTGTTTTGGCATGTCAGGAGATATTCTATCGAGATTAAATTTCGTTTTCCAGGGCTTGATTTTCGATAATCTTTCAAACTCCTTTATATTATTATCAAAACAAGTAGTTATATGTATGTATGTATGTATGTATGTATGTATGTATGTATGTATGTATGTATGTATGTATGTATGTATGTATGTATGTATGTATGTATGTATGTATATATATATATATATATATATATATATATATATATATATATATATATATATATATATATATATATATATATATATATACAATGACTCAAACAAAGAATCAATGCAGGTGGTTGATGATAGTAACAAATCCTGTATAAATGAATTATGCGGACATTATTTACAGCGTGGACGGCGAGGAAGTCTAGGTCCAAAATCGTGTTTACAATTTGTTGATGGAGTTAGAGAGAAAATACAATTATGTGTCCAATGTGGCAGTAAAAGATACAGAGAGCTAAAACGGTATTATGATAAAAGAAACATAGACAGTGACAAAGCTATAAGAAATGTAGAAGATTATTTGTCTAGATTTTCAAGTAACAATTTAGACAAATAATGATTTTAAAAAATTATATTATTATATATACTGAGCCAACAATTTGTAAAGCATCTCACGATCAAGAATTACGAAGCATCTCGTCTTGGTGTAATCAAAAACTGTTAGGTGAAAAGCCAGTCGGCACTGTCGATAATGCTGGTTATCTCAGATTTACTCCTGGAAACCAAATATCATTTTCATAAATTCATTTTCGAATGTTTCAATGGATTCATCAAGGACGGTCTAGTAATTGACTACATTGACGAAGATCCTAAAAATAATTCTTATTGTAACATTCAAGCTATCACACAAAGCTAGAATACTGAACGTGGTCTTAAGACCGTTGGAAAAAGACCTATTAAATCCATCAATACAGAGACTGGTAAAGAATTAATATTTAAACCAATGAATGAAACTGGCAAATATATATAAGCCCTCGGCACAAAATGTAGCAAAAAATATAAAAAATCAGCTTTTTTGAAAACATTTCAGAAAAAAATTCGGGTTGAATGTATAACTGAATCGAAATAGATAGATAGATAGATAGATAGATAGATAGATAGATAGATAGATAGATAGATAGATAGATACATACATACATACATACATACATACATACATACATACATACATACATACATACATACATACATACATACATACATACATACATACATACTGTTACAGGGGAGATAATTAATGTTGGGTATCTTTCTTCGGTAAGTCAGCTTTACTTCCCTCGTTACATGTCATTGACCTGAAAGGTATTTATATTCGTCAGTTGTTCTGCTAAGAACGTCATTGTTTTTCACAAGGCTTACCAGCTTTAATCTAATGCTTGTTTTCGAAAGGTTCGATTGACTCTGCTAGTCCGTGGAAGTATTTTTATTTTACCAAATATTATATTTTCTTGTTCATTGGTTGCGATGTTACAGATTAATGACACTACTTTACTTTTCAGGTCCAGTATGCATGCTTTGTGTTACAATGTTTGTTTCCTGTGTGTAACTTTCAGCAGCTCTTTAGGATTTGATATTGTTGTTTTCAATCACTTTTCTGCATCATAATAGTACAGTTTCATTGTGTACGTCATACCACATTTCCAGAAAAGCAGTTTGTGTGTCGATCGGGAAAGTCTGGTTTCCAACCTGCCGATCTCGCTGCAATCACCTATTGTCTGACAGTCGCATTACTGTATTGTATGATGACGATAATATTGACGATGGTAATTATTATTTGTAGTATATAATTTGCATTAGTTGTTCTTGTAGTTGGCAGTATTATGCATCGCTTCTGTAGTAGTATTATATACAGACATTGTGCGATATTAATGTCAAGCTGGATGTTAAGTTAACGCTCGCTGTGCATAACCACCGACATAATTATAGTTACAAGATTTGTACTGTATAGTTTATACGAGTTCTGAATAATATAAAATATAAAGAATTTAAATAAAGGTCGTAGCAGCTAAAACGCAGCAACCTCTTCGCTCTCTCCCTCTTTCTTTCGTTTATCTTGTCCTCGCTACCATCGTCAGTAGCGAATGGGGCCACTTTAACATCAATGTAAAACCCAGTCAAAAAGGTATTGGGCCAATTTGGCGTCAAGGGACAATGAACTTGTGGAAATTTAATGTGCCACGTTGGCATAAAAGTGGAAATGAATGAGTCACATTGGCATCAAGGGCAATTGAGCACGGGAGGGGGTTGTATGCGGACAAGAGAATGTTGGATTTGTATAGGGACAGTATGAATGATGATAAACATAACAAAGACACAAACACATACTTACATGCACATTCACAAGAAATGATAAAAAGATGAGCTATCATGTCGATGCAAAGGAGTGGCGATGAAAAGGGCTTTTGTGCTTTTATGTTAATATCATTCCGTTAAAATGGAGGGTATTTCCTGGATCTTCTTCTCTTCCTCAAAATTCGTCTGATCTCTGTTCCATATTTTAAAATTCTCTTCAGGCATCCTTGTCTCTCCACACAGATCCTTCTTTTCCAAAGGGTTGTATCAGTCATCTGGGTGATAGTCCATGATGATTTTACATACATGGGATAGTCCGGGTTGAACAGCATCGACGATTCGAGGGTAGATGATTCTACGTTAGTCCACATCTTGTGACGAGAACAGGGGAAGGGTTATTTGTTGTGGAAGAACGGATCGAGACGGATTGAGTTTTTTTTTATACCGAATCCAGACACGCGTTACAAAGATTCAGTCATAGGGCGGAGTATGTCTTCCAATCTCAAGTGAGCTACTGCTGACGTAACATTCCCCATATAGATGCTCAAGCGTCTGTGTGCAGTGAATCATGCGACATTGTAAGAACATAGTGGAACCTAAGAAGACAAGGCATTGTGACGCACCAGCCGTGGAGACGCGAAGTGATGACATAGCAGCGGCTACCAAAGTTAAAACGGTCATACTTCCAAAAGAGACCAATTTTAATTGAGATTTTGTGGATTTTCTATCTTCTTCACAAGACGTTGATCTGGTAGCAACTTTGCCGCCTTCTCCTTCTTTGCCACACGTCGAGGATTTTAAACAGACGCAGAATGAAGATTTGGAGAAATGTTTGGAACAGCAGAATGAAGCATAACGAGCTTATATCTTTCAACAGCAACAGCGAGAAGAAATAAACGAGGCAAGTAGGGAACGACAGGAAAAATATGATGACAAGAAACTAGGTCTAAGAGAGGAGGAGGATGGCAAAAGTCCAACGGTGACTTTACTCTTAGACATTTTGGAAGAGTTAAGGAGTCGGAAAGAAATTTATCAGACTCCTTATATACGTCCCAAGAGAATAACACCTTCCCGACCAAACTGTCCGACCCCATCCACACACTTGCTACGCCTGAGATACGAAAACTAGTACTTTCTACCAAATCATTGACAAGATCCGATCCAGAGGCCGTGGCAAAGGCTTAATACAGTTAAGGCTGCTTACTTCCCGTTCCTGAGTTCTTTTACTTAGAGCACCCATCGGTCCTTTTCAGGACCAACCACCTCTCTCGAAAAGAGATATTATTCAAACTGCCAAAATCACTTAAAATTTAAAATTCCTTCTTCCCAATTAGATGTGCGTGTGTGTGCGTACATGTCTGTCATTATTTTAAACATCATAACTAAAAGACACGTACGTTTATCTTTCCAGTTTATTCTGGTACAAATGTACAATTCAATTCATAACACAACACTTTAAAATATTCATTAGCTTCTTCAGTCTTTGTTCAATCTCTGTTGTTTGAATTTCTTCAATGTCACAGGTGTTTCCTCCCCTTCTTCATCACTTTCTTGTCGTGTTGTTTTATTTTCTTCTTTCTTAACGTGTCTTGGTTCTTCCGTTTTTGGAGTGTAGTTCATTTTCTTCCTATGCTGAATCATTTTCTACCTCCTGCTCATGTTGTTTTTTAGGGCAGTCTTGAGAACAATGTTCTTTCTCTTGACGAGGATATCATGTACCTTGACTTTTGTCTCATTTCGCGCTTGTCTTCAATGTTTGTTGACGTTGTGGACATTCTGAAAACCAATGCCATATCTTCTAACATATATAGCAAGTATTTTGATATATTGACATTTATCTCGAAAGGAGGGGGAGTAATGTGTTGGCTTGTCTGAAGAACACCTTCGTCTTACACCTCGCAAAGCTATGATCGGAAGTGTGATCTTGTTGGCACTTCCATCTTTCTCGTCGGATTGAGAGTGAAATGAATACCTGGAGGGTAGACACTTACCCTTTATATAGGCAAGACAGTGGTCTGACATGGATATATAGGTGACCATGGGATTTCAAATGTAGTAATTTGACTTTTTGCATTTAAGATGAAACGTTTGCATTTTATCGTAGAGAAAGGGGAGGAAAATGTGAAGCAGAATCTTATCGCCTCGCACAGTAGCTGAAGTTTTGGTTTAAAATCATGCCAGCGATTTAGAAGATGACATAAGTGAGCCATAATGTAGACCGAGAATCTAAACCAAGCTTTAAATTCACCACCAACGGTAAACTCTTCAAAGTATTACTATATTCCAGAGAAGGACAAACGCTCCTCTTAAAAATGTATGCAAAAGCCTACACATATAAGCTGAAGTTTAAAGATTTCAGGTCCGGTAGAATGGAGATGCGTTCTTCACCAAGGTGCGGGATTCTTTTTTTCTACCACACTGAAACGACAATGTCAAATCCAAGAAGACGATTGCTAGACTCTTTCTATTGCACACGACAGTCTGAAGTCCATCGTTTATATCGAGTTCAGTCGAACATCATAATTGATACCTTCCAAAGTCATCGACAAGATTCAACACCTACAGCAGTAAAACGACACGTTTCACATCACCGATGGAAAACCGACACTGCACATGGCCAATGGGTCAAGACGCACAAAAGTGTTATTGGACAACTAAAACAAACAACCCTCAAGACCGGATGTGTTTAGCCCGTACTTTCGTCGTATTTTCAGGAAAGTAAGGATTTCACACTTGTCGCCAAATAGATGACTTGGAACACGAATGCTTCATTCAAAAATATCATTCTAAGCATCATCTTTTATTTTAAATGCATGCAAGAGACTGGCGTTCACATTCCTAATTTATGCGTTGCTCATTGAGCATTCGAGAAGTACTTCCAAGAGCCTATTCGTTAGTCACTACCCTCACTGTATCAAGATTCCTAGAGGACATGAACAAATATTTCGGGGACCAAACACTCTGGCAGATTTCGCCAAATGGATCTTAGACTCTATCGACGAGACTTGGAGCCAAGAGAACATCGAACGTTATAGAGATTGCCATCTCCATGCATACGGTGATGCATCACGTCTTATCATAGTACGATGGGCATCTTCTTCTCAGATATCATACGGAACAAGGTACCGAACGTCCAAAAGTGACACTAAACAGAGCCAAAATCATTTTCATGCAAGTGGGATACGTGCAGTTTAGAGATTCGATGAGTTACTTGATCATGCCTTTGAGCCGAAGGCCTCAACGTTTGGAATGACATAAATGGCAAAATGGTATGTTTGCGTACGTTTTCAATAGCGAAGCCAATCAATATGCCGTTCTACCCCAGTAGCATGAGACTCACTATTACGACCCCGACAATATGGTCACCAAACAACGAGAAGGATTTTACGCTTGGTACCATACGCACGCCTCGGACCCCTTCAACTTTCGGGGAGAAATGTTAAAGTGTTGGAAAAGATTTCTAGAACTGTTCATGGAGCACGGAGGGATAGATCATTTGACAGAAGCCTGCACCATTACCGAAGCATGTTCATTAGTGAACCGCAAGCAATTCATGCCCTCAAACACCCTAGCTGTCATCAGCCTTCAAACGACGAACTTTGTCAAACGTCAATGCTAAATCAAAGGCTTACACGGGCTACATTACTTGAGCGAAAAGGAAGACAAATGCATCTAACACGCCCGAAGCAGAGGATGCAAAAAGACCACCGGGAGGTATTCGGTGGATAGCTGGAGCTTTGAATACACGGAGATCGTGTACGGGTGCTTCTTTTCACGGATGTCTCATCCGTCAAAATTGCATTAAAAATCAGTTTTTACAAAGTACCTTGGAAGACTTTTAACAGGCCACTTGAGAGTGACGCTTGAAGTTGGAACAGCAAGGATATTAAGACGTGGTAATGTGGGATCACCTTTTGAAAACCGATCTTGAGTTTAAACGTATCGTGGGCAGTTTGTAGGGAGAGGGAACGAATGCCACCCGTTTGCTGTACCAAGCCGACGAGGAGAAAGGAGAACAATTTAGATAGTCGGACGTGTGTTCAATGTATCCTTACATGTGCCAATATTGTCACTTTCCTGCAGGGCATCCGCATTTACTGACGGAACACAGTGACATGGAAAACATTTTACAAGACAAAGGATTGATCATGTGCAAGGTCTTGCGTCTATCGTAGATATTCCATCTTGTTTTACCTCACCATTGCCAAGAAAAGCTGATGTTTTCTTTGTGCGGTACTTGTGCTGAAACGTGCAATCAATACAAACCTTATCAGCACATCCAGGTAAAACATGTCTTGACATGAACGTGTGTCAGCGTATAATTGTTGAATGCTCTGGACCTCGGATACCAACTGTTACAAGTGTAGGCAATTTACCACTTTTCCAAGACAGAACAATACAACAAGAGTGATGAGACTCAGAAATGCATTTTCGGAGACTACTTGGATCCATTTCGAAAACTGAAACAATAACATAGTGGCCAGAACTCCTGGAGTCACACTTCTGAAAACCAAACGAAATTCAAGGAGAAATACTGGGAGCAGGAAGGCATCACTTTAGACCAAGTTGAAAAAACAAAGGAAAGCGATCGTTTGCCACAGTGATCTTGAATTGCTTGTGAGGCCAAATGGCACAACAACCGTGTTGACAAACGACAGAGTAATTTTCTGAACATTCCCGCTACTTCCAGATGTTTCACAACAAAACCAAACATATGAAACACGTTGACGTCCATCATGAAGTTTTGATCCGGGTCAATTATGAAGAACTGAACTTATTTGAAGCCGACAAATTTGGACATGTCATCACTGCAGCCTGCGTGACAGCCCAGGCTTCCTTGAAATTGTACGAACCTTAAAAAGATTCAGGAGATCGATGTGCTGTAATTTGACACGGACATTTGCATCTACATCGATCGTCTGTGTCACCAACGTCTTGACAATGAAGGAGGAAGGAGACCGTTTTGGAGCCTGGACCACGCGATTCTAAGTGTTGCTAGTGGCGGTCCTAAACATTGCCTCTACTAATATAAAGACAAACAAGGAGAAGTGCACACCGAGTGTACAATGAAGAAATTTACTCTCAATAATCCCACCAGTCACATGCTGAACTTTGGGGTTTTGAAAAAAGCCTTACAGTCAGACAAGGGTCGAGATTTTAAAGTGACCACATATCACCCTCACGATAATTTACGTTTAGTCACACACCAAATCGTCATTTGACCTTTGGAAAAAGTATATCAAATCGGGTGCGGCTTCCCAACCACTTCACTTACCTTACGAGCAGGCCGATATTATTCAGCATATAAAAAGGGAAATACAGACCGATAGATCATTGTAACTATTATTTCCAAGCCAGAAATTTGAATCCTAGCCAACAAACAACACCGGTGATTGTGAAGCGGAGTGCGACACTGTACCTTGCGATGTCATCTTTTATGCAGTAAAGCATCATGGGAACTTTCTTATGACTACTGCCACTTCTACCATACCTACCGGGGAAAGTGATGATGTGTCTGTCAAACCTGATGGATGCAATAGCGATGCCACTGGTTACAGAAAACCTTATTATTTTACTGATTTTCATGGTCAATATCATCCTCCAAGTGAAACAATTCGACTGCCACCCTACGCATGTCATCCAAAGATGAGCAAACTCCTGCGGATTTCGCCGTAATACTGTGACTTTTAAAGTTGATTCCAAATGTTCTAAGTAAAATAGCGTAAACATCTGAGAAGACCTACCCCCCCCCCCATACAAATTTTTTTTTAGCCAGAGCCGGATTTATCTACTTGGGCAAATGGGATAAAGTTAAGTGCTTCAGTTGCAATATGTCACTTTACTAGTGGGAGCAGAAAGATACCGCTTGCATGAAACATGCGTGATGGTCTTTGAATTGTCACTACTTACCTTTAGTGGGACTATCTCTGTTTAATCTCTGGATGGATACTTTACAAGAAAACATTCGTAGTTTTCCTGTGGAGATGAGAGAACATATTACCGAAAGTTGCTCATAATACAAGTCTAACGCAAAGGACAATTGTATATGTTACCTCCCCAATGTTGGAACCACTGCGTCCTGAATGCTATGAGAGGACTGATTCTTTTGAAAGCGTTCAACGGTCAGACATTGTTCAAGTGTATGAGGATCAGAAGAGTTTGGTTGCTACTCTTCCTACCTGTTACACGGTAGCGATACTGTTGTTTACGTGATCAAATTTTGTCTGTAGAGAAAAATTATATGAAGTGTGTGGTGTGTAAACTAGTGATTAAAACTAATTGATGCGGTACTGAAATAAAACAGCTTCTGTTAAAAAAGGACCTTATTACCTCAAATATGGCTACTATGCTATGACCTTGATCAGTCGTAATACAATAGATTCCGTGGAAGGAAAGACTCTATTCAGACGTTGAGGATTATCAACATGTATTACGAGAACTATGTCCATTGATTTGGGGTCGACATGTAGTGCGTGTCATAGTGATATCCTTTTAGGAATTTTGCTTACCAGACGATTCCTTGTGGACTATTTACGATCTGTACTGTACCAAAAACATGAGAGTGGTGCCTTTAAATGAACACGACAGGCGCATTATGTTAAAAGCCTTACGCTGTCATCTCAATTCTTCCCGACCGCTACTGGAAGAAACATTCGTAACTTTTCAGGCACTCAAGATGTGTGCGATAATGTGTGTGTCGTTTGTGACATACATCCTCACTGGGTAGATGTACGTGACTGGCAAATTTGGGGTTGCGAGTCTTGGACCAACAAAGTGGCCAACTTTGTCCAAGATTTGTGATTCTGAAGTCCAACGTCTTGATTCAGTGAAACAAGTAACTTTTGGTCACAGTACCAGAAGAAACCCGAGGAAGACCACTCCGTTTTGGACAGGACCGTCTTCGACATGGACATCCCTGAAAATCCATTGCGAGGATCCTTGTGTGACTGTGAACAGTGTAGAGACTCTAAAAACGTTACACACTGTACCTATGACACATTTGTTGTATAGTGACCTGTTTTATATTCCACTTTGAGCGTTGTGATGTTTATGTCATCGCTGCATTTGTTTCAGCAAAGCAAAGCCTATCACACCATCAGTCTCAATGTTCATTACGTTGTCCTATTTAAAAGCCCATGCGATAAATCGCTAGTGCACGTCTTAGTCAAAACCGTTAGAAACGCCTTGTCTGACTCATGCGTACGAGGATGCCTCTCAAACCCATCACGCCTATTTACTCGTTGATTTGCCACCCTCACCCTCATCCCCGATTATTTTTAATTTTGTACCCATCTTTTTCACCACTGGTAACAAGACGGGGGCCGGTCGTGTACACGTCAACTTAACAACACAAAAAATGTATAAAAAACCTCAGACACTTTGAGTTGGTCTCACAGATCGTCAACATGACGTCTATTCAGTTTCATCTGCCCGTCAAATTGATTCGTGCTTTGTACGAGATCAATCGCAAAATAATGCACAAATATAAGCTTGAATCTTAGATGCCAGTGTCAATGAGGTCTTATGATGGTTTACGGTGACAGCACGTCAATTTCTGCAAGGCATCATTCACATTCCACACCAAACCAAATACTATTGTGAAATAAACAAAGTAGCCGTGATGTTACTGGCAGATTCGTGCATCGAGACTCAAACAAAAAGGCAAAAATTGAAAATCATTTTGAAACCAGAAGGTAGCGGTTCTCTACGTTGTGTCATCATTCGTTCAATCTTAAAATTGAATCACATTGTCCCTAAGCCATACACAAGAAAAGACCTCCCTCCCAAAAAAGCCAAACGGACCCAGATGAAAAAGTGCAGTGGTTTCATAACCAGGTCACATCACCCAAAAATGAAAACGAAAAGTCCCCAGAAAAATTCAAAAAACTCAAATAGACCACAGAAAGCAGATTCTTGCCGCAAGAGAGGTACATCGGCCAGAACGCAACTTCACATCATCAAATTACGATCTGCAGCAATAGTGACCGTTTCCAGTAGCCGAATGTTCTTCCACTTTTCCGTTGTTAGTGATGCCAGCTAATCCCAATTTGACACCCGTCTTTCTTCATTTGATGAAATATCAGAAATCCATGTCTCCAAGAACTTCTCCTACAGCGGTGACACCCTCAGCCTCTTTTGCGGAGTTTCTCACAGGTGCTCACAAAGTACCTGCTCCCAACCTCAAAGTCGAAGAGCAATCGCTCATGTTATAGAGTTTTCTGAATTTCTCCAAGCAGGAACTTCCCAATTTAGTCCGTTGCGAAACCTCCACGCTGAGTGATGCCAGTCAGCAAATTCATACCACGTAAAAACAATCAATGGCGACGCATTCCAGTATAAAAAGACCTAACGCAAAGATTTGGTATCAGTGTTTCTCTGCTTCTGAACGCTAAAGAATGTCCATTAAAAGACGTACACAACACCAAAAGCATCGTCGTTCTCCTGTCCGAAAGGGAAAGGAAAAAGAAAAAGACAGTCTAGTCATCCGAAAAACGCTAAGCCAACATCGACGTCTACCCCTAAATTGAAACTCATCTAAAGAAAAGAAGCGCAAACAAAGGGGAGGATTTACTCTTATGGCGATGATGATTTTATCCAAGATGTCGTTACAAGAACCGGTCACACACATGCCCAATTAATACTAAAGCACTATTACAAAAAATATAAGATTAAAGGAGGCATGTTGAAGCCCTGGACTTGAGTGTATTGTGTGCTCCTGAACCCTAAAATGTGTCACTCAACAAAAGTGCAAACCATTGCAATCATCGTTCTTCTGTCCAAAAAGGAAAAGGAAAAAGAAAAGGACAGTCTCGTCATCCGAATTAAATGCTTCATTATAATTGTAGCCAAAGACAAAAAGGTGTGTGCCGAGTCATCGATGCCAGTGTCTTATCAGTGTGTGCCCCGGAATAATAAACAAAGATTTTCACCCCCAGCAATCATCCTTCTACTCCTAAAGAAAAGAAAACGAAAGGACTGCCTCCATATTTAGCCAAAAATTGGGACGCTTGCCCATCGTGCCCAAAGCCCTTCCACCAATGCAAAAACAGCTTATTGACATATGTAGGATCCAGAAGATAAAATGGGGTCTCTGGAGTCAAAAGATCTCAGCCGTAACCGTTACAAATTGATGGAAAAACGAAAACCGACTTTAATGCCTTGAAAACGGTGGATGAAATGTCATCGTTGGCAAGAACAACTGACCCCACAGATTCCTTCCAAACCTCAATTGACCGACATGTCCTAATTACAAAAAGAATTGGTATCATTGATGGATCACAGCGAAGTGTCATCGAGGTGGGAATAATGAGTATGCGATTGTCAGAAGACAATTGTATTTAAAATCTTACAGCAAACTGAATCAGTTGAGAAATTGAAGAACTCCTGAAGAACACATTCACATCGAGAACGGTACGGTCAAGTCTTGCAGCGGTTGTAACTCTTTCACTAGAAAGCTTTAGAGGAAACAGCTTTGCTAACTCTGAACAATTTTAAGGAACTGATGAAAGTCCGTCACGCCACTTCCCTCAACGACCAAAATAGATGCTGCCCCATGGTGGCTGGTGAAAATTGCACGAGAAGCCTTTCAAACATCAATAGCAGCACCCATCCCTAGTAAGATTACAACGTCCTTGTTTACCCCTTTCCCTACACCCCTACGAAAACTGAACGAGTGGGTTAAAAGGAAAATGTCCACTCCTCCTTCGACAAAAGTGAGAAAGCATGAAGGTAAAAAATAAGTGAAAAAGAAACCAAAATCAGAACCATTCCATTTCCGCCCTCGCCACCACCACTATCATACTCCCTTGGTACCTCAGACACGTTAAGCAGTTTCCGAACAACCCTCTCGCAGTATCCAAAGTGGAATCAGTGAAGAGTGGGTAACTGAAGGTGTTAGCCAGCATTTACTAAGATCTATCCCATCCTGCGGCATTCGAATGAGTTCAGAAATTGTATCGTGCTTCCAACACTCAACTGGAAATTCTCCGTCTACCTCAAGTGCAATAATGGTTACAAGAACAAGCCACGTAACCTTATACAAACCCATTGGACAAAACGTTTCCTGACGTCGCACCCTTGTGGAGGGCATCATTTATCAATGGCAAGCCGATTTAGCGGATGTCTCTCATTTGATAATCGTGGCTACAAATATTTATTTTGTGCCATAAGCGTCTTTTAAAAATTGGTCTGGGTCGTGCCATTGACTTCCAAACAGGTGTTGAAACAAAGCGATGGTCACCCTGTGCAATGGGAAACCAACAAAAGCACCGAATTTCTGAAGCAAGCTTTCCAAAATGAATTGAAGAAACGATACACCTATTTATTCACTACCGAGAATCCCACAACCAAAATCAGCATCGTGGAACGTTTTAAACACATCTTGAAAGAACGCACGTGGAAATATTGTACGCATCAACACATTGTCAAGTACACCGACGTCTTACTGCACCTGGCCCAAGCGCACAACCAATCCTGCCATCAGAGCATCGGATATGCCCTCCAAGAAATGACTCCCGACAAGGAAGTGACCATCTTCTGACGTCTGTTTCGTACGTCCCTGAGTATTACTTTCCCAAAGAAAGGTGGTGTTGGCTGCAGAAAATTGTGTGCACATTTGCTAAACCAAACGCACTTTTGACAAAGGTTACTTATCCAAATGGACCAACCAATTGTTTCGTGTCACTTGACGAGTGCGTGGCCGCCGTCCTGTCATCTATAAATCGAAAAACATGAACGGAGAAGTGTTAAAAGAAACGTTCTCCTGAGTTACAACGCGTGACCACACAAAAGACGAGGTGTACGACATCGAAACCATTCCCGAATGAACAACAAGAAAAGTGGGAAAACGCCATGTCAAAGACGTCAAAGTACGTTGGAAATGATATATATCCAACTAGCTTTGATTCATGAATCGAAGCTTCTCAAGTCATCGACTATAAAACGAAGTGACCATTATTTGCCTTCAACACAGCCACAAACAACTTGAAATGGATTGCCCATTAAAAGTAGACACAAAGACACAGTGATCACTTTCAAGAGTGCTCTTAATACTCACCTTTTTCGACTGCAAGGACAAACTTAAAGACAATAATATTTCCTATCTTAAATACTTTCAGCATTTTCTATGCTTTCCAATTGCGCTGTTTTGCGTTTGTAGTCATATCATTATAGATGTTGTAAAGCGCAGATTAGGCGCTAAAGAAAGTCCTCATTATTATTATGATCTATATCCGGATGGTTTGCAATAGATGACATACACGTTGTTTCCATGTCGTACGACCACATTTGTTGTTTAATTATTACAGTTAAGTAGAGAATTGGATATGCGAAGCTTCATGACATGTGTCTTATTGTATAGGATGGACAATGGACCTTTGGTAAATCAGGAGAGATATATAAAAATAGGCTCACTTCCTGCGTAAGAAATATATAGAAATATATTTAGCAATTCTATTGGTAACAAAAATGGCAAGGTATCATTTCATTTAAGGTAATATATTCCTAATACTAGTATATACCGTTTTGGGGTACATAAAGCAAAATCACCGTTTGCATCAAGGTCAGTAGTTATAGAGATGACAACTTTAATTCTTTATGCTTATCACAAGTTTGCGAAGTAAATAAAAATGAGATTAAAGAAGTAGTGGCAATGAAGAAAGTATTGATGATGAATATTTTGAAAATAAGTCCAAACCTAAATCAAAGGTAACAAGTATACAAAACCAACTGCTTTGCTAACTTATTAGCAACGTCATCCCGTGTATTTTTTTAAAAACTCTCCAAACTGCACTCATTTTTCTTGATCTGACCGATAACGACATATGTTTGTTTAATTGTTATTGTTCGTGTGTGTGTGAGAGAGAGACAGCCTTAGACATTTACAAATTGTATCATAATAACTGTGTTTAGTACAATGTAAACGGACATTACAAAACCATTACATACACAGTGCAAATTTTAATTATTTCCATATAAACAGTAGTCATTTATATTTCTATCAAATAAATCTTAAAGTATGTATGTATGTATGTATGTATGTATGTATGTATGTATGTATGTATGTATGTATGTATGTATGTATGTATGTATGTATGTATGTATGTATGTATGTATGTATGTATGTATGTATGTTTGTATGCATGCATACATGTATGTTGTTGTTGTAGGGTTTAACGCCATTTTTCAGCACACGATGGGCTATACAAGGCGGCCAGTATTAATGCTGGAGAAAGAGCCAGGGAAAACCCCCGGAAATAACCACTGACGCACGAGAAGCTACCGGGAAGCTTTCTCACATACCCACATTGGCCGAATCTGAGACTCGAACCCACGCAGATAGAGGTGAGATGGCAGTGATCAGTAACGAAGAGTGCTTTAGACCACTCTGCCACTCTGTATGTATGTATGTATGTATGTATGTATGTATGTATGTATGTATGTATGTATGTATGTATGTATGTATGTATGTATGTACATATGTATGTGTATGTATGTATGTATGCATGTATGTAAGTATGTACGTTTGGCATTGGGAAGATGAATATGAACGGGCAACGACTCCTAGAGATATGCACGTACCACGACCTCAGCATCACCAATTCATTCTTTCAGACAAACCCATATGATCAGGTGTCTTGGAGGCATTTCCGGTCAAAACAGTGGCACCAACTGGACTTGGTAATTAAGATGTGCTTCTTACCCGTACCTTTCACACTGACCACTCAATGGTGTGCACAAATTGAAGCTTCAGCGAAAGAAGATACACCGCTGTAGGCAATTTTTCCAACCACGCAATGACGTGAGCAAGACGTCATATCCAAACAAGGCTGAGGAATTCACGTACGCCATCTCCAAGACGTTTTGTTTAGAACCTCCCAACGGCAGTGTCAAAGAGATATTGGATCAGAGAGACTGTGTAGAGCACAGCCGCACGGATTTTTGGTAAGAAACAGTCAAAGAACAATGACTTGTTTGAGGATAACTCTGCCACACTCACTCCAGCAATAGAAGAGCGTCGTAGTTCTGACCTGGAATTCAAACGATATCCCTGCCTTAGGACTCAACAGGCATACAGGTCTACCCAAAGCAAAGTGCAGTGGTTAGCATGGCAGTGCGTAAATAAGTACTGGCTACAGGTCTGTCAGAACATCCAGTCAGTAGCAAATATCGGAAACATCAGAGGCATGTACAATGGCATAAAGAAAGCAATGGGTCCCACGAAGAAAGTGATAGCACCACTGAAGTCTGCCGCAGGCGATACCATCCACGACAAAGGCAAGCAGATGGAGCGTTGGGTGGAGTACTACTCTGAACTGAACTCCAGACAAAACCACGTGACCAACGATGCCCTCAATACCATCGAAAACCTCCAGCACATGGTCACACTGAACGAGAAACCTACTGTGGCAGAACTATATAATGTCTTAGAGAAATTTTCCTTAGGTAAATCCCCAGAGAATGGTGCCATCTCAGCAAACGTCATCCAGTGCCGCTACAGCGTGCTGCACAGACAGCTGCACGACCTTCTCTGCGATGAGGGTGCAATGATAGATGCCAACATCGTAATCATGTACAAGAACAAAGACGAAAAAGGTGACTGCAACAGCAACAAGGGCATATCCCTTCTCAGTATCGTGGGTAAAGTCTTCGCACGCATCATCCTGAACAGACTGCATATGCTTGCTGACAGAGTGTATCCAGAGTCGCAGTGCGGGTTCTACGCAATAAGGTCCACAATAGACATGATCTTCTCTGTCAGGCAGCTCCATGAGAAATGCAGTGAACAACACAAACCCCTCTTCCTGGCCTTATAGACCTCACCAAAGCGTTTGATCTGGTTAGCAGAAATGTAGTTTTCACAATCGTTGAGAAGATCGGATGCCCTCCAAAGCTGCTAAGCATGATCCAGTCCTTCCACGATGACATGAATGGCACAATTCAGTACGATAGCTCAACATCCGACCTCTTCAACATCCGCAGCAGAGTGCAATGGGGTTGCATCCTAGCACCCACTCTTTTCGGAATCTTCTTCGCTGTCCTGCTCAAGCATGCCTTTGGGACGTCCACAGAACGTATCTACCTGCACACGCAATTAGACGGCAAACTGTTTTACCTGGCACGACTAACGGCAAAGAGCAAGTTGCCTGAAGCAACCATCAGGGACATGCTCTTCGCAGACGATGCTATCTTAGCCACTCACACAGAAACTGAGTTACAGCACTTGATGGACCCTTTTGCTAAAGCATGCATTGAGCTTGGGTGGACTATCAACCTAAATAAAACAAATGTGGTGGCTCAGAACGCGGACCCCCAAGCATCATCAACAACTACGAACTTGGGGTAGTCAGTCAATTCACATACCTGGGCTCTACCATCACCGACAACTTATCGTTCGATGCTGATCTCAACCAGCGGATTGGAAAGGCATTAACATTTCTTTCTCCACACTGTAGCAAAGAGTGTGAAATAACAGTATGCTGACCACCATGAACACAAAGATCTACGTTTACCGTGCCTGCGTGATAAGCACTCTCTAGTATGCTAGTAAAACGTGAACTCTGTACGCCTCACACGAGAAACGACTAGGCGCCTTTTATATGCGATGTCTCTGACGCATACTTGAGATCACTTGTAGTGGTTGAGTAACAAAAAATGAGTTGCTTGAACGTGGCATGATTTCCAGTATGGTCGCACTCCTCAGCCAAAGTCTCATCAGATCACTGGTTTGAAAGCCGGCGAGGACATGATATGCTTGCAAGCTGATGAAAGAGATCTTGAAGGAAGAAACAACTTCAACATAAAACAGTCTCAATTTTCAAGTGCAGCAAGGACTGCTACTCCCATGTTGGGCTACATAGCCACTACAGACGCTGCACAACCACCACCCGGGAAATCTATCATGGCTGCACTTCCATCGTCTTTCGGGACTAATAGATGCCAACAAAAGATACATGCATTTTCTACTTAAATCTATTAACTACTTCATGAATGTCTCAACGTTTTTAGAACTACTAATCCTTTGTGGCTAACGTTTATGTTAGAATAACTAAGAACTTGTTGACATTGACCTCTGCCTGTTCTATTATGTTGCTTTCGAATTCATCATCGTATATGGACAAGTTTCGTATTTTGCACTCCAAAGATGGTGTTAAATCTCAACGAAGCACATGGGAACATTCCAAAGATTCAAATACAATTATTTTGGTTTCACATTTAAATCTCTTCTGCTGATGTTCTGGATTTTGTTAGTATGCCGTCATAAACTTTTGAAGAAATTTTAGAACATTTATATTTATGATTCCACATATGAATAAGCGAATAACGATTTTACATACGTACAGAGATATTCATGTGCCTGATGCAAAGATTAAATATTTTCATTTGATTAATCTGAAATAATAACAACAAAATTCGAATAACACAAATTCGTACTGCCATTAAAGAATGTGTATATCAATTTAAAGCCCAAAGAAGAAGTTACACTTATAATTATAATATAATGCAAATTTATTTTACAATATTTATGATTTGTTGAATAAAACAAAGTAAGACGAAAGGATTGACATCTTGCATCTGTACACAGAGACAAGATTAAGCAATAAAAGGTTTCCTAAACAATGCATTTACTCTACTGATGTATGTAGTCCGTACTGGTTACCTCAAGAAATTAAGTTCAGTAAATTGTTAATGGTATCTCCATAAGTAACAATGTGTACAAGAGTCATTGTCTTACAAACATTTCTGATTGATTTAATAATTCAAACATGATTTATACTCTGGGATATTTCTGTTCTTTTTATTGCGTTCTCGTAATGCTTACAGAATCTAGAAACAACCTACTAGATGGAATGCTAGATCAAATAAGTATCCATATATCTGAAATCAATGCGACATTATATAAATAATAGTAAATATATAAATTGCGAATAATGTATACAAAGCTTTTCAATATAAACAGAATCGTGTTGGGGGAAAACTCTGGATAGTTATCTATATTAAGGACATATATATATATATATATATATATATATATATATATATATATATATATATATATAATTGTTTTCTTCAGTTGCAGATTTTCGTTTGCTTCTAGTGCCAATTCTATTCAATAACTGTTCATTCTTGCCCTTAAGAACGTTTTACTGTTTGTCTTTGCACCTGGGCGTGTCATATATGTCACCAACCTTAAACTCAATGTAATTATCAGGCAAAGATACAGCCTTGATGTCTTGTAGCGGTGAATTTCGTGAAGATACTCCAGAATTCCTATCACATATAGGCCATAGTTCACTCTCAACATCAAGAGATTGGAGATCTTTCAATGTCGGATACGCCTCATCAGATTTATATATGGTTCGTACACTTACAGCCTCTCGATTTCTAGATGCGTTTATTGTGTTATCAATGTTGATATGATTGTATGAATCGTTTTCTACGATGTTTGATTGTCTTCTCTTGGTTCTGTCGGAGTCGAGGTCAACATGGGAGTAGTTATCAGCAACACGAGCTTCATTAGTTATTGTTATCTTGTACGGGTAATCATTGCTCTGTGAGTCTTCAATTACATATTGACCATGGCAATAATCATTTGTAGTTGGTGCAGAAGCAGGTTTTGATTGATTTGATATATGGGAATACGTATCATCAACTTTCTTTACTTCTAGTGCCGATACAGAGTCATAGTTTGGCATTTTTACAGCACATTTCATCGCAAATTCAATTCTGTCGTATGCATCAATTGTGCCGGCTTCTCCATTTGTCTTGTCGTTTTTCTCATTAGCGCTGTCATTTTGTCTCCTAGCAGGTATAGAATAAGTTGCTATATATTTCTCATTTATCTGCTCATAATTTGAGGTTTCAACAGTTTGAAAGTTCAAGGGTGACTGTTTATTACTCGTAAAGTCATGATGTATCAGCTGGTTAGGTAGTTCATCGTTGGATGCGTTCTCCCCTGCAGGTTTCTTACACCGTCTGTATGAATAAATGTAATGTTAGAAAATGGATTGCATGTATATATATATATATATATATATATATATATATATATATATATATATATATATATATATATATATATATTATGTTTATGAAAATAGTATTGATCGCATTAAACCTTAAAGGTATTATTTCATGTTAGAAATATTTGTTTGTTTGTTTTGCCGTCCACATTAACTTAAGTCACTGTACCATTCAATTTCCAACCATTTTTCACTGTTTTTGTGCGTTTGCTTGCTTGTTTGATGTTGTTCAGTGGATTTTCGGGAGTGAGTGGGTGCAGGACAATATTTCCCTCAAATATACAGTACTGATACTGATTCAAAATGTAAATAATCACTCCTTTCATCTCGATCAAAAAACACAGTATTCTAAATAATTGGTTAATTACTACATAGACAGCTACAAACGTACAATTTTCTTAATTTTAGCGTTTATAGCACCTTAATTGTATGTGTTTCATAAAGTAAAAGCTGACAATGCAAATAGTGTGTGTGTGTGTGTGTGTGTGTGTGTGCTTCTTGTATATTTTGCTCTTACCTTTCTCGTTAAAATGTTTTTATAGGATGTGAGATTAAATTGTAGAATATTCGCATGGCATGTATTATGGAGATTATACTGATTGAAGAAATGTAATTCTAACAGTACGATGAACACTTCTAATCGTCAATGCCTGTTAAATTATTAACTGCTTGTTAAATGTTTTAATTTTCTTTAACAAGGCTGAAATGCACTAATTTATTTTCTATTCTTCATGAGATAAAATGTGACAATGTTTATGATCATCGATATCTTAAATGTTTAAGATTATTTTGCATATTTTGACCAGATTTGGTATATCACTACAGTCTCAACAGGGAATTTTCCGCTAGATTACCAGTCATAACTTGACACGCTCCATTAACACCGTTTATTCATCGTCAAGATAGCTAATATATTAGTAAATATGTACCTAACAATTGGTGTCTTTTCTATAAGCATGTGTGCATATAACTTTTCTTTTAAGCACACATTTCACTGTAATGCACAAAACATTTATTTACATACCTCCTATGCAACATAAATACTGCTACCGAAATTGCAGCAATAAAAAATACTGTCACAACCACGGCTACAATTATAATGAGATGTTTAGACTCTCCGTTCTCGCCTGAAATAAACAGTGAATGAAGTCATCCATGGCAATATGACAATTTCCAATCCCGTCTTCTAGTAAGGTATTTTTACATGTAAAATTATATACAAGCAATGGATTCTAAGATAGAGGGTCTGGTGCACATAATTTTCGGATATACGCAAAATTCATCATAATTATTTCTTTATTTGAATCGCTCATGTGTATCTTGTACAGCAAGTTTATGTATGTATATTTTTCAAAAATCTATATTAAAGTCAGAGTTTTGAGACAGCAATAAAGAGTGAACACAATGCTACATATGAGGTGTGAATGGTCATTGTCTTTACATGGTTATGTTATTGATTTGTATTATTTTTTTTTGTATTTTGTTCAAAACAACACATTCGTTTATTGTCATATCATGTGGTTCAGAAGTACATTTACAAGTATATATTGAGTCATACAGTTCGATATGATACAGTTAAAGATTAACAAACATTTTAAACACCAACTGTACCTACATCAATCGTAGATGTACTACTTTTGGTCTTGCTTGATAATCAAGCATCCTAGAGGGGAATGTGGAACAACACATTAACAGTCAAATGTAGGTTGAATGGCGAGCAGCATACCAATTGGGTAACCAATAACATTGAGAAGAGAATCTAGATAGAAGTATATATTTTATATTCCTTGCATCGTCCTAAATGCTAATAATGTTACATAGTATTGATTGTTTGGCATTTTTACAAAATTCTGTATTTTCATATTCAAGAGTAAAAGCTATTAAATTATACTATCTGCATGTTGGGTTGAACTGCAGTACTACTTTCTTGATCAGCATTAATAGTTTCATACCGGTGACACAACCTTCAGGGTTCAACAGTTCATTAAATCGTATATCATTAGAGTTTCTAATATACATGTTGAGTTGTATATATTTCGAACGACTGAATACAAGATATGGTTATATATTGATCTGGATCTGAAATCTGAGATTTTAATCATTTTCAAGACTTGTATGCAAATAGTAAAAAAGAAATATCACGTTTAGGAAATTCAAAAATAACATTATTATCCTTACCATTCAAAGACGTTGATGTTAGGGTAGTACTTGATTGTTTATTTGAAGAAGTAACTACACTTGTGGAGATAAACGTAGTTGATGTCACAGTTGTGCTAAATGTATTTGCTGATGTTCCATCTTTCTTTGATGTTGTAGTTGTACCTAAAAAATATATATATATATATATATAGCCTTAGGTTATCATTCATCATTCTTTTATATTACGGATGTGCATTCCTTTATATTACGGATGTGCATTCCATTATATTACGGATGTGCATTCCATTTTTAGCACTGTTGCACTGCAAAGATTATTAAAATATTTAACACAGTTACATTATCATCAACAAAAGTTCCATTATCTGACTCTTTTAATAATAATAATAATAATAATAATAATAATTACAATAATAATAGTAATAATAAATAAATAAATGATAATATTATTAATAATATTAATAATAAGAACGTTTTGTAATTAGTATCGGTCTCTTTAAGTTCCAGTTTAGAATGATACTAAATCAGACGCTACGTACCCGGTAATAGAGATATTTCGGACAAAATGAAATCTGATTATTGGACTCGGAATAATTTTAGATTAAGGCACTTTTACCTTGCTATGACAATTCACAAACCATTTCAAAATGAACTATATCAAAGGAGATTACGCCTTTGTGGTCCACTATTTCAGACTATTCAAGAGATATTGAACGTATTGCGAATTGAATAGATTTGTACATGTATTTAAACTCTTTGACTACAAAAGAGCCTTCAATAATAGAGATAGAAAGGATGTTCTACCCCTCCCCACCAAAAACAAAACAAATTGCAAAATCAACCCTTCAAAATCTCATGCATGAGTAATAGGCATCAAGCATGATCATGGTATGTCATGTTGTAGAAATGTGGTGCTCATTTGATAATAAGGATCCAAATCGTCTTTATGAAAAGATTTGTTGTACTGAAAATCTGTATTAGAAAGTGCAATTTTATTTTACTAAAAGTATTATCTCCAATGAATAAGTAAATTAATAGGGTAATATGTATGCTGTGAGATTATCATGTAACTGATATTGTTCATTTGGACACATTTGGAAAAAAGAATCAAATGAGAGTCAAAACTGGATGAATAATCACCGTTCTTTATTTATAATTAAAACTTAACTTAGTAAGGAAAGTGTAGACTTCTTAAATGTAACAATCTTTAAACGAACTATATAAGAAAGTTAAAGTGAAAACGGATGCCAATTAAAAGGAAACAATCACTTGTTAATTACAAGGTTAACCTAGTTTCCATCCAAGGCATACGTTCAGGTATATTGTTAGATCTCAAGTACAGTAAGTTCGGCCAGATTTGCAGCAATGAACAATATTCATGAGGCACCCTTCATGTTTTTTTGTGTGTGCAGAAAACATGCAAAAGGATACAACGTCCGAGGCATTAGCAAATAGAAAGTTTACGCATTAAGCACAAATATATTCAAAGCAAATAACAATTAATATTTCCAATCATTGTCTATTTCAATAGTTGAGCAGGCTCTGTATCTAAGCATGCTAGATAAGTTATTGATTTGCAACAAAATAGTCCACACTCGTTTGGAACATGCACTTTGGTTACAACATATACACGAAATTTGTTTTAAATATGATACATTTTAATGACATCTAATCCACCGGGTATCGCAAAAACTGTTTGATTCTAGTGTAAAATTGATGAATTCAAAAAACATTAAAACAATTTAGAAAACAGATTGAACATTTCAAACCAAACAATATATTGTCTGTGTTAGACAATTTTGGTCCATATGATGTATTGTTTGAACGTCACAAGCAGTGTTTGTGGCGAATAGACAAATGTACGTGTTATGCCGCAGTAGCACTTTTGTGACATACGAATGCATCAACCAATAATAAAACATCTTTCACAATATTTAGTACAAATCGCAGTAAATATCGTTTTGCATGTAAATGACATATAGTGCAACATCTATTGGCAAAAAGGGAATAGAATCCATTTAAAAATGGCACTGATGATACAAAATAGACCATTGCCAGATCTAGCTGTAGTAGCTTATTTGTGTATTATTTTCAAACATTTTCGCTTTTGTTTCTTGCAATTTAATTCCTTAAAGTGTTCCTATTTTCTCTCTCTCTCTCTCTCTCTCTCTCTCTCTCTCTCTCTCTCTCTCTCTCTATATATATATATATATATATATATATATATATATATATATATATATATATAGAGAGAGAGAGAGAGAGAGAGAGAGAGAGAGAGAAGACAAAACAATACAGAAAAAAACGTTGACGTTACAGTTTTACATGTTAACACTACTATTTCTACAGAAATACGAATTTAAAACTAGAAATTAAAGAGCTATAGTGCCATTAATTTTTCATTGTAAATTTGAGTGACCTTAAATTATATCCCGCCGTAAAGCAGACAGGTTTTGGCTTTCCACCAGACTCACTATTCATAATCAAATCTATGAAGCTGCTAAGAACAATATCACAAACATAGTCCATTTAGCCAAATTATCGCACTACAGTACTAAGATCACGGACAGTTCCAGCTGCAAAGAGCTCTTCGACATAACTAAACAATTTAATGTCGAGGAACAAATTGACACCACTTCCAACTATCTTCCCTCCAGTAGACCTTCGTGACCTATTTGCAAACTTCGTCCGTGACAAAGCACAAACCATTAGAGACACGCTTCTCAATGGATTTAGTACGGAACATCGTGATGAAGAATGCACTTAAGTCATATGAAACTTGATCCACTTCCAACATCACTGCTGCACCAATTGTACGCTGATGACACGCACATATACAGGTCTAGCCACCCAACTGAAGTTGATGCTACTATCTAAGGAGTAGAGAGGTGCATTTCTTATGTCAAATCATAGATGACATGTAACAAGCTGCAGATGAATGATGATAAAACTGAGGCCATTCTGATCACAACATAAAATCTTTCTCATTCACATCCTTTATCTCAAAAAATAAATATCAGCTACACCAACATTAAATGCACACAGTCAGTAGGAAACCTAGATGTTACTCTGGACAGTTTTTCACATTGCACCAACATGTCATGAACATATGCATGGGTGCATGTCTTGAGCTTGATACGCATCAGCTCCATTCGCAAATATCATTCAGTTGATGCCACTAAAACACTTGTGTGTTCATTAGTAAGTTCAAGACAGGACTATTGTAACTCTATTGTGTCTGGTTCATCTCAATATCTCCTCCAGAAACTTCAAAACGTTCAAAACACAGTTGTACGGATCATCTTTAGAGTTCCACGATCAGAGCACAACTCCCCACTGCTCTGTACCCTACACTGGTTATCCATTCGATCCAGAATCAAACACAAACTGTATCCCATTTGCTATGCTTCACTGACGGACTCCAGTCCAGCATACATATCCGGCCTTATCCATATGTACACACCAGCAAAAGACTTATGCTCCTCTTCTGATAATAGTATACTCATTATTCCCACTATGAAAACGAAGTCATATGAACAACGTACTTTTGCATACCAGGGCCCAGCATGTGAAATGAATTACCCATTGAAATTAGACACAAAGACAGTGATACCTTTCAAGAGTGCTCTTTAAAAGACACCTTTTTGACTGCAAGAACTAACTTAAAGACCTAAAAATGTTTCCTACTTTAAATATTTTCAGCATTTATTTTGTTTTCCAATTTCATGGTGTTTTCTTTTTTTTGGGTATTCATATCATTATATATGTTGTACAGCACTTAGAGCTTCTCCAGATTAGGTACTTTACAAAGTCCTTATTATT
The DNA here is from genome assembly GCA_030141615.1 of Unio pictorum. Taxonomy (NCBI): domain Eukaryota; kingdom Metazoa; phylum Mollusca; class Bivalvia; order Unionida; family Unionidae; genus Unio; species Unio pictorum. Next base: position 1,650,792 of record JARLTB010000096.1, read on the forward strand.
ATTATTATTATTATTATTATTATTATTATTATTATTATTCATTGTGTTAGTACAAAGCATATGTTTTTTGGGTAAGAAGTATGCAAATTGAAAGAATTAATTGAATGAAAATGTGACGGCTGCTAAAAGATAATGATTGTATTCGTTCGTCTCTGTCTTTGACTAGTTATATTGATTTAAACAGCTCTAAGGCTGTTTATTTAGTAAAGTCCTTTCTTGTCTGGTTTAGCTATAATTCTTGTTCGGGTTGTGAGTAATTCCAATAAGTGTTTCATAACTGAAAATATGGCCACAGAAAGAGATGTGTTCTGCAACTGAACAGCTTCTTTGTCATCCAATCAGATCTGTGACGATTGATCATTTTTTGTAACGTCTCAGTTTCTCCGACATACTGAAGGCTACATATCTTACATGTGATAAGATAAATTAATTTCTCTGTTTTGTACTTTCTCTTTGGACCATATGTGTTCAGCTCTTTTACTCATTGTGCTAGGAAATGTGCTGGTGTATATTAAATCTTGACAGGTTTTGCACCTATTATCCCAGTTGGGACATATTTACTAGGGTTGTCATGGTTATTGAATGGCGTTCACTTCGCGCTGACTATGACGTCTTTCGTCTCTGGTATGCTACTACTTGTTTGTTCGGGAGGACTAACTTGAATGTGTCACGTGATTTCACGATGGGTCTGTGTTTACGTGTGAGTTTACGTTCTTTGGGGTTCTTTGGATGGTAAATAATCAATGATATTCCATCAACCTCTCTCTTCTTGCTATATATTGGTACATCATTAAGGTTTGTTTGATTAGCCCGTTGAGTTACCTCCGCTATCAGGCCTTTGACGTAGCCTGGGTAATCAAATTTCCAAACCTATACAGAAATCCAGCTCCAGAACTCATCTCTGCTTGTGGCCACAGTTTCAGTGACGTTGGGGTCAATTAGTTGAAAGATCAAACGTTCTATTCCGATAGACTATGTATGGACTAAAATCTTTTTAGGTGTTTTGTTTGTTTTCTCTATGTTTGTCTTGTCTCTGTTTTGCTTTCGCTTTTGCAAAAGACTCATCTCGAGTCGAAAGCGCTTTGGCAGGTTAGAAGCTAGATTTGTATTGTTTGTTGTCAGTGTATTGTACTTATTTTAAAATATCCCTGACAAACGAGCTCCCTTGCTTGATCCAGGACACTTGAATGAACGGTTATTCACCGTATGAGTTGTATTCTTGATATACTCGAAATTTGAAATTAACTTACCTCTTAAGGCTGGTAGGGAACACATAGTACAAAATCAATCTATTAAGCCTATGAAATAAAAATAAAATACTTAACAGGATAGTTCTTATCGTAATCCTTACCATTCAATGAAGTCGATGTTACAGCTGTACTTGATTGTCTGTCTGAGAAAGTAACTCCACTTGTGGACAGAGAGGCATTTGATGTCAGAATCGCACTAGAGCCTGTTGTTGGCCTTGCTGTTGCTGTTGGCCTTGCTGTTGAACATGCTATTATATTTATACCTAAAATATACACAAATTTAACGCATGATTTTACATTGCTGGAGAGTATTCGTTTTCCCACATTTCTGTCTATAAACGTTTAATTTCAATGTATTGTCTGCAATGTCACATCTTTACGAAAAAGTTGCATCTTTCAGAAACTAACCTTTAATCCCGTATATATATATATATATATATATATATATATATATATATATATATATATATATATATATATATATATATATATATATATATTTGGTCTAGGCTCACTGTAAATATGTGGCCTGTGTTGTTCTTTTCAACTGTTTTTATTACGGTTTCCTGCTCTCTAAGAATTCATTTGTTTAATCCTTTCTTTTCAAAACCGGCAATTTACTTTTTGTATTTAAAATGTTTAATTATTATGCATCTAATTAATTGATCTGTTGGTGTTCAGCTTGATATAAGTTAAATGCAGAACCAAAAACGGTCAATGGTTGATACTGGGTGGTGGTGGTGATGGTGGTGGGGCATTTCGAAAAAATTTAGAAGACCATATTTCGTCGTTAGGATACCAAAGCAAATGTCTATGCGTCTATTTACTCACACAAGTGTGCGCAATACCCAATAAACGTGCACAAGAATAAAACGATAAATACATACATTCATACATACATACATACATACATACATACATACATACATACATACATACATACATACATACATACATACATACATAGTGGCAGAGTGGTCTAAAACACTCTTCGTTACTGATTACTGCCATCTCACTTCTATCTGCGTGGGTTCGAGTCTCAGATTCGGCCAATGTGTGTATGTGAGAAAGCTTCCCGGTTGCTTCTCGTGCGTCAGTGGTTATTTCCGGGGGTTTTCCCTGGCTCTTTCTCCAGCATTAATACTGGCCGCCATGTATAGCTCATCGTGTGCTGAAAAATGGGGTTAAACCCTACAACAGCAACATACTTGCATGCATGTATACAAACATACATACATACATACATACATACATACATACATACATACATACATACATACATATATATATATATATATATATATATATATATATATAAATATATATATATATATATATATATATATATATATATATATATATATATATATATATATATATATATATATATATATATATATATATATATAACTTTGTCAACTGTACAATACTGATCCCAGAAAGAGTGGGAATCGTATGATATAACGGCAGTAAGGTTTATCTTAGATAATGAAATGCCATTAATTTTTAAGTTACAACAAGACGTTAGTAATATGTTCACTTAGTAAATGGTATGAATTAAATTCCAAATTCAATGGTTTTTTTAAAGTAATGAAATTGTCTCCTAAGAAATTATATCCATTTGACTCGTACAACCGTTCGAACTGACGCACACAACTTTGTCAACTGTACAATACTAATCCCAGAAATAGTAGGAATCGTATGATCGTCATTTGGACAAATACCTTCTAATCAGAGATAAGATGAGATATTCATAAGATTCGCTTTTAAACTATGCAGCCTTCTTATTTTTTGTTATGAATGGATATGCAAGGTGCACAATGGACGATTCATTAAATATGCATGGTAATTACAAATACATTTCTCCATTTAACAAAATGAACGCACGCAGAAACAAATGAAAAACATACTTTTAAACTTCATATCAGAGCTGGATTGGGATGGGGTGGGGTGGGGTGGGGATGGGAAACAGTGTTTTTGGACCCCAATCCAGCTTAAAAAGCATACACGCACACAGACCAATAATCACTTGTCGCTCGAAATGTAACAATCGTTTTATTCTTGTGCACGTTTATTGGGTATTGCGCACACATTGCGTGAGTAAATAGAGGCATAGACATTTGCTTTGGTGTCCTAACAACGAAATATGGTCTTTTAAATTTTTTCGAAATGCCCCACCACCACCACCCAGTATCAACCATTGACCGTTTTTGGTTCTGCATTTAACGTATATCAAGCTGAACACCAACAGATCAATTAATTAAATGCATAATAATTAAACATTTTAAATACAAAAAGTAAAAGCCGGTTTTGAAAAGAAAGGATTAAACAAATGAATTGTTAGAGAGCAGGAAACCGTAATAAAAACAGTTGAACAGAACAACACAGGCCATTTACAGTGAGCCTAGACCAAATCGAAATCAGTCTGCATAACTCCCTGTAAACTTGGTATTGGTATATTTTTCCAGTAACACTGAACATCTAATACAACCAAAACGGTATAACAAATCACTGTAATCCAACAAATTTCATACAAGATACAAAATGGCTGTCAGAATAAAAAAGGAATTGCTTGCTTGTCCTTTTTAAGAGAATTTGGCTATAGTAACAATACTAGAATTGATGTAGTATTAATACTACAAAGCTATCCGCCCAAACCCATGTAGTAACATTACCCTATGTTCAGGCACTAATTTTATGATCTCCAAAACCTGATGTAGTAACAATACTACAACTGATGTAGTATTAATACTACAAAGCTATCTCCACCAAACCCATGTAGTAACATTACCCTATGTTCAGGCACTAATTTTATGATCTCTAAAACCTGATGTAGTAACAATACTACAACTGATGTAGTATTAATACTACAAAGCTATCCCCCCAAACCCATGTAGTAACATTACCCTATGTTCAGGCACTAATTTTATGATCTCCAAAACCTGATGTAGTAACAATACTACAACTGATGTAGTATTAATACTACAAAGCTATTCCCCCAAACCCATGTAGTAACATTACCCTATGTTCAGGCACTAATTTTATGATCTCTAAAACCTGATGTAGTAACAATACTACAACTGATGTAGTATTAATACTACAAAGCTATCCCCACCAAAACCCATGTAGTAACATTACCCTATGTTCAGGCACTAATTTTATGATCTCCAAAACCTGATGTAGTAACAATACTACAACTGATGTAGTATTAATACTACACAGCTATCCCCCCAAACCCATGTAGTAACATTACCCTATGTTCAGGCACTAATTTTATGATCTCCAAAACCTGATGTAGTAACAATACTACAAGTGATGTAGTATTAATACTACAAAGCTATCCCCCCAAACCCATGTAGTAACATTACCCTATGTTCAGGCACTAATTTTATGATCTCCAAAACCTGATGTAGTAACAATACTACAACTGATGTAGTATTAATACTACAAAGCTATCCCCCCAAACCCTTGTAGTAACATTACTTTATGTGCAGGCACTAATTTTATGATCTCCAAAACTTGATGTAGTAGCAATACTACAACTGATGTAGTATTAATACTACAAAGCTATCCCCCCCAAACCCATGTAGTAACATTACCCTATGTTCAGGCAATAATTTTTTGATTTCCAAAATCTGATGTAGTAACAATACTACAACTGATGTAGTAGCAATACTACATAATTTGCCGACAATATGGAGATTAACATGGATGAAACTCTAGTGCACTTTGATCTTGATGGACTGATGATAAAATGGGGGTTAAATGTGTGAGAATTAGCATGACTGGTGCAGATTGATAAAAAAATCTGATTTTGGTCCTTACAGTTTCCACTTCAAGAGATGTGTTGCCTTCAACTATAATTATTCACGACATGAGAAAGGTTAACAAATATTCATGCACCGAAATAATGGATCATACATGTGCAGGAGAAGGGTTGTGTAGATGAAATGATGATGCAGTGGACTAGAGAGTTAAATCTCAATTGCACACTTTTATATTATTTACAATAACAATAAAGTTGGAGTGTGGTTTCCGACATGTAATTTTGGAATGATTTATAAGTTGTCCCAAAACTTACTACTAAAAAAACACGATGTGCTCCAGAACATACAGTGCACAAAGAAATTACTTCAAAAATTAATTTATGGTGTCCCAACAAATATGGTGTCCTAACATATATGGTAAATACAGTAATACTGCTACAGAGATGAAGTTTACTGATATGCATTAATGTTTTTAGTTAATGTGATAATATTACTATATTGTTACTCCTGACAGCTTTGTTGTAATGATGTTATTTGATAATAATTCTTTACTACTTTGTTATATCAAAACTCTTGCAGTAATATCACCATATTTGTAAGGTCATTCTTGAGTACCATTGTTTTAATCTGCAAAACCATTGGTAGGTATTATTACTATAAAGGTGAAGTTTAAACCCATGCCATAATGCTACTTGCTGCATTTCTACATTGATAAACTTGAAATCCTTTTGTAATAATGCTGTTCCAAGGAGACTGCATTGTTCTGAAGCTCTCATCACCAAGCCTGGTTTAATAGTATGGCCAGTAATAATACAGTTTAGATGAAATTGTTGAAGGTGCTATTTATACAAGATATTCAGTATATTGAAGTACTTGTACACAATATTTTAATCATCATAAAATATAGATATTTTCAACACTAATGTAAGGCAAAATTTCTTTCTCATTTAATAGAATTAAAATGTCAGTAGCATCTCTTGCTGTTATTTCTGGTAGTTATTCCATATAAGGCAGATATTTGGTAATTCTTTCATTAGGAGATTGTTTGAGTTTCATATAAATTCTGTTCTGCTCTTCCAATGATCTCTTTTCAACATATAGCCTACACAGAGAGTCATTGTCTCCACTGATACAGTGTTTTCCTTATCAATTTTCTGAAAAGATAAAATAGTTTATTTGAAAACATTGCAGACACTAGCATGGAAATTTTGTTAATTCTACTTTGATCCACCAAACGCATCTCATACAAGTATTCTAACCATATACTATCAATATCTGAATCAATGATCTTCAATAATTTAAAATTCCCGTTATTATATTTAGCTTAACTACTACAGATATTGCAATATTTGCTTATATTATTAAAATAAAACACATTTAACATGTTTAATCATAGAAAAGCTACTTAGGTCATATCTCTAGGAAGTAGTTTCAATTATGTTTGCTTGTGATTTGAAATGGTAGTTGGTGGGGAGCAATAATATTACCATCAGCATTCAGATTTATTTTACTTAATTTTTCATAATAATATTCCAGGCATAACTATTACGTTTCTTTTGTACTTATATTGGTGCATCTTCTACTAGATATACATACTTGTTTCACAACTGGGCATACTTGTCACAATCTTCTTTTTACCTTTTCTCCGCTTGTGTTTTAATGAGAAGTAGGATATTGAAGAATCATATAAAATAATGTAATTGCTAACTCCTACATCTGAGAAAAAAATGGTAGATATTACAATTAATACAAGCAGAAAATATAGAATCCACAAATACATTGCATTTATTTTAAGGTTTATAAATATTTTGTGGTATAACATTTAAGATGCTACATACCTTGGTCCTTTCAGTAAATGATGGGTTTTCCATCTGGCTATCCTGGAAGCAACTGTTTGAATCTGCTGGTTTTGTAGACATTATTGATGATCCAAATGCATGAACATCATCTTTCTTTGTCATGTTATCATCTTGAAAAGTGATGGTTTCCTCTGCAACTGATATATCTGAAGCATCGTGACTTTTGACTGATCTTCTTTCAAAGAACTTCCCAATTTGTCAATAAGTGATGTACCCAGAACTTCAATACTTTTGGATATATCATTATCCTGCCATAAATTATTGTCCATTAATGAGGTTCCTAAAGCATTATCACAATTTTTTTCCATAGAATTGCTAAGTTCATCAAAGGCAAAGTCTGTTTCACTGGCCATTTCAGCTTTATATGGCAATTCATTCAAGGATATACTTCAGGCAGCTTATAATACTATCACCTTTAATAAGCCATATGTTTACTTTTACTGCTAGATATTAACAGTTATAATACAAAGCATTCGCATTACATGAACAACATCTAGCATAGCTAATGTTAGTGATTGGACTCTCTCCAGTCAAAACATTTCTACATTAATTAGAGAGCCATTGGGATCCTATTCAATGCCCAACAGGTGCTGATATTTAGTTTGATACTCCAACCATCAGATCTCAGACACTAGCAAATTTTACAATTATAGTCCAACAACCAACCCCCCCCCCTCCCCTGCATCTTGCTATGTCAGTCAAAAGAACTGCACTGCCATTCTCTGCAACTGCTATCAACAGCTGTCAACTTTGATCTTTTCACACACGGGATTTGTCCCTCTATTTGAAGTAATTATAAAATAAATTTACCAAACCCCAGGTTTCTCCATAATACAAGTGGGTGGGGGATATTATGCTTTCCTTCATTCTTGAAACAATCAATTTCCTTGCATGCATTCTGATTAAAGTATATTTAAAGGTGGTATACTTATTACAATGGATGTAGACAGAAATAGGCTTGCATTTTTGTCCTACAGAATAATGATTACATCATATGGACAAGAACTTTGAGTATGTATGTATGTATGTATGTATGTATGTATGTATGTATGTATGTATGTATGTATGTATGTATGTATGTATGTATGTATGTATGTATTGTTACATGTTTAGGCTCGAATAAACAGTAACACAGAAAAAGTGAAAACAAAAAGCTTTGTATAATTTAACAAATAATTTATATCCGTGGAAAAATTCTGTAAAAATGAAAAAATAAGAACTTACAGTTTCAAGAATCAAATCCAAAAATAATCCAAGAATAATCCATGAATTAAATTACAAAAGTCCTAATAACAAAATGTTCTCATGAATTCAAGTTCGAGTCCTGATGGAAAATCCATGATGAATGACGATGACATATGCTGTAGTCTGTACAGTGTGGTCATTTACAGTTCCGGTGTTTGAAATCCGAATAAAATTTGTAAGCAATGTCTTTCCAAAAATTCTATATGAGCACTCTTCAAATATTTCCAGAGAAAAAGAATTAATCCTTTTGAAATCCAAATGATCTGAAGATAATTATAAGTCAAAATCTGGCTAAAACAAAAGAAAACAACTTGATTCCAAGTGTAAAAGCCAAAATATTTCTCTAAAACAAAGGTTATATCGTATTCTAAGATGCAGTTTTGAAAATCACCCAAGTTGCGAAATCAGAAGAGGGAGGACACCTGATCGTGTTTACATATAAAACATGTACACTGAATATGGCCTTCATTAGACGAATGATTTTACTCCAAGAATAAAAAAAATTGTTTACATCTTAAATCATGTAGTCCCATCATGACCTTCACAACAACCAATCATTTTAAAATAAAAATAGAACTTATTTACGTGGCTGCTACCAATTTTGAATCAAGGTCAGGATCCAGGCCTACACCTGGTGTTTACAAAAAGAATGATTCAGGTCAACTGATTTTCAGGAAAAATATCATCTCCAGTGAATAAATTTATATTATAATAGCATGTAACAGATTAAAAAATTGAAAACTGACAAACAAACAATTAAATTAAAATATATATTAAATCAGATATACATAGCAAAATGAATGTATGTATGTATGTATGTATGTATGTATGTATGTATGTATGTATGTATGTATGTATGTATGTATGTATGTATGTATGTATGTATGTATGTATGTATGTATGTATGAGTTTAATTTGCTAATAATTGTAACTGATGAGATAAGCCACTCTTCAGATTTGCGCAAATTCATGTGGGTGCTCTTAGATCTAATTGAGCTTAATTTAATTTTACTTTTTTTTTGAAACAGCTTCCAAGCTCAATATCAAGCTCTAATAGTCGGGGTTGGTTTATAAAACTATTATACACATATGTAGACCATCTCCAATAATATCCTAAACTTCTAAGCCTAGAGACTTGAACAGTTTGGAGGACATGTGCAATATTATTAATAAATCAACCCATCCATGTATCTAGGATCGTATAATCCCTAAATTTTCATCAAAATACTCAAGGGAACAAGTAGATTTACTTTCTGTTTTTTGGGGGAAAATAGTAACATTTCCAAGTCTGGACATACATGTAGTTATATTTATTCAACCAGAAACTACTCTTGGTTTTACATCTTAATGAATATCTCTCTCTCTCTCTCTCTCTCTCTCTCATAATTAAGAAATATATTTCAACTAGAGTGGTTTTTCACACACTCCTGCTGGGGAACTAGTGATGTTTTTGTGACCACTGCCCCCCCCCCCAAAAAAAAAATTGCTAACCTAGCCTGCTCTTCTGTTAAGCAAATTACCCTGTAGGAAATAAAAATATCTACAACCCTTCTCTCTCTCTCTCTCTCTCTCTCTCTCTCTCTCTCTCTCTCTCTCTCTCTCTCTTTCTCTCTCTCTCTCTCTCTCTCTCTCTCTCTCTCTCTCTCTCTCTCTCTCTCTCTCTCTCTCTCTCTCTCTCTTCTGTTTACATTATTTGTTTGGTCAGATATTTAAGAATTTATAAAGGCCTAATTGGTTGTTAACACCTGCTGTGCATCAAACTGTGTTTTACTACCATCACCAGCTTGCTAAACAAGTATGGGCTCACAATTAGCAAATTCCTCAGTAAGGAGAGTGCATGGATCAGATGTTTACAGTGATAGCTTGTTGTAAGCTCTTCATCTTTAATCTGAAATACACTAATCCATTTGCTCTCTTCTACAGATATAATTATCTAAATATATTGAAACACAATAGCATTGTCTGACCATGATTTCTTAGAAGTGTCTATGTTGTTACTGCTGGAAAACAATTTGTTGCACATAGATGACATAATAATAATAATAATAATAATAATAATAATAATAATAATAATAATAATAATAATCCCTTTTGATAACTGTTGCTGAACAATTTACTGCCAATGATGAGTTTATATTTATTTAAGAATAAGCTAATCATGTGAAAATGTTAGGAGGTGACTGCTAATTGAGGTAAGAATTTTTGTAATCGAAAGATCAACATCCAAAAAGTTGTTGTTTTTGTTATTGTGGGGTTTAACACCATTTTTCAGCACACGATAGGCTATGCATGGAGGCCAGTATTAATGGTGGAGGAATAACCTGGGAAAACCCTGGGGAGAACCACCGACCCATGATAAGCTACTTGCAAGCTTTCTAACATACCCCCATTGGCCGAATCCTAGACTCGAACCCATGCAGACAGAGATGAGATGGCAACGGAGAGCGCATTAGACCACTCGGCCACCCTCCAAAAAGTTAAAAGAAGGTATGAAAGCATTTCAAAGACTGCTGTAATATCCTGGTGATCTAAATAATTTATTTATGTAAATAATTTTATGATTCTTAGTTGAAAATTTTTTTGCCATCACACTAAAGTGGATTTGGAATGGGCATACTGATATATGGATATAAGGACATAAATTTCCTGAAGGACACAAGCAAAATTTTTTTTAAAAATGCACAAGGAAGATTTTTAAGGACATAAACTATGTGATAAAGGAAGATATAATGAAAGCAACACATGACTTCATGGTAAAAGTAAAACATTGAATCTTTGGAAACTGTTGTTTTTGTAATAGAAGAATACTGGGAAAAATGAATAATGAAAAACCTCAGATTCTGGATGAGATCAAACCTCTCAATACTAAAAGACCACTGACCAAGTATGTAAGCAAAACTTATAAATATAACTTTTTTTAAAATTTAATATTTGGAAGTGTTCCTTTCCTACAATGTTCGTCTTATGTTCGATATTTAACTTAATTAATATGTTTGTAAAATAACTTTTTTCCTATCTAACCACTAGTGGTTAGAGCATCCACCTCGGATGAATGAGGTTGCGGGTTTGAACCCTGGCCGAGTCATACCAAACACTTCTAACAATGGTACTAACAGCTATCTCGCACTCTGCATTATGAGGTTAGTGTTAGGATTGGTCAGCCTATTGTCAGGATCATGTGACTGGGTGGGACATCAAGCTACATGTCTGCGGCTTGATACCCCAGTGCTAGACATCACTATAAACTGCTACACTTCAGACATCATAGCGATATTACTGAATTTTTTTAAAACTATGTTAAAAATCCAAATCACACACACTTGCACATTTAGCCTTCTTTCTATCTTGACAAGGAAGATAACTATTGGTAACCATGCAAAACTGTAAAGGATGTTTCCAAATACCTACTTTTAGCAATTATTTTTTAGTATAACTGGAGTTCTAGCTTGTGTACTTACAAGGAGAGTTAGAAAACCAAATCATCTAAAGGCTTACTGCCGGGTTGGAGAGCATCTAAAATTCACATCTTTGATGTGGATCATGTAGTACGAAAACTGGTCTTAGGGTGCAAGGGACAGTTTGTATGATCAAATTTAATGTTGCATACATCTGTCAAATAAAATTTTTAAACAATAAACAATACACGAGGTCAAAAAGGTCCATGATTTTGGATAGGCTTAATAAAGCAAAACATAAGAATATCACTCACTTGGCCTAATCAGTCAATGGAAGTTCACAGAATAGAAAGTTGTTGCACCCCACCCCCAAAATTTTACATGCATTTTTCATGTTCGAAGGCCTGCCATTTTTGAGAGCACATGATGCTCACAGTGCAAACACTAGCCCATTCCCTGGGTAATAATGCGCAAAACATTGTCTACTTAATAGCTAGATGTAAGTCAAAATATTTGTCATCCATGCAGTTTTGAGATATTCTACTTGCCTTGAACCAACATGTATGTTGCTATAACTAGCTAGCTCTGCTTCCTAGCGGACTATTGGTATTTCATTGGCTACATACTGTGCAGAGATTATATGAGGTGTACATGCCTCACATCAATTTCAGGAATAATAAAAACCTAAAAGACCTAATTAACAAATATATCCATATCTTTAATTATAATATCTAAACAAAAGTCATGCCATAGCCTTAAGTTAAGAAATTTGCCATCTACAATATCTTGTGGGTAGTGTTGGGGGTTGGTGAAGGGTATCCATTGGAAAGCCAAAAGCAAAGCTAATACCATATGAACAGCAATGAAGCAGACTACACAGGCTGCATCATTTTGATTGCTGTAGATATTTTAGATAAAAAGTAAAAATAAAAAGCAAAGTTAAAAGATAAGTGACAAAACAATAGTCACAACAATACTCTTATTGAATTACAAGGCATTGGTTTTACCATTTTAAAAATATTTCTGCAACATTTAAGATAGTTCTCTTAACAACATTGACAATTTGTGTTTTAGATATCACCTGTCACTTTGTTTACTTCTTCTCTTTCCTCTTTTCTCATTATCTTATTGACAGTATGAATCTTTGTTTTATACATAACCAAAGAATAACAAATCAAATGTTCACTATTGCAGTTTTGGAGAAGAATGTCTCTGCAAGTACTAGAAGTAAAGTGCTTAGCAATGTCAAATATCATTGATTTTAAAATATGGAAAATGGATGAATTCTTGAGAAATGCCTTCATGGGTTTGGGGAACCCAGTTAAAAGAAGGGATGACAAGAAAATTAAGCTAATACTTAATATATCTATTGCAAGATTCGCATATTATAAAACAATGGGAGACATATATTAGATCATGTTGGGGTTATGAATGTATCTTCAATTCTGTTGCATCCAATTCAGGGGAATAATTTGAATAATTTTTTTTACTGAACAATAACTTTCAGTTTGCAATACACAGAGTAAAAGCAGATGTAAATGGCAACAAGATAGTTTAAAAATATTTCAGCTCAGAATCACAGTTATACACTTATAAACAAATAACAATATAGTTTCACAGTATGCAGATGACACAACTCTTACCCTGGATGACTTTAAGAAATCCTTTAAGTGAACACTAGATGTTATCTGCTAATATTGTACATTTTTAGGACTCTGTAGTAGTGAAAAAAAAACAATGTGTATTTATATAATCAATGCAGTGAAAAACTACCTAAACTGGTTTACTTCTTACTTAACCGATAGAGTGCAAAATATTTTTTTTAAATGAACAACTTTCTGAAAGTTTAAAATATTAAATGAGGAGTACCACAAGGCTCTATCATTGGACCTCTCTTATTCAATCTATTTATCAACGATTTACCTCTTAAGATTGGAACTTCAAGTTCTTCCATTGATCTCTATGCAGATGATACTACACTGTCTGAGACTGGTAAAACCAAAACAGTACTTGAAAATAACTTACAAGATGCTCTCAACAGACTTCAGGTATGGTGCAAGGAAAATAGTATGATCATGAATACAGAAAAACAAAAGCCCTACTAGTTACAACACAACAAAACCAAGCAAGCTAGATAGTGACAAACTCCAGGTTCTATTTGACAATGTGAGCCTAAATATGACCTATCAAAATAGAATTCTTGGTGTATTCATAGGTAACAATCTTACTTGGTCTATTCACATTAAACACATTTCAAAAAGGTTAATTCTTATCTTTGGCTACTGAGGAAAATCAAAACATACATTCCTCTTCAATATAGGGTCATCTTTTATAAAAGTTATATTCAGCCATATCTGGACTACTGTAATGTAATTTGGGGTAATACCTCTAATTCAAACATAACAGCACTTTTAAGAGGGCTTGCCATTTAATTCTAGATCAATGTATAGACAATTTTCAGGATGCAATAAAATAATATAAAGTTTTTGAAAATACATGAAAGAATATTTTTTAGAAAGGCCAAATTGATGTATAAAGTCTTCAGAAAAGCCATTCCTGTGTATCTAAGCAATATCTTTCACCAAAAGAGATGCTGATGGTGCTCCAAATTTAAGCTCCATAAGATGAAAAAATTACATTATACCAAGGCCAAAGAAGGAATTGTTTAAAAAAAGTTTTCAATATACTGGTCCACTGGTATAGAACAACATTCCCAGTGACATAAGGCTAGCTCCTAGCATTTCTTCTTTTCATAATCAATGTCTTAAATGGATGAAATCTTTAAAAAAATTTACAGTTCTAGTACCAAAAAATATACTGCCTGCTTTTCTGTAATTTTGCATCATTTTCATAGCTGAGTTTTTCAATGCAGGATGATATTTTATGTTTTATATATGTTTATGTTTACACAGATGCCTGTGCATGTGTTCCGGGCTTGATACTTTGAATTTTACAATTACTTAATTATTTAGTGTCAAGCCAGACTTTTCACATCATGTTGTATATACTGTATATATTGTACATAGCAGATAGAAGGCCTCAAGATAGATTAGTTCTGTACCTAACTGAGTTACCTTCTCTAAATAAAGTCTTTATTATATAAAATATAACTGGAAGTACAATAAGGTACTGTGAAGAATATCATTTAGATTGGAATACATCTTATTTTATGTATGTAGGTACATGTGTTACATTCTCTATAGAGTTAGATGATATGGTCAGCTTAATTATGAAATCAAATTTAGCGAAGTTAAATAATTACTTTTACAGTTGTCGGTATGGCCATGTTTATTTAATGCTTTTGTTGAAAGGAAAAGAAACACGTAGCAGTTGTATATACATTTCAGTAAAGTAGAGTAATTTCAAAGGTAATAATGCAGTAAATTTTTAAAGTGCTATTTGTCTCATAGGAGATTGGTAATAAGAGAAAATAATCATTTAAAATAGTAACAAAATGCAAATATTGACAACAGTATAAAACTTGTAATAACAAGCAAATGTTGAATCTAGTGATAACATGCATATATGTGTATATGTCTAAGTATTTGTGTTTATATATATGTGTGTATACTAAATATGTGTACATGTAAAAAAATGCTTACAATAAATATATGTTCTTTTTTCTACTCGCACTCTATTCTTTTATTTGCACTCTCTCTCCTTAAGAGACTGCTGACATATTTGTCTCCCTCTTTCTTTTTCTCTCTGTAAAGTAGCCAATATTAAGTTCTGTATTGGGCTTAGAATATAATGCTAAATAGTAGTGTTAACCAATATTCCCTATAAAGTAATTTGCTTATAATGAATTATGAGGTAGTCAGTCAGATGGTTCCCTTACCCACTGCTGCCTATGTTTAAGGAATAATAAAAAAAATGTCCCATTCTATTATGGCAGTCGTGTCATAAAAAACGTTAACATGAAATAAGTGCAATTTCTCAACATTAATAATATTTCTGTTTTCCAAAATTGTTCTGTTAGAATTGTTTGCATTTAAAGTTGTATCACATTTGTGCAAATCAACCTTCACTGATGCATACAACACATGATCAGAATATTGTAATGCCAAAAGTTACCTACTATTTATTTGGTTATTTGATCTGATGCACATAAACTTATTTTTACTTAAGTCATTCTTTACCAGTAATGTTTCCTTTTTATTGTCATATTGCTGACGGGCAAACTGACACACGTGTGCTTATTTCTGTATTTGTTTACATTGGTATCTTTGAGGTGCAAAATGCATGATATATCTACTAATGCTGGAAATAGTTGTTAACAAATAAATAATTGGTAATTCTATTTTCGGGTGCTAGGTTCTACAGTGGGGAGACGTAGAGAAGCTGATCAAGAAGTGCAATAGTAATGATGATACACCTACTGAAGACACTTTCCATGTTATTAAAATAGCTTCTTTGCTACTGGTCAAGGCGGCAGGGACCAGATGACAAGGATGTTGAGTACCAAGTACGCCACTAACATTACGAGATCCCTTGATATTTGCAAGTCGTACTGATTTGACTGCCAGCGAAAGAAAAATATGCATACCATCAGAGGTTGTTATGATGAGGTCTCTTTTAACCAACTCGGGAGTCAGATGACTCTCACTAATAAACTGTACATCATAACGAACAATGGATATTGGTTTAAGTGGCAAAAAGAAGAGAGGGAGAGAGAAATGCACTTTCAGAAAAATGAAAATCAAATGCAATGTCAGATGCAGAAATAAAGAGAAAAGGAATAAAGGGGATTTCAACTTAGATTACAAGAATTAGAGCTGGCAAGTGAAATGCAAGCCTCCACATTGCACGCATGTTCATGTTGTAATGTCGCAAAGATTATTAGGTTAGTACCTCCTTTTAAAGAAAACGAAGTAGATGAATATGTTCCTTAGTTTGAAAAACATGTTGAAAATTTGAATCGGCCAAGAACGGGTATTACAAAATGCACTTTTGGCGCAGCTCGTAAAATCTACATATTTTACAGTCGGTACAGAACGGTGATGCTTATGATCTGGTTAAAGAATCTGTAAGAAAAATAGATCAGTTATTTGATAGGTGGACCTTAACCAAGAAAGCTGATAACGTTTACTAAAATCTCAGACAATTCATATTAGCGAAAGTGGTCGAAAATTGCATCAAGATGGATGTTAAGATTTATTTTGATTAGCAAACTGTCTAAACTTTAGAAAACGTTTCTCGCACAGCTGACGAGTATTCCTCAGGTCATAAACCTTCTTTGTCATATGTCTTCTACTTAGTAGTCTTCAGGTAAACAAACCATATCATCCTAATAGGAGCACACCCAAATAATTTCAATCTGCTACAGCTTTTAGAAATCAAGTTTGTAATAAGGCTTATCAGAAGTGTCAAGGAATTGAATAAATACCTCTTTTTAAAATATGTACTTCGGTTTTGTGTTTGTGTACAACGATACCCGAAGGTGATTTGTGTATATTCTACAATATTTTGAAGCATTGAGTTCCGTTCATCCTATGCCGCACGTGCGAAGTGCTTTCGGTAGGAAATACCGATATTCAATAAGTACACAGACGAGTAGGGCTGTAGAGATATGTGAGTTATTTATTAATTCCTTATGTATTGTGCCAGTTATAACTATTGTACTACCACATTTATTTTTGTATGTTTTCTATGTAGCTCTGTCTTTTGTGGTATAATGCAATTATTTTCTTTTATTGATGAGACGTACCAATAGATTTATCTTTCCAATGAATTTGCATTTTATTAAGAAACATTTAGTATCTTAGGATTCGTATCGGACATGGGTAGGTTCACTTCTGAACCTGTTTATTGCTTTGTAATGTTGTGCCTACAATGTAATATGTATAGCTAACAGTATATAACGTCATTATGTGTTATAGTATATGTCCGTGTAATTTTTTGTACCGTGGCAGCTGTGTATACCGGACCATAGTGGTCAGGTTTGACGGGGTCGCGGCTGTAGAGTTGACCATGGGGATGGTCATAACGGTTGTTCGGCTGGCCATATCGATCACGGAGCTAACCATGGAGCTGGTTGGGACTGTAAAGGTATAGTTGCATGATATCTGTCCCACTTTAAATGATTTTACTATTGGAGTAAAAGTACAGTATATTTGTGTGAATACGTCATTTGTACTATAGGTGTAAAGTACATCATTTATACTATTTGAATACAATACATTACTTTCATCGTGTGAAATTATTGTGAATCATTAATCTTTGCACTTGTACTATGTAAGGGTATTTACTTGTATTCCTCTTTATTTTACATTATTACGTTATCTATTACGTTATATATATATATATATATATATATATATATATATATATATATATATATATATATATATATATATATATATACGTTGACAAAGTCACACTTGACTAAGCACCGGGCGATGCGTGGTCAAAAATGAAGTAAAGATGGACGTGATAGGACAGTCAGAAGAGTAATGATAGGAAAGGTAGTATTTAGTAAAATAGTGTCAGTGTACGTGTTTGTCCCTTCATACTCAGACCAATCCGGCTACCGTAGCGGCAATGAGATATATAATCCTTAACCGGCATAGTCATGAGAATCACTAGGTCTTGGAAAAAGCTGACTAGTTCATTAGAATGTGATTTTGGAAAGCTCCTGATTATGAGATACCAAGTCAGGAGCTTCTGCAATTGTTGATGGTAATTTGTTCCAACTTCCAATTGTATATGGGAAGAAGCTGAACTTTAAACAAGTTGTCGATGCTGACTTTAATTGCAACTTTTTCTTGTGGTTTGGCCTAGTTTGTCTATATGCCAGGCTCATGTATTTGTCCTCTGATATGTCCACTAGGTTGTTCGCAATCTTGTACATCATGGTCAGCTGGGCCTCGGTTCGTCTGGATTCGAGTGATCCCCACTGGAGATGGTTCAACATTTCACTGACACTGCTGTTACGATATTTATTTGTGGTGAATCTAGCAGTTATCCTCTGAACCATCTCTTTCTTACTTACTAGATCTTTAGTATGTGAGTTCCATACAGTCGAGCAATACGCAAGACCTGGTCGAACTAGGGTGGAATATGCCGCACTATATACTTCATTGTTGATTAGGAGATTGCGGCGCAGGAAACCAAGGTTACTGTTCAATTTTGTTAACTATCTTGTCTATGTGCCTTTTCCAAGAGAGGTCTCTAGAGAATCCAACCCAGATATATTTGGTTGCCTGCTCATTGGATAACGTGTGCCACTTAAGAGTATATTTTTACAAGACTGGTGATTTTTTTCCCTATAAACTCTTATGATGCTGCAATTTTCTGGGTGGATTGACATACCCCAAGTTCTTTTCCCAGAGTACCAGTTGGTTCAGATCTTCGTGAAGGATATCACAGTTCTTGGAGTCATTTGTTTCCCGTTAGAATATACAGTCATCTGCAAAAGGTATTGTGTTAGATTTGGCACTTTCAAGTAGATCATTGATGAACACCAGAAAGAGGATGGGACCCAAAACACTTCCTTGATGTACCCCACTGACAACTGGTATTGGGTCTGATGTTGCTCGATCTAATATAGCTCTCTGCGATCTGTCTGATAAGAAATCTCCAATCCATTTCTGGGTGTTACCCCTGATGCCATAGTGGTCCAACTTACTGAGGAGTCTGTCGAAAGCCTTACTGAAGTAACGAATAGCAAGATCATACTGCTTCCCTCTGTCTAAAGATTTTGCGAGCTCATCCACTAGGGTTATGAGCTGTGTTTCATAGCTTGGTCTGGCACGGACACCATGCTGGCAGTCTGTTAGAATGTTGTAGCGATCTAGATGTTTCATCATGTTGCTGACCATGATGTGTTCAAGCATTTTCAGCAGATACATGTAAGGAAGACCGGTCTATACTTGCTGACCTTGAATCTTTCTCCATTTTTAAAGATAGCTGTAACGTTTGCTGTATTGCATTCATCAGGTTCGTGCTGATTGTGTCAACATGTACAATATGTGGATCTTATACACGCATGTATTAATGATAATTCTTTTTCATTTGAGTCATTCATCAATAAACATTGTATTTATATCACCATCAAAAGTGTTATGTTATACATCCAACATCCAACTCGTTTATCTTGTTACAAGAAGTCGTTATTTTCCCTAAGTGTACCATTCCAAGAAAAAATAACACGATATTTCTGATTGCTACAAATTGAAAAATAAGCCACAAATCGAGACAAACATATTCCAAGTGTTCTTATTTATTAGAAGTCAGGGTAACAGTCATGTATTGAAAGCAATATATGTGTTGGTCAAATAAACTCCGGTTTGATATATCATGGAATAGTACGATCTATTCATGTCAATCAGTTCTATATCACTCATGGGTTATTCGGGGAACCCCATCCCTATTAAACTGTTAAGCAACACTAAAGCTTCTCAGAGTCTTTTATAATCAGGTACTTTGTATTTTTCTAAGAAGATTTATTCTAATGAGAGCATTTTATATCAGAGAATAGAGTGTGCCTTAAATAACGTTCCTTTCCATTCTGTACATATTTCATCAGACTTAGTATCAGGACCCGTGACATTCGGAAAATTGTTGTGTTTACCCATCGAGGGTATTCATTTATTTCTAGGCGATGGCCTAGCTGCACAAAAGACCGTGGTTAATCCACCTGTAACTGACAAGTCTTGCTTGGATCAGAAGTTCTATCCTGATGAAAATGAAATCCCTCATTTATAGACGGTTTGCGCAGTCACTAGAGCTATGACAAAAGCGATCTTGAGAATGATGTTGATATTGCATAAATCTTTCTTTCTCTTTATGAGTGAAAGTTCTATGTCTATTTAATTTGCATTGTTTGTTAATTTTTATATTGTATATTTCATTGTATGATTGTTTGATGCACTTATCCTTGTCCAAAATCAAATTTATTTCCTACTTGACCTGATACAACTAAGACAGAGCTAAATTATGCTCTATAGGTATGGGTTTAATATTAAGATCATTAATAATAGAAGTACACGTGTTTATTTGTGTCTTGCCTCTTGGAACATTAAGCTATAATGCGCATTGCGTAGCTGAACTATTCCAGGCAGTTACATTTATTACATTTAGTAAGAGACCTTCTAATGATAACTTATATTTTACTTTGTTTCTATAAAGGAAATATTAATTGTGACTTGTGCTCAAGTAGAATACTATATAGTCTGGTTATTGTTATGTACAGTATTTAATTTGGAATTATTCACATATTTGTTCTTCTCTGAAAACACAAAAATACACTCATAACTTTCTTTGAGAAAGAGACCTGACTTTACAGAGAAATGTTATATTGCTGGGATACATTTTTAATTCTTGCTATTGCTATTTACCACGTTCAATAACGTTATTGTCTTCCTCCCTTCTCACCCATCTGGCCAGTCTTATGTGAACGCAGTGTGAGCTTTCTTATTGTTGCTGAAATTTCAATAACCCTATACAATTTGTGATGTAATAACAAAAGAGGGAAATTCCATTTCTCTATTTATTGCGCAAGTATTCCTCCCATATGGAAGGGAAAATATTTTCCAGTTACTGATCTTAGTTTACACACTGTATTGGATTAGGGGATTTGGAAGTGTTCTGCTGAATCTGGAATCATGTGGAGTAGCGCAAGGATACAATTACTGGTTAGTATCTTGGAGGCTACTGGTGTTATAAACTTCTTTCAGCAGACAGAAGAAAGAATAGCGTCCGAAGCAGTTTATACACCAACATTATTTGTCAATATTATTTCTTAAACACAATATTTAAACAAATATGTAAAACCTCTTTTCTTGTTCCGCTTCAAGAAACAAACTATATATTGTACAATCTTATGTTACTGTAATACAAATACTTTCTTTTTTAACACACAAAGCGTATTTTAGAAAAAAATTCTATATCAACCACATGACTGTTTTGTATTCAAACACACATATTTACATAGACACACACACATATGTATGTATGTATGTATGTATGTATGTATATATATATATATATATATATATATATATATATATATATATATATATATATATATATATATATATATATATATATATATATATATATATATATATATACACTGCAACGACTCTAAGCAAGATGCAAATCAATATTAAACACATATACCGCCATTATGTTTCTGTGAACTTCTTTTCAGTTGTATCGATTGATCTTTTAATGCCATCCAATCTAACACCGATTAAAATATTTTTGCAATATTATTGTTTTAGTGTACTATTGCGCTCTTCCAAATATGACCAGCACAGTATAATCAGTGGAACCTTTCTCTATTTAGACAATAAAGAGGAAACCGATAATTGCTTTAGTTTGGTTTATAAATCACAGTTTGTGACTGTATATTGTCCTAACTCCACCATCTTTAGTGTAAAAGACAATGCTTTATTTACAATTTCCATTATTGGCTAGTAGGTAAATTACCAAGGCGTCACATATAACGGCACATAACAACGTATTGAACCTTAGTTAAAATGCCAATCTTTTGGTCATTCATTTAAACATCAAATTTATAAACTTTAGCTGTATTTAATTTTATCGAATGTACGGAGTTTTAATCTGCAGATAATATTATACAAAAACTTTGATATTGTTCTCTATAACTTGCTTTAATGAATACACTGACCTCTGACTTGACAGATGAACTAATTTATAAACCATGAGCAGTTTCGTCATACTATTTTTAAAGAAGTCGGCTTTATTTCCGAAGAAAACCTGATGAATACATTTTCTAGTGTCAATGTAATACTTGCGAAAAGTATTGTTTAGAAAAATCAGTCTCAGTCTAAATGAATAACAATGGAATACGCAACTACAAACGTCTTTAATGAATTATAGATACCCTTCTAATCATATTCACTGATTCAAACCTATCAATAGTCTATAATGAATTATAAATAGAACAATTGGTATATGGATGGAAATAATCCCTTACTTTGAACCAAATTTCAAAGAGAATTATGCAGCAACACCCATTATACGTATCGACAATTTCAATATGTCATCCGATATGATCGCAGTTAACACAATCGATTAACATTAGCATGTATACGTCTTATTTTCAGACCAAAAAAAGAAACACGTTTTTGACCTAATTGTGCCAAAACATTGAAGTATTTGGGCCTTCAAATCTTGTCGGATTTATTTTGATCAGAAAATATTGTTGTTATCATTGCCTTAAAAAAAGACTGCAATTTGTTTGTACGTGAATTGACAATGAGCCAAGAAACAATGCAAAGAGACATACCCACCAATAACTTACTTGAAATGTATTGCCCTACAGTAAAATATGGTGCCTTGTACGACACAAGCTATGCAGAAGGACTGGAGTAGTTGCAAACATTGACATATCCTCAAAATGTGTAATGCGCATTATGGGACTAATAAGACAATTTACTAGTATGAGAGAGAGAGAGAGAGAGAGAGAGAGAGAGAGAGAGAGAGAGAGAGAGTCATTTTAATACATGAAGCAATCATAAAACAGTAATGAGTAAATACTAACTGTAACCAGGGTATGTATATCCAATTAAGGACTAATGTATGCTCTTACTTGAAGGGAAATTGTAGAAGGAATCATTTTTGGCAGAGACAGACTGTAGTACGATATATAAGCCTATATAGACGTCTATCGATAATTGTTGTATTGGGTCGGATCTTATCAATTTATAAAACCCTGTAATAGCAGCAGACACGTTGAACAAAGCTATTGCTAGAACATTTATTTTGAAAAATAAACCTTCTTACGAAAATGAAAAAGATAAGGTCAATAACGCCAAACCGAAATCTCTAACTGACCGAGAGTTTCTCAAATTGGGTTAGCTACTTTATTTTTTGTCGTTACTGTTTTAAAAATTTGTATGTATGTTTTTTTGTTTACCAACCGGATGTTCTTTGAGGTTGCAACCTTTCTGCTGCTATTTAGGTTTGAGTGAATTAAATTATTATTATATCAAACATTAACGGCAGAATTTACTGTCTTATACAATTAGATTATCTCGCAAAAATGTTACCGAAAGAACTAAACATCCTTTTCCTCAACTTGAACTTATAGCTGAAGTAAAACTGAGGACACATCGAAACTTACACAAGATCTTCCTGGTTGAATTCCTAAACCAGTAGCACAAAGACCAAGATTAGTTACCACTAAAACAAATGATGAAGAAACAATCGAAGAATTACGTTCGAGATTTACCGAAGATGTTTATAATTAGTAGATAAAACTAAAGAAAAAGAATTTCATATTTTTTTGTTACGAGTTATGAACTAAAACATAATTTATTAATGCCACAACATGGTAAATATATTTCCAGTCCACAACGCTGAGCTGATGAACTTTATAACATTAAAACTAAAAAGCTCTAATTAAAACAAATAGTGATTCATATTTAGGTTATATCGATGCGGTAACCAGTGTATATAATGCATCTATAAAACAAACACAAAACTTAAAAAATAAAAACGACAAAAGGAAGAACAAAAACAAGAAAAGAAAGAACTCAAGCGACATAAGAAAGAAAAAAACAACCAAAGTTTAAAAAAAAATAATAAATAAACGTATTAGTGATGATCAATTAATTGATTATACTGCCAATATTTATAATTATTTTACTGATTTATTTCCAGATTTCCGACGCTTACATATTCTACTTTTACCCTTTATTAAACCCATCTTCACCACAACAATTACCTGAAATTAAAACTTCTTAAACTCTTTCACTTCCTCTAACTCTATTTCAGAAGAAAAATATGAGATTAAAATAATGTAACGCTTATATTCCTGTTAATATATATTGTTAATATATATGATAACCGAATAAGAGCCAAAAACATTGTAAACTCATATGAAAAAAGAAACATTTTTAAGGAGTACATATCCTGGTAAAATGGATCAAGACACAGGGGTTTTAGATATTTAAGTTATTTATAAGAATAACAAACCCGATATCAATGTACTAGGTTTTGTTAAATTTAAAGACGTAGGTGATCCTCATGGCACTACTGGAAGTGGTATTTCTACTCAAAGAAGTGGCTTTATTACTTGTCTTAACAATTTTCATTATGATGTTGAACGATTAGAAATTCTAATTGGAAGAAAACGTGCTGGAAATAATTCTCCAGAAATTATTAATGGAATATTATGGATATTAATATTTATCGATCTCTCATCAATGAAAGTGTTGATGAATATCATATGGATTAAATTAATGAATAACAAATGAAATGATTAAACATTACGTTCATCGTGAACCAGTCATGGTCAGAGTGATACATTCGCTATTACCAATATACAAAGCGATCTATGTTGATGGACGCGGTGTTGTTGTTCAATTGTTAGTGAAAAGAAGAGCCCCAAAACAAGACCGATTGCAAAACAGCTTGGAATGAAAGCTATTGAATTTGTTCGTGATAAAACTCCTTGTGATATTGGTAATGTTGCAGGTAAAGCATTTTCAGCTATTAAGGATACATTAGCACGATTAACGCGACAGAAACCTGAACCAGTAAAATTACACAGCACTGAAGACGGACGAAACGACTGTAAATGCTAGCAAAGTAATAAGTCAAGCTGCAAGTCGTAAACTTGCAGAATTGTCTGATGAAGCACAAAGAAAGCTACTGCAAATTTAATAGCAGGAGTGCTCTTCGTATTTGACGATAATACTAATTATAAAATGATAAATCAACCAGCATTTGATATTGACGCAACAGTTCTCAGAGATGAGTTTATACGGTATTATCAATTTTATTCTTATGACGCACGACAACCAAATCAGTGTGGTAGAATTGAACTACATTGTTCAGGAAATAAGTATATATTTCTTACCCACTGAGGCGTTCATTGAAGTAGAAGGTGACATTGTAACAAATGTTGCAGCTGATCGACTATATGTATATAGTTCATGTATTGGTTTTATTAACAATGGAATTACGGCGTTGTATGATAGCGCTTTATATATGATTAATGGAAGAAATATGTAATCAATTCAGAAAGATGTTGACGTTGCCACAACAATAATAGGTTTAGCGAGATATTCTGATGATTTCGTTAAATCAGCTGGGATTTCAATGATGTTTGCTAAAGATATTACCACCAATGCTGATTAATATATTAAATTACGGACACCACAAGTTACTGCAACTAATCCATAACCAGATGATTTTGATCACGTGATAGTCCAGCTGATGCTAATTTTGATATGATAATAAGTGAAATGCTGAAACATTCAACTTAGGATTTGCAACATGTGCATCAATGTTGTTAGAAAGACGTATACGATTCTTATGTGATGTGTAATTCTACTGTCTCATATTGCTGGATTTTGAAGAAAGGTTAGAACGGGGTTTTTTTGGAGCTAAGCATACAGCTGTACATGTAAGAAAACGTGATGATAATGACGCAATCTGGCGGGGCGCTGGTGTTGTTGATGCTGGTAAAGTAAATATAACAAAACCTTTACTGAGAACGCCTGTAATGACTAAAACAATTGTTGCAGCGCAAAATTAACGTACTTGCCTTTATGGATCAAGGTAGTAAATCACTATTGTCATGATTAACAGTGACCACAGGTAGTAATCAAAGCACCGTTCGATTTGTATTTACATGGCATCACAACAAAGTGTTTTTGGACCACGGTATATTGTCATTGCATTGCAGAATATGAATCGATTAAACTCGCGAAAATGTATTTGACAAACTCAGGAACTCCGCTCGTGCCACGTTAAATTTTCCAGGAAACATTTTTGATATTTCCAATGTCTAATTCTGATTTAATTAATGTTGTTGAAAACTTACAATTAAAAACAATCTTTAAATATGTTTTGATACTCTATCAATTACCAAAACAACCAAATAATGTTGAAACCGGTATCATTAAGCTTGACCATAGTTCTGGTCCAGGTACTCATTGAGTTGCATACGCAATTGATACATGTGGAATGGTTTGTTTTGATTCGTATGGACTGGCACCACCGTAAGAATTTCTTTCATACATTAAATCCACTCCACGTTGCTATTACAACATTACCAACACAATAAATAACATATCCGCCAATCTGTTGTCGTGAAGTAATTAATGTACTCAACGCCATTTCAAAATCTTCTCTTCCTCTGCACAAAACTGTATATTAATACACTAATAATACGCATAATTGTAGACATTTATGGAAGATCTTCCTCTAAAGAAAAACAAATAACTAACGGAATAGCACACGAAATTATAAACGATGACGAGGCAACTAAGAAAACGTTGATAATAATGCCTCTAAGTGACAAACTCGTCAACAACAATCAGAAATGGAATGATCACATTTAGATCTGAAATCTATAGTTACGTACAATGTTTATGAAATGAATTTTCAAAGAAACGTTAACAGAAACATTTATGAATTTTATGGAAATACAGCAGTCGTTCCTTATGTTGCTGTTGTTGTAGGGTTTAACGCCATTTTCAGCACAATATAGGCTATACATGGCAGCCAGTATTATTGTTGGAGGAAGAACCCATGAAAACCACGGAAAGAACCACCGACCCAAGAGAAGCTACTGGCGAACTTTCTCACCTAACTCCATTAGCCGACTCTTAGACTCGAACCCACGCAGACATACATGAGATGGCAGCGATCCGTAACGGAAAGCGCTTTAGACCACTCGACTACTCGGGGCCCTTCGTTCCTTATGTACATTGTACATGTAGAGGTTTCTGTTGCTATGATATTAAAAATACCAGCCATTGGTGGTGCAGCTGAAACACAACTACTGGTCCGATCGCTAGAGATGGTGTTAATTTTGATAGTAATACATCCGTTTCACCGATAACTGTGGACGTCGAATACACAATTATTTCAACGACATCTACACGTCTGCAATATTTTTTTTTTTACTTTTACTGTATATTCATGAACGATACTTTTTAGTTTGTATTGCCATTTACGCAGATATAAAACTCTCTGACACAAAAAAGAGCACCGATAAGGTAATATATAATGTAGCGTCTTGATCAGTATTTTGGTCGCCACCTAATAAATCTATATAGTGATTCTCAGTACTAGGTGTTACAACATTTACGACATCTACTACAATTCCGAGGCGTAATCTACTAATCTATTATTATGTGTTAAATCAAAACGACGGGGAAACGTTCATAGTGGAACATGAAGAAATCAAACTAGGATTGATTTATCATTGGTGTCTTGAATTAGTCGCTATATTATCAACTACGAGTATAATGAGATGTCCAATCAACGTGCAACGTTACATATACAATTATCTGCGTGAATGGCAAACCAAACTAAAAATTCTCGTTCATGAATATAGTTAGCTGATCTCGCTCGTTATGTTGGATATAAAGTCGGGTTCCAGTACCACAATAATTATATCCAGGCAGATTATTTTCTCCTGGATATTTTGCCAATGGAGTTCCTGGCAATTTTCGTAATGAGGCAGCAATATCACCACTTTTTACCTGATTGTGTGGGCCACAGCAAAGAAGTACAACATAGGTCAAAGGTCAACCAATATCATCAAGTAGCTATCCGCTAAGGCTACAGTTGCAGTATTTACCCAAGGCTCTGTGGGGACTGATTCCAAACAACATTCGTAGCACGTCTCATGTCACCCACACTTTTTAACCGCTATTTAGAGCGCATCATGAGCGAAGCCCTGGTAAACCACTGTGGGACAGATAGCTGTGGAAGGCGTAACATCACCAACCTCCGCTTTGCAGATGACATTGATGGACTGGCAAGTAGTGATGACGCGCTCGTCACGTATGTGAAGAACCTGGATGAACATCTTCTAGATTTGACATATAGGTAAGTGTTGAGAAGCCAAGGACAAAGATCATGACAAATATGGCAAACAAATCTCAGCCAAAATTAAAGTCAGAGGACATTGACTGGAAACAGTGAGTCGGTTCAAATATATTCCATGATCACCAAATAGGGATCAGGAGCAGGAATTATGGCACGAGCAGCACTAACAACGGTAGCTATATCAATGCTAAGACTCATCTGGAAGAAGTTCGTAACACCATAAGGTGAAAAGTAGGCCAATAATGAAGACCTCCTTACTACCATCAAAAAGAGAAAGCTGAAATGGTATGGCCATGTCACTAGAGCCATCAGTCTATCCACACCAGTCCTGCAGGGCATCGTCCAGAATGGCAGAAGGAAAGATAGACAGAGAAATAATTGGACTGACAACTTCATAGAATGGGCCAGTACAAGTTATGCGGAGATACAGGCATTGGCACATGATCATGACAAGTGGAGGGAACTGGTCAGATGTTCAGCAGCACAGCGCCTCGACGAACAAACTAGTACAAGAGATTGATGATATGATGATGATGTGTCAGGGAGAAAAATTGATGTTTTTCTACCACATTTCACACACTTGTCTGAGTGCACGCTTTCATACTTTGTTATTTTGTTGTTAATCTATTGCAGCGGCTCATATTGCTTTCTCCACGCAGAAGTTTTCATTGACGACGTGTCATATATGAGAAATGTCTGTTTCTACACAAGTATTTCGACATTTAAAGATATTTAATGTATATTAACTATTAAGTTGTTTGTGTAGGTTTACAATGAGAGCTGAATCAGTACTTTGAGTCCTATCTACCTTTTGATAAAAAGTTAAATGAAATAACTATATTAGTATCACCTCAAATAACCTTGCATTATGGTACCACTGTATAAACTGTATCCGTACACATTTACTATTAATTACTATTTTTCTGCACATATATTGAAAGTTAACAATGCATTAATATGAAACAATATTTAGTAAATTTGGTACCTAAATTTGTTTTCCTTTTATAATTTCTCTATTTTCCGTTTAATTTCGTCTGATTAGTTTGTGGGGTTTTCGGGTCGGGCTCGGTGAAAATCTCTAATCAATAATTCATGTATTGGTCTTTTTTACATTAATTATCGTTTAAATGTTGAATTATTGAACTGATTTCTTATAAATGTTTATAAAACAACTATTTGCTAAATAAAACAAACATACGTTCTGTACCTTTATTATTGTTTGCGTTTTCCTTCGTTCACTATTTATTTGATATTTTTGTGAAAATATCACTTAAAATTGCGCGTAAATAACTATATAAAGGCACCCAATCATACGGACAAGTGAATCAATTAAATTATCAATATATTAAACAAACAACTACATAATGTAATCGATCTATAAATATAATAATATTCAGTACACAAATGACTATTAAACCGTTAAATGCAGTGATGTCTTAACCGTCATGAACTTTATTGCCTCCAAAAATGTTAGCTTATTCAGAATAGTGTGCAAGAATGTAAAACGTGTTTAGCTACATAACGAAATAAAAAACATCATTCATGATGATTAAGATATTTAGGGCATTTTAATATAGGCGTTGCCTTTATCTATACAAACATCTTCATTTCAACGCAATTACAAAGCAGTAAACAAAAAGCAGCACAGGTAATGAAAACGAATATGATTGTTTTTCATAATATAAGTTGCAAATTAATTTTACAAAATACGGAAGTTGTTGCTATGTTATCTTTTCCCCGACTTTTCTATGCATGCACATACACAGTCAGTACCGTATTCAGTATATATGCTGAGGAGGTAATATCAATCAATTGGAAAGGTATATACGAGAATGCGGAATGCAGTATATGCCCATAAAAATGTTAACTTTCAGAACATAAATATTCTCTTCAATGTTTCAAAATTTTTGTCTTGTCCGCATGTATGGACCTCTTTTGGAAGCAATTCTTTTTAAAACAAAACAAGGCAAATGTCAAGGCACTCTACAATTTACTTGTTTTCCTACGCTGACATTTTAAACATGGGAATTCCCTCTTTCGCCAAATCTTCTTAACTGGTAGTCTAAATCTACATTATGTTGAAATCTGAGTGAAGTGATTGACTACATATACAAAACACGTCAAACATTGGAGAAATGTAAAATATTTAACTGAATAGGGATCGTGACTGTACACGGTAAAAATAGATTCGTGGGTTATATTGACTTCCTTGTTAGAAAATTAGAAACGAGTTAAGGCATTGTATGCCTTGAAATGAGGTCATCGAACACAAACTATGTTCGTGTGATTATATTCTAGTTTTACATTATCTTGCAAACACTCGACGGTCATGATTGATTACATATAATAGCTGTTGACACATACATTTTCACTATCAGAGTAATACATTTGTCGCTGATTTATTAATTCAAAATGAAAAAATACTTTAACAAATTTTAACTTAAACAAGACTTTAAACTTGTCGACAAATAAAATTCCTCTACTTTAACTTTCAGAACATAAATATTCTCTTCAATGTTTCAAAAATATTGTCCGCATGTATGGGCCTCTTTTGGAAACAATTCTTTTTAAAACGAAACCGTGGATCTGTCATTTTGATTTTCTTAAAGCAAATGTCAAGGCACTCAACAATTTACTTGTTTTGCTACGCTGACATTTTAAACATGGGAATTCCCTCTTTCGCCAAATCTTCTTAACTGGTAGTCTAAATCTACATTATGTTGAAATCTGAGTGAAGTGATTGACTACATATACAAAACACGTCAAACATTGCAGAAATGTAAAATGTTTAACTGAATAGGGATTGTGACTGTACACGGTAAAAATAGATTCGTGGGTTATATTGACTTCCTTGTTAGAAAATTAGAAACGAGTTAAGGCCTTGTACGACTTGAAATTAGGTCAGTGAATAAAAACTATGTTCGTGTAATTATATTCCAGTTTTAAATTATTAGTCACAACGTGGATTTTTATCATCCATCATAAAACTTTATCTTGCAAACACTCGACGGTCATGATTGGGTACATATAATAGCTGTTGATACATAGATACAATTTCGTCATCAGAGTAATACATTTGTCGCTGATTTATTTACTTCAGATGAAAATTTCTTTAACAAATTTTAACTTTAAAAAGTCTTTAACTTAGGATTTGCAACACGTGCATCAATGTTGTTAGAAAGACGTATATGATTCTCATATGATGTGTAATTCTTCTGTCTCATATTGCTGGATTTTGTAGAAATGTTAGAAAGGTTATTTTGGGGGCTAAGCATATAATTGTACATGTAAGAAAATGTGATGACAATGACGCATTCTGGCGGGGCGCTGGTGTTGTTGATGCTGGTAAAAAAAATATAACAAAACCTTTACTGTGAATGCCTGTAATGACTCCAACAATTGCTGCAGCGCAAAACGTACTTGCTTTTATGGATCAAGGTAGTAAATCACTATTGTCGTGATTAACAGTGACCACAGATAGTAATCAAAGCATCAATCTGTGGTCGTGAAATAATTAATGTACTCAACGCTATTTAAAAATCTTCTTTTCCTCCGCAGAAAACTGTATATTCAGATACTAATAATAAGCATACTTGTAGATATTTATGGAAGATCTTCTTGTACATGTAAGATACACAAATTATATCTGCAAATGGAATACATTACAGCCCAATTGACGTATGTTGTGTTGTTCCACAGGAATCTGTTCTTGGACCTGTTCTCTTCATTCTATACACTCAGCCGCTCTCAAGTATCATAGATCATCACCCAGTATCGCACCAATTGTACGCTGATGACACCCAAATATACAAGTCTAGCCACCTAACTGAAGTTGATGCTACTATCCATGGAGTAGAGAGGTGCATTCCTGACGTGAAATCATCGACGACATGTAACAAGCTGCAGATGAATGATGATAGAACTGAGGCTATTCTGTTCACAACACAAAGACGTTCTCATTCACATCCTTTACCAGCAACAAGAACATTAAATTCTCACAGTCAGTATGAAACCTAGGTGTTACTCTAGGCAGCACTCTCACATTGCACCAACATGTAATGAACATATGCAAGGCTGCATATCTTGAACTGAGACGCATCAGTTCCATTCGTAAATATCTTTCAGTTGTACTGACAGACTCAAGTAGACATACCTATCCGGCCTCACCCATGTGTATACTCCAGCAAGATACTTACGCTCTTCTTCTGACAACCGTATACTCATTGTTCCCACTGTGAAAACGAAATCTTTTGGACAACGTTCTTTTGCATACCAGGGCCCGGCGACATGGAACGAATTGCCCATTGAAATTAGACACAAAGACACAGTGCTCCTTTTTAAGAATGCTCTTAAAACTCTCCTTTTTCGACTGCAGGGACAAACTTAGAGACCTAATACTGTTTTGTATCTTGTATGTTTTCAGCATGTTTTTTTATGTTTTCCAATTTCATTGTTTTTGTCATTTCTTTTTCTGTAGTGTAGTAATATCATTATAGATAGTGTAAAGCGCTTAGTGCTTCTAAAGATTAGGCGCTATACAAAGTACTCATTATTATTATTAAGCAAAACAAACAATTAACGGAATAGCACACAAAATTATAAATAAAATCATTAGCGATAAAATATCTTCAATATTAAATCTTCCAAATGTGGATCCAAACGATGCGGTTGTGTTTCAAGATAAGCAAGGAAAATTAATAACTGATAATCTTTCGTTGCAAGATATTATCGTTAGAATGAATGGAGTAACTGACAACAGAATAGATGTCTGCTAGTAATGGAAAAATTAACTCTGATGTTGTTATATCAAAAATATTGGATAATATTCGTAATAAACTACAAACATTCGGTGATACAACCTCCAGTATCATCATAATGATTAATTATTAATTACTGACCTTAGAGAACCAAAATCAAACAATGACGCAGCAACTAAGAAAAACGTTGACGATAATACCTCCCAGTGACAAACTCTTAACAACAATCAGAAATGGAATGATCACATTTAGGTCTGAATGCTATAGTTTACGTACAATGAATTTTATAGAAATACAACAGTAGTTCCTTCTGTTGCTGTTGTTGTAGGGTTTAAAGCCATTTTTCAGCACACGATAGGCTATACATGGCGGCCAGTATTATTGGTGGAGGAATAACCCGGAAACCCCCCGGAAAGAACCACCAACCCACGACAAGCTCCTGGCGAGCTTTCTCACATAACTACATTAGCCGACTATAGACTCGAACTCCTGGTTCTTTATGTACTTGTAGAGGTTTTTGTTGCTATGATATTAAAAATACCAGCCATTGGTGGTGCAGCTGAAACACAACTACTGGTCCGATCGCTAGAGATGGTGTTAATTTTGATAGTAATACATCCGTTTCACCGATAACAGTGGACGTCGAATACACAATTATTTCAACGACATCTGCACGTCTGCAATATTTCTTTTTACGTTCACTGTATATTCATGAACGATACTTTTTAGTTTGTATTGCCATTTACGCAGATATAAAACTCTCTGACACAAAAAGAGCACCGATAACGTAATATATAATGTAGCGTCTTGATCAGTATTTTGGTCGCCACCTAATAAATCTATATAGTGGTTCTCAGTACTAGGTGTTACAACATTTACGACATCTACTACAATTCCGAGGCGTGATCTATTAACTTGATCTATGTTAGTATTACTAAATCAAAACGACGGGGAAACGTTCATAGTGGAACATGAAGAAAATCAAACAAGGATTGATTTATCATTGGTGTTTTGAATTATTCGCTAAATTATCACCTACGAGTATAATTAGATGACCAATCAACGTGCAACGTTACATATACAATTATCTGCGTGAATGGCAAACCAAACTAAAAATTATCGTTCATGAATATAGTTTAGTTGATCACGCTCGTTTTGTCGGATATCAAGTCGGGTTCCAGTACCACAATAATTATATCCAGGCAGATGATTTTCTCCTGGATATTTTGCCAATGGAGTTCCTGGCAATTTTCGTAATGAGGCAGCAATATCACCACTTTTTAAACCTGACTGTGTGGGCCACAGCAAAGAAGTACAACATAGGTCAAAGGTCAACCCATACCAGAAAGTAGCTGTGCGCTAAGCCTACAATTCCAATATTTACCCAAAGCGCTATGGGGGGACTCATTCCAAACAACAGGCAGAGCACGTCAAGGCTGTCTCCTGTCACCCACACTTTTTAACAGCTCCTTAGAGCGCATCATGAGCGAAGCCCTCGAAAACCACTGTGGGACAGATAGCTGTGGAAGGTGTAACATCACCAACCTCCGCTTTGCAGATGACATTGATGGACTGGCAGGTAGTGAGGACGTGCTTGTCACGTATGTGAAGAACCTGGATGAACATCTTCTAGATTTGACATATAGGTAAGTGTTGAGAAGCCAAAGACAAAGCTCATGACAAATATGGCAAACAAATCTCAGCCAAAATTAAAGTCAGAGGGCATGGACTTGAAACAGTGAAAATATATTCCATAATCACCAAAGAGGGATCAGGAGAAGGAATTATGGCACGAGCAGAACTAACAACGGTAGCTATGTCATTGCTAAGACTCATCTGGAGAGACAAGAATATATATCTGAAAACTACAATCAGACTATTGAGAGCATTAGCCATCTCAATCGTTTTATATTCATGTCACGTCTGGACCATGACATCATAATTACAAAGACAAATCTAGGCACTTGAAATGAGATGCTACATAACCATTTCTTACATTGACTATATTACAAATGAAGACGTTCGTATCATCATAAGGTGAAAAGTGGATCAATAATAAAGACCCCCTTACTATTGTCAAAAAGAGAAAGCTGAAATGATATGGCCATGTCACCAGAGCCAACAGTCTATCCACAACAGTCCGGCAGGGCAGCGTCCAGAACGGTAGAAAGAGAGGTAGACAGAGAAAAAAAGTGGACTGACAACATCACAGAATGGACCAGTAAAAGTTGTGAGGAGATACAGATACAGTCATTGGCACATGATCGAAACAAGTGGATGGAACTGGTCAGATGTTCAGCAGCACAGCGCCTCAACGAACACACTAGGTCAAGAGATTGATGATGATGATGATGTGTCATGGAGACAAATTGATATTTTTGTACCGCATTTCACACACTTGTATGTAAGTTGACGCTTTTAATACTTTGTTATTTTCTGTTAATCTATTGGTTGTGATGGATGCTCTGCATCTAGCACAATATGAATTCATATTATTTATAATATTTGTATAACATGGAAGTCATTCATTTCTCAGCGACACAAAACAAGAACCCGTCAAACATCATTCAGTGCTACCTAATTCTATAAGAATGATAATAATAGGACACTCTGTAAGTGGAAAGACAATTATTACTGAATCTAATAATGAATAGGCTCACGTGGGATAAATTATATTTAGTGGTTCCATTCGTAGATGATCAGTGATGCCACTATGTTCTTAAAGATTTTAACGAAAGCGCAAAACTATTGAATGAAGAAAATGATGATGTTTTTGAATATATCGCCGATATTGACGAAGCACCGAGTGTTGATGAACTTGAAGGATTTATTGATAATTTATTTGTTTCTGATTATGTGATGTTAGATAGGCAAACAAGTTTGGCAATACTATTTTCTCGAGGCATACATTAAAACACAGATGCAATTTTTGTTTCACAGAGATATACACAAATGCATAAAGTAATTAGAGAGAGCTGTACTATTTTAGCTCTATTTAATGGAATCGATACACATACTTTAAGAAATATTCATCAGACTTGGTATTCAGGTAATATGCATGTAACTATATTCAAAAATGTATTTGCTAATGCTAATACCCACACGGATTTATAACGATAACATTGCATTACTCTAGTACAAGATATCGAATAGCACTTGATAAAATCTTTGTTTACAAAATATTAACTAGTCTGATTTAATTACTAAAACCTAAATAGCGGCAGAAAGAGTGCGTTCGAGCTCAAGAATTGCGTTGAATAAAAACCGTACCATATTTGGTATGAAAACAGTTATTAATTGTATAAAATACGCGACTTATATAATTATGTGAACAAATTTTTTAAAAATGTTTGCAAAATGTTGGAACTTCTTTCTAAAGATGTGCTAATACATCCGTTAACGCCATCAGAACAAAATATACATTTTTTAAAATCAATACAAATTATGTTTTGCTTTAGACAATTCATGAGAAAAACTAACTACATTCAAGCGAAGTGGATACTATATAGTTTTTCAACTTCAATCTTGACCTTATATAATTCATTTTTGTAGACTATTTTAAATTTGTTATTGTTTGGACCAGTCTTTGGATATTTTTTGCTTCTAAATTAAAATCAATTTTCAATCTGCAATACATGAAATCAGCTTTAGTGTTTTATAATCTTGATTTGGATGCTTACGACCCCAATAAAACTATTCTTAGCATTTACTATAGTTAACAGCTATCTTAACTGAAAAAATATTTATTTTTCAAACTAACTGCTTATAGTCTCATATACCTATCTTATTGAGTAATATGTGCAACAGAGGATAGAAGTTGCTAAAATCATGTTATGTTCTGGCATTTCTAGAGTTTTAAACATATGAAATGAGATTTATATCATATGAGTGTTTCATCATTCGTGCAATCGTCTACGAAAGGATTTTGAACAAACTACCAGAATGGTGCATAGCTCTCATTTGATTATCGGCCTTGTCTGTTTTGATCACAGTCAACATATATCTTGAACAATGTGATCATCCAAAACTGTAGTCAAGATGGCAAATTGGAATTCGCTTTTTTATTTGTTCTATGTAACAACACAATAACAACAACAAGGAAAACAAACATAACACAATAAGAAGAATACTAATTGCCAGTATCATTTGTATAATGTCTAGTGAGCATCTTTGTTTTGGTTCCACACATATTTACTTTTGATACTTAAGGTACCAATACCAACTTCAAGCTAAATATCTTGGATATGATACATAGATAAAAGCTAAATATCTTGGATATGATACATAGATAAAAGCTAAATATCTTGGATATGATACATAGATAAAAGCTAAATATCTTGGATATGATACATAGATAAAAGCTAAATATCTTGGATATGATACATAAAGATCTTGGATATGATACATAGATAAATATATTGGATATGATACATAGATAAAAGTTAACAACGATACATAAATATTTCCCACCCCTGTCACCTAATCGTTATGTTTTGAACTTATTCCAGGAAAGATGTGATCTACTGTGAGTGAGAAACGTGCTTCAAAATCTGATTTCAGGGACAAAATAACTACTGGCCATAATAACACATAATCACATTATAGCCCTTCCAGGCTATTTACACAGTTTCATGTCATGTACAGTTTGACAACGCTAATTGTTTAATACTTTTACTTACCAATTAATGCAAAGAAAATCCAGATGAACATCTTCATGATCGTCTCATGAACTTCCTTAATGTGTAGAAAATATAACAATGCCAAAAGCTGCCCTAACTCAACAGCAAAGAACAATACTGTATTTTGTTACATTTGCTCACAATACACCATATGTTGTTATACGATCTTTATTGAAGTGTAGAGAAAATAGTTTTTATACAAGGAAGTTATACAGCACCATTTTACTACCTGTGTATTGAATAAGTGTCCTCAATGCACGCTTCCTCGACCATGGAGTTATAATCATACTGAGGCGCTATACAGGGAATCAATAAAAATTTTGCCTTCAGAATTTCATACAATAATTGTGTAGGAACAAGTGCTAGACATTATGAGTCTACTTTCATCCATAAAGTACATTCCACTGGTTAACTAAATATGAGTATATTTCCAAAGAAATATTTGGAATTAACGCTATACCGTCTGTAGTTAAGGAGAGGTGGGTCACTATTTTGTACAACACAGATGCACTTAATGGTGTAATGGTATGAGTTGTAATAGCTGTATATTTAAGAAGTCCTGTAATTTACATAAAAATATATACAAAGACAAAATGAACTTAGAATGAAGTTGTATATGTCAAGGAGTATGACAATATCTTATGGGAACCACCTCATATTGTATCTAACGTATCAGTCCTTAAGCAAAGACAAGGTGGGATCATCTTGTATAGTCTTTAAATAAGCCCTGTATGGTAGTACTCCCAGGGATGTGTAGTAATACTCCAGCAGATTGTGCTACCAGCAATACCTATATTTTACTGTTTTAGTAATTAGAGAATTAGAGAACTTATATGTGCATACTCTTATGTATTATTAGTCATACGTCATATCGTCATATCACAGCGTATTATATACGGTAAACTACTACTACTACTACTACTACTACTACTAATAATAATAATAATAATAATAATAATAATAATAATAATAACGAGGACTTTGTATAGCGCCTAATCATTAGACACTTTACAACATATATAATGATATTACTACAGAAAAACAAAAACAAAGAACCTTGAAATTAGAAAAAAAAACCATGCTAAATATATTAAGGTAGGAAACATTATAAGGTCTTTACGTTTGTTCTTGCAGTCGAAATAGGTTAGTTTTAAGAGCATTCTTGAATGGGATCACTGTGTGCTTCAGTCTCAGTTCAGTGGGTAATTCGCTCCATGTTGCTGGGCCTTGGTATTCAACAGAACGTTGTACATATGACTTGTTTTTCATCGCTGAAATAATGTGTGTACGATTGTCAGAAGAAGAGCGTAAGTATCTAACTGGTGTGTACACACGGGTGAGGTCGGATAAGTATGTTGGACTGGAGTCCGTCATTGAAACATAGCACAGAGAACAAATATTGTTTTTGATTCTGGATCGAATGGATATCACGTGTAGGGTACAGATCAGCGGGCAGGTGTGCTATGATCGTGGGACTCGTGGGACTCTAAGGATGGTCCGAGCAGCTGTGTTTTGCACTTTTTAAAGTTTCTGGAATAGATATTGAGACGAACGAGACAATGGAATTACAATAGTCCAATCTTGAAAGTACTAATTAACACACAAGTGTTCTAGTGGCATCAAGTGAAAGATATGTGCGAATTCAGCTGATGTGTCTCAGCTCACGATATGCAGCCTTGCATATATTCACATGTCTGTACAATGTGAGAGCACTGTAACACCCAGGATTCGTACTGACTGTGTAAATTTCAAGTTGGTGTCGCTTATATTTGCTGTTTATGGTAATGGATGTAAATGAGAGAATCTCTTTGTTTAGGTGATCAGAATGGCCTCCATTGTATCATCCTTGATCTTCAGTTGGTTACATGTTATCCATGATTTCACATCAGAATCGCACATCTACACTTTGGATGGTAGCATCAGATGCAGTTGGGTGGCTAGATTTGATTATTTGGGTGTCATCAGCTTACAATTGGTGAGACACTGGATGATGATCTATGGCACTTGAGGGCGGCTGAGTGTATATAATGAAGAGAACGCGTTCTAAGAATAGAGTCTTGTGGAACACCACAACATCCATCAACTAGCTGAAGCGTATTCCATTTGTGGACACAATTTGTGTCATGTTGACCAAGTAGGACTTAAACCGCCTATATATTTACCATCCAACATCGACTACAACTGTCGTGACTTTCCGAACACATCACCAAATTATATTCTCATCACATTCTCGCTCCCATCATTTAGTTACTGCAGTCATCGCGACCAACACCAATAATGCTTTCATCACGTCCAGCATCGATCAACAACTACCAGTGTCATCATGATGTGGTCTCATCATCAACTCCTACCCTCATCATGACTCCCAACTACTTCTGTCATTTCGTCCGACACCCATCAGAAGTTACTGCTGTGATTACATCCAGCACATATGTGCAGCTTATATTGTCATCACGTCCAGTACCCAACATCCCGTTCAACACAAATGAGCAACTACAATACATAAAACACCCATCAGCAACTACTACTGTCTTTACGTCTTGCACCCGTCAGCAACTATTGCTGTCTTCACGTCAACAAATAATACTACCATCACGTCCTTAACACATCTACAACTACTAACCTCTGACCTTCTGCTGTAATAAACTCACGATTCTAATAATACGTAAAAATGGGAACCGGTCTAAAAATTTGGCGAACATGTTGTAGAGTGTATACGGGTTTCGACGGTCATGATTGGCTTATAATGTAAAGTAAATAATAAGCAAATATTTTGAATGCCGATCCGACGTAATATTCTACAGAAGAAATTTCAATCCATTGACTTGACTTTGGAACACTCGTCACTGAAATTAGAACCTCTTTAGGTGAGGAATTCAAGGTACATATTCTAAATAAATATGTGAATTAACAAATGCAGCTGCTCATATTGATTTCTCCATGCAGAAGTTTGCATTGACGAAGTGTCATTTATGAGAAATATCTGTTTCTACACAAGTATTTTGACATTTAAAGATATTTAATGTATATTAACTATTAAGCTGTTTGTGTAGGTTTACAATGAGAGCTGAATCAGTACTTTGAGTCCTATCTACGTTTTGATAAACATTTAAATGGAATAAGTATATTCGTATCACCTCAAATAACCTTGCATTATGGTACCTCTGTATAAACTGTATCCGTACACATTTACTATTAATTACTATTTTTCTGCACATATATTGAAAGTTAACAGTGCATTAATATGAAACAATATTTAGTAAATTTGGTACCTAAATTTGTTTTCCTTTTATAATTTCTCTATTTTCCGTTTAATTTCATCTGATTAGTTTGTAGGGGTTTCGGGTCGGGCTCGGTGAAAATCTCCAATCAGTAATTCGTGTATTGGTCTTTTTTACATTACTTATCGTTTAAATGTTGAATTATTGAACTGATTTCTTATACTTGTTTAACAAACAACTATTTGCTAAATAAAACAAACATACGTTCTGTACCTTTATTATTGTTTGCGTTTTCTTTCGTTCACTATTTGTTTGATATTTTTTGTGAAAATATCACTTATATTTGCACATAAATAAATATGTTAAGACACCCAATCATAGGGACAAGTGGATCAATTAAATTATCAATAAATTAAACAAACAACTCAGAGGCGTAGCTAGGGG
Source organism: Unio pictorum (assembly GCA_030141615.1). Taxonomy (NCBI): domain Eukaryota; kingdom Metazoa; phylum Mollusca; class Bivalvia; order Unionida; family Unionidae; genus Unio; species Unio pictorum. The sequence continues at coordinate 1,692,230 of JARLTB010000096.1, forward strand.
GATACAGGGGGGTACATATGTCCCCGGGCGCCAAGGTACAGGGGCGCCAAAATGAGGCTTACAACGTTACATTATAATAAGTAAACAAGGGTAATAAATCGGACACATGATCGCTGGGGCGCCAATTTTATAGTTAGTCCCCGGGCGCAAAATATCATAGCTACGCCTCTGAAACAACTACATCATGTAATTTATCTATAAATATAATAATATTCAGTACACAAATGACTATTAAACCGTTAAATGCATTGATGTCTTAACTGTCATGAACTTTTTTGCCTCCAAAAATGTTAACTTATTCAGAATATTGTGCAAGAATGCAAAACATGTTTAGCTACATAACGAAATAAAAAACATCATTCATGATGATTAAGATATTTAGGGCATTTTAATATAGGCGTTGCCTTTATCTATACAAACATCTTCATTTCAACGCAATTACAAAGCAGTAAACAAAAAGCAGCACAGGTAATGAAAACGAATATGATTGTTTTTCATAATATAAGTTGCAAATTAATTTTACAAAATACGGAAGTTGTTGCTATGTTATCTTTTCCCCGACTTTTCTATGCATGCACATACACAGTCAGTACCGTAGTCAGTATATTTACTGAGGAGGTAATATCAATCAACTGGAAATGTATATACGAGAATGCGGAATGCAGTATATGCCCATAAAAATGTTAACTTTCAGAACATAAATATTCTCTTCAATGTTTTGAAACTTTTTGTCTTGTCCGCATGTATGGACCTCTTTTGGAAACAAATCTTTTTAAAACAAAAAAAGGCAAATGTCAAGGCACTCAACAATTTACTTGTTTTGCTACGCTGACATTTTAAACATGGGAATTCCCTCTTTCGCCAAATCTTCTTAACTGGTAGTCTAAATCTACATTATGTTGAAATCTGAGTGAAGTGATTGACTACATATACAAAACACGTCAAACATTGGAGAAATGTAAAATATTTAACTGAATAGGGATCGTGACTGTACACGGTAAAAATAGATTCATGGGTTATATTGACTTCCTTGTTGGAAAATTAGAAACAAGTTAAGGCCTTGTATGACTTGAAATGAGGTCATTGAACACAAACTATGTTCGTGTAATTATATTCCAGTTTTAAATTATTAGTCACAACGTGGATTTTTATCATCCATCATAAAACTTTATCTTGCAAACACTCGACGGTCATGATTGGGTACATATAATAGCTCTTGACACATACATTTTCACTATCAGAGTCATACATTTGTCGCTGATTTATTAATTCAAGATGAAAAAATACTTTAACAAATTTAAACTTAAACCAGTCTTTAAACTTGTCGACAAGTAAACTTCCTCTACTTTCGTTAAGAATCCACCCAATGTAGATTTACAGTGTCCACGATTTATTGAACAAACAGAGATTGTGCCAATGTTGTAAAAGCTATCATATATATATCAGATTTTTATTTATTGTAGATGCCGATAGCGATCCTAATAAATCTTCAAACATAAATTATCAAGAGTAAGTTCATTGCGGCAACGCTTACAAATTTGTCTGCGTTAATACTAAGCTAAACAAGCCTTTAAAACCATATGGGTGTAGATTACATTTTAAGATAATGTGCAATAGATATGTTGTTCATCTGGCGTCAGATTCTATCTAATCAACCCTTTTACAATTTGGAGTAATTTTCCATGCGTTGACTCAGGTGGGTTGTGTTGCGACATAAGTCACGTATGAGGTATTGCGCCATACCGTACAAGTCTAATCGTGGAAATGCATTCCTATTTTATTACTAGTCGTATTTAATTTTCAATCTGCAGAAATATTTCACTTTTCACATTTCATCTGCGTAAAACGTTTATTGAAATTATTAAACGACATTAAAAAGTGTTCATATGTCTGTTTGGATTAAGCACTGTTTTGAGATTGCTGTGCATTCATTCAAAGGAGTTCTTGCAAATGGCATTGTGATAGATCACGACTGTAGACACTTCAGTTAATTCACGGTTATTTGTACATCATCATATGCTAGACCAAGAATTCATTTGGAACATTAACTTCGTTTGGATGTGGGAAATAACCTTTGGGATTAATTTTGATTTAGTTAAAAACACCGTTTTTTCCTCTTAATTGTTTATTTTATAACATATATATTTAATTATATTTTACGTTGTGCGTCACTTATTGGTTTTACTTCTATCTTTTACCTATAATGTAACCATAGACTCATAACAAAGACGTCGTGGGAAAAATTGGACAAGATCACTCTAGCAGCAAAGGAAGACTCGTACAACAAGCTGGACGTCACATATGTTTCTGATACCGACTACGTCCACAAGATTAACAATAACTTTGGTTTAAATATCTTCGACAGTATCACGAGTTCTACTTGAAAACAGATGCTATGTTACTGTCTTCTGAAACATTCTCTCTCTCTCTCTCTCTCTCTCTCTCTCTCTCTCTCTCTCTCTCTCTCTCTCTCTCTCTCTCCTTGAACGTGTAAATTTCTTTCAGTGTAAGAAATTCATTCGGCGCGAAATTTAAAATTTACGATATAAATAAGCATTTAAAATCTAAAAAACTAGTGATCCACTATACTCAGCACCTCTGTGTGCAGAAAAAATATGTGGAAACTCAAAAACTGACGCTATATTCACTGGACAATTTCTAACTCAAAATATAGTATAATGAGTGACCAAAATTAAGCCAAAAAATATACCAACGTTCGGTTTATGTTTGCATTCTAAATGTCAGTTCTACATCTCAATGGGTATTAAAAGGGAAAGTTTCCTTACAGTGCTCTTGGAATTATCACCAGCAGAGTTGTATGAGTCACAACGGACAACTGGAGTTTCTAGATAGACAGAAGTTATGACATTTTCATAGAGAAAAGAAATGGACACAGGATGATGGAAACATACAGTTATGTATAAACTAATTAGCTGGTCAGATAAACTAATTAATACAGTTATTAACGAAGCCAGTATCCGACCTCTCTTCCGCATACTGTGTTCTAGCCATGTTACGACTCAGTGGTCTTAAACTAAGAAACAGACAAGAGAGAAAAAATGTTTTTAAAAATATTTTGTTTTCATAAGAATACACCGTGAAATTTAAAACAAGAACAAATTGTGCGATATCCCCTACATATAACTAAAATTTCTCTCACAAAACCCAAACGTAAAGTCTTACGCGTGAATTCCTGTGGCGTTCCGAATGAACTCCAGTATGGAATGTGCTGATGTGTCAGTAGTCTCGAAAGTGCTAATATGCTCGCATTCTTGATGTATTACTAGGATATAAACCAAAATGTCCTTGAATGAACTCACAATACTTTCAAAATAGTGATCTGCTTGAACAAACAGTACATCAAGGAGTATTTTTCTACTTTTAATGAATAGTTTAAATTATTTCTCTAAAATACTGACTGAAACACAACATAAATTGATCCTCTAAAGACTGATATTAATAAATAATTCTGAAGTATAAATATTTGTTTTTAATGAAAAGCTTACACAATAAAATAACTGTGATGAAGACCATTTTCCCATCAAATTCGTAAACAACATGCTTCCTAATTTCTAAACTAGACTTTGAACTAAGACTTTGTAAACACGCTAACCTCCAAGTAATAATGATTTCAAAATAAAATCTAAAATCATGGGCAAGTAATAATGGTGTAATGTATTGTTTATCAAACAACCCCCAAAACCATGCGAGTAGTCAGGTAGGTTTAAATCAGCCTACCTTCAATTACTAGCCAATATCAGCCATACTATACTAATAAACATGGCTAAAAACCTAAACACAACACAAATTAAATATGCATATCAGCCCAAGACACACAAGATACAATACAATGACATTTGGTTCAAACCCGCTGTTTAAAACCAACTTTACTAACTCAACAAGCAAACAAGGAAATAATAAATAAATACATAATGCTCTTTGAGGGCAACACATACATACTAAACAATGTAAAAAAAAACACTGGCACACATGTAATGCAAGATTTATTTGGAAAACATATAACAAACATAATCCTTTACAATACACTGGATCGTTTTAGATACAAGCTGATATAAGTATATTTCATACGTAAATACTTTTAAAAAAAGCTGCAATATAAATTTTCACATTATATATGTGACATGTGATCATAGATATCTCGATTTATCTCTTTTTCAATTGCAATAATTCTTCATCGGCTTGTAAATAACATATGTTTTGGCTGGATAACGTGAGCTTACTTTATGCACAATCGTGATATTTGGAAATTATAGAAACGCTTGCTTACATGATGGAACTGCATCCTGATAATATGTGTTAACCCATTTAAAGTATAGTTATGGCTGATAATATGTGTTAACCCATTTCAAGTATAGTTATGGTTGATAAAATGTGTTAACACATGTAAAGTATATTTATGGCTGATAATATGTGTTTACCTATTTAAAGTATATTTATGGCTGATAATATGTGTTAACGCATTTCAAGTATAGTTATGGCTGATAATATGTGTTAACCCATTTCAAGTATAGTTATGGCTGATAATATGTGTTAACCCATTTAAAGTGTAGTTATGGCTGATAATATGTGTTAACCCATTTAAAGTGTAGTTATGGATGATAATATATGTTAACCAATTTAAAGTATAGTTATGGATGATAATATATGTTAACCTATTTAAAGTATAGTTATGGCTGATAATATGTGTTAACCCATTTGAAGTATATTTATGGCTGATAATATGTTAACCCATTTTAAGTATAGTTATGGCTGATAATATGTGTTAACCCATTTAAAGTATAGTTATGGCTGATAATATGTGTTAACCCATTTCAAGTATAGTTATGGCTGATAAAATGTGTTAACCCATTTCAATTATAGATATGGCTGATAATATGTGTTAACCCATTTAAAGTATAGTTATGGCTGATATTATGTGTTAACCCATTTCATGTATAGTTATGGCTGATAATATGTGTTAACCCATTTCAAGTATAGTTATGTATGATAATATGTGTTAACCTATTTAAAGTATAGCTATCGCTGATAATATGTGTTAACCTATTTCAAGTATATTTATGGCTGATAATATGTGTTAACCCATTTCAAATATATTTATGGCTGATAATATGTGTTAATCCATTTCAAGTATATTTATGGCTGATGATATGTGTTAAACCATTTCAAGTATAGTTATTGCTGATAATATGTGTTAACCCATTTCAAGTATAGTTATGGCTGATAATATGTGTTAACCCATTTCAAGTATAGTTATGGCTGATAATATGTGTTAACCCATTTCAAGTATAGTTATGGCTGATAATATGTGTTAACCCATTTCAAGTATAGTTATGGCTGATAATATGTATTAACCCATTTAAGTATATTTATGGCTGATAATTGTGTTACATTTATATGAGATCATTTCATTTACAAACTGTGATGATGTTCATGTCATCAGATGAAGATTCATTGCTTGATATTTGACATATTTCGATATGGCAGTTATACGAGTTCCTTTTTTACCGTGACTATAGTTGTGTTTATATACTCTCCAGGTCATATTCAACACTAACTTTCAAGCACCAATACAATGATATATAATTGTTCCGGCCTTTGGTAAACAGTTATTGCTCATTCCACAACGATGATTTAATCTGTCCGTATCGTCCTGGATGCTTTCTATGCTAGCCTGTGTATTCAAGCACTGTTATTATTGCACAAAAGATGTTGCCACAACCACAGTTCTCTTTATTATGTAACTTATTATATAATATTCAGAAGCTTACACACAGTTTGTAAAATATATACTCGGTTATTAATGAATGAGGTTTGAGAGGCTATAGATTAAATTCGGACATTACTGATATTACTTTGTTAGAATCTTGAACATGTCCGTCAAGCCACCAGTAAACATCATTAACATTATGTAAACATAAACATTGCTTTAGCAGTCAACCAACAATATCTGAACCTGGGAAACACAGGTGTGCTTCCGATAACCTGGCCTTGTGAAAACAGTGGATGAGTTCACATATGAATTTGTAATTTATATCTATAAATGTCACTATATTTAACTTTATGTCGCTCAGTGGAAGGTGGTAGTCTTTTTTCATTTGACTTTGCATGATATTCAATTGTTGCGCACAAGAACATATATTAGGACAGAAATGTTAGTAAAAGTAATGAGATTTAAATTTTCTCTAAATTGTATTAAAAATAATTTGTCATGTTCTACTAAAATATATTGAGATTGATTTCGTTTAATTATATATATCACAACTATATACCATTATTATAAAGATCAGGCCCTTATGAACTAAAACAAAAATCGCTAGCACCGGAACGGTTTATCAAGTCAGTTGTGTAATAAATTAATGTTTGAAGAACAGGGTTGTGACTCTAAAACAATTCAACGAACACGAACAAATACTATTTTATTTGTTTAAGTGATCCAGTAAAATAAATTGATATGCCTACTAGACATTTTGTAACTACATGTGTTGGTTATCTGTATAATTGAAGGAGATGTAGCCAGAGAGCTAGCAGTACATAAACTGATTATCCGTTTCAATTAGTTGATACCAGCAGTACAACTAAAGCGCTAAGCAGATATTATAAACCATGGAGTAATCGCAGAAGGAATTATCTTGGATCTTGGGGTCAGCAAACGTACACTCGGTATGTTTTGGAGGTTACGGACAAATAAATATTAGATATACCTCGTGATTAATTAAGAAGGCTGGTGTAGCTAATTGACTGATTAATAAGTACTTAGTCACCGTCGGTAGCCTGTAAATACGATGAAGCCTCACTTTGCGATTTAGGCGATCCACAAGAGCTGGATGTATAACCATATTTGGCATGACCTTAGAGAGTATAAAGAGCAGTGATATTAGAACGAACCAGCCGTTTTGTCGCAACTCAAAAGAGACTGGTATAATTACATGTAAGATACCGTTTTCGTACAATTTTCAATACAATATAGGAATTTTTTGTGTTAAGATATTAATCTAACATTGGAGTATTTTAATATATCTTTACCATTCTTGAATATAATGTATTGTAAGGTCTAACTGTTGTGAAACTTATATTTAATTGTTCTTATATTCTTGAATATAGTAAAATACGACGTTCGCTACCAACTTCATACTCAATAATAGTTAATTCAGAAACAAAATACTTTTAAAATGAATGAGTTTAATATGTTGGCATTTTAGATTAAATTCAGTAAAATATATTTCTACTAAATGATTGCAGTATTAGTCTAAAATATTGAATTTTAGATTCTTTAGCTACCGTGAATTTATCCGATATTAAACTACCTGTATTATATTCAAAAAAGCAGAAATCTGTAATTTAAGTTTATGTAGACTGATATTTGAATGTAATTTCATATATTGAGTGTCTGAATAAAAGAACTGTTTCGTCGGAACTCAAAAGAGACTTTTATCGTTACAGCATCATTGGACATCTCGCATTGCCGATTTCCCCACGATGTAGTACCGCTGTTATGGGAAATGTTTTTTTTATATAAACTCTTAACAATGCTGTTTTCCATGACCAGAGGGAAGGAGAGGAAAGAGAGTTCAGGCTCTCTTCAAAAAGAAAGTTGTCACTCAAAACGGTGTAGATACGGTTACATCTTGGGTAATTGGCAATGCGAGAGGTCCAGGTAAATATCAGTTGATTTTTATCAATCTGACGTGGAACTAACTTTGTGCGCAGAAACACATAGCACAGCATAACATGTACGTTAAACAGCTACCACTACCGTATGAAAACTTCTAATTCACTGTGTCACAAACTTTAGGTAGCCAACGTATATGAGTATAAAATTAAAAAAGAATATTTGCTTGAAACAAGTGAAGAACGGATACATTTCATTTTATGGGTGAAAAACGCTAGTATTTTTACTCATGGCTTTGCCACTTGTGAAAATACTCAGTTTTTCGTCCACTCGATCAAATATATCCGTTTATTCCCTCGTTTTAAGCAAATATTCTCTATATATTCCTTAAACTGTGAGGAGGAAATCCAAGCCTGCTTGGAAGAATTGAACATAACTGACCCTATGGCGTTCTTAGATTCATGTTTTTGGATTCAACAATCAACACAACATGTGTTAGTAGAAATGCAATCGGAACTTAAAAGGACCCTTTGTATGTCATTATTACCACTGGAAACTCAAAGACAGCGAAAACATCACTGTATTGATGTGGAGTCGTTTGGCGATATACAGTCAAAATGGATAGAAGCAGGCTACCATTTCAAACTCTATTTAGAATTTTCGAATGACTTATATAGTAATTTATTTTACATCAATTAGCAAATAGTCGTTGGGATATCCTCTGGATATCCAATCTATCTTATGTGAGTGGAATGTGGAAACTGACCTGTACTGTAAACCAGCTTACTCTTATCAAACTCTGTACACGACCGGTTGCCACCAAGAAAAATAATAACACTTCTTACTCACTGTACATACGGTCGGAAAACGATGCATCTGCTCCATTCTGGTCACCCATGTCTGCTTTTATAAACCTCAGTTGAATAAATTCCTAAGTATAAACATCTGACTTCAAGTTCTTGAAAATTTGATCTTAAATGTGAAAGTAAATCAACATTTTGTTTTATAAATGTCGATTAGAGATTTCGAGAAGGCCGAACGAATAAACTGCAAAAACCTTATATGCAGAATATTAAGAAATATTTGCAGCTTCTTAGGAAATATTTTGCTTAATAAATGCCTGCTTTATCAATACGTGCATTTGATGCTACTTGGGCTGCGTAATGCATGATGATCCAATTTTTAATGCAAATCATAAAAATATATTTATTTCATCATTAAGCTACATGATAACTTACATATTTTTCTTGATGAATTATATTATTAATATTTCGATATGAAAATTGAAGTGAACATTTAATTAAATAATGGTAAAATGAGTGTCCTTGATAACCTATTTAATGAATATTTGGTATATCGCAAGGATGGCCATCAGTCACATCTACACTGTATTTAAAATGTTAGTTTCAGTGATGGTTGCTTCCCAGACATGTGATCTGAGTGTATTGTTATACATAATCATAACAACAAATTTGTAAATAACGTAGTAATGTACAGCTTTATCATCTTAAGAGTGATATGGCTAAACTGTGTGCTAGGAATTTAAATAACAGGCTTGTTAATTGAGATAATATTAATAATAATGAAGACTTTGTATAGCGCTTAGTCTATAGAAGCTCTAAGCGCTTTACAACATTAGAAAACAACTATAATATAAAACATATATAATGATCTGTTTGCAAACATAACACACTGAAATTGGAAAACATAAAGAATGCTGAAAATATTTTAGGTAGAAAACATGATTAGGTCTTTTAGTTTGTTCCTGCAGTCGATATAGGTGGGTTTTAAGAGCACTCGTTAATGGGATCAATGTGTCTCTGTATATAAGTTCAGTGGGGAATTTGGTCCACATTGCTTGGCCCTGGTATGCAAAAGAACATTGTCTATATGAGTTTGTTTCATAGTGGGAATAAAGAGTGTACGAATGTCGGAAGATGAGCATACGTATCTTGCTGGTGTGTACAGTTTAGTGAGGCCAGAGAGGTTATGTTAGACTGGAGTCAGTCAGTGAAACGTAGCACAGAGAACACATTTTCTGTTTGATTTTGGATTACATGGATAGCCAGTGTAGGGTATAGATAAGCGGGGAGGTGTGCTCTAATCGTGATACTCTAAGGATTATCCAAGCAGCTGTGTTTTGAACTTTTTGAAGTTTTTGGAGTAGATATTGAGACGAACTATATAGAATTGAGTTACAATAGTCCAGTCTTGAAATTACTAATAAACACACGAGTGTTTGAGTGGCATCAACTAAAAGATATTTGCGAACAGAACTGATGCATCGCCGCTCAAGATATGCAGCATTGCATATGTGCATGACATTATACTAAACAATATCACAACAATCAGACGCATATCGTTACATTACAATCCATACAAAGTACACAAATATTCAAATGTCCATGCTCCGATATATTCGTGCGTCCGTAGTAATTAATATTACATATTTCAACCATTTTCCAAACTCAAAATTCAATCATTTGTACATTTTAACATAACACATTAATTATTGTACTGGTGTATTCTCTACGTAAGACTCACGCCCATTTATCACGTATGCATGTAAATAAAACACTACAAAGATAACTCTACATACTAAACAATGCTATTAATTACGAATACATACTACAAATAATTACAATTACGATGCCGTAATATTCTGCAAAAATCGAGCAAATACCTTACTGACCTTTTCGAAGGTTTGTCTTTCCCTTTAATCTGCTTACTTTGATTGGCTGTCTCGGAGTAACCCTGTTTGCTCAGCAATCTATCTAGGAGACTACTAAAACAAAAATTTCTAAATTATAAGCACATCGACTATCTCAATTCCGATTGGATGTCGCTGTGAACCGATCCAATAAAACATAGCGGACAATGTCCTTGTCGCTGTTTGTCCACGAGGTAACGGATGAGAACACGCCCCGTTCACCAGCGAGCTTATATTGATCTCTGGAAAAACCTTTAAGTTGTAAGTGTTATATGGAAAGGCTATGTCCATTTGGCAAGATCTATCGCCAGTGTCGATTCAAGATTACGCTCTCTGGCGGGTCACGGTAACCTTGCGTAAGGGATTAACTCTAGCTCGTTTAGACATCAAACACATGGCAACAACAATTATATATGCCTTAATACCTGGGCTTAGCAAACGTGAAATACTCTTTAGGACTTTATTCACTATAATGTAAGTATTTTACGTTTTCACTTTGGATGTTTGGAAATAAATTATTCGTTGAATTTAACAACAATTGTTGGTTTTCACTCTTTTCTGTTACTTACTTGGAGACGATGGATTCGTAAGAATATAATTGATGACATTCATATTAAAATCAACATGGATACCATTTAAAAGGGCTGCATTTATGCATCCACACGCTACATACAACATGTTACAAATGACCAAACTAGTCCGTAAACGCAACTGCAGTAATCTTTACAAGCATCTCTTCGTCCTTCAAACCCCTCCGTTTATTTAAATATAGCATAACCTTTCTTCAACATATTGATTTCATGTAATGATCTTTTTTATTCTCTTTTTGTAAATTTTTTAACCTTTTCGTATGTTAGAATTGTACGCGATCAAATGAATCGCTTCCTGGTTTGTCTTATTATCATCGATGATATCGATTATAATGAAATCAAAAACTGCTGGATTTATAAAATGGTAGCAATTCATATTTCAACATGATTCTAAACTCTTGAGTTATATCAACGTCTCGTAAAACTCTTTAGGCTCGAATAAACAGTAACATAGAAAGAGTGAAAATAACAAGCTTGTAAAAACTTAATAAATAATTTTTTGAGCACAAATATTTTAAAGAAAAGAAAAATAAATATACAGTTTTAAGAATCAATTCCAAAATTAATCCAAAAATAATTCAAAATAGTATCCACTAGAGAAATTGCAAATGTCCTGTTAATAAAATATCCAAATAATTCCAAGTTCGAATCCCAGCGAAGTATCCAAGATGGAAGACGATGTCACTTGATGAAGTCAGTTCTTGTTAATAAAATTCTATGAGCACAATTATTTTCCAGATAAATAACAAAATAAATCCTCTTGAATCCAAACGAATTGGAATAACCAATACAAGGTAACTCAAAACGACACAACTTAATATTCTAACAGCCCAATTTCTACTCAATAGCTCGCTCCAAAACATATTTATATAGCTGTTTTTACGTAAAAAAGAAAGGGGTCACGTGATCTTCTTGAAACTTTCAGAACAAATTTACGTTCAAAAACTCACGTACCCAGCGTATCACCCAACTAAAAATAGAAAGATGTTTATACAAAGCTCCATATCCTTGAAACCAACCAATCATTTTAAAAGCTTGTTTACAACTCTGACGCCAGATCAGAAATGAGGTCAACACCTGGTGTTTATTCTGTAAAGTAGAGGTCCCCCCCCAATGAACGAATCTTTAAACTTAAAATGCCAAATTTGAATCTAACAAACAAACAATAAAAACAAATATAAATGACTGATATCAAATATACGTAACAGTAAGCATTAAATCGGAAGTCTTTATTTACAAACCTTAAAAAGACTTCAGCAGTGCTAACCTCTTCCAACTTTTAAACCTGATAATTCTTGTTATACTTTATTGTAGCATATTACTATTGTTCAATCTCTTTCATAAAATCATGTTTTAACTTATTTTTGTTTGGAACTTTAAACAAACACCATTACCTTTCGCTTATGTTCAGCGCCGGTGCAAGGCATTTTGTGCCCTAGGCGAGATCAGATATATGGTGCTCCACTTTCCACTCACACCCTCCCCCACCCGCCCGTCATGAAATAAACCCTTAGCCCAGCGCCCTAGGCGATTGCCTAGTTCACCTAGCGGAAGCGTCGGCCCCGCTTATGCTGCATATTTGGACAAAGAGAATGGTATGAAACAGGCAGGCCATTTTACTATTTTCTCCCATTAATATCTAAGAAAGAGACAACTAATTTGCAGATGTGCATCTGGTATATTGTGACTTACTGTGGTTAAGCCCTTAACTATTTTTTTAAGCTGCTAACGCTCACTTTAGAATAAACTTATATTGCTTTCTTATCATGAGTTTCAATTTAGAGCTTTCATAATATTTTTCAGGAAGATGGCTTGGCTTGTAAGAGAATAATTGTAAATTCGTTTCATACAATCAAACTAATTAGCTTTACAATTTACCTTACATTAGTACTTATTTTAGTACGTATTCTCAAGCGTGTGTTGCAAAAGGTGAGGGCGATCAGTTTACTGATGCTTGCAAAATAGCTTTAATAATGTAATATCTTAATTTGCCATTTATTAGTTATTACATAAGCATACGTTCTATAATGTTGCCACCTAAAACTTAATTCGCAATTCCTCGTGGTGGTTCTGATTTTTCTGATCCTGACTAATAAGATAAAATATATCAACGTGAAAGTGACTGCATAATTGAAACCAGTTAAAATATTAAAAAGGACATGTACTACTGTGAAGAGGCAAATTTCAGTCGATCTATTAATTAAACATTTGTTGTGGCCATTGAACCATTAGTTAGATTCATGGAGACACGCTGTGTCAAAGGGGTGGGGGGGTCTGTAGAGTCTAGTGCGACCGTTGTACTAATTAAACTGTGTTTACTCAGCAGCCAGACTGACTACTAGCGACATTTTAAAGTTTCATTTTTCACGAAAAGTGTCAGAGTTGAGAAAATGCAGAAATTCTGTTACTTAAAAACAAGCATGTCATATTGACCATGACACAAGCGACGTTTAGAGAAAAGCTGGAGAAAATACATTTTATTCTGACTGGTCACGGTTAAATAAAGGGTGTGCTTTCACACGAAAATTCGTAGGATATAAAATCGCACTAGCTAAATTAGAAGTTAGTCTTAAAATTGCTATGTGAGAGAGAACCAGGGGTAGAATTATTTAGTAAGGACTCTGGACGTTATTTGAGAGAAACAAGTCCGTTAAGAAATCGTGGTCCAGAAAGAAACGCCAAACTAAGGGAGGAACACACCAAAAACACAAAGGTATTGTCACAATTCCATGTATATTGTTTATGCAATTTATATGATGTTTGCTTAGTTTACAGGTCTGCATGGTTTCATTTGATACATTGGATAATTGATTTCATTTGATACATTTGTATACAAATGTGCTTTTGAATTATGAATTGGAATTCTTACCTTAATTCTTAGTTAAGAATGACGTAGTGTTCATTTATGTCGTAAAACACTATGCTGAGTTATGAATAGGAAGTGTTACGTTAATTCTTGAATTTATCATCTTGTTTGCATAATGATTATGTTCTTAGATTATGTTCTAAGAATTTAATGTATTACATTAGTTAATGGGTTACGAGAATACATGTGAATTCACCGAATTTTGATTTCATAGATGATTTAGCGACATTGTATTCAATTTATGTGCTGTTTAAATTATGGGACCCGAATTCAAAGCCTCGATTCGCAATGTGTGTAATTACAGTCATCTGAGGACATGTGTAGTTAATTACGAGCCGTAAAGTTGTTATCACTGATAGAAATATCTGATTTTTCGAACCAGGAATAATGGAAAGTCTCAACTGTAACGATTGTAACGAATGACTTAGGATTGTTTTAATATTCTTTTGATAGGAAGACAATAGCTTTATGGGAAGATCGTGAAGTTACGTGAATAGCGACGTAAACTTTGGAAGGGGAATTGGGAGACGGAATTTGCAGTGAACGCATGATACAGTGGACAAGTCCGAAGTCGAGCGGAAACATCCACGCGTGCAGAGTATCTAGATAGTGGACGAGACAGGGTCTTCTAGAACAACATTGAATTGAACAGTGAACGAGGATCAAGGGATAGCAGGTTATGAATATCGAACAAGGCATTGACCTCGATTCTACCACTCGATCCTATGATGATTTAAACTATAAGTAATAGAACGGCTAATTTGTTTAAATCTATTTCAGATCTTCTTGTAATTCGGTGAAAGTTGTATTTCTAAACAGCGTGTATTCCTAAAAAAGGAAGTTTCATAATTGTGTATGTAATTGATTAAATTGTTTGTTTATCTTTACGGGGCTCGTAGTTGTTTGTTCAATATACCTGCTCAGTTTACTCTATCAATTCTCATACTCGAACCAGGCAATTATATCGAGGGCGGTCATCTCTAGATAACGAGTATCAAAAGGGAGTGGGTTATAGTTATTATTATTACATGTTGTACAATACCCCTTGACAAAGTGGGACTTAACACTTACCCTTTGACAAGTGGGGCTTATTCAATATTATACGAATAACGCTCATAACTCGCGAGTAACGTCTAAGAAAGACAATGAAGAAAATAGCAATCGTGTTTAAATGGATCAGAATATATATTTTGCAAAATGTTAAATCAAATGGTCAGATTAATTCTTGTTGTGCGATCATTGTTTTCGTGTGATATATGACCACTTTGTTATTCAAAATTAGCAGTTTCACCAGATTGTCAGGTAAACAGTTTCTTTGATCAAGTAATTTTGTAACAAAAAAGTAGACATGCCTACGATTAAATAGTTGTCGGACATATATGTTTATCGACCATATAATTACATGACCTTCCCCCTAAACTTTGATCTTGACCACTGATCCTCAATAGTCTACTAAATAAACATGTCAGTAGCCTAAACAGTGTATGAAAATTACGATCTACCTTTGCAATTGGCCTTCAAATTATTAGGACAACTTGACAGCTGATTTTCAGAATTGTGAGAAAAGTAGCAGGAGGAGTTTTTAAAAGTTCTATTTAAACAACATGAGACATGGAACCTAAATACTGTACACAAAAAATCTAGGTTGCTTGACCTGAACAACTGATCATTCATTCTGAGCCAGCTGTTGTCCTGCATTGATAACCTTCTCTTTGTAGTAAATTTGGCCAAGTACAAAGCCGTATTCTTAAGAAATATTTATTTGTTAACATATATAATTTCACACTGTAATATTAATATTAAATATATATTATAATAATAATAATCTTCGTTTTGTCCTTTCATTTCAAATTAAACAGCGGCTAAGATGAACAATTCGCACGAATCTTGGTAAATCAATGTTCTTATTTAGCAACAAAAATGCTCCTATTCTCTGTTATAAAAAGGTATCATTCACGATTTTTTCTGCGTTATATTTGATATGCCGTGGAAGAAATGTTTCCGCCAGTCGAGTGACGAGAATTCATAGATGTGTCTCGGAGGTCTTTTACGATTTTTGTTCTAAATATATTTTTCTGCTTTTGTTAAATCTTCTTTAGGAGTGTGTTAGTCCATGGAGAAATTCTTTATTTGCGCCTAAAAGATACATCTTTCAAAACATTATACTCTAGAGTCTCAGTTGTTTTTAAGATAGGCGTAATTATACGAAAAGTTGCTTTCTAACAGAACTCCCATCACTTACGTCCTCCTTCTCAAGCGACTCGTCGGTACACATGATGTATCTGTTACATTTCATTGGAAAATTGTTTCTGAAAATATAGTTTCATGGCGACGTTTCTTCTGGGGATACAATACATTGCCCAATAAATCTTTTATTCTAGGATTGGCACTCTCAAAATGAGGCTTTCTGACAGGAAAGAAATCAGAATGTAACAATTTCAGAGAACATGATATAAATGTTCTTGCCTTCATCGTTAGCATTTATTGCGAAAACAATTGATCGGTGTTGTAAATCTCGTTTTAATGTGTTGTATTCGAAGTTCCACCAAGAAACAAAAACAGACTTGACAAAATCTGATAATGTTTTGACGTTTTGAAAAAAATCCATTTTACAACGATAAACAATCTTATGGTTGTTGCTCAGTATCATTCGAGTAGTTTTCTCCAGTGCGTCATCCAACTGGTTGTTGTAAATAGCTGAAATCGTATCAACGAGAGGAAGAACATTGTAATCAAATCCTGCTGAAATTTTCATGAAATATATGCTCATCTGGAGTTTCGTTGACGATGGCATTTTGGATCGCAAATGAACAAATCAGCCTTGTACAACTGTTCTTAGATTTGTTCTCCTAATATTTCGAGGAGGTAAATTGTTGTATCTTTAACCAATTTCTTTATTTGAGTGGGGTGAATTATTTCTAAAGCCGCTTCCCAATAAGCATCCTGAACTAACTGAATTAACTGGGGTACGTTGATTTTGAAACAACAAAATATATTGTTGGGACACACGTACATAGACTTGTCACCGGGTAACTTTAATAAAATTGGTTATTCATAGTTTGATAATTTCTGTCTTAGAGGAGACACTTATTGTCAATGGGTGATATCCCATAGCGGATTCCACCAAATGGCTGCTGCTACGATGTTAAGAGGAATAGTGACTGGCGATGGCAAAGCTACTGTTGTTACTGTCGGTATATATGAACGAAGCATTTGATAAGAAAATAACAAATATATATATATATTGAATAAAATATTCCATTGTTGTTTATCTCCTTATTGCAAACTCAAATTTCTCTACACCGCTCGAATGACAAAATATGCCACAAAGATTTCGCATTAAAAGACGATTTGAAGTTTTGGTACACGGTCTCTATGTCATTACAAAGATGGTTGATTTTGTTGTTATTAGAGAGATAGTTCTGAGACGCTAATACAGTTGTTTTAGTAAGACAGTAGCTTCTACTTCCTCTTGTAGTCGATGACAGTTGTACCGGCAATCCAAAAATCTAAAGTATGTGGATTTTATTTCTAACGAACATTCAGTTCTTTAAGTTGATTTTTCAACTCTGTGTTTTTTTCGATCGATGTCCTAAACAAAATTACTGTCATAACTATTGCAGACTCATTGTTATTTTTTTTAATTTATGGTAACATATATGAATAAGCACATAATGATTCGAAATATTACAAGGCTTCCATATCGATATGTAAATTAATATGTTTATGATGACTATGGAATACGTCATACCAAATATCGATCACCACAACGAATTTGGGTATATCAGAGTAAAATGCAAGGATCAATTTACAAGTAATTATTATATAATTATATTTTACTTTTCAAAATGTATGTTGTGTTGAGTGGAAGAACAAATGGATGTAAGGGTTGACGTCCTGCATTTTTACAATACGGCAAAGTTGAACTTTAAAACATCTTTATGATACGTGTTGCCCTTACTGGCTCCTTCAACAATGCAGTTCAGTGAATTAATATGCTGTTTAAATAAATAAAGATATATACACAAGAGGCATGACTTACAATGATTCTGATTTAGTAAAATAATTCAAATGTAGTTTAAAGTTTGGGCAATTTTTGAACCTATTTACTTCCTTCTCTTCTTTCTTACTCTATGTACTAAACACTTACTAGCTGAACTCAGTGCGTCATCATAACATTAAACACAGATATATACAGGATAACTACTGTAAATAAATAATTTCTATATACCACACAATGCTCCGGATGTTCACCAAAGAATAGTTATGTTCAGATGAAAATTACTTCATTAAGTACATCTACCATATCTAAAGTCTGCTGGTTCTGCCAGATCGTAATCAGACCTAACAGCAGTCTTCAGTGACATCATTGTTCTCTTCAGTTCCAGATTTTTGCTTGTTATCCTTCAGAACAACATTGTAATGTTGGACATTGCACCTGGGCGTGTCATATATGTCACCAACCTTAAACTCGATATAATTATCAGGCAAAGATACAGCCTTGATGTCTTGTAGTGGGTGATCTTCTGAAGATACTCCAGAATTCATATTGCATATAGGCCATCCCTCACTTTCAACATCAAGTGATTGAATATCTTTAAATATCTGAGAACTCTCCTCAGATTTAGCTATGGTGCGTACACTTACCGCATGTCCGTTTCTGGGTGGGTTCGTAGTTGTATCAAGATCAATGTGGTTATATGTATCCTCTTCGATACTACTTGATGGTCTTTTCTTCGTCTTCTCAAAATGGTTGTCCACATGGGAGTAGTTTTCAGCAACAAGAGGTTCATTAGAGCCAGCTGTCTTGTTCGTGTTATCATTGTTCCTAGGTTCGTGTCGTATAAATTGACAATGGGAATAGTCATTAGTAGATATTGCAGAGGCAGGTGTCGATTGACTTGATACATATGAATACGTATCATCAATTTTCTTTACTTCTATTGCCGATACTCTGTCATAGTTAGCCATCTTTACAGCATATTTTTTCTCAAACTCTAATCTGTCATAGTCATCAGTAGCACATTGTCCTACAGTCTTCTTTTCGTCTTTAGCAATTGTGGTACCATCGTTCTTATTCTTAACAGGCCTGGAATAAGATTCGATAATTTCGTCATTTATCTTGTCGTAATTTGAGCTGTCAACAGCTTTACAGTCTTGACCTGAACCGCCACAATTCATGCTTCTGTGATTTATCAGCTCATAGGGTAGTTGAGTTTTGGGTGCGTCTTCTTGCGGAGATTTCTTACATCGTCTGTTGGGATAAATAGGGTATTAAAAGATTTATTATAACATACAAATTATGTTTCATGTCATAATTACTTATTTTAGTGTCTTACTGACCATGTAAGTTTAAGTCACTGTACCATTAAAATTTTCACCGTCTCCGTTGTTTACTTGTGGCTTCTTTTATTCTTTTGGGATGTTGTTGGGGGATGGGGGATCGATTTTGTTTTCTTCAGAATTGATTTCTTCAAACATAAAATACTGATGTTGATTCAAATGTTACTAAACACTTATTTCGTTTCGATCGAAAAACACAGTTGGATACAGTTTCCTTGTCCTATCTAATTTCAACAAATGCTTTAGTGACAACTTAGAATGTGTGTGATAACTAGTTAATTTATTTATATCAACTTAATTGATATGAGAGAGAGAGAGAGACAGAGACAGAGAGAGACAGAGAGACAGAGAGAGACAGAGATGAAGTGAATCAAGCCTGAAACCAATACGTTGTACAAGTTATACGCACGACATAGATTGGATAATGCAATCAGAACAAATGTTGTTGTTGTTATTATTATTGTTGTTGTAGGGTTCAAATCTATTTATAAGCATAAAATATGCTATACATGGCGGCTAGTATGAATGGTGTGTGGAGGAATTACCCCGTAAAACACTTAAAAGCTCATCCACGCACGAGAAGCTACAGGTAAGCTTTCTCGCATACCCACATTGACCGAACCCGAGACTCAGACGCCGCAGACAGATGTGAGATGACAGTGATCCGTAACGGTGAGCGCTTTAACTCGGCCACTCGGGGACCCCAGAACAAATGTAAAATTAACTATACGATGTGTATTTCAAATTCTTCGACTCCAGTGTAAATGTAAAAAAGATAAACTTCTCTTAAACAAAGTCGAAGTTGACCTAACTTTTCTTATTTCATGAGATAAATATAGCACCTTGTATTACCTGTATCTAAAATGTGAGTGGTTACTTCACATATTTTGACTTGATCTGGCACAATAATATAATCAAGAAGTGGAATGTTTCTACCAGTTTTCCAGTGATAACTCGAGATGTGCGTCATTTACTCTGTTTAAAACTTATCGTGTGTGTGTGTGTGTGTGTGTATATATATATATATATATATATATATATATATATATATATATATATATATATATATATATATATATATATATATGTGTGTGTGTGTTTTCACGGGAATACACTAAAATTCATTTCTTACCTCCTATGCAATATGAAAACTATAACCAGTATTGCAGATAACACATGTACTGCCCCAACCACGACCAAAACGATGATGAGACGTTCGGGATTTTCTTCTCCATCTAAAAAAAACAATGATTAAACATAATCTATTGAAATACACTGTAGATTAAATATTATCATATTAAGGTGAAATATTGATACTCACAGTCAAGAAGAAAGGACCTTCTTGCAAGTAAACTATGTAAATTAAATGGAAGCTAAGACAGAATGCTTTCTCTCGCCGGATATATACAAACTTCATCATATTTCTGTGTTTATGTTTTATGTTGTTCATGTTTATCTTGTACAGCAAATTTAGGTTTGGACAACACTGTTTATTAAAGATCGAGTTTTGAGACAGTTATGGAGCTCGCAAGTGTGGACACTATACGGTACACATGAGATGTGATTGGTCATTATTGTTACAATATAATTTTGTTGGGTTTTATTACATCTTGCATTTTGCGCAAAACAGTGCTTCATACATTGACATTTCATGTTATTAAAAAGCAAAGTTACATGTATTTGTTATTAAAAAGCAAAGTTACATGTATTTGATATTAAAAAGCAAAGTTACATGTATTTGATATTAAAAAGCAAAGTTACATGTATTTGATATAAAAAAGCAAAGTTACATGTATTTGATCAGTTATATAGTGCGATATGAAATTCGGACTCTTAAATATTGATAAACATCTTAACGTACTAGTTTAGGACTTTTGTTGAAAATCCAGTACCCGGAAAGGGAATGTGAAACAAAGCATAACAAATTAAATTAAGAGTGTAATTAAGGTTAAATGTGAGCAGCGAACTATATAATAAGTATTAATATGGCTAAAAAGGTTGATATGTTTCCTTTAATTGTCTTAAATACTATGTTATTTATTAAGTATTGTTAGTTAAGCAATTGTATAGATTATGTGTATTACTATAAATTAAGAGAAAGATCATATTAAGACAAACGAGCAGTATGTCATGTCGAAATGTGTAACATTCTTGCTAAACATTAACACTTTCATATGTCTCACAATCTTTAGAATACAAGAGGTATTTAAATCTTATATCATTCTGATATACATGTTGAGTTGTAAATAGTTAGAAGACAATATACTTAATAAATTAATTAATTTCTTAACACTTGTATTCGAATAGTATAATATAGATCTAGTAAGCTTATAAATTAAAACAAAAAAAAAATGATAAAAGAGATTTATCATCAATATCCGTATCATTAAATGAAGTTGATGTTAAATCAGTACTTGATTGCTTGTCTGAAGAAAGAATCTTGCTTGTTGACAAATACGCAGTTGATCTCAGAATTGTGCTGGATGTATATGCTGATGTTCCAGTTTGCCTTGCTGTTGTACTAGTACCTAAAATGTATATAGCTATGGATCATCATGCATGAAAATTTTATGTTACCAATGTGGATTGTGTTCTCGGGGGCCACGGGTAGTTTATTCGTCGCGGATCACTGCTATCTCACCTGTGTCTACGTGGGTTCTAGTCTAGGGCTCGGTCAATGTGGGTATGAGAGAAAGCTTGCCAGTAGCTTTAAGTTGGTCGATGGTTCTTTCATAGATTCCCCAGGTTCCTCCTCCACCACTTATACTGGCCGACATATAACTAAAAATGGTGTTAAACCATACAACAAAATTTCAATTTAGGCATTGTTGCACTGGTAATCATTTTTCAATATTTAACAAGTATATTTCTGTTATAAAAGTTTCAACTGAATACTATTTTTCTACGTTATGCTACTACTACTACTACTACTACTACTACTACTACTACTACTACTAATAATAATAATAATAATAATAATAGTTTTATTATTATCATCAATATTATTAACATAGTAGTAGTAGTACTATAATAAAAATAATACTTTGGAGTTAGTATCGGCCCATTTCAAAACCAATTTATCATAATGCTGCATTAGAAATCAGACGTGATCTTCAAAAGCTACGTAATAGTGGTAATTAGCACAAACTGAAATTTGATTACTTGATTCCGAGGTCCCTGAGTGGCCGAGTGGTCTAAAGCACTGTCCGTTACGGATCACTGCCATCTCACCTCTGTCTGCGTCGGTTCGAGTCTAAGATTCGGCTAATGTAGTTATGTGAGAAAGCTTGCCAGTATCTTCTCGTGGGTCGGTGGCTCTTTCTGGTGGTTTTCTGGGTTCTTCCTTCGCCTATAATACTGGCCGCCATGTATAGCCTATATTGTGCTGAAAAATGGCTTTCAACCATAAAAAAACCAAACAACTTGATTCCGAATAATTTTAGATCAAGACACTTTTACCTTCCGCATAGTCCATTGTTTCCGATCATTCAACACAGATTGGGCATATTTCTGAATAGAGTTTGTTTGTTTGATTTGTTTGGTTGATTAGGATTTGTAACGTAGCTTTAACAATTTTTCAGTCATATCGCTACGATGTCTGCTGTGAGGCTTTTTGTTTGTTTGTTTGTTTGATTATGATTTTTAACGTAGCTTTAACAATTTTTCAGTCATATCGCTACGATGTCTGCATTGAGGCAGTTTATAGTGATGTCTAGCACTGAGACATCATGCCGCAGACATGTAGCATGATGTCTCACCCAGTCACATTATCCTGACACCAGGCCGACCAGTCCTAACACTAACCTCTTAATGCTGAGCGTCAAGCGAGGCAGCTGTTAGTACCATTTTTGTAAGTCTTTGGTATGACTCGGCCGGGGATCGAACAGACGACCTCCCGCTTCCGGGGCGGACGCTCTAACCACTAGGCCACCGGACCGGTATCTGAATGAAGAGATTTGTATTTAAATACTTTGGCTGCTAAATACTTCGAATATATTAGAGTTAGAAAGGATTTCCTACAAAACATTTTATAAAGTGAACCCCATCAAAATCACATTTGCTTTCTTCACCCTTTACACCAATATCCAGTATGGGCATGGTATAGCTTTTTGTAGTTTTATGATCCGGATCGAAACCGACTGTTAGAAAAGATTATTAATTTACAAAACGTTTGTTTAAAAAAAAATCACCATTTTATTTATTTTTGTAAAATTATTTCCAAAGAAAGAGTACATCTTTTGGCAAACGTGTTTTGTCCACCTTATGAGAACACACACACACACACACACACACACACACACATATATATATATATATATATATATATATATATATATATATATATATATATAATCTGAATTTAAATCATCTCTTAAGACTTGTATGCAAATATGACAAAATCAATCAATTAAGCCTATGAACAAAGACGATGTCGATGTCACCATATTGCTGGCTATAGTTTTTGGCCTTGGTTTTGTTGTAATTGGACCTTCAATATAGAAAGCAAGGAGATTTATATTACTGATCAACATTTTTTTTTCATTTCTGATGCATTTTTAGCCATATTTAAATGTTTCCATCAACATAAGTACGAAAGACATTATTAACGTGAAGAGACGCCAAATGCCTCGTCTTAACATTGCTCATTTAATCGCAGAAATCAATATTCTTAAAAGTTTGACTTCAGATAGTATTGCTTCCATGGGCCTCAAAGTTATTTATTCTTGATTATATTGTTTCAATTTTATGAATAGCATGCAAGAAATTTAATATGTAATATTTACCGTAACGAACTATTCATTAACCAGTCAAATCATATTGTGACCGATTGCTCTTCACAGATGACATGCTTAATAAAATTGACATGATTTAAATTATAGAATGAAACGAGAAACCAAACGATGCTTGCAAACTTCTGCAGTGTCCCTTTACCGCATTCACACTGAACATTGAGCTGTTTTGTTTATTACAACTCTATAGTCTTACGTAACAAGAAACAGCATAACCAACACGTTTTATAGAATTGAAAATGTAATGTATGTTCCTAAAATACAAAGTAAAAGAGTAAAACTAACTTAAGACCTAAATAATTCTATCCAGTTTAAAAGTATCGTGTAATTCTAATTTGTTCTATCTGTATTCCGAATCATGGCCACTATAGTGTATCAAGAACACAGAAGAAACAATATGTTTATCTATCCTTTCAAAATCCATGACGACTTCCATTCACATCACGTGAAGTTTACCTGAATTCAAACTTTAAACTTCTAAATGGACATACGGAATATTAGAATTACTCATTCTGCTGTACAAACTCATTCATTTAATAATGCAAACCAGTGTTTATCAGTTTAATAGCCCTTACAATCCATATTCATGAATGGTAATACACACTGTAGTTAGAGTTATATATATTCGCCAACCTGCTTGTCTTATTCTTGGTCTAGAGAGACAGACAGACAGACAAACACACAGAGAACACGTTACAAAACGGATCGAGTAGCCAAAACTTTCATATCACCGGTAAGGGATTCTGGAGTATCTGGTAATGGTACCAATCGTCTAGCCAACCCACATCAACGCCGTCTGAGCATTCAGAGAAAAACATCCCAATCCATCCAATTTATCTATCTATCGTTCTGAAGTTGTAAATTATCCGTTTGACGAAAGCGGCCGCTTCTACTCTTAATCCGAATGTATAGTGCTAATGTTCGTTTCCTGCGTGTTACGTGCAATCACAGAAGTACTTTGGACTTTAGAGGATAATTTAAAATCAGGTATGCAATTTACTAAATACTCTCTTTGTAGTACGCAGGTATAATTAATCCTTCAGACTACTATTCTTTGAAGAAACTGATCTTAAATACATTTAATTCTTGCAAATGAGTCCATCTCAAATAACTAAATTTCGTGTTGTCTCCACAAAACAATTATTCAAATTATTTCAGCTAAGAAAATGTTCAGTCCGCTAGTTCGTGCTAAGTTGGCAGACTGGCGAAAGACGATGGACGAAGGCGTGCCGAATATAAACTTCATCGAAACTAGCTGATCGACTTAAAAGTGATTGCTTTAAAAAAAAAAAAACATGTTTAATTTGCCAAAAAAGCTCCAGCAACATTTCAAGGCGTTGGCGAAGTATTACTACCTAGTACAACCTCTCCACATCGCCCTCCTCCCGCCCAAAGTACTGAATTTTCGTAATTAACATATGATAGACAGGTGCATAAGAGTGGAATCGATTTTTAAAATGTTTCTTAAATTCTGACTTACCAGGCCAGTTAAGATGGCTTTTACGAAAAATAATCAATAATATAGAATATCATATCATTTGCTTTAAAAAAAATTTCCTACAGTTTTCATTGTCCATAGGTTTCATCATCACAATTCCAGACTAGCGACCGAGAAACGACAGCATTGTACACTCCGACCGTCGACTGTTCGAATAAATTCATTTGGATCTTTGTAATTCTAATATTTTTAATTTCACTGTAGATGGCTATGGAGTAACATAAACATACAAGTTATACCGTCTAGAATTTCAAGCTTATGTCTTCCTAGAGAACCAAAGCCTTGAAAATTAGTATTATTGTGCGTCAGTGCTTGCGACCACATATACCTTGATCAAGTTCAAAAATGAGAATTCGTCCAAACCCTATTTAAAAACGTCACAGACTCCAGTTACTCATAAAAAACTCAGATTTAAATCTGACATAAAAAATTCAGTCATGCATCAAGGATGACTACGCTTTGAAGTTCAAAAAATGTACATTATAAACGATACTTTTTATAGACTTCAAATCTTGTTACGTTGTTTTACTCACAATGATGTTATATGATCCCCACGTTTGGAAAGAATTTGACATTATTTTCTTTGCTGAAGTTTCTACTTTATACTCATGCATGCATTTTCAACGAGTTATTACATGAATTACCAAGTTTGGTAAAAGTGTCTAGGTTATGTTGTCTTATTGCTGATGTTAGTCTTGAATGAGCACATGACACTACCTAGAGAGGACTTTAATTATATAGATAATGTTCCATTTCTCAAATCTTTCGTTATTTTAAGTGATAAATGTTATATCCAGTGCCTATATATTTCATGATTTTAAAATCCTTTATAAAGATTAGCTTTTAATGATCCATTTTATTGATAGACGCATTGTCAAAGGGTCATTCATGGAAAGGTCACACCATAAATGTCATAGTTTAAATCCCCTTTAGCTTTACAACTGAAATACACACTGAAATTCATTTGTAGTGAAGTGTGATATTGTACTTGATAGCTGTGTTTATTTCTGTTTCCTGTTTATTACACGTAACCTGGAGGCTTGATCCTTGTTATGTGAGTAGCATGAGCACCTTACGCCCCGCCCCCCCCCCCCCATTGTAAGAAAGGTCGAAGGAGTATAGCCAACTTGGGGCCATTGTGACACTACACATAACTACATGGGTATAACTGACTTATACAAAAAATTACACAAATTAAATTTTACAACTACCTTGACATTTATGTCTGTTGTAGCGCTTGTGGTCTGCGTGTGATATATGACCACTCTGCTATTAAATGTGATATAGTGTTACAGAATTGTCGGATAAATAGTTCATTTGAGTAAGTAATCTTTTCCTACATGAAAGTAGGCATTCCCATAAATTAAGAGTTGGTGGATGGATATACATATATATATATATATATATATATATATATATATATATATATATATATATATATATATCGCTTGATCAAAGTTAATTTGCTTAAATAAGTCATACAAGACTTCTGTTCTTGATAAACGATCAAGAAGAAAAGAGTGAAATAAATTAATAGGCCTTCCAAAAAGAAAAATATTAAGATACGCATATGTGAATTAGAGACCGCATTATCTATTAAGGACTAAGATTTTCTTTTACAAGACAAACATATTAGTATAGATTTATCCTTTATCAGTGACATCACTGAAGATTTGATTGACACTATGCCAAATATGAGGAAAAGCACAACAATACAAATTCTGGTAATTTGGCTTTGTACATTACATCAGGAGTACAATATTGGGATTGGGCGCAGTTTGGGACCGCCTGTTGCAGTACTGTTATAAGGCGCTTTGGATCCATAGGGCTTACATGAGTATGCCGTCTCGTCATAGTTGGCCATATTGGTGACAAATGGGCCGCTTGGAGGCAAATAGGCAAGTAGGACTTGGTTGTGGTAAGGGCTTAAATCAGGTACAAGAATTTCTCAAAAAAAACAAAAACCCAACAGTCCTTTTCAGGGCCAACCACATCTCTGAAACGAGATACAACTCAAGAGAGCTATATTAAATAAACCTTAAGCCTCTTTTCCCATAGTGGAATGATGTACGCGTATCAGTGAGCACGTTTTTATCTATAGTATATACAAATCAAGATAAAGAGACATGTTTTCTTTTGGGGTATATTCTCTTTAATGAATCACAATGATACTTTCACAATACATCATTAAAGTATATTTTCTTTCTCTTTTGTTGTCTATCTCTCCTTTTGCATTTCTTCGTCTGCACGGGTTCCTCTTTGTCTTCATTTTATTCTCGTCTTCTTCTCTTGCATATCTTGACAGATAAGGGTTTTTCACATTGGAAAGACTTCTCCTCTTCCTCTTGTTGCTTCTTTTGTTTGTTAACCTTTTTGTAGGGCACATTGAAGACAAATGCTCTTTCTCTTGGCAATGCTGACAGGCATCTTGACCATTATCTGACTGTTTGACAGTTGAAGAAATTGAAATAATCTGACTCAACGAACACCAGCCCTACATATATATAAGGACCCGTTGCGTAAAAAACCTATCCGAATGAACTTTGCAATCAAGCTGATACAATCACGCCATTTCAATGAAAAAGGAAACGAAATTAAGGACGTAAAATATTGCCTCGGTTTAGATCCATGCGAATGATTTCGAAGATGATATCGGTGAGACCTATTCAACGCACTCCATGTTTGCCCCAAAACCAAGAGGTCTTGCCTCCAAAGAAAGTCAGTCAGTAGCTTCTGAAAATAATGGTCACATTCACGAGAACCAAAAACACACATCAAGAAATTTTAAAACCACGGCAAACAAATACACGTTGAAATTTTAATTGCTAAATTCTGAAGTGATGCTCCAGAAAAAGAAAGGTGTCATCACCAATTTGTGGGGACTCCTTGTTACCTACACTGAAAAAAACATTGCTACTCCAGACTAGACGATAGTTTGAGAGTGTCTATTAATCACGACTGTTTGAAGTCGCCTATGATAGATTCGTTATTAGGAAGAAATAAATTCGAAATTTAAAGTAAGGTAGACATTTAGTTTAGATAACCTGCCTTAGGTGCTATTTGAAAAATATAACCCCAACAGTCTATTTTATTTTAAAAACTAGTTCGACTTTTCTACTCTTTTGCGTTAAATTAAACATCCAGTATTCATTATCATACATTTACTATTTGTATTTGTCTACATTCGCTATATTTATTTGATTGGACAGGCACACATAAGTTTACCTGCTTAAGTAATTTGATGTTGGCGCCGAAAATCGAACCAATTTTGCTCTAATGAATTGAACATATTGGGTATAGTGACATCAAAATCTAACAGGTGCTAGGAAACATTAGCTTCAGTATAATCCTTGGAAGTTAACAAGACTATGTTAACTGCTCAAAGATTCTGCCTTACGAGTGCGGGAAGACTTCCTAAATTGCAAGAAACATTAAATTCATTTCAATTCACACTCTAAATATTATCAAAACGTAAGCATAATAAGTCATAACTTAATGAAACAGTATCCCCGAACAAGCACATGCACAGAAAGATAAAATAATCCTTATTAGACACAGTATTGGGAAAAACAAATAGTTTAATATAGACTATGAACAAATGCTCAAGCGATGCAAAAACTGCAAACAATTTTAGTTTTAATACTAGCACAAGTAACAATGCTAGTAACAGAAGTTTCAGTGCCATTATTAAGAACACTACACCATCAACATTCATTTAATTCTGAGTATCTTTCACACAATCCCATCCTTCAACGACAACATTACTCGACCACTGTTTCTTATTACACCAATTGCATCTCCATTGTCACCCTCATTCAAGTCTTCCCCACTGGCCTGCGATCCACTCATATTCTATCTGATTCCCAAAAAAGATCTATAAACCAGATTCACTAGACGATAATATACAAATGACAACAGCATCATATGACCCCAAACATTAATATAAATCCATTATAGTTTGCTATGTGAGTGACACGCAAGATGACCTCAACAAAGCTGACTATGCAGATAGTATAGCGGACATGATACCAATGACAATAGCAAACATTACAGCAATGGATGAAGTCAATACCATACCAATACCACATTAACTATACATTAGAAGAAAGCATATATATGGAAGCAACATTAGCAACACTTTACAAAACTATTGGTTACCTCTAAAGCATGTACCACATAGGATGAAATTAGCAAGGCCAAATGAGAGTAGCATAGAAGTCCCATGCAAGACTGCGGATGAC
The DNA here is from genome assembly GCA_030141615.1 of Unio pictorum. Taxonomy (NCBI): domain Eukaryota; kingdom Metazoa; phylum Mollusca; class Bivalvia; order Unionida; family Unionidae; genus Unio; species Unio pictorum. The sequence goes on from JARLTB010000096.1 coordinate 1,721,898, forward strand.
AATACGCCCACGGAAATAATAGAAATCCCGACCTTTATAGATGAATAATACCACAACACCTAACTCCTACGTCGCTGTTCTAATCCCCTGGATACTAACATCACCGGAGTTCTCCATCCACACCAAAAGCACCATCAGGTGCAACACAGACAGCGAATGAAAGAAACTAAACAAATAAAGAAATATTTAAATCATGCAGACAAAAGTAATGCAGCGAACCCCATTTAAGATACGTCAAATGATTAACCTAGGATTGCAAAATGAAATTGCTTGGCTCTAGAAGGCAAAATGGCCAATCACTGAACAATATAGTAACAACCGAATACGCTGGCTAAGGAATAAAATCACTCAAATGACAATCAAGACCCAAATCAACCAAGCAGCCAATTTAAGTTCCAACCCACGTTTCACAAACTAACATCGACAAAACAAACCAACAATAACCAGTTTACAACAACTACCAATAAAGAAACAGACAATCCAGAGACATGAAACGACAAAGCAGTGAACATCACAAACAAAACATAAGTAAGTAGAACACACATTCTACATCTCAAACAAGAACAGCAAAGTATTATTTCTAAGAAACCGAAGTATGACCGATCACTGACAAACGCCCACAGAGAAGAATCTAGAATAATTCGGCCGGAAGGAAACAGTATCATCACATGGTGTAGTAGATTACAATAAGTTGTCAAATCTATGGAACAAGATAGTATTGGAACAATACAATTATATAGACATATATGTTTTACAACAAGAATACAAAAAGCTGGAGTAAACAACAATAAAAGCGACAACATAGGCATTTCTAATACAGAAGACAACACATCACAAACAACGAATAAAACACCCAAACAAATCACCTACAAAAAGTCCTGAAGCTGACACAAATAGAAACATAACAAGATCACAGAAGCACTTAAATAATATGTGATAAATATTTCAAAATTAAACATATTTCGAAATATGCAAGGATATGAGTGATGAACAACATTATTGGAATTCAGGATCACACCGAACCTATTGGTAAGGCTAATCCCACACGATAGGTTCCTCAAGTTAGAGGATTATATAAATAAACCCGATTATGTCACCACTGCCAAGAATGGGACACTTTACTAGTATGTGCTAAATACCGTAGCCAGCACACCGGAAATTGTTAATTCCAAAGCCGGAATTTGCCAGTTGTAAAAATGAACATAGCCGAAATCGACAGTTGGCATATACACCACCAGTGAACTGGCAATCGTTCATCTCCTGAAAAAAGACAATCTTTCCTATTACAGGGCAAATCAAGCAGTCAATAATTGTATCAGGGAATATCATATTAACATGACCAAGAGAAGTAAGGAAGGCAACAAAAGAAACCCCATAGGAAAGCTACAGCAGCAGGGGGGTTAACCCTACAAAATTGTAGAGCTTTTATTTTGGTAAAATAACAGTTATTTCGTAATTTATCAATTTGCTTTCCCTGCGATTAATCGCTGCGGTAAAAACCTACTCGGAGATAAAGTCTCAGAGACAGAGTCTCCTGGTCGAGTATTTCATCGTGGAATCCTACGGCTACGATAAATTAACCGTATATTTTATATATAATGTCAAATATCGGAGAAGCACAAATCACTAGATTAACCAGAGAACGATTGGCTGCAATTAAGAAATTTCTCCCGGTGAGAGATTCTTTTAGAGATAATCTACAAGCGAGTCATGCACGAGTTGATTTTGATGTTGATACCGCGCAATTATTTAAACCGGTAACTACCTCAGCTGAAAAAGCTGCGTTAAGTACCGAAAAAGCTCTAAAACCTCTTCCAGGGGATATAGTCGCCGCACTACCTCGACCTCAACCTCCTGCCACACAACCTGAACCCGAACAAGAGGGTGATATTTTTGAATCTCAGAAAAAAGATGTTAGAAAAAGAGTTTCTTTCAAGGATAAATGTATTTTAGGTAGATTGGATTTCATTAAAAATAGAAAATTTTACTCTATAAAAGAGATGGCTGAATGTTTCGTAAGGAGTTTCGTAAAAGAGCTTATCTACAACCAGATTATGCTACAATGGATAATAAAGTATGGTATAATAGATTATATCGTGTGATGGCCGATGTAGCTAAAGTATAAAAAAGATAGATCATATAATGATCTTATGGATGAAATAAAATGGGTTGAATCGTTTACAACGGAGCAATCAAATCCTGAATTTCTCTGGTTACCAGAAAAAAAAAAGCTTTTAGATATAGAAAAATCTTCACAGGGTGCAGCCGGTGAAACTAAATGAACTGGTAAGGGATTTTATCAGAGTGTAACTCATGGTAGTGGTTCTGTCTCTTGTCCTAATAATATTCTCGCTGACATAGCACGATTGGAAGTTCTGATCGGGGATAAACGAGTTCGAAATCATTCCCCGGAGATAATTAATGAAGCCGCTGATATTCGCCAAAGACTATTTCAAGGTGGTATCATGGATATAGGGGTATATCGTGAACTCATCGACGAATTAGTTGATGACTATCATAGTGATTAATATTACCCCCGATTAGATAAATAACATTTAAATAAAATGATCATATATCGTAGTCACAATGGACCAACTAATGTTCACATCATACATTCGCGGTTGCCAGTATATCAATTATACTACGGAGATGGACTCGGTGATATCATCAGAGGATTATTTACTAGAATTGCTCCGAAAATCGCGCCAATCGCCAAAGAAATTTTCAATGAAAGCAATTGGGGTTATTCGCGATAAAGGTATCGGCGCAGTTGGTGACCTCGCAGGCAGCACATTTAACACCGACAGAGAGAAACTTATGTCGTTGGTTCGAAAAAAACAAAAACCAACACCGTCAACGGAACTTATGCCCACTAGTGTAAGTAAAATAAATAAAAAATTAGCCCCGTTGACACAATCATCGATGACGAATCAAGACAGCGAATCTCAAGAAAATTACACTTTAAGTTCATCGCTAGTAACGGTTTGAGAAAATCCTCACGACGATGATTTAGATCGACAGTTATATAATAAAATGTTTAAATCGATTTCCGATGAAACCTATGACATGGACGAGCCCGTAACGAGAAACGATTCTCTACGCGAGTAACAATTTTTTTCATATAACGCGATAGATCCTAATTCACGATCACGAATTGATACCTCCAAATATTTCTTACCATTTGAAGCTTACATTGAGGTGGAAGGTCAACTAGTTGATAATACCACTAATCATCCATTTGTTAATCTCGCAACTACCCCAATCGGGTTTGTCAATAGTGGTACCATGGTGCTGTTTAGTAGCGCACAATACATAATTAACTCTAACAAGATCGAATCCATCGATAACGACATTGATGTCGCAACTACAATATTAGGGTTAGCGAGATATTCTGACGATTATACACGATCTGCTGGTCCATCAATGATGTTCACGAAGGATACAAATAATCACGCTGATCATAATCAATTTATTATACGACTACCAAGAAAACATAGCACTGCTGCGGATGATGCTAATACCGAAGCTATTGTTGGGAATAATAATCCTAATTTCAATCTAGGATTTTTCACTCGGAAAGCTATGTTAAACCCCGATGGAAGATTTTCATATGTGATTCCGTTGTTGCATATATTTAGTTTTTAAAGAGATGTTAGAAAAGTTATTTTTGGAGCTAGTCATACTGTGATTGTAATGAGAAAATCAAGTGATGATGATGCACACTGGCGTGGTGCCGGTGTTCAAGACGGTAGAATAATTCTATCAAAACTCGCATTGTGGATGCCAATAATGACTCCATCACTCGCTATAGAACAGCGGCTGTTATCGTTTATGGATCAAGGTGGTAAATCGTTAATTTCATGGTTGGATGTTACAACAGCTACAACAACAAGTTCCATCACTGGTACATTTACATGGCAGATCGCGCTAACAAAAAACATCTCCGCGCCTAGGTATATTTTTCTTGCATTTCAAAACAAAAACGAGTAGACGGAGATGATAAACAACTACGTAGTCATATGATATTTGATAAACTAGCGGTCAGTGTGGTACCATTGCGAGTAATCAATCAACAAGAACCCGCTGAAAATATTTTGATCAGTTATCCTAGTAGCCAAATAGCTCGCGTGTATCATCGTTTGTGGTCTTATATGGGACGCGATCACAATATTGATACTGGACTACAAATATTAGTCGGATTTCCAAAATTTATATCCCATCTACTATTTTTCATTGCAACATCTTGATCTATCTAGGCACTCCGTCGTCGATGTAAAATATCAAGCTGGTATAGGAGAACTTCCTATTATCTCAGCGCCGGATGTAGATCCACCTGTACGTGGTCCGTATAGAGCAATCGCTGTTATTCTCAGTGATAAATCAATGACAATTGGAGGTGGTGGCGGAAGGATGAGGGTAGTTGATGCACCAGTGGAAAACATGTAATGGAATCTAAATACATGCAATAATTAGATCAATCTATTATTTAAATAAAAATGTCGTACAATCACGTTAATATCACGTTGACTCCTGGTCAGTCAAAGAAACTACAGTCGAAAAACGCTACCACATGTGGGATAAAAATAACCTTGAAAAGGGAACAGATAGCTAACGAAGGACCAAATAAACTATCCTTGACGAAAACGCAACTTAATCACTTCAACAAGGGGTTAAAGGCGAACACTGGAGTTCAACTTGAATCTACTCCCTCCGCGGTAAATAATATAATAAAATCAGGGGGTATATTTTTTTTGCCCTGGCCGCGATTCCCGCGTTACTTGATGCCTCTACACCAGTAATTGCTAAAACCGCCGCGTTGGGTGCTCTTACCGGTGCTGCTAGTACCGCCGTTGGGTCCGTTGTCAAGAAAATTACCGGGGAAAGATATAAAAAAGAAAGGGTATACGATTACCAGGCAGTTGATACACCCGATACGGAGCAGGATTAATACTCCCTGGAAGCAATCGTCGATAACAATGTCGCAGATATCACCAATGTCAAATTTTGATTTAATTCACGCGGTAAAACAATCCCCGATAAACCATTTCAGAGGTGTTTTAATGAAAAACCAGTTACAGACTCAGCCATCAATCCCAGAAACAGGTATAATTAATCTCGATGATAACACTGGACCTGGAACTCACTGGGTCGCGTACGCGAAACACTCCAAATCAATTGTTTATTTTGACTCGTATGGGTTAGCGCCGCCTAATGAATTTCTCAAATACGTCCACGGGTTAAAAATCCCTGTTTGGTATTCAACACTGCCCACGCAGACATCAAATGATCCTCCGATATGTGGCCAAGAAGTCATTAATGTGCTCGCGGAAATCTCAACGTCGATTAAACCTCCTCCTATCCTCGTACACGAATTCATCAGTGATCGATTTTAATGAAATCATAAGCATAAAATTGTAGACATTTGGGGAAAATCATTCCAACGTGGAAAAGCCTACGACGGGGTTTCAGTCGATGTTGTAAAAAAAAACTTATCATCGGAGCTATAAAAAAAATCCAAACCAAACTCGAAGTAAATAAATCATTTAGAAACGATTACCGAGATATGAGAAAAACGATTACCGAGATATGAAAAAAAAACCTACCAATATTTTAACCCGAATCGGATTTGATTGGGGTTTCAATTCGAGTTTGAAACACTTAAGTATTTTCTTTCAAATTCTTTCGCGTTGAATTCTATAAATGATTCTTGGTTGAATATTACCCCGACAGATTTAATATTTTTTCTGATAATTGCAGACACCTCAATGAAATCGTCCGCGGAGGTAGCTTTATAAATAATTCGATTTCTTTCCCTGGAGATAATTTTCATTACCCGGTATTCTGATTTATACGTCGGAAAATTTAATCGCCGCGCAGAGATAATTTTTTTATATTCAGAGTCGACGTAATCACTGGTGAATATTTTACCATCGTGAAGATGCTGTACACAATCGTGTTCGGTTTGTCATTCGGCGATATTTTTATCGTTCATTATATATATGTTTTTTCTTTAAATATTTATCAGAAAATTTTTCTATGAGAGATTCTACTACCGCGATGGAGGGTTCCATTCTCGGGGCGATATTTTTGAGTATTTTATACAATGGAAGAATTTTATTTACCCGGAAATATTTTGCGATTATCAGATCACACTGAGTTTAAAGTTGTTCAAAAGATTTCCCACTCGGTGATCAATATTATGTTGTTGTATTCGTGGTAACGTCGGAAATACTTATTTTGACGATGAAATCTAGCAATAGAATAGTCTTTGTTGACTAATATCTCAACGTAGTTGTCTTCTGTGATTTCATCGTGTTGTTGCAACGATTGAATTTTCACGAGGAGAACTTTGTTGAGTTTCTGATGACATTTTTTTATATTGTATTTTTTCAATAACTTTTTCGGTGACATTATCAACCGGGAAAATTTGTAGTCGTATCGAATATCTTCGAGGAGTTCGACGATCGTTGATATAATTTCGAAGTTCATTATATATATATATATATCTTTATACAAAAAAATTCTTATCTAAATTGTAATTTTCATGTAATTTAAAAAATCACCAACATGCAAATGATACTCTACAGTTAAATCTTTTCGAATATAATGTCAGATATATATATATATATATATATATATATATATATATATATATATATATATATATATATATATATATATATATATATATATATATATATATATATATATATATCTATATATATATATATCTATATATATATATATATATATATATATATATATATATATATATATATATATATCTATATATATATATATATATATATATATATATATATATATATATATATATATATATATATATATATATATATATATATATATATATACCAGATGGCGCATGAAACACACTTCCAGGATTAACATCGAAATTTTTAGCGACAGAGACCACTGACGGAAATTTAATAATTGAACTATCGATGAAAGCGATAATTGATCTTTCTGGTTGAGATTTTATCTTCGGGGCTGAATTAAAACAATTTTCACTTTAAGTTAAGAAATAATAGAATATCTTCGCCGAACGATTTTTGACTTGTATCGAAAGATAAAAGCTCCTACATGGCTGTCAAAGATTATAAATAGCATCAAACACGCAAAATACGAATTTCTCAACAATGGAGCAAGTTATGTATTTTCGACGTATCGAACGTATCGTATCGACGTTACCATGACGGATTCTCGTGCCAGGGAAATATTATCCTGGATAAATTTCTCCCCAGGAAGATATTTGATTCAGGTAAAATTCAGTAAAATTTATTTTCAAAAAGATTGGAAGGTGTATAATCATCGTGAGCGTGTACTGGATTCAACAAAGAAATCGGTAATTATAAGAAATAAAACTAAACCGGGTGTACTAACCGGGATTGATAGCAGATATTATAATCGAGCGTATCCGGTAACAGCGTTAACTTACGGGATTTATCTGATAAAAGACCCAGATATTAATAAACTCTCCCGGATGAAAATTTCATCTGGTTTGAACTGTGTAGCAGAACGAGTTATAGAACATTTCAAAAACAAGAAAATCCCAAATAGCTAAGTGGGAAGAATCGATAAAGAACACTGGAGCTTCAATCAATGATGTTGCCGAGTTAGAAAAGAAATTAAGATTTCCAATAACAGTAACAACTATCACCAGAGAGGTTTTATATACAGAAAAATATTTGACAAATGGTACTCCAATTGAAATAATCGATCATAACTCCCACGCGTGGAGTAGTTCCGTACGAGTTTTACCAGTGTCGCGATCAATAAAATACTACCACGGAAATATATTCGATGTAATCTACGAGATCAACAAAACCGATCCTGTATTCGTGTGGTGGTTGTGGTTGTTTTGCAGTGATCAACAAGGAGGATATGATCAATTTGTAAAAACGAATGGAGATTTATATCGAACAGAACCCCTTCAAAATTGTTTTACGACGCCATCAGTCGCATCACATTTAGCCAGAAATAAAAATTCGTGAAAACCAATCCGCGTTGAATTTATTGATGATGTACAAGCGAGCTGTGCAGCATATGACCACGATGGATTGTGAAATACACAATATAACATCAAAGATATGATAACCGTTGACATGGCAGCATGTTACCCGGGGAGTTTTTAGTGGGAGGTGAATACAACGAATACTTTAAACGGTTCGGTCACCCAACACACGAGATGACCAGAGTTGCGATTAATGAACCTTTACCTAATTTTGACGTAACAGGATTTGCCAGGGTGACATCGTTTAAATTCCGTGATGGTCTTCACCCGATTTTTTATCTCTGGACGGGAAAACATTTCTCGGTGAAAAATGGGCGCCAATAGCGCTATTACTATTCCTGTTAGATAAAGAAAATGTGAACATGGTTAACTGTTTCCACCGCAATAATATAATATCGGAAACAAACCTTGGCCTGGTTACCAACTCCGGAAAAATGTAACGACTGGGATATGAGTAAACAACTAGAAAGACAAGCAAAGGATCTCAGAAGAAGAATGAAAATTTACTCATGGTGGATCATGCGATCATAAACGGCGATGACACTGAATTGAATTTTATAATCGCGGATACATTAGCCAGTGAGACACTTACCTCGAGAAAAACAACCTATTTATCCACAGTATACTCATTTAAGATCTTCGATGTTCGGTTATTCAATGATAAATTTATTTTCGATCATACATAGATTTTCTAACATCGCGGTTAGAGACGCTACTGATTCATTCTATTTCGATCAAACTACTGAACATCCGTCAAGGAGTTTGCTGCGTATGAAGGTGATTGGGAAACTTGGAGAATAAAACATGAGATGTTACATGAATACTGCGAGTCCGCTGATACACCCATCGAAGATAATTAACGCGCAGATATCAACAATGAACTGTCATCGTATCAATCTGTGTACGATCCGATAACCAGACATAAAACTGTTTATTTGACAGGTCCAGTAGGATGCGGAAAAACAACCAGAGTAATCGAATTATTCGCGAGAAACACTGATATGATTGTATTAACTCCAACTCATCGACAGGAGTTAACGCTTGTACGTATCATAGCTTCTTTCGATACAATGTCACTGAATGGAATCCAGATGGAAGGGGAACAAAATATATTCCGCGGATAATTATGCGGGATGAAGTGTGTACGGTTTGACGCTGTTAAAAACATTCATGGAGTGTCTGCTAAGAAAAAACGACGCGGTGATAATGTGTGGTGACCACGGTCAACCACCACCGTTTACCGGTGAGTCTCCTCATTGTTGACTAAAACATAATGTAGACTATTACTAAGAGATCAACACAAATCATCGATCAATCGACGTGGAGTTAACCGAGTTAAATATGCGATAAGGTTACAACCGGATAGAGTTCAATGTGAGATAACACGCAGAACAATTCCTGAAACTCCGATTATTGATTTTTTGGAAGCTTGGAAGCCAACAGATCTAGTTGTCGCGAGTAGAAAAGAAATCCGAGATCTACTTCAGGTAAAATTATTTATCACACATAAAGAAAAATCTCCAATGGAGCCAATACCGTTATGTTATAGCCCCGCGGATACAAAACGAAAAAACATCGAAGTTGATATCCCGGAAAATTTGAGGACAAGAACTCGTGTTAAATAATATTGTTGGGGTTGATATCAACGTCGTCGAGGACGCGTTGCGCGCTGATAAATCTTCATGGGGGTTAGGCTACGCGATGACGAAACACTCTTAACAAGGATTAATTATCACGGATACAACTGTTTGGATCATCGATGATTTTATCAAGTGGTCAAATTTAGTTTATCTTGCGGTGTCACGAGTAAGAAGAATAAGCCAACTTCGAAGAGTTGTTATCGGATAACATCCATTTGATGAAAATTCAAAGAATTTCAACAACGACGATATTAGTTCATACCCCGCGGCGGTAATTGAGCATCATCGGGGATAACTTGTAACTGTACACGAGTAAATCCACGCTGTGGTGCAGTTAGATCTAATCTATATATTGCTAGTCTGGTTTTAAATGTGACCACGCTGAATATTGTATGTGATGTAACACTCCATATTGGATCAGTTGATCTTCTTCTAACGCCTTCAAGTTCGCCAGGATCATATAACTATCTCACTATGACATCGCTAGGTAATATCTGCGCTGAAAAATCATTTTTGCGAAAGTTTATATATTTGTTTGTTACCACGAGACCCGGTTTCATGCTTAACGTCTGAGTAATTTAATTGTTGAGTGCGGTAAATACCCCTGGTAATCTCTTGACACATTCACGAGATCGTTTATCATCGATGAACTCTTTCGCGTACTGATAATGAAACAGTTTATCCGAGAGTGTTCTATTAAACCATTCAACAATTGCATGATCGCGGTGTATCGTAGTATGTCCTCGTCGTATCGTGGTATTATGCTGCTTCATCGTTGACGATACTTCACCCTGAAATTCCTTGCCGGGATCAATCCTGGAGAAGACTTGGCCACTACAGAGGACCTCGACGATAAATTCCTTTGAACGCGGAGGCAACCGTAGATGATGACTTGGCTGATAACGGCTCAGCCTCCTTGTATCTACTGGCAACATCAACTACCGTCAACGCGTATATATATATATATATATATATATATATATATATATATATATATATATATATATATATATATATATATATATATATATATACATATATATACATATATATACATATATATATACATATATATATATCTATATATATATATGTATATATATATATATATATTATATATATATATATATATATATATATATATATATATATATATATATATATATATATATATATATATATATATATATATATATATATATATATATATATATATATATATATATATATATATATATAAACACGTTTATTAACAGTGTCATGTGGCAGAAATAATATATCACTATGATGAACTTCATTTGGGAAACTAACATCAAACGATGCGTATTGAATCTTCGATGGCGGTGGTAGATAAATTTGCTATATCGCCTGTCGGGATAAGCAACTTGCTGCTGTTGTATTTTTACTTTTGAGGCGTTGGCGAGTTTATCGATGGCCGATTTACCCTTCCAATATCAACCGGGAGAATAATAAATTCATTCCATATAATTAAATACTAGCCACATCATTAATTTAATTTTCATAGCGGTTTTTATTATCCATGAAGCTACCTTTTCCTTGAAGGTTTTATCCGGAATGGAATTTAACGCGTGAATTAATCTTATATCCGCGATGTGGCGTTGTTGGAGATCATTACTTTTATAAGCAACATCATGAGCGTAACAGGCTTTATCAATAGCGTTTATCGGATATTCACCAGGGCGAGGTTGATTTTGGTCATCGAGTTGGATATCGAGTCGGGTTCCCGGACCACAATAACTATACCCGGGAAGATGTTTTTCTTCTGGTAATTTCGCCAACGGGGTTCCTGCGAGTTTTTTTAACTTGGCTACGACATTGCCTCCTTTTTATTTTTACTGACAAATCTATATTTTTTTTATTCCACACTGTGAACACTTGCCGGTGATAGCATCTCTGTTATTTTTGTGATTGTAGGAGTTGGGTCAATCGTTGATGTACCAGTTTTACATTTTACACAATATAAATCCATAATATATTTACGTTATATCTAATCGAAATTATTGACTTTTCCGGGTTGAAAACACAGCAACGAGTTAAACATCATCCAATGCTACCAAACTCTTTCAAAATTATTATCATTGGGCCTTCCGGAAGCGGTAAAACACAATTGTTACTTAATTTGATAATGAAGTGGGATAAACTATATTTGGTGACACCGAGTGTAGACGATCAACATTGTTATTAAGTGTTAAAAGATTTTAACGAAAGTGCCGCGAAGATAACCGGAGAGGATATTATTGAGTTTATTACTGATAACGATGAAGCGCCTAGCATGGACGATATCGATAGGAGTGTTAACAATCTAGTTGTTAGATAAACAAAAACATCCAGCTAGGATATTCTCCCGCGGAGGACACAAAAACACCGACGTGATATATGTCATTCAACGATACACTCAAATTCCAAAGGTGATCAGAGATAACTGTAATATTCTCGGGGTGTTAAACGGGGTTGACGCTCATATACTTAGAAATATTTATCAAATATGGTGCTGCGGTGACTACGATTATAATAAATTCAAAACTTTCTTTAATGTTGCTCAGGCAACCCCACATGGGTTTATAACGAAAAATTTATCTGATCACCGAACGCGATATCGAATCGGACTGGATAAAATATATGGTTAATTCATCACGGACCACGATGAAATACTCAACCATAAGACTCTGTCTCTGAGACTTTATCTCCGAGTAGGTTTTTACCGCAGTGATTAATCGCAGGGAAAGCAAATTGATAAATTACAAAATAACTGTTATTTTACCAAAACAAGAGCTCTACACTCGGTGGCACCAAATATAGCTTATTCCAGTTCATCTATATCAAAATCAAGTTAAGTAACAGTTGTGTTTTACCACTACCTGAAGGTCCAATAATTATCAATTGAATAGAGTTAGGTAACATTTGATGATGTTTGACAGATACTCGTTACTTCAACGCGGAAAGGTCAGTAACTTCCATTAGATATAACATAACAAATAGTATGGATTTATATTGTGTAAAATGCAAAACTCATACAACAACGATTGATCCAATACATATTACGACAAAGAATAACAGAGAAGCTATCACTGGCAAGTGTGCACAGGGCGGTATAATTTTTTTTTAGATTTACAAGTTTTAAAAAAGGGAGGTGATATCGCAGCCAAGTTAGCAAAGCTACCAGGAACACCATGGATGAAATATTCAGGAGAAAAACACCTTCCAGGATATAGTTACTGTGGACCGTGAACCAGATTAGATATCAGACTTGATGACCAAGATCAACCTCAGTCTGGTGAATATCCGATAAATGCTATCGATGAAACCTGTCGTGTTCATGACATCGCATATCGAAGTAGCGATCTTCAACAACGTCATCTTGCATATATAAGATTGATCCATGCGTTGAATTCAATCCCTGATAAATCTTTCAAAGAAAAATTAGCGTCCTGGATAATAAAAACCGCAATGAAGGGTAAATTAATGATGGGTTTCGGTATTTAATATGGAATCAATTGACTATTCTCCAAATGGATACCAAAGAGGCAAATCAGCGATTGATAAACTCGCCAACGCCGCAGCGGTTACAAATGCAACAGCGGCAGATTGGCTATTCCGACAGGCTATATGAAAAATGTATCTACCAATGCCAAAGAAAATTCAATATGCATCGTTTGATGTTAATATCCCAAATGAGGTTCATCAGGCATATATATTATTTCTGCCACATCACACCATCAAAAAACGTACTTACAAATACGCGTTGACGGTAGTTGATGTTGCAAGTAGGTACAAAGAAGCTGAACCGCTATGAACAAAACATCATCTGAAGTTGCCTACGCGTTCTAAAGAATTTATAGTCGATGCCCTCTACGATGGCTAAATCTCCTCCAGGTTGATTCCAGTAAAGAATTTCAAGGTGAAGTATCATCAACGATGAAACAACATAATACTACAATACGATGAGGACACATTGCAATCCATATCGACCAGACAATTGTTGAGCGGTTTAACAGAACTCTCGCAGATAAAAATTTTCATTATCAATACGCGAAGGAGTTCTTCGATGATAAGCGATCTCGTGAATGGGTCAAACGATTGCCAGAAGTAGTTGCAGCACTCAATGATGAAATTACTCGGATGCTAAATATGAAACCAGCTATCGCGATAACAAAAAAGTTTATAAAAATCCCAAAAAAGGATTTTCCATCGCAGATCCTACCTAGTAACGTCACAGTGAAATATTTATACGAACCTAGCGAACTTGAAGGTGGTAGAAAAAGTCAACTGATCCAATATGGAGCATCATAACACATGCAATATTTAACACGGTGACATTTAAAATCTGACCAGTGATATATAGACTAGACCAAACTGAGACACAACGTGGTTTTACTCGTGAACAATTATAGGTTATACCAGATGACACACAATTACCACCGTGTGGTCTCAGTTAATAACAATTCTTCGAAGTTGACCTATTCTTCGTACTCGTGACACTGCAAGATAAATTAACTTTGACCACTCGATGAAATCATCGACGATCCAAACAGTAGTGTCTGTAATTGTCAGCCCTTGTGACGAGTGTATCGTCATCGCATAGCCCAACACCCGTGGAGATTTATCAGCGCGTAATGCGTCCTCGATAACATTGATATCAACCGGTACAATATCATTTAAAACTAGTTCTTGTCGCTCAGATTTCCCTGGAATATCAACTTTGATATTTTGTCGTCGTGTATCCTTGGGCCTATAACATAGCGGTACTGAATCCATCGGAAATATTTCTTTGTGTGTGTTAAATAGTTCTACCTGAAGTATTTTTTTTTGAAGTGTGATGATGATGACGATGATGAAACATATTATTATACTGCACCACGTTTTGTTGAGACGTACTTTTTCAGCCAGTATTCGAGAACACATAATCCAACGAGAAAAACTAAGCAATTTTTCCAAGAAAAAATATGATTAAACAAATTGAAATATTAAATCAACTTGCATATGATTTGGAATATTTAAACGAGCTAGTAATTCGGGAAACAATTGATGCAGACGACAAATGGGGCTTAACAACGATTTTTAGATATGTATAAAATAAAAAAGAGGACCTTCCGACATTTAAATTTTCCGGATATAACGCAGACGAATTAAGGAAATCTGTAAATGATATCATCGATGAGTTCTTTTCTGAAATACTTGCTAGTTGGAGAAAAACATTACCACCGCCAAATATCCTCAGACACAACAATAACCCACAAGGAGAAGGTCGAAGTGTATCCCAAAAAGTCGTAAAAATAACATCAGTAGTCGGGGTCAGTCTTATGTACGATGCCATTAGTGGAAGTTACGACACGGACACAACAATATCAAATCAGGCCCGGCAGGGATATATTCCTTATTCGTTCACACCGAGAAAACCACCTGGAATTGTTATTGTACAAAAACCGATCAATTCAGTCTATCAACGATGGCATAATCGTTTTTATAAAAAATTAACTTCAGACTAAATGACCAGTCAGGATATCTACTGGATTTAACAAACGAGACACTATATATAAATTTTTATTTAAGATCATAACGGTCTCCACGATATTTTTAAAGACATTTTGATGAAATTCCCATAATTACTTCCGTGATCACCATACAATTGGTCTCAAGTTACCTTCATACTTACTTGCGAACCGCAACGTATTTGTCCCAAGAAGTTGAAGAAAAAAATTAATGCCGCGCGCGGAGTTAAAAAACTTAATACGATTATATAAGATATGGGGACGTGAACCGATCAGCGAAATTACACGAGGCAACGATGAACAATTACGTGCAGCGTGGATTGAATACCGAGCAGCAAAAAAATTGATGAAATATAGCAAAACGATGGAATTTATTTAAATAAAATTTGAAATTTCTCGAACTAAATTACAAGTAAGTGTGTAAAAAGCTCTAAAGGAGGAGACAGAGCTATTAACGATAAATAAACAATATTAAACAGCAATTGAGAACTCACGGCAAGATAACGTAAAGTTATTAAAATATTACAATGATCTTCTCCACGCAAACAAACAACTTAGGACCGCGATTGACAAAGATCAACAAGAACACAAAAGGATTTCTGGTCTTACTAAAAAGGCTTAAACGGAAACAGCAACGTGATCTTGATAAAAGTGTCACGGGTGTTGTTAACGGAACTTAAAGCATCATT
Source organism: Unio pictorum (assembly GCA_030141615.1). Taxonomy (NCBI): domain Eukaryota; kingdom Metazoa; phylum Mollusca; class Bivalvia; order Unionida; family Unionidae; genus Unio; species Unio pictorum. Next base: position 1,737,769 of record JARLTB010000096.1, read on the forward strand.
TTATCGAGTTCGCTAGCTAAACGTCGTTAAACTTCCTCTTCCTTCTAAATCTTAGAAAGATCATTTGTGATTGCTGGATAATTTTTCATGACGAAACAAACAATTTCAGAGATGTTTTGTGTTTGAGAAGAAGCAGATTCTATTATAACACTATTAATACCGAAATAGTTTCCCGCGGAATATATTGATGTAAAAAAATGATATTATTATCGATAAACTAGATAAACGGTCCTGGTATTTTTTAAGATTTTCCTGTTTCCACAATGCGGCAATTTTCACTTTGAGTAACAGCTCTTAAATTACTCAAGCGGTTGTCCATTGGACTTGAATTAATATGATCGATAACAAGATTTTTATTAAGTAATCCGTTAAAACATTCGTAAATAATCCGTGAGCGCAATTAACCTTACCGTTGATTTTAACTATGATGTAACCACTATTAATAATACTGCCTATTTTTTGTTGTTGATGGTGTCTGATTGTACCATCGCGAGATGCTTTCTAGTTAACGAAATAGGATGAGATACGATCTAGTTATTCATTATAATTATTAAACAGATTATGCGTAATTGCAAGTTTTTGATCCCATCGATATAATCGTGTTATGATAATCCAACGTTGTACTTAGGCGCGTAATATTCAGCGAATTCCCTAAATCTGTTATCTCCACAATTGCTGCATAATTGAGTTTTTCCTCGTACCAATTGATGCAAGAAATAAGCCCTTGAGATCTTTTTCTGACATGTTGTCCGTGACTGGCACAATATTTCCCCACGCATATTTCGAGCCAGGATCTGTCGACGCCATCATTTTCCATACACAATCATTCTGTGACATTTTTTTTTATTAATATAGCTGTATATATCTAACTAAACATTTAAACTGGCTAGAAAATATATGGAGGAAATCTTCAAAATTACCGATATATACCCATCGCGACAGACAGGACTGTTTTCTTGATCGTGTATCCGGACCACCTCCCACCCCCACCGAACCCAAAAATCACGTTTCGGAAGATAAAAATAACCAATAGTATAAACTAAGCAAAATATGAATGAGAGAGGGTGTGGTCACCATTTCAATCAGTATTTAATTTAGTATTTTCGAACTAGGAACCTAGTAATTATAAAAACATCGTGCTGAAAAGGTACAAAGCAATAAACCGGGGAAAGCCAGTCTTGATTTGCCGATAATACTTAGGAAAGTCTAAGAAAGACAAAAAAGACAAAGCGTCGTAAAGGTCAGCAAGTTATGTAATATGTTGTTCAGAATAGTACGGCATTGTTATTGTAATTATATGCAGCTAGAATCGTTAAGTCTTGGAATTAATATTGTAATTCGCTATTAGACTATTTATGTACACTTTGTAGGAGTGTAATGTACAGAAATGCGTCTCATTAGTGTGATACTGTTTAGTATAATGAGATTAAGAATATATATATATATATATATATATATATATATATATATATATATATATATATATATATATATATATATATATACACATACATACATACATACATACATACATACATACATACATACATACATACATACATACATACATACATACATACATACATACATACATACATACATACATACATACATACATACATACATACGTACATACTGATGTGACGCAATTTATTGATGTCTCTATGAAAAGTAGTTGACACCGTACTTTTTATTACGACGTTGTTTATCTTACAAAAACGTATTGGTATCTCGATGTGCACGAATGCGTGACCGAAAAATATAATAGCTTTTATCTGATGATTGATTTTTGGTTAGTGTGAGATTAGATAAGTTAGGAAATGTTCTAACGCCCTTGTGTTTTCACAGGAAGTTTTCAGGGGACAGACTTCCGGTATAGTTTAGTCCCAAATCTATAGCAAGGAGATGGAATAGAGACTAGTGGAGAAGTCGACTGTGAATCGAAGGCTAGTCGGAAAAGGAGTCGAACGAGAAATTGGAGAAGGGATCAGTCAAGGAGGAGAAGGAGTTAAGAAGGAAGTCGGAAGGAGAGAAGGACTTGGCAGCATAGGAGTCATACAAATGATTAGAGTAAACAACAGGTGGGAAAGCTATCAAATGATGCAATATTCTTTTGGTCGAGAGTATGAAGAGTGAATGGGGCATTTTATTGTCATTCAACAAATTGAATTATATTAAATTGTTATTCACTTGAATTTGACCTTTTGTATACTCAATAATTTAACTGTCGGCATTGATCTTTATCTCTCGTATCACTATTTTCACTTTCTACAAAATCGAGCCTGTGTGAGACTTCTATAGTATTTTCAATAATATATTGGGGGTACCCCAACCCACCCACAATAATACATCTGCCACAGTGGCGGCATAACAAAGCGACACTCCATAATAGGGTGACAAAGTCTAATAGGGTGGTAAAGTCCCCTGCCATCAGATTCCCCACACAAGGCGGACATACAGCATTATAAGGTTTATATAGGACACATTTTTATTAACGTACGAGATCTAACTGCCTCGGTATTATGGCCCAAATTAAAATTAGAACAATAACAATCATTGACCATTCAATATTGCTCTTTCTTAAAATAGAATTGTGTCAAGACTACGTTTGGTTTTGGAAAAAATGAAATAATAGATTTATCCTGGAAGTTTTCGTGCGCCTGCCGTGGCGTGGGTGAGACTCATCTGCACCCGCCAGACCTTGAACAATTACGTGGTGTGCTGTGTATACGTAAGTACATGAGGGATGTGGCTCTAATTCCCTGAACACTAACAATTAATTATTCCCACTGATGGGCATAGACATGTGGTACATATAACAGCAGGGAGGGCGAATCCGACAACCTTTTATAGAAGAGTCCATTTGGCAAAGCAAGGCTTCCTCCAAAACTGTAAAAAGCGTCTATTTGGCAAACCAAGGCTTTCTCCAAAATCGTAAAAGTAAAAATGTTTCCTTTGGGGACGCAAAGTCGTTGTCGCACCCTCCCTGCTGCTATGGGGTTAAAAAAATTTGATCAAGTCCGATACGATATCTTGTTTTCGGATCTGATATATTTATAGTTATAAATCCGTGCGGGATAGCCTGAGCACCACTAAAGAAATTTGGAAATTGATTAAAGTCCATGTCACCGTCACACCAATATTGATAAATATTTTGTAGTGTGTATTTTCCGGTTCCGTTAAACACACATATTAAATTGCAATTTTCTCTGATTACATTTAGAATCTGTGCGTATGTTTTTATGTCGTCCTCGAGAAAATATTTTTGCAGGTTTCTTTTGTCGTTACAACATTACATCATCGTATACAACAAGATTATCAATACTTAATAATATCTTCATCGATTTCCGATTTTGCTTTCTCGTTAAAATCCTTTAACACCTCGTAACATCGCTGATCGTCTGCACTAGGAGCAATCAAATATAGTTTATCCTATTTCATCCATCTCATTATCAAATTAAGTAGCAGTTGTGTCTTGCCACTTCCAGATGGTCCGATTATAATCATACGAATAGAATTTGGTAGCGCTGCATAATGCTTAACTGTAACTGGTTCTGGTGTTTTTTGTCGCCGAAAACTCAATTACATTCATGTTATTATAAATAAATTATGGATCTATATTATGTGAAATGTAAGAAGCGTACTAGCACAAACGACTTGACGACGATTACAACTAAAAGTAACAGATCAGCACCTGCTATTAAGTGTGTAGAATGTGGTACACAAATATTTAGATTTATTTCTATGAAATATGCAGATGATTTTCGAAAAAAACGAGGAGGTGATATTGCAGCCAAGGTAGTAAAACTTCCAGGAACACCATGGACGAAGTATCCAGGAGAAAAACACCTTCCAGGATATAGTTATTGTGGACCCGGGAATAGACTCGATATAAGACTCGATAATCAAAACCAACCCCGACCCGGTGAAAACCCAATAAACGGCATTGATACGGCGTGTCATGCTCATGATGTTGCTTATAAAAGTATCAGTCTGCAGCACAGACATATTGCAGATGTAAAATTAATTCATGCGTTGCATTCTATCACTGATAAATCCATCAAAGACAAATTGGCTTCATGGTTGATAAAATCGGCGATGGAAAGTAAATTAATATTGGGTGCTGGTAATTAATAACATTATGGAATCTATTAATTATTCACCAAGAAGATACTGGAGGGGTAAAGCAACAATCAGTAAACTCGCTAGCGCCGCAAAGGTGAAAAATACCACTGCAGCGGATTGGTTATCCAAACAGGCGATATGGCAAATTTATCTACCACCGCCTAAACAAATTAACTATTCGCATTTTGATGTCAGCATCCCTAATAAGGTTCATGAGGCTGATATATTATTTCTGCCGCATGATGGTTTTTGCAAGTACGCGCTAACCGTTGTTGATGTTGCGAGTCGATACAAACAAGCAGAACCGCTAAAGACGAAGTCATCAACTGAAGTGGCTTCTGCGTTTGAAAGAATTTATCGAAGGGGTCCTCTGAATTGGCCAAATCTATTACAAGTTGATCCTGTCAAGGAATTTCAGGGTGCAGTGTTATCAACAATGAAGCATCACAATGTCACCTTCAGAAGAGGACATACTGCATTACATCGCGATCAGGCAATTGTTGAACGATTTGATCCCACACTTGCTGAGCGGTTATTTGGATATCAATGCGCGAAGGAATTTATTCAGGATAAAAGATCCCGTGAATGTGTCAAGAGATTACCAGGCGTAATTACCGCGCTAAATAATGAGATTACTCGAACAATTAGTATGAAACCTAACAACGCTATTAAAAAAAGGATATACCCGTAAAACCACAAAATGATTTTTCAAAACAACCAATACTCGGCAATGTCACTGTAAGGTATTTCTATTATCCAGGAGAGCTCGAAGGTGGTAAAAAAAGAGCTACTGATCCTATGTGGAGTGTCACTACGCATAAAATATATAGCATAATACGATCTACGGGTAGACCGCCAGTCTATAGATTGGATTCAACTGCTCCTCAGCGAGGATTTACTCGTGAACAACTACAAGTGATACCCGATGATACTCAATTACCGCCGCGTGGTCTTAACTAGCACCTCTTCGTCTGTTGCACTCAAGACAAGTCAGCATCACATTATCTCTGGTATGACCAATACTGCTATTTTTTCTGTCTACGATAAATTGGCGAGGATCTTTATCCGACCAACACCAACGCATTATACAATTGCAACTCACGCAGTGATTATTCTGTTGTTGTTTCAGAGTGATTATAAATTCTGCATCAATATCAAATTTTCTGTTATCTTTCTTGTCCTGTTGTTTATGACCAGAGAGTTTTCTTCTGATTATATCATCGCTGACAATATCACTTATTATAGTGTCATTATAATCTAAAACAACTTTTCAAAGTTGATTTATTCTTTGCACTCTGGACACCGCAAGATAAACTAAATTCGACCACTCGATGTGATTATCTATGATCCAAACAATTGTATCGGATATAGTCAACCCCTGCGAAGAATGTATCGTCGCTGCGTATCCTAACTTCCATGGGGATTTATCAGCGCGCAATGCATCTTCGACGACATTGATATCAACCAACACAATATCATTTAACACTAAATTTTGCTTTTCACTTTGTCCAAGAATATCAGCTTCGATATTTTGTCTTCGTGTATCCTTGGGTCTATAGCACAATGGCACTGGAAGTGTTGCAAATTTTTCTTTATTCGAGTTAAATAACTTCATCTGAAGTGTGTCTCTGACTATCTTTCTACTTGCCACTATCAAATCATTTGGTCTCCACGCTTCACATAAAATCATTTAATGGTGTTTCCGAAATTATTTCACGGGCTATTTCACATTGGATTCTATCCGATTGTAATTTAATTAGTTTCTTGAACTGGCGTAATTGTTCATCAAGTGCTCTATGATCAGTACTAATTTCTTCATAATAGTCTACAAAATTCTTCAGCCAATTATGTGGAGACAAACCGATTAATGGTGGTGGTTGACCGTGATCACCACACATTATCACTTTTTTATTTGCTAGCAATAACCACTCGAGAAACGTTTGGAATACATCTAACGACACCGTGAATATCTCATCCCAAATCATGACTTCAGGAATAAATTTCTCGCGCATTCAATCTCGTTGTTTCATCTCTCTTGCAAGTATGTGGATCGGTGTTAGAACAATCATGTTTGATTTCTCTCGATATAATTCAATCGCACGAGTCGTCTTCCCTGACCCACCGCAGGAGTTTAAATAACTGGTTTTATGTCTACATATTGGATCGGAACACGACAGTGCATTAGATAGTTCTGATATCTGATTATTTTTCAAGTATTTTTTTTTCTATTATAACATCTGCTGATTTGGAGTAATCACGCACTATTTTTTTTAATTCTCCATGATCCCCAACTCTCGTCTGAATTAGTGAATTTAGCCATTGCTTCGCTATATTTTACGTCTATATAAAATTAATCAGTGGCTACTCTAATTGCGGATTCAGGAAATCTATTTATCATCGAAAGTACATTAATAGAAGCATAAGCCAGCATAGATGACCTTAAGTACGTGTATTGAGGATTTTCTCCATCTGTGTAAGTAACAATTGTACCCAAATTGGTTCCATCGGACAAGAAAACGTCTTTACAATCGACGTATATACCCCTATATGTTACATCTGCGATTATAAAATCGTATTCAGCATCATCTATAACCAACCGCAAAGAATATCATTTGTGGTCGTATTTTCCACCCAGTGTGAACTTACCAACTATTCTTCTACCGAAATCTTTTGCGTCTTTATTTCTAACTTCAAAGATTTCTTTGGACCATTTCAAGATATACTCTTCGTCGAGATCGGGGAACTGTTGTTTGTTCTCGCTGATTATACTATCTAGACTATCGGGTTGTGGTAACCAAAACTGAGTTTGTTTCCTATATGATATAATTGCTTCACTGATAATCAGCGATATCAGCATTTTAGAATCAATCATATACCGTAATAACATTATTGGCACTCAGTGATTTTCAGAGAAGTGTCTACCAAACCAAACATAACAACACGGATGAAGTCCTTTAACCAGTTCAAATGATACCACACGAGCGAATCCGGTTAAATAAAATTCGGGCAGTGGTCCATTAATCGCAATACGATTCGATTAATCGTCCATTAATCGCAATACGGGTCATCTCATATGTGGGATGTCCAAACCTTTTGAAGTACTCAGAGCACTCTCCATACCCAAGAAAACTCCCTGGATAACACGCAATCATATCATTCGAAATAATACTTTCGGGGTCGTATTTTGTATTCCATAATCAACCATGCCATGGTTGTACTCGATGCAGCTTGATTCGATATCTGAGAGAAATTCTGCGCGTGTTGGTTTCCATAGATTTCTCTTTCTCGTGAAATGAGCTGCAACTGACGCAATTGTAAAACAGTTTGTTAATAATTGTTCGTCGTAATCCGTTGAAAAACCACTAGCTAGTTTTTTCATCCCGTTGTGGAGGGCTTCAATACTGTATAATTCGCCATTGGGTCTTACATATTGATCGAATTTACCCTCTTCGTCTTCAAAACTGTGAAGTAACCACACTGACACAGGATCGTTTTTACTTCACTCTCAAATAAAATCAAAAAGATTTCCCGTGTAATATTTTATGGTTATATCCCGCGGAAATATTGTTACTGCGGATGTCCACGCGTGTTCGTTATGGTCAATAATTTTAATTGGAGCTCCATTTCATTTATATCTAGATTCGAGTAATACTTTTCCTGTTATTGTCATTATGGTTATTGAGAATCTTAATGATGTTTCTAATTTGGTTATATCTTGAATCGTTGCTCCGTTCTTCCAAACTGTTAATTCCCATTAATTTATTTGTTTACGTCTTAGATCCGTCAGTTTGTTTACACGCAACGCATTTGTGAAGTTATCTATTATTCGTTCTGCTACACAATTCAACGACGAATATTTCATTGGTTTTAGTTTTTTAATACTCGGTTTATCATTTATCGGATAGATTCCATAAACAACTGCTGTTACAGGATAGGACCTCTCGTAATACGGTTTGTCAATCCCAGTCAGAATTCCTGGTTTGGAATCCTGACTCACAGTGACAGTCCTCTTATTTTTCAAGATGGGTTCAAATTTGTCGCGTATAATCCAATTTCCCGTTTCTGAGCGGATAATGAATTTCACTCTAAAAAAATAATGTTTCTGGTCAAGATGTGAGATTGTCACTGCTGCTCTTTCGTCGCTCATGGTAGCATCAACACTACCATCAATTTCAAATGTCGACCAACAGTGAGATGCTTCATCGCGCTTGAATTAATTACAACCATCACGTATTTTCCCTATCATGCTTCTATCATTTATTAGACCCTTTGGTACATCAGTGGAGACTCTATCGAGATTGAATTTAACATTTTTCCAAGGCGTAATTTTCAATAATCTCTCGAACTTCTCCATATTATAATTAAAACAAGTATTTAAATAAAGAATTTCTTATATAATGAATCATTGCAAATGGCTTATGATAGGATCAGTAACCAAATGTAACAAATCATGCAGAAATGAATTCTGTGAATATCATTTGCAAAGTGTACGTCGTGGAAGCTTAGGTCCGCTATCTTGTATCCGATGTGGGGTAGGTGTGCGTGGTAAATCGCAGTTGTGTCTCAATTGTGATGGTAAGCGATACAGAGAGCTAAAGCGCTATTATGATAATAGAGTTAAAAACTCCATCAAAAAAATCCATCAATGACTCTGACTCTATCATTGACATTGACAGCGTCAAGGATAAAATCATAATCATAAGAACACCTCAAGACTATATTGAAATATTCCCATGTAATGATTAAACAAAATAATAAATTAGACAAATAATATTATAGTATATAAATGAACCAAGAATTTCAGTCACACCCCGTGATTACCAATTATGAAGCGTCTCGTGACGGTATTGTCATACACCGCAGGCTGAAGAAATCAGTAGGGTTTGTGAATAATCATGGATATTTGATGTTTAATGCTGGAAGGAAAAATATTACTGTCATCGATTCGCCTACGAGGTATTTAATGGATTGATCAAGGATGGTCTTGTAATCGATCATATTGATTCCAATTCTCAACATAACAAATTGGATAATTTACGAGCTGTTACACAAAATGAGAATACTGCATCTGGGTAAACTAGTACTTATAAATCAATAGGGAAGAGACCTGTAAATCATTTAATACAGAAAATAACGAGCAAATGGTATTCCAATCAATGAATGAAGCCGGTAGGTATTTCGATATTTGTATACCATCAGTACAAAAAGTAGCAGAGAATATAACTAGATCGGCTTTTTTGAAGCGTTTTAAAAATAGAATTCAATTCATTTACATCTGAAATATTATATATAACACCAAGGGGAATGACTCGTGTAGGCTTGTGTGTGTTTTTTTAAACAAAGATAACTCTTTTGTTTTAGTCACGTGTATCTCAATGGGATAATTTTTTTTTTTGTGTGGTATAATGTTTCATCGGGTAGAAGTTTTCCGCATAAAGCAATCTCTTGTTGTCATCATTATATCAATTTGACCCAAACTGATAAGATGTAACACACTTTAACATAAAATGATCGCTGAAATATTAGGTACCGTTATACACATCGACAATTTCATATAATTCCCCATACACTACGGGAGTGAAAACAAAACAACTTTGATTTCCCTACATGTACCCAAAATCCTTCCTAACACGGAAAGAAAAACCACAACTGATTTGTCGAAAATAACAGCGGGGATACAAAAATTGGAAATATACCACGGCATACAGAATAACTATGATTGATACATATATATCGTATTCAAAAGCACATACTTGTAGATACGAACACTAGTGTATTGTATACACAGATGGAATCTCGTCCTGGAGCCCATCGTTCGAATCTCGTGACATTGTCAACGCTACCGATTTCGAAGGTTTTTCTATATAATTGAAAGGCCCCAGCCTTAAGGTACTTCGTGTACACCTCCCGTCACGTCAAATACGTGACGATGTGATTTTGCACCCCCGGGAAATTAATTATTGTGGGGAGGTGTACAACAACAATGGTGCCCTTAAAATAAACAATAGCATGAATGCAAAAGCTCTATGTCACACACTAGGGTAAACCCGCAGGATAGTTCAGAATGAACTATCGGCTAAAAGAAACGGTCATAGGGTCAAAGAGAAAAAGAAGAGAGAAATCTCAAAGAGAAAAAATCTCAAAATAAAAAACGAAGAGAGAAAAAATCTTTTAAAGAGAAAAATCTCAAAGAAAAAGAACCATATGAAAGACACAAAAGCCAAAAAAGGGACCCAGTGAATGATAATCGCTCATCATAGCCTATTGTTTATTTTTGAAAATTATTAAATATTTTTTTGTTTTTGAAAATAAAATATATTAGAAATATATATTATTATATAAATGAATTCTGAAAATATCAATGACATCATAACCGAAATTTTAAATTTGAAAAATCAAGGAATTCAATTGTCAGATAAATTAAATTGTGATCAGATTCTTTCTGATTTTCAAGATATTGAATATAATTCTCAAGGTAATAAATACGTGTTACCAAAATCATACTCTTTTATAAAAAAAAAATTCAGCACGCTATTTATGACTCCCTTGCATTCTGTAACGACAGCAATATGTTCGTCCCGTTATTCACTGTTGTCGAAAAAATAAGAAAAGAATTGGGGCAGCAATATGAAATCAAACGCACAATTAACTCGAAAATCAAAACAATAAGAGACATTATCCGCCAAAATGAAATGCCCCTTTGATTACCTCAACACAGTAAATACACCAAACATGCATGAATAATACAGGGTATACACGTATACTGTAACAAAATAAACACAGCAAAAAGGCTATGAAACAGACAGGTATGGCACTTACTCACCTAAAACAATTCTATAGACAGGTATGTGCGCTTACTCAAATAGAACAAAATCCTATTGCACGGTAATTAAATAAATGGTGACTTTGTCAATGGACTACGCGTAAGTATTAGCAAATGGGGTGGGTAAAACAATCTAGGGATTTTCCGCTGGTGACAAAGTCACTACATTTAGATCGTACATTACTTTATTATGGTGGGTGAAGCACAAACAACTAAATTAGCACGACAACGATTAGCTTCGATTAAGAAGTTTATTCCAATCCGTGATTCCGTTCGAAATATGCTCCAAACTAGACAGGAATTGCAGAGTGATTTTGTATCAGACACGGAACAGTTATTTAAACCCATTACTTCAACTACTGAAAGAGTTATATTGGGAGAGACTATTGAGGAAGAAGATAGAAAAAGGGTATTCTCCCGTTGTTAAAACAGATAGCTGTAGATAAACATCAACCACATGATGAAGAAGAACAACAGAGTGATGTTAGTAATACAAAGGGTGTTTCTTTAGTGGATAAAATTACCGATGAGGCTAAAACAGTAAAAAAAAAACGATTTCTATTATCAAAACAAAAGGATTATGACCTTTTTGATGATTTTGCTGTTAAAAGCTATCATTCAAAAAAGCGATTTTTAAAAGATGATTATAAAGATAAAATAATAACACGCAATGACTGGTTTGATGTGTTGTATAAAATAAATAGATTGATTTATCGTTTACATAGGGGAGAGTTGGGGCATACACTATTTAAAAAGGGAATTAGTGATTATAATAAGCAACAAATAGAAGAACGACAATGGGAAATAGAAGAACAACAACAAGAAAGAAAGCGCCCAACACCAACACGGAGACAAACACGAAGACAAAAAACACAAGAAGAAGAACTTCAATGGGATGATGATTTAGATAAAGAACGTCAAATACCAACACGAAGACAAACACGAAGACAAAAAATCAAGAAGAACCTCATTGGGATACATCACTTGATGATGATGATTTAGAAAGAATGGACAGATCACTGGATGAATTATCTCGCGAGCAAGGTGCAACTGGTATCACTAAAAAAGATGGAGATGGATATCTAGGGTTTTTTCAGGTAGTGGTATAGTTCGTTGTCCTAATAATATTCTTGGGGATATATCACGATTAGAAGTTCTCATAGGAGGGAAACGAGCCAGAAATAACTCACCGGAAATAAATAATGAAGCCGCTGATATCTGCAGGCGACTATTTGAGGGTGGCATTATGGATATTGTTGTATACAGAGAGTTTATTGACGAGCTAGTGGACGGTTATCATAGTGACTAATCACCGAAATTGCTAGCAATGAAAATCGTTTACGATGAAAATTGCTAGCAATTTTACTATTAGATAAATAGCGTTTAAATAAGATGATTATACACTACAACCACAGAAAACCAACTATGGTATATGTAGTAAACACGATTGCCTGTTTATAGAGCGTAATATGGAGATGGTCTCGGTAATACCATTGCAGGGTTATTTGCAAGAATGGCTCCAAAAATAGCACCAATCGCAAAACAATTATCAATGATAGCTATTGATGTTATTCGTGATAAGGCTATTAGCGTTGTTGGTGATGTTGCCGGGAAAGCATTTTCCGCGGCTAAAGAAAAACTAGTAGCGTTAGTTCGGCGGCGAAGGAAACCAGTGATAAAGTCATTGGGACCAATACCATCTACGGAAATTATGCCTGCAAGTATTAGTAAAATAATAAACAATGCAGTGGAGCAGAATATAGCATCACGGATAAATGATGAATATGACACTCAGGGAAATATTACTGCAAATATGATAACGGGAAGTGGCCTGAAATCGCGAGCGAGATCACGATTTAGATCAAGAAATATATAATAATATGTTCAAATCGGCTCCTGACACAGCGTTTGATATGGACGCCCCAGTGCGCAAAGATGATTCGGTACTTAATTATCAATATTTTTCCTATAATGCAACACAACCGAATCTTCGATCAAAAATCGAACTAAAGGATACCAGCAAATTTTTTCTACCCTCTGAAGCGTTTATCGAAATAGAAGGAGAAATTGTAACAGATGATCGCGATCATAATGATCCTCCATATCCACTTGGTACCAAAGTCGGCTTTGTTAATAATGGTATCATGGCGCTATTTAACAGCTCTAGATACATTATTGATGGAAGGGCAGCGTAGATTATTCTCATACGCGATTACACTACATCATATATTTGGATTCTGCAGAAATGTTAATAAAGTCTCGTTGAGTGTAAACAGTCAACAGGAACCAACCGAGGATATTATACTTGATTACAATCAAACCCAAATAGCACGCGCGTATCATCGTTTGCTATCATTTATGGGACGCGATAATAATGTAGATACTGGTCTGCAAATATCACAATGGGATTTTAAAACCTATATCCCGTCTACTACTTTTCATTGGAACATCTTGACGTAACCAGACAATCAGTCGTTGAAATATATTTTCGAGCTCGTGTAACCGCTGTTCGTGCTCATACACGTGCAAAAATCTGAATAATTTTTGTCTGAGAGAGCAGGCAAATTAAAAGAAGCTGTCACATGCAATCGACAACATTTATTTACCAAAACGCACATAGCTATGTCGTCATATTTACAAGATTGAAAGCAATCTTAAAAAGATCTCTAAGTAAATGAGCATCAAATGCGGAACATGATATTTTTTATATATCTTGGACATTGACCTTACTGGTTTGTATCTTACGGAACCATGTGCCACATCAATACTTGCAGATGTATATTATTCATCGGTAAAGTGTTAACACCCGAATTTTAATATCCTGACATGTATAAGGTCATAATGTTGAGAATAAACTGGTTTCTGAAAATAACAAGTTAACAATCATATTTTCCATGTTGTATTTGTGAGATCCGCATCTTTGAGCACTGCATTTGCATATCGTACAATTAAAATACTATCATTAATTACGGATTCTTTGCTTATTGTTTTTAAATTCAAGGAATTATGAACAGTACAATTGCTGTGTAAGTTGTTTGGTCCGTATTTTCGGTTCATTCTTCATTGAACTTAAAATTATAAACATTCAATCCTTATAATTAAATTCAACAGCATAAATAGTTAAATAATCTCATAGCTACATAAAACTTTTAGACTTAAACATATTTTGAAATTTATTCAATAAGGCGCAATATCACAAAACAAGGAATATATATATATATATATATATATATATATATATATATATATATATATATATATATATATATATATATATATATATATATATATATATATATATATATATATATATATATATATATATATATCACATGGCGAATAACATTTCAATTGCATTTCATCCAACAAGGGATTACGTGTTTCAATGATTGGTTAGGGGATACATGCAATAAACTGACAATAAATTAAGTATCCAACTAGTTTTATTTAATATTGAACTTAGAATATTCTTCCATCGCTTTAAAATAACTTGTTCTCTATGGATATATTTTTAAAAATTACTAACGCACCTGGGAGCGTGGGACCCGATTGGGTCATGTCAGTTCAATCGGCCTAATGCCGGCGCTGCATCTATATTAATGAATAATATATGAAATGGTCAGTTAAACAAAATCTTGGTTAGTATTATTATTAGCACATATGTTTTGTAAAAGTAATAAGATTGACATTTTTCACCAATTTTTATTCAATTAATTTAAAAAAGATATTAAGATTAATTTCATTTATTTCTTAATCACAACTATATATTAATGCAATAAAAGTGAATGCCGTTACAAGAAAAATGCACTGTACATTACGCGCTGTATTGCTAACTCAGCAATAAATGTAATAACAGCAAGCCATGTAGATTACAAGATTATACATTGGCAGATTTCCAATCTAGTGACTCAGAAACTAAGCTAACGTTCTGTCGAATGACGTAAAAACAATATGGACGTTCTTGTGTAGTGGAAATGATAGCATCTCTCCAGCTAGGATGAAGTATACAACGGTATACAGAGGGATGACCATATAAAAAAGCAGCATAAACCGCCCAGTCAGTTTCTTGATTTATCTCTATCATTACAGGTAAGAACTGTCTATGTTCGTAAACTTCCTTAAGGAATAGACACTTTTTAATGTTTGAGATATTAAATGGTAAAGTTCATATATTTGCAACATTGTTTACTGAATTCTTCTATTGTATACCATAATGTAATGCAAAGTTTTAAAGAACTCATATTTATTTATATTTATGGTAATTTTTATTGTAAAAGGCAAATTCGCTACCAACTTCATGTTTAGATTCAATGTTGAAATAAAGTATTCCTTAAGTAATAAAGAATAATGTCTAGTAACATATTTTAATCAATATTCTATTTTAAAATGAGTAAAAAAACAACATTTCTTCAAATTAATTGTTGCATTAATTGCAGCTATTACATTTTATAATCTTCGGTTATCATGAAATTGATCTAGATTTAACTTTTCGTATTATATTCTAAAATTCAGAAATTATATAAATGAATGAAGTTGGCAAGCTTGAAAGGAAAGTGTAATTTTATATGAATTTCGTGTATTTTGAATATAAAGTTTATAGATGTATTTCTAGAATGTAGTAATATATGTGTGTTGATTATTTAAATAAAGTTCCTTTATTCTGAAGCTAGAAAAGATTTGTCTCTCATTACAGATTCCATACTTCATTCCAAGACTTTGCTGTGTCTAATCATCGTAGCGACATTTCTTCTAAGAGAGCCACACACATACACACACACACTCTCTCTCTCTCTCTCTCTCTCTCTCTCTCTCTCTCTCTCTCTCTCTCTCTCTCTCTCTCTCTCTCTCTCTCTCTCTCCAGGATATTGACATTCCTTAACTTATGAGTAATCCCTTTTCATAGCAAGAAATGAGAAAAAGATTATGCTAAATCTCACCAAAACTTTACTTAACTTTATCCACGAGATTGGAACAGTAGTTACTTTCAGATGAATGTTATTTTAAGTTACAGTTCGGCTAAATAATTCTGTAGAGAGATTAATATAATAATTCCGCTGGTTTTCAATGATTCCGCAGTGAGGATAATAACTATTCCCCGAGTGGCCGAGTGGTCCAAAGCGTTCTCCGTTACGGATCACTGCCATCTCACCTCTGCCTGTGTGGGAGCATATATGCATCGAAATTGATGATGGGAATATATATATTTATTTATATATTTATTTATTTATTTTCTTGATTTACAGTAGATTGGAAGGTAAAATGGCTCATTGCTTATTTGAATCTCACTTTAATAATTAAAAATATCTAATAGCTTATCGCCTTTTCTAAGTAATGCCTTATTAAATAAAATACAAGATTTTAAAACTAGTCTTTTTTGTATTGTTATAGTTACTTCAATACATCATTGCTTTTATTATTATAGTTTGATTTTACAATGCAAATAATTGCAGCAAAATTGAAATTCAATAATAACGGGTATGACGAAACCGTTAACTTACTTGAAATCTTTTTGTTGCTGGCATTTGCAATTATTCTAAGATAAGAAATGGTTTCGAACATTTTTCATATGTATAATGCATTAAGTTTTTGAAGCATCTACTGAACGCCAGTCAAATGAAAACTGAATTTAGGTCTTTGCTTATAAAAGCGATAACAAAATCTCATATATAGACCAATTTATGTTAACACCAGACAAATCATATGCTCAACAAAATAGCTCTCACAATAAAACTAATACGTTTATATTGGACCAAAAATCCACATATAAATATATTGTTGGTAGAATATTTAACATCTAGTAACCACTTGCAATATTTTCTATCTACTGGTTTCCTAATGACTGCGTTAAAACAACCAAACATTTAACAGCCGTAATACAAAATTGGAGATACAAAATAATAAAATAAAATAATCAAAGAAATCACACAACATATTCACTATACATTGACTATATCATGCTGAGGAACACTGAGTTGCGTGCCTGTCAAAAGGATATACCAAGGTAGTCAATCAAACCCAGGTTCGCCACGGAGGGTATCGAAATCCCGATGTTTGGATTACAAATACGATGCTCTACCATCTGAGCTACCACGGCTCCACTCGGTGAATATATTTCAATATAGATTTACAAGTTGCAAACCGAAATTTGCTTCTTTTACGCTTAACGATTGCTTACAAAAATGAAGGCATTTGAACTAAACAATTATGATCAAATTTTAAAACTTATTCTAATATTATATCTTTAGTGAAACAATAACCCTTTTGTAAAAGTAAAATAATGTCAACAACGAAAATGATCTAATTTCTTTCACAAGTCAACGAAAAGGTTACTCGAATATAAGCAAACTAACATAATAAGGAAAAAAAGTTCGTATTTAAATTATATGAACAATGTTCAATAGTTCAATATAGGCGTACAAGTCGCAAACCCAAATTAGCTTTTAACTATAAACGATCGCTTGAAAAATGTAAGCATTATTTAATTGACTTTAAAGTTTTTAATTTTGCAATAGAAATGTGCTCATAGTTTATGTTTAGTGAAAAGATAACTTGTTTTTAAAAAGTCAACTATTGGCAAGAACAGAAATGACTTACTTTCTTTAACAAATGAACTTACAGGTTATTCAAATATGAACAAGCCTAATTTAATAAAAGAAATAAAAGTTCGTACTTAAATAACACGAACATTTTTAAACAGTTCACGAGTCTGCATCATACTGAGACCTAGATAAAAATCAATCGGTTTGCCCCAGACTCAGTTATTTGGTAGAAATGACATCAAGATTTATAAAAGTTACCGAATAATTTGATTTCCTTATACCACAAAATAAAATAAAGAAAATAGAACTTGCTATATTGCGAAACAAAACAAAAGTCCAATCAATGAAAAGTACAACGTGAATCACAGTTTTTAATTGCCGTATAAATTCCAGTAAATGTCTTTCTCCAAGAAATAATTTGAGCATTTTTATATTTCAAGGGAAAACAATTACTTGCATTCAATAATTTGAAGAAAATAAAAATTTGCCCCAAACTGGACACAACATAAAACATCTTTACGTTTCTAGTGTTAAAGCACGACTGAAAGAATTCTTATCATATCAGTTATGTGACTAACTAAAACGCAAACCAATAGTTCTGCCTTCTGGACAAACAGAAGTTTGTTTGCGAATTAACATGTGCCTCACGTCACGTAGTCCGGGTATGATCTTGATCCTACTTAATGATTCTTACTCTGAGAAAAAAATTTAAAAATTTAAAACGATTTTTACCAACACTGTCAGCAACTAGATATAATGTTTATATCATTAGGTATTTACATCAATGAAATATATAAACACATAATCAGTAAATTCAAACAGAACTGAACTTAATTCTGAAACAATCAAGTCCAATAAACAATATTACATTACAATAAAATACAATGGAATACAAAATGTAATACTAACAAAAACAATTAAATTAAATAAAAATAACAATGTTATAATTCTTCATGTTTCAACCTCAATTACACCTCGAAATTAAATCTTTGATTTTTTTGCATCACTTGGCGCGTTTCTTCTTTTCTTTAACAGCAGAGTACTACGAACAACACCTTATGTGATGTTTGCATACGAAACATGGATGTATTCAAGATTTAAATGGAGTTGAATTTAATTTATTTTTAAATAGGGAAGCTAATATTTATTGGTGGAAGGTTAAAGAGCCATTATTTACGACATATATACCACTGTTAGTTTAGTCGTGATCGTGTATATTATTTTCAAAATTTTGTATCGGGGAACTCATGTTTTTAGAAGAGTAATCACATTTTTCTAACATGTATCTCAGGTTCTGGAATAAACAATGGTTCCCGAATATGTAATGACTGGTGATGTCCATATAAACTCCGAAATATTTTTTACCATATAGAGCTATGCTTATTCAGAGTTCTTCTTTAATTCGGATTAGTTCTCATCAACTATTGTCTTTTCATTCCTCACTGGATGCTTCGTGTCATCAAAGTCAATATGGTTATATGAGCTGTCTTCATTGGTATTTGGATGTTGATTATTCTTACAATGTTCTTCAAGGTCAACATGCGTATAATCATCATCATTTCTTAGCGTACTACTACTGGGCATGCAATGAGAATAATCATCATCATTTGTTGGCGTATCGTTACTACTGGACATGCAATGAGAATAATCATCATCATTTCTTAGCGTATCATTACTACTGGGCTTGCAATGAGAATAATCATCATCATTTCTTAGCGTATCGTTACTATTCGGCTTGCAATGAGAATAATCGTTGGACAAAGATTTCGCTGTGGTGACAGATAGTGATTTGTTCGATACATGTGAATATGTATCATCTCCTACCTTTTTGTCCACTACCGGTAAAAGGTCATAATTAGATGATTTAATTGTGTTCTTCATTTCAAACTCAATTCGGTCATATTCGCGTGCAGAAATATCATCATTCTTCGTTGTAGTTTCACATTCATGAATACGTCTGGTTTCTTTACTATTCTTAATTGGTTTAGAATCAGTCAATGTCGAATTATCAATTATACTTTCGTACGTTGAGGTTTCAACCACTGCATAAGTGTCGCCAGCCTCCTTGCAACTCGTATACGCAGGATTTATCAACCCATTCGGTAACTCAGAAATCTGTGTATTGGTCTCTGTATGCAGTTTCTGCCGTCTGGAGAAAAGAAAATCAATGACGATGTAGTCAATGCTATCAATATTTTTACATGTTAGGCTTTTTTACCACTAATTAATATCACTGAAAGATTTTCAAATCAGGTGCGTGATTATTTAATCATCTGTTTGGAAAAGTAGCCAGAAAATTTTCATTTCAATATTTTAGGTGATTTTGCGCAGTTTCCCGTACGATAGGATTATGTGAAAGGGCAAAAACAAGTAATAAGATTTCACACTGGTAACAACCGGTCAGTCATAATGTATGAAGTTTCTCAATTTGCAACAGCATATTGATTTATCATTTTTTTTCTTAATATCGAATTGTAAATTGGGTGTAGTTGTTTAATGCAGAACAGAATATAACTTGATATATCAAACATCATAAGTTCTACATGGGATAGTATTATAGCACCATTTGTATACGAATGATATTAAAGAAATCTTTAATTCGCAAATACCTAATGAGAGATAATTAAAAGCATTTCTGAATTTATGCCCAGGAGCATATATATATATATATATATATATATATATATATATATATATATATATATATATATATATATATATATATATATATATATAATATTTATAATGTAAATGCATAAAAGAGGTATGAAGTTCGTGACAAGAATGAATTTTACCTGTTTGATTGGTTTCAGATGCTAATATTACAAGAGATATTAGACACTATATACTTTACAATATATGTTAGAAATAATTTTCAATTTAATGCTAAGGATGACTGAAACATATGCTGAACTATATTTAAATATACGACAATTATCTGTATAAACTATTCTAAGATATCAATATGAAAATCATGGTACCTTTTTAATATAAGTATCGCTACAGCAACCACTGCTATCACAATTATCACTGCTACGACCACTCCAATAATCATTGGTATAGATTTGTCATTGTCATCTTTGTCTATAAAAAGATGCAAGCCATACGTGTCAAAATTAAATAGAAATGATAGCAAATGTACAGACGACATTTTAGACTCAATGTTTGTCAGGTTTGCAAATCGGCGTTCAGGAGGTACTATATTCGGCACCGCTTAGATGAGTGTGATGTGTGTGTATGTGATATTGAATTTTTAACATAGCTTTAACTTTTCAGTCATGTCTGCAGTGTGGCAGTTTATTGTGATGTCCAGCAGATGATTATAATTCGTAATCTTGTAATCCCGGAAATAGAAGCATAAAATCTTGCTCTCACTTCAACACTGTATCACAAAATGGTAGATAAGATGAGATTGTAGATATATTGCAAGCAATACAAAAATCGTCATTAGGCAAGAGTGTCTAAAGTAAACGTTAACAAGAATTTGAAATGTCATCTTTTTGTCATCTTTTTGCTAAACATGTTTATGATTTTTAATTGTTGTTGTTGTCATTTAAGAAGTAAACAGTTTTGGATACCGTCATATTGTGAAAGTTATTTTCCACTAACACAATACACTTCGTATCAGCTTATCGACATGAATTGTATGTCGAATATTTCTACAGTTACGACTTATTTCAGAAAAAAACATATCTCAGTATACGAGATGAATTAAAAGCAGCCTGTTAATTAGATATATTTCACCTTTGGGATTATAAATTGACAAAGTAACTGACACCATTATGTTTGATGATGTGCATTTAACATCGGATTTTGTGCAAGCGGTACAAACTAATGTTTTCGATGTTGAAATCTCATTTGTATCTCCAGGTGATGACACGTCCTTCGTCACTGTTGATGTCCTAACTAAAATACATGAAAACAAGTATTATTTCTAAATATTAAGTTAATTTATTATGATATATTCATTACGCATTTTAATATCACATGAAATATGACACAAATGAGGGGGAATAAAAACTCTTGATATACCATACATGAATGTTGCAAGTTGTCTTTCATAACTTGGAATTGCTATTTGTAATATTTCTCCAGTTGCGGTCCTTCGGCCTACTTACAGCCCCACCATTAATATTTATTCTGATAATACCTTTTGTACCTATTATAATTCATAAATACATTTTACTCAACGCTTTATATCTCAGAAAGGCAGTTTACCTTGCTTAGTGATAGTCGTCCCAGTCGATGTGGTCGACGGCGAACTGTTACAGTATACTTTAAAGTTACCATCCGCTATAAAGATTAAAAATAACAGTGGATGAATGTCACAAGATGATAAGAATCTTTTCATTTTGTTTAAAGGCATGATCGGTTTTTTAACGAATGTCGGCACTTTGCAGTACATACGGAAGGATAGGTATGCGTTAGCAGTGAAATAAAAAAAATAAGACCATGCAAATTCCTTCAACGCTTATACGGTTGTCTGGGACAAGATTTGTTAATGATACTTTAATATTTGCATCCTAGGATCTATATATATTATTTCTATATATTAAATGAATTTATTATGATATATTCATTACGCAATTTAATATCACATGAAATATGACACAAATGAGGAGGAATAAAAACTCTTGATACATGAATATTGCAAGTTGTCTTTCACAACTTGGAATTGCTATTTGTAATACTTCTCCAGTTGCGGTCCCTCCGCCTACTTACAACCCCACCATTAATATTTATTATGATAATACCTTTTGTACCTATTATAATTCATAAATACATTTTACTCAACGCTTTATATCTCAGAAAGGCAGTTTACCTTGCTCAGTGATAGTCGTCCCAGTCGATGTGGTCGACGGCGATCTGTTACAGTGTACTCTAAAGTTACCATCCGCTATAAAGATTAAAAATAACAGTGGATGAATGTCACAAGATGATAAGAATCTTTCCATTTTGTTTAAAGGCATGATCGGTTTTTAACGAATGTCGGCACTTTGCAGTACATACGGAAGGATAGGTATGCGTTAGCAGTGAAATAAAAATAACAAGACCATGCAAATTCTAAAACTTAGTGTTCCTTCAATGCTTATACAGTTGTCTGGGACAAGATTTGTTAATGATACTTTAATATTTGCATCCTAGGATCTGTTAATATATTTTAAAGAAGATCAAACTAAACATATTTTGGACAGATTAAATCCATATGGAGGGCAAATTACAATATCAAACTAAACATATTTTGGACAGATTAAATCCATATGGAAGGCAAATTACAATATCAAACTAAACATATTTTGGATAGATTAAATCCATATGGAGGGCAAATTACAAAATCAAACTAAACATATTTTGGATAGATTAAATCCATATGGAGGGCAAATTACAATATCAAACTAAACATATTTTGGACAGGTTAAATCCATATGGAGGGCAAATTACAATATCAAATGAAGCTCATAAGTACATAATCTTACCTTTTAATTTCACCCATACCATTTCAGGTTTGGCGTCTCGCGTGAACGTGAGCCACATGACTTCTGATAACTCCGATTTGGTTGATATTTCTCCTGTGAAATTGGGCGAGTTCATGTATTTAAAACTCCTGTCATCAGAAGAATTCTGGCATTCTATCAGTGAGTTATTGATGCTAAAATTACTGGACAAACAGGTATATAATCCATCATATGGAGTTACATTTGTGAATAACCTTACATCGATAAGTTCATAATATATCTTATGTTGTGACTGGACATAGCACACACATGTTGCAGTAGTATTCGTTGTGGAAAACGTTCCATGAAACATAATGTCAACCTCAGATGCTTGACAATTTGCCTGACACATGTCAAGAATATTATGATCTGAAACAAATCACATTTGTTTAATATGTATCAGAATAAATGGTGTATATCAGATTAAACTCAGAATGTAGCGGGTTACTGTTATTGAAAATGCACGATATTTTGTTTTTGCAAATTGATTATTGGATTAGAATATTTTGGTCTCATTTTTTAAATTCATCTACGACTGCTGGAAATTATATTAAATCATGCATGCATATGACGGCTTACTTGACCATCAGGAAGTCAACAGTTCGATAGGGATATTTTGGTCCCAGAAAGAAAGACATTCAATCTGTGATGTCGTCCTATCCAAACAAAACATCATCAATGAGTACACTGATTTGTCCAGGTAAGTTTACATCCATGTGTATACTTTTCTATATATATCGACGTTCCTTTGCATTCCAATAGATTTTGGTTAAATATAAAATGTGTCAGATTTTAAAAGAACAATTAATAGTTAATTGAAAAAGAGTAAATGCACATATATGATCCATGTGACTTATACTAACAATATATCAGCTTACTGGAGCTGTGGCATTATGCATGATGGGTAAGTAACATTCCTGCACAACACCGCTCAATTGTAATTTTCTCTCATTCGATGATTGAGCTCTCTTGGCATTAAGTAGATCTTTCATATCTTACAAGCTGCATAAGTTCCATAGTGATTTGCAAATCAGAAACCGTTTCTATCAGAA
This sequence comes from Unio pictorum, assembly GCA_030141615.1. Taxonomy (NCBI): domain Eukaryota; kingdom Metazoa; phylum Mollusca; class Bivalvia; order Unionida; family Unionidae; genus Unio; species Unio pictorum. The sequence continues at coordinate 1,761,803 of JARLTB010000096.1, forward strand.
AAATTCGAAGCATAAAAATAATGACGATGATAGTAATTCGATCGGCTCCCAATGTTGTGTCGTGTTCTCTCTGCTTTGAAGGCGTTTCGGTCTATTTTGTCTAGGTTTGTGATAAATAAATTCGTATTAATGTATTTTTGTCTGGCCCGCATTATGATTGGTCCAATTAAGGCCATGAATTTCTTGTGCAGTATCCTCGTTACTGATTTGCTGGGATCGTTCGAAAACGTTTTTATGCCAGCCTTCTGAAATGTTTGGTTTTGAATGAACATTTCTGGCGGCGGTTTTTGGCGATCTGTGAACTCGAATCGCGACACGAAATTGAGGGAAAATTATCTTGACTGTCAGAATATGGACATGTTACCCCCACATGTTTTGTATGTCATGCGTAGCAACATCATAATGAGAACAATGGGGTAAAACTACAAGACATGGAGCAGCAGGGAAGGTGGAAAGACCGAAACTAAATAAAGAATGTTTAAACATAGTTTCGGTCTCGTACGAAAACTATAACGTCACAAAACAGAAACAAAGCTTCTAACTAGCTGAGAGTTTCCCCTACGTGTTTCTGTCTTTTTTGTTGTTGTCATTTTGGTTTTTTAATTTTATGCCAGTGTGTTTACCTATATGATGTCTCATTCGAGGTCTCACCCTCCCTGCTGCTATTGTCCAAATATTGTATCAATACCGACTCGGTATCGTGCTCGAGGATCGTGTAAATTTATTGTTATAAATCCATGCGGGCATAGCTGAGCCCGTCTAAATAAATTTCTAAACCGACTTTAGTCCATATCACCGCTGAACCAGGTCTAATAAATATTTCGTAACGTGTGTGTATAAACTCCGTTAAATCCAGCAAGACTATTACAATTGTCTCTGAGCACCTTTGGCATTTGTGTATATCGCAGGTTACATAAATCACATCAGTGTCTTTGTGTCTGCCTCTGGAAAATACTCTAGCAGGGTTTGCTTGCCTATCCAAAATAATATCATCGTACACGACTAAATTGATAATAAACACATCAATGTAATCAATAATCGGTGCTTCATCGTTATCGGTTATAAATTCAATGACATCCTCATCGTTAAACTACTTTGCATTTTCATTAAAATCCTTTAAAACTTCGTAGCATCGTTGATCATCTACAGATGGTGCTACCAAATACAACCTATCCATCCTGAGCCATCTCATTATCAACAGTTGTGTCTTACCACTCCCAGATGGACCTATAATAATCATACGAACAAATTGTGGTAATGCAGCATGATGCTTGACAGGTTCTTCTTTTATTGTCGAAGAAAAATCACTTACATTCATGATATATAAAATACAACATGGATTTATATTGTGTGAAATGTAGAACGCGTACCCCAACAAGTGATCTAACAATCATTACAACGAAAAACAACAGATACGCACTCACCGGTAAATGTGAACAATGCGGCACAAAAACTTTTAATTTATTCATGCGCAGTCGGGTTTAAAAAAAGGCAACACGGAGGTGACATCGCCGCCAAGATAGCCAAACTACCGGCATCTCCGTAGGCGAGATACCCAGTAGATAAATACCTTCCAGGATATAATTAGTGTGGTCCCGGAACCAGACCTGAGATCAGACATGATAATCAGGATCAACCAAAACCTGGCGAGTTTCCGATAAACGCTATTGATTAAGATTCTCACGCTGATGATGCATCTTATCGAGTAAAGGATCTACAGGTTATACATATCGCAGATGTGAAATTAATTCACGCGTTAAATTATAATACTAATAAATCTTTCAAAGAAAAAGTAGCTAGCTGGTTAATAAAAACCGCGATGAAGGGTAAACTACTTTTTGGAAGCGGGTTTTCACAGGCTGGTAATTAATATAATAATGAAATCTAGTTATTATTCCTTAAAAGGATACTGGAGAGGTAATGCAGCAATTAGTAAACTTCACGGCGAAGCAAACGTTACACGCACCACTGCGGAATATTGGTTATCACGACAAGCAATATAGTAAATTTATCTTACACCACCCAAAATAATCGAATACGCGCATTTTGATCTCAGCGTTCCAAATGAAGTTCATCAGGCTGATATTTTATTCTTACCACATGATACTGTCGTCAAAAGACGGACATACAAGTACGCGTTAACCGTCATTGATGTTGCTAGCAGATACCAAGAAGCGGAGCCATTATCGACAAAGACAGAAGCAGAAGTAACTTCTGCGTTTGAGTGAATTTATGAACGAGTACTTGCACCACATGGTGGTGTGCGATGGCCACAGTTGCTACAGGTTGATCCTGGCAAGTAATTTCAAGGTGTAGTATCATCGCTGATGAAACCTCAAAATGTCACCATCAGACGAGGACAAGCTACAATACACCGCGATCAGGCAATTGTTGATCGATTTAATAGAGCACTTGCTGAACGGTTATTTGGATATCAATACGCGTAGGAATTTATTCAGGACAAGATATTTCGAGAATGTTTTGCAAGATTATCAAGTGTGATAGCTGCGCTGAATAATGAGATTACTCGAACAATCAAAATGAAACATATTGAAATATACCTGCACGAAATGATTTTTCGAAACATCCGGTACTGAGTAATGTCATTGTAAGATGTTTATATGAGCAGGGTGAACTTGAAGGTGGTAAAAAAAGCGATCTGTCCTATCTGGAGTGTTACCACACACAAAATATCTAACATCACAAGATCCACGGTTAGATCCGCAATCTGCAGATTAGATTCAACTGCTCATCAGCGTGGATTTACACGTGAAGATCTACATGTGATTCCCACATATACTCAGTTACCACCACGATCACTTAAATAACCAAGGGTGCCATCACCCCGACGTCTATTACATTCAAGACATGTCAGCATTGTATTTTCGCGTGCATGACCACGACTACTATCTTCTCTATCCACGGTAAATACTATCTTCTCTATCCACGGTAAATGGTCCTGGATGTTTATCTGATGACTCTTACCACAGCATTATACAATTACAACTTACACAATGATTATTTTGTTGTTGTTGTAGCGTTATTTTAAATTCAGCATCAATATCAAGGTCTCGATTTTTTTATCAAGCTGTTATACTCGGTGAGTTATTTTAAATTTATTATAGCATCGCTAACAATTTCGTTGATGGCGTTGGCATTAAAATTTACAATAACCCACCGAAGTTAAGATATTTTTCTAACTCGTGACACCGCGAGATAGACAAAGTTTGACCACTCGATACGACCATCTACGATCCAAACGAGTGTGTCAAAAATAGTTAATCCTTGAGATGAATGTATTGTCATTTCGTATCCTAACTTCTACGGTGTTTTCCAGCGCGTAATGCATCTTTCACAACATTGATATCGACAAGAACAATACTGTTTAATACTAAATTCTTCCTCGTGGACTGTCCTGGAACATTTACGTCGATATTTTGTCGTCGTGTATCAATTGGTCTATAACACAATGGTGCAGGCAGACTTGGAAACGTTATCTTATGCGTGTGAAGTAATTTCATTTGAAGTATATCTCTGGTAATCTTTCTACTTGTCTCCGGAATCATTTCACGCCCTATTTCACACTGGATTGTATTCGGTTGTAATCTTATTAATTTCTTAACGTTTTTAATTTTTCATCAAGCGCTCTATGATTTTCATTTATCTCGTCGTAATAATCCACACATCTCTTTAGACAGTCAAGCGGATATAAACCAACAAACGGCGGTGGTTGATCGTGATCGCCACACATTATCACAGCTTTGTTTTTCAAGAATAAATAACCGAAAAACATTTTTAACGTTTTCAACCATACTGTGCATATTTCATCTCAAATAATAATTCGGGGAATATATTTCTCTCCAATTCGATCAGGAGTCTATGCGCCGCCGCTCCATCGAAAAAAAGGTATAAGTACTAAAATTAACTCCTCGGGTTGTAATCTCACTTACACGTCTGTGTGTGGGTGCTAATACAATCATATCTGAATTTTGTCGAAATAATTCAATAACACGAGTTGTTTTACCGCATGCCCCCTCCCCGTTCAAATGAACGGTTTTATATATTGATATTGGATCTTATATAAAACACGCCTTCGAGTTGATCATTTTGATATCTGATTACCAAATTAATTATCCTCGATCGTAACATCAGCGAATAAATCATCATTATACAGCAATTCTTGTTTTATTCTCTACGAATTCCAGGAGCCATTAGTGGTTGTATAACGTGTCACCGATTCTTTATACTTGGCATCGATGCAAAATGAATCCGTGGCATCTTTGAACGCAGTACCAGAAAATATGTTTATCATCGATAACAAATTAATAGAAACATAAGCGAGCATCGAGGATCTCAAATGCATATATTGAGGCAAATCACCATTGCTATAAGCAATACTAGTTCCCAGCTTTGTTCCGTTGAATACATAAAAGTCTTCTCGACTTACAAATATTTCTCTTGCTGATGTATCAGCGATTATAAAATCCCGTTCCGCGTTATCGAAAATGAATCGTATGTGATATCGTTTATGAACATATGATCCACCTTGAGTGAATTTACCAATTATTCCTCTGCCGAAATTTTTTTGCAGTCTTTTCCTCGTCGATATTTTTCACGAGTGCGTCAACATCGTAAATGACACAAGGAATCGGTTCAGATGTGGGTAACTGAACGGAAGTTTGTTCCCGATATGATATAATTGATTCACTGACCGTCAACGATATTAATACGCGGTTGTCAAGAATATATCCTAATCAAACTATTGGTGCCCAGTATTTCTCAGAGAAATGTTTACCAAACCAATCATAATAGATTCGATGAAGATCTGTAGTGAATCCGAACGACACAACACGAGTAAATCCTGTCAAATAAAAATCGGGTAATGGTCCATTAATCTCCACTCGCTACATTTATTGCAAGGGATGACCAAATCGTTTAAAATACCACTCACATTCACCCATCCCAAGAAAACTTCGCGGATAACACGCAGTCATATCAATGGAATTAATATCGTTGTGGTTGAACTCTTTTCCACAAACCGCAATGTCCGTATATGTCCGTAACTAGCTTGAACATCTTCGAGGAAATCAGCGCGTGTTGGTTTCCATAAATTCTCTTTTCGGGGGAATGGGACGCGACTGATGGAATGGTAAAGAACTGTTGTGCAACTCGTCGATGTTTATAGTTGAATACCGCATATCGAGTTTTTTTCATTTCACGGTAAAAAGATTTCATCTAGTATAGTTCATGGTCAGGTCGAACAAATTGATAATTGCCCCATCTTCAAAGCTTATAAACAAACACACTGATTCGGGATCCTTTCTATTCAACTCGTAATTAAAATGAAACATTTCACCGGAGTAAAATCTTACAACGCAATCTCGTGGAGATATTGTAACCGAGTTGGTCCAGGCGTGCGAGTTATGATTGATAATTTCAACTGTCTCTCCACGAGATTCATATTTAGATTTATGTAAAATCTCTCCCCTTTTTTTATAATCATTGGAAATTTTAATGTTTTTTTCTAACGCAGCAACATCGTTTATCAACGCTTCGATATCCTTGACCGATTCAGCTCATTATGTTTTTTTTGGAACGTTGTTGATCTGGTAATCCGTTTCCTCAGTTAGAGTTTATGAAACTAAGACTACTCGCTCGGCTACACAATTCAGCGATGAAAATTTCATCTGAGCTACTTTGTTAATATCTGGTTTATGTATCAAATAAATTCCGTAAATAACCACAATTAACAGATATGCTCGTTCGTAATATACCACGGTCAACATTCCCTATTTGTTTTTATTGTTAATAATCGCGTAAGCGTCTTTCGTCGTCATTACACATTTACGTTTATCATAAATCTTCATCGGTTTCCCTCGAATTAGCAAATTTTACCTCTATGAAATATCTTTTATTATCGCGGAAATCTATCGCGGTAAGTATCTCCGCGACGCTTTAATTGTTCATTGTTGCATTATCGCTCATGGTTTTATACGTCGACCATGTGTATGAGACTTCGTCGAGATAAATTCGTATTTGCCTTGTTTTATACTATTGGTTATATTTGATCTTTAAAAATGTGATTTTAACTGAAGTGGTCCCGATTCACGATGGTACAATCAGACATCATCGACGAAATGTAAAGTTGGGTATTACTAATAATATAAGTTATATAATGATTAGAATCATCGGTATACAAAATCTATTATGCTCACCGGTTTATTTACGAATGTTTTAACGGGATAAAAGACAAAAATATTGTTATCGATCATATTAATTTAAATCCGTTGGACAACCGCGTCAGTAATTTACCAGCTGTTACTCAATGCGAAAATTGCTGCCCCGGGTGAACAGAAAAATCTTCGAAAACACCACAAAAAAAAACTGTTATCGGTTCATCGACGAAAAGATTATTCTGTTTTCATCGATTTATTCCGCGGAGAAATATTTTGATATTAATATATTTGCAATGAAAAGTGTAGCCTATGGAATATGTTTTACAACATACTCGCGTCGATAGAAAACAAGGGTATAATTTTCATACAGGTAATTGATTTGTCTCGCATGTCGCAAAACTATCCAAATCACTATAATAATATTGTTCAAGATACTTGTGCCTAACATAGAAGTTTCCAAGTAATCGTATCTGCTGGACTATTTGCTAACGCTGTATATATGAAAGTTTAACCATGCAGTCTCGCGCCGTTTCTACAAATCAAGTGGAGATATCTGCAACCCAGTGTCAATATTTTGATGACGCTCCAAATAATACATCAATATATAATACGCGCGTGAAGCATCCTTGTTATAGAAATTTAGCATAATATTTTCAGTGGACTCTTGATGTCCGTTTATCCTTAGCGAGATTCAGTAGCTCCAAATGTGTAAAATGCCATAGAATTGTTTCTTGGTTATCTTGTCTGGGATTCGCTCGAATCGCAACGAATATATGTCATGGTGCTGAAATCCCTCGTTGTGTCGATAATTGCCACGTGAAAAAGTTAGTATTAACTTCGACACTATATGTGCTAATTGTCAACTGTGATAATGCTGAATTAACACCTTGATCCATAAAAGAAAGTAATCGCTGTTCTACATTTATCGATGAAGCCATTGTTGGCATCCGCAAATATATTTTTGTTAGCACTACTTTACCAGGATCAACTGCATCAGCTAGTCAGTACTTTTCCTAACAAGTGAGACTTTGTCTTTAACACCAAATATAACCTTTCGGACATCTCCCCAAAATCCAGAAATATGGGATAATGGAATCACGCATGCAAACCTTCTCTCGTTACTTCCAAGCATTGATTTACGCGCTGCAAAACCAAAGTTATAATTAGGATTCATCGATGTTATTGCATGTGTCTTCGCGTTACCAGCCACGTTTCTCACATTACCCATGGTTACCTTTTTGTGGATGACCGGAGGTGTCTTTTGCGAACATTAACGCGAGACCAGATGATCATGTGTAGTCATTGGAATATCTTGCAAGATCAAGGATCGTCGTAGCAACGTCGACATTTTAAAGACACGATTCAATCTTCTTTCCATCAATCGAGTATGTAGCTTGTAAAATAACGCCATTATACCGTTGTTAACAAAACTAATTTTATCACAGAGTCCGTAGTTTATCATAGAGTCCACAACTTCAATAAATGCTTCGTAAGGCGCACAATAAGTACTTGTATCATGAACCTGTAAGTCAATTCTTGCTCGCTTGTCCGGTTTGCGCTCAGTGTTAGAATAATGCTGAAGATCTTGCTTGGCCGGTGTATCCATGTCAAATGCCGTGTAAGATACCCGTGCAAACATTTTACTATAAGTGCCATTATCAAACTCGAAGTTATATTTTTTATATTTCTTCATTATTGGGTTGATTCATCAACGTTGCTATTTATTGATTTGCGGCTTGATTTATGTTTTTACTGACATTCGCCAGCATGACTCCAGTGCTCGGTAATTTTACCGGTTGCTGTCTGCGTATTATACGTGTTATTCTATCTTTGATTGCCGAGAGCGCCTTACCAGCAATATTACTGATTGTATCAGGAGCTTTTTCACGAACGACATCTATAGCTTTCATCGATAATTGTTTTGTAACTGGACCTATCTGTGGAGCTATCCTTGGAAACACTCCCTGAATAACATTGCCGCATCCATCCTCGTAATACGGCGAGTAAACGGGATATCGTGAGTTTATTACTCTAACCATTCAGACTTTGCGATGAGAGTCGTGTACGATCATTTTATATTATTAGTTATTCGTTTAACAATTAGTCACTATAGTATCCATTCACGATTTAATCAATAAATTCCCGATAAACACCAATGTCGATTATACCACCTTGAAATAATCGTTGACATATATCAGCGGCTTCATTAACTATTTCTGGAGAATTATTTCCAGATCGTTTTGCCTCCCAACAGAATTTTTAGCCGTTGCACATTATCGAGAATGTTATTGGGAAAGGCAAAATGACCACTTCCCAAACCACTTCCCGTTACACAGGGATCAGGCGATTTTTGTCTCAGTGGTCGAGATTGCCGCTGCTTTGTTGGTGTTGAAACAATTTTTTTATTTCATTTACTTGCTTAACAAAATCTTCATATTCACGCTTATATGTACCTCTGATTTGTGAAATACCCTTGTATTCACAAACTACCCTTGAATTCTCACACGGGAAATTCCCATAATTTATCAACACTTCCATCGTAAAGCCTCTGCTGAAGACACCAACACTTGACCATAACGATTTAAAGAGCAACCGACCAGCTTTTAATGAACCGTTCATATAACATATCTTAGAAAACGTTGTTCTAACCCAACTTGCATCTCCTTCGAATTCAAACAGTCTTTTCAGCAATGTTCAGTCTGCATATCGCCCTTGCCATAGTAATGAAACTACTCTTCTGAAAGTATTTAATAACATTATCTCTGCTTTGGTTAGCGTTAAGATTACAGTCCTCACCCTCCTGGATTTGTTTGCAGCATTTGACACAATAGAACTTGATATATTACCTCACCGTCTCTAGCATGTATTTTGCATTCACAATATGGCCATATAGTGGTTCAAGTCCTACTTAGTCAACAGGACACAAATTGTATCTGCAAACTGAATACACTCCAGCCCACTTTATCTATTTAGTGATGTTCCACAGGGGTCTGTTCTTGGACATGTTTCACTTCATTATATACACTTAGCCGCTCTCAAGTGCCATAGATCATCACCCAGTGTCTTACATATTGTACGCTGATGACAACCAAATATATAAGACTAGCCACCCAACTAAGTTGATGTTACCATCCAAGGAGTAGAGAGCTACATTTCAAATGTGAAATCATGGATGACATGTAACAAGCTGCAGATGAATGATGATAAAATTGAAGCTATTCTGATCACGACATAAAGACTTTCTAATTTACATCCTTTACTTCAAACAATATATATCAGCAGCACAAAACATTAAATTCACACAGACAGTACGAAACCTGGGTGTTATTCTAGACAGGACTCTCATATTGCACCAACATGTAATGAACATATTGAAGGCTGCATATCTTCAGCTGAAACACATCAGCTCCATTCTCAACTATCTTTCAGTTGATGAAACTAAAACACTTGTGTATTCATTAGTACCTTCAAGATTGGACTATTGTCACTCAGTTCTCTGGTTCGTCTCAATATTTACTCCAGAAACTTCAAAAAGTTCAAAATACAGCTACTTGGGTCATCTATAGCGTACCACGATCAAAGCACACATCCCTGCTGCTCTGTGTCCTACACTGGGTATCCATTCGATCCAGGATCAAACACAAAATATGTTCTCTGTGCTACGTTTCACTGACGGACTCCAGTCCGGCATACCTATCCGGCGTCACCCATTTGTTCACACCAGTAAGATACTTACGCTCCTCTTCTGACAATCGTATACTCAGTATTCCCACTATGAAAACGAAGTCATATGGACAATGCTCTTTTGCATACCAGGGCCTAAATGTGGAATGAATTGCCCATTGAGATTAGACACAAAGAGTGCTCTTAAAACCCTCCTCTTTCGACTGCAAGAACAAACTTAAATACCTAAAAATGTTTTCTACCTTAAATATTTTCAACATTTCTTTCTTTCTTCCAATTTCATGGTGTTTGGGCTTGTTTTTTTCTTTTAATTCATATTATAGATGTAAAGCGCTTAGAGCTTCTACAGATTAGGCGCTATACAAAGTCTTCATTATTATTATTATTATTATTATTATTATTATTATTGTTATTATTATTATAGGTTTCAACGCATTTTCAACACTAGATAGGTTATATATGGTGGCCAGTATTCATGGTGAAGGAATAACCCGGGTAAACCACGGAAAAAACGACGTTCCCACGAGAAGTTACCGGCAAGCTTTCGCACATACCCACATTAGCCGAGCCAAAGACTCGAACCCACGCAGACAGTAGTGAGATGGCATTGATCCGTAACTATGAGCGATGTAGACCACTCGGCCAATCAGGGTCCCTCGAAATGTCAAGAACAGCTTCGAGCTAATCAAGTTTCAGCGATTCGGAGATTTAAAACATGATAAATAAGTTATTCTTGGAATAATGATGCAGTTATCGCTCTCTGATAGTATATTAGCATGACAGCTTTCAGAGAATGAAAGCTTTTAAAGTTTTGACATAGGTAAAAGCATACTATATACTCTATTTTTAAGAGACGTCATGCTAAGCCCTAAAGGCTACAATAGCGAAAATATTTTGCGCCATAAATATCGCTTACAATACAAAATTGAAAAAAGCCATCAGACGCGTCCGCTCTGTGGTTAACTTGCACCTTAACAACACAAACTTAAAACATATCATGCGGAATCATTGGCATCAAATGTAATCTTCCTAACCCTTGACAATGGAATATAAGTTCTTACTGTAGCTATACGGTACCTTTAACATCTCAAGGATCATCTGGTACCGGCAAAAGTAAATTAAAATAAAACCACATATGCAGGTCCATTCAAGTTTTTTGTTACAAAATACTGCCCTGTTTAAGACCACATTGTTGCCCTGTTCGGAGAGAAGAGTAAGCTTTGCCATCAGTCAGAATTTATAACCCAAATTATTATTAATCTTCTGACATGTAGAAATGGTGCCATCTCAAATGTGGGCAGAAATTGACTTTACAAAGGAAACAATAACCATAGGTGCCATCTTTGATTCAAATTCAACACTACACTCGCCTGTCCATAGAACTTAACCCGACATTTGTTAGCCTTTGATAAGAATTAATCATTCTTAAACTTCATCATCATCATTATCATCATCATCTTCTTCTTCTTCTTCTTCTTCTTCTTCTTCTTCTTCTTCTTCTTCTTCTTCTTCTTCTACTACTAACCGCTCCGGTAGCCTAGTGATTAGAACGTCCGCCGTGAAGCGGGAGGTAGTTTGTTTGATCCCCGACCGAATCATACCAAACACTTACAAAAATGGTACTAACATCTGCCTCACTTGGCGCTCAGCATTCAGAGGTTTGTGTTAGGACAGGTCGTCCTGGTGTCAGGATAATGTGACTGGGTGGGATAGGATGCTACATGTCTGCGGCATGATGCCCCAGTGCTAGATATCACTATAATGTGCCTCACTGCAGACATCATAGCGATATGAGTGAAAAGTTGTTAAAGCTACATTAGCAATCATAATCAAACAAACAAACAAAATCTAGTTGTTGTTGTTATTATTATTATTTCTTGTTCAGCATCCCGCCCCACCACCCAGTATATAATATAACACATTTACGCAACAGTTTACTACGCTGTATCTTTTATAAGTAAACATTTAGCACATGGTCTAAGATGTTGATTTTTGGCACGCATGATGTGCGTCCATTGTCATTATCATTGACTATTTTAAGACCTCTTTTAGATTACGTATGCTTTTTTCTTCCCAGTAATTAGCTACTGCTTGCAGATACCTTTGTCATTCAAACAGTGCATTTAGTATAGTATAGGGTTTCACTCAGCAATAAACAGGAAGGAGGTACCTGGGATGCAGTCATATGACACGTAAATATATTTGTCACCAGTATAGGGTTGACACTCGTGGTTTTTGGGTGTAGGTGCGAGGTTCTCAGAACAACTGGATTTCCCTGAGCAATTCGTAAACAGTATAACAGCGTGATTGTAGGAGTAGTTTGCCTTACAGTCGTTTATATTCAGAGGACAACACGTATCATTTATTCCGTTGGTTCTATTATGCATGTATCGATACTCTGCGCCTGTAATTTGTATTTTTTGTTCGCCTTGACACTTCAAATTGAAACTATCACAGCCATGTTTCGCAAAGCATGCTGTTGTACTGCAGGCATCACTTTTGTCTGAAATGATAAGAAAGATATATATATAACTATATCTGTTAAAGGTTCATGAAGGAAACGAACAAATTACATTAACAATGTTTATGTGCAGAAAATAAAATAACTCAAAATAAGGGTACACGATATAGTAATGAAAATATTTAGTAACGTTATCGATCTTGATCATATTACTTACTGTATAGGATTCAACAACTATTCGATAACAAATAATATACATTTCAAAAATATTCCTCATATAATTATCAAATAGTCTATTACAACTATATGTCTCAATATACCCCACGTGACAGACCTTTTACTACTAAATCTAATATTTAGAAATACAAACTCACATACACAATCCTCTGTTTTTAAAAAGCCAATCATAAACAAATCCAAACTCGTAAATAAATGTCTTATTGAAAGATTGACAACACACACACACACACACACACACACACACACACACACACATATATATATATATATATATATATATATATATATATATTATATATATATATATATATATATATATATATATATATATATATATATATATATATATATATATATATATATATATATATATATATGACGTCTACTTGCCAAACATTCAAATAGATACAGTCATACACTAAACTCTCGTGCAATTTCTTTCTCTCTCTCGCATACCCATACAAAAATGTCAAACACAAATTAAGAATATCCACGACTAAGTTCTAGTTTGGTAAACAAAATATTACAAAGCTAATCGTTATCTATGAATAAAGATTATATTGTAAGATTATTATTTTTAGGTGCTTAAGTATTCTTTATTTGAAGTCAGGGCATTGGTTTTCTCCTAAAAAGAGATGATATGCCTAACCTTCTTCACAACTGGTCTTTTTATTATGTCAATTATTGTTATATTAAGGTTGTTTAGATTAGAATTAAGCATTCCCTCTAGTGTCGTTTTTTTTCCATTTCAGGTATTATTTAAAAGGAATAATTTATTTAAATTGTAGTTACTAGAATTACAAGTGCTCATAATACGTTCGGAGTATATATATATATATATATATATATATATATATATATATATATATATATATATATATATACATATATATATATATATATATATATATATATATATATATATATATATATATATATATATATATATATATATATATATATATATATATATATATATATATATATATATTGGGATAATGGTAAACTTATTTAGATATATTTGGGATTATATCCTTGTCATATAACAAAAGGTTTAGGACAGTAACACTATTCCAGGCTAATGGTACATCTTATTTAAGATAAAATATAATTCCGAACTCCACTGGATTTGATATAAAATCGCATACTGGCCTTTGTGAACATGAATACTTGTGGGCTATCGTATTCCATAGACTTAATGACACTTAATCTTTTCCTAAGAATTCAAACTGAATGTTGCCTATTCTGCCACAATTCTACAGGCATAATCTCGGTCATTGCTTCCTCAGGTAAGACCACTACGCTTGTCCAAAACGAAACTTTGGCTTTCTTGAGGTATGTGGGGTTTGAATTTTCAATGTTGAATCTGCAACTGATAGGTTTACGATCATCGACGAGTGCTGCTGCTGATGTGCCTTCAGCTCGATTATTCGGAGAGTCACTTGCATATGTTTAATTCTTTCAGCAATATCAAATTATTTAATGACTCTAGATTTAAACTATATAACAGAAAGAAAGGCAAATTAAATTTGTAGTAAAATCAAGAAGTTATTGATTTGACTAAGTTCCAAAGTGAAAATTTAAAAATCACTTGCAGTATTGCAAATTAAATACCAGATAATCTTAAATGTAACATCACAAGTCCAAAAGTAAAGACCGTTATGAATGAACAACAGATTGTCATACCCAAGGCCGCAACAGAAAGCAGTGTGAACGTTTATACTGTTTTTACTTCACAGTTTTCAGACAATAATCGATGAGCCTATGTGTTAAGATCTGACAGACTGGACACCACAGGAAAGAGGTCTGTGTATGTGTGTGATCTGAATTTTTTAACGTAGATTTAACAATTGTTCAGTTACATCACTAAGTTTATGGTGATAGCCATTATGCTGGAGGCATTGAGCATCATGTCCCACTCAGTCACACTATTTTGACACCAGACTGACCAGTCCTAACACTAACCTCTTAATTCTGAGCGCCTTGCGAGGTAGCCGTATGTGACATTTTTATACGTCTTTGGTATGATTCGCCCAAAGCAGCAAGAGGGGGTAAACAGAGAAAATGACGGAGAGAGGATGTAGCTTGAGGGAGACAAAATGATGTAAACAATACATGCAACCGTCAGAATCAAAAATGCGTGCTATGATAAACTATATTTGACATTTTTTTAATTTGCTATATAATGTGAACATTTGTTTTAGAGTCCTTGGTCACAGTGTCAACAAATCATGACATATCAAGGGTGTGGAGTAATCGACGAAATGGCGAAAAGACCAAGTGAAAATGACGCACAGAAATATAAAGTCCTATTCCAGTAACCATGCGTTGTAATAAAAACTTTTTGTTGCCCGAATGCAATTTCGTTGCTTCGTTGATGTTTTTTAATAAATCTGTTTTTAGTAACCGGATGACCAAATGATGGCCAAACATTTTTTAAAAATATTTATTTTATCGTTTTAAGCAGCAAAAGAAGACATTCAGAGGCTGAGCTTTTCGTGTGTGCCAGTTTAGTTGCCGATTTATTTACCGTTATACCAATCATGGAGTTACTTCTTGGGTACCACTTGGTCAACCGAGTCATCACTTACGTGATCAGTTTGTTTTGTTATGTATCTCCAAACGTAATCCGGGGCCTTTAGTAATTTCACGTAATCAGATGCATTGTTACCTCAGTGGATTGCGTTCCTTACGAGTGCGTAGAGAGAAATCAAAAAGGTGACCCGTATCACAAACATGTCCTTATAGACATATGATATCCTGATTTCAGGGATCACGTGTGTCAGGGATTGAATAAGATAAATGCAAAAAACTGACAAGCAACAGTGCACTGCTGCTTGTCAGTTTTTTGCAATTATATATATATATATATATATATATATATATATATATATATATATATATATATATATATATATATATATATATATATAATCTTCTCGAGTTTGATGTTTGCCTATGATTGATAGTTTCAAAAAGACTTCTCTAAGTTTGGTCCATAATTATTGGTTGTAATTAAGATATTTAAGTATCAATTCAGTTTAAGGTCAGTCATGTTGACATTTAGATTAGGTTTATATGGTTGAGTACTTCATACTTAATAACATAGTGATCAGAGTTTGCAATTGTGTTGCTGAAATCATGTTATTCATATGTAGGTTAATACAGTACCTTGAATATTGCAAACTCTGAAAACATATTTGGATTACACCATTGTGTTATCAGGCCATCAAAGACTATTGGAATACATTCGTAACATGTGATGAGGCATGTAGGTTAGTTGAAATTTAATTCACAACAATGTATGCAATTCCTGAAGTTTCATTTTGTATTGCTGATTTTACTTAAATTGTTAATTTTATTTTCTTTATGTTAGATATTTCAAGACATTGGGTCTTAATACATCAAATAGAGAGCTCGATCACGACGAACAGAGCATATATATGTTTAGTTAACTACATGTTTATTGTCCTTCTGTGTATTGGAACTAAGTTCTTGTCAAAAACATTTATTCAAACGAAGAACACAATTTATAATATTCTCCAAGGTTTTTTTTATAAACAGGATTGTTCATAACCTTATAATCATTTATCCATGTTAGTATCATTGTCTTATTGAAATCAATAAATTACATTAGGCTAGCTTCTTATCTGAATTTTCCCATACGGTGAATTCTAACTAGCTGCAGTCCTTAATCGAGACACTGCATCCGGTTTATGCAGTTGATTGGGAGGGGCTTTTTTGCCAGCAGATTTGTAATTATCTATTGAACAAAACATGTACCAGTGTCAAGTGTTTTGTTGATCTCTACTGAATACATATCATCGTCTACCATCCTACGTTATGGTGGATAATCAGTGTGCACATCGTATAGCACAACAGGCTATTCTGAATCAAATTTGACTACATAACATATATTGTTGTTGCTACGTAAAATTTGTCTTTAAACTATTTGTTCGTTTCTGTGACAAGGCCTAGCCATGTAAATTATTCTTTTTCATGTATGTGATGTGAGACACTTTGTGGCCTTAGTTTAAGTACAATTCATATGATACTCTGAATTCAATCAGTTAGTCAGATATTTCTTATTGGTTATAGACTGTCTCATTATTATGATAGAGATTCAACCGCGGAGTCCTTCATCGAAGACATTATGCATATCAATATGAGTAAGAAACTTCAGCTGAGATTTGATATCTTGGGCTCAGCATTCCATGAACAGTACCAAATCATGATCTAAGCTCTAATGCGAGAGAGAGAGAGAGAGAGAGAGAGAGAGAGAGAGAGAGAGAGAGAGAGAGAGATGTTTCAGAAACATTTGACAGTAGCATGGCATTTGTTCGATTTTTTTGCTTAGCCGGTTTGTATTTTGTTTACACTAACATAAACATCGTATAACACTCATAATTCGCTGTGTTGATTATGACACTCATCCGGCTTTGACTATTTTAAATTTTAACAGCGAGCATCAGATATGTCTTGCCGCTGAGTGGTTTTCGTTTTTGTTTTTTTTTGTTTTGGATGTGCTTATCATGCGAATCTTGAGAATCTAATAGAATCCAATCAGAACCCTCTCACTGAAATTGTCTCTGATGGAACTGAAACAACGTTAAAATGTATTTTCCTGTCAAAAGCGCATAGGAGCTAATAAATTAAATATATATTTGTCCGTCAAAGGCGTATACTGGCTTAGCAATTAAATGTTATTTGGTGTCTGTGTCATTTGTTTTTGTAAACTCCACTCTGACACCATCAGGAAACTTAATTTCACGATGCAGATGCAACTCATCCGAAAGAAACTATCTTTTATCTGAATTTGCTGCCATAACTAGAATGTCATACTCCACTAACTTAGCGGCTTCATTGCATAAAAACAATTTGTCATAGCGGACAAAGGTATACATCCTAAGAGAAAAGTTTTGTATCTTAATTGATAATTCATAACGCTGCCAACAGAATATTTTACAACATATAGAATACAGTCATCAAGTTGTAGTCATTGTAAATGGAACTATGGCCTCTTGACCGATTATCACATCATTGATCCTCTGTCAGCAAGACCTGCGTCAGAGGCCTCATACATTCGAACCTCGGATACGCAGCCTCTTGAATACAATAGAAAACTACAAGGATATATCAGCAGGTACTACATCAGAAATAAGCTAGCAAGATTTTATTTGTAGAATTAGGATATGGTGTTGTTGAGAGAATCATTATGCTCCACATTCCATGACGATATAAATGTACGAATTTCGACTAATTCTGAAAGTGTTTCTGATGTTAGGTATGCCAGGTAAAATTGAATACTATATGAATATATAATTATTTCTCAATACTTGCAAGCAAATATACAGGCATACATAAATATAATTTACATGTATAACGCAAGATATGATAATTGCAGTGTGCGGACATGATATTACAGAATTTTACGTTAAAGTCAAGCTTTTCAAGTAATTCGGGCTACGATAAATTTAATTTATTCTTTTGTTTTAGTTTACGCCGGAAGATGTTGTCCTCGGTCCAAATTGACGCATCCAAGTTTGATTTACAGGCCAGATTTACTATTTCGTACAGCTTGAAGCGATTACTGTTGCGTATTCGTCAAGAACAAATGTTATGCATATTTAAAGTAATTATTTGTATGTTAGTTTTAAAATATGTTTTCTTCCATTACATGTTATTGTAATGTGATGTTGTTTACTAGACTTGATTTTGTCCAAAAGTGAGTTCAGTTCTATTTGACCTGATTGATTTTTTAAAACATTTCTTCTGTATTATTTTCATTGATGTAAATATCTAATAATAGAAACACTGAAATTAGTTGCTGACCATCAAATCGGTGACAGTTTTGGTAAACAACGTGTTTTATTATTGTATTCTTTCTCAGAGTAAGAATAATTAAGTTAAGTCAAGGTCATTCCTGGACTAGGTTATATAAAGCACTTCGTAAACAAATTTTTTTTTTTTCCCAGAAGAATGAACTAGTGACCCTAATGCAGGAATCTGTTTTGCGTCTTAAGTAGTCATTTAACTGATGTTCTGATAAATATTCTACCCATTGGGCTTAAAACATTTGACATGTTACGTTGTATTATGTTGTGACCAGTTTGGCATGAATTTTTGTCTTCAAATTATTTGAATTCAAGTGATTCTTTTCCCTGAAAATACAAATGTCCTCTAATTTAACAAAATCAATTTTGGAAATATCGTGATGATTACAACCCAAGTCTCCTCCAGAGAGTGGAAGTTCTTGGAATCGCATCTGAAAGAACCGACCTACAGTGCAGTAATAATTCATGTGCACATATTGTCTATAACTTCGCCATGGGGTTTTGGTTGCCAGCTATTTCCTTTGTTTTCTTGTATATAATGAATTCTGCATTAATTGAAACTATTTCCCTTCTGTCAAAATCACAAGATGGAAAGTAATTGTGATATTTCTTCTATTCATCAACTATCAACTAACACGGTTAAATATTATAGTAAATATATTTAGCATATTATTTTCACTATGCATCAGTTTAGTCCAGTTTAGACATGATAAGAGTAATATCCTTAATCAGTCTCTGTATGTGTGGTTCATAGAAAGTCTTTAACATTATACATGAAACCGATCACCTCCTAAAAGATCCATATTTGGTTTAGGTATATAAATCATTATAATAACAATATTTCACTATCTCTATCTTTAAGGAATGGAAGCACTGCCAGGAAAAAGCAGGTAGATCTTAGCCGTCTTTGGAACCCACATACACTACGGTGGGCATGAGATCACCAAGGCTCATACACTGAGCAACCAAACCGAAAAATAAAGACGCGAGTAACCCTAGAAACAAACTAGGGAACCTGGAAAAATTACTCAAAGCCCTTTTGAGTAATCAAATCACTCCGGAAATAATACCAAGTCAACAAAGTAGATGAAAGATACAGTAATAGGGGTACACAAACCACAACGAATAGATAATGAAGACAATTAGGGAATAAATACACCATCTAAAAGGCAAAAAATAAATAAACAAATAATAACAAATAATTTTTTTTAAATTTTTAATTTGTTTTTATAAACAGTAAATAAAATAAGTATAGGAACCTACCCTCACTACTATTACCTTCTCTAACTTTCCTCTCAGTACAGCCTCATTGACAGTAAATAATAATTACAAAATACCT
The DNA here is from genome assembly GCA_030141615.1 of Unio pictorum. Classification (NCBI taxonomy): domain Eukaryota; kingdom Metazoa; phylum Mollusca; class Bivalvia; order Unionida; family Unionidae; genus Unio; species Unio pictorum. The sequence continues at coordinate 1,781,537 of JARLTB010000096.1, forward strand.
ATCAAGTTCTAAAGTCAGAAAGCCAAATATTAAATATAAGTAGATGGTCTGATACCAGACTATCATAAATTCTGTCCCGATATTATGCTCCCAATTTATACAGTATGAGGTAGTCTAAAAGACCAAGAATACCAGGACCCACAGAACAAGGCTGCAATTAAATTTTATCTAACTTTAAGTATATAGACCCCCAACTCAGCTATAAGGGCTGGGGCGTATGGGCTGTAGATTCTATTGACTCAAAACAGCACAGAATTCATCCAATTTAGGGGGTAAAAAGTTTGGATAAAGGGACATCACCGCTGGACCAAAACCGGAAAAACATCAGGAGAGAAACAACTTCAAAGAACCCAGGACAAAGGAAAATGATGGCTGGTCCGAGGGAACAACCATATGCTGGGACACCATGAGAACAAGATGGCAGCCTGACATTAGGGGCTACTCAACGAAACAAGAAAAAGCAACACAGAAAAGAGTCCGATTGCTTTCATTCCCTGGTTAACAGGGTCCTCATTTGGTACGAGAACCGTTTTCGAACAATCTATATCACGAAACCTGACTTGATAATTTTTTATTTTTTTGCACACCGTTCAAAATTAACAAGCTATTTTTACAAAACAGTGACAATACTTATTTATGTCGCATAGACATCTTAGTACTCAATCTTGTTAGGGACTTAATACATGTACACTTTGTACTAGAACTATTGGAAAGTTAAGATAGTTATACAAATTTTACGACTACATTGATTTGATTTAATTACATAGGTGGCTCACACATTATTGATATTTTCCTGTCCATTAGTAATAACTGGACCAGATTTGAATTAAGCACGGAATCACGATGGTGCGGGCTGTACGACATCCTTGGACGTAATGGTACCTCTCTGTTATTGCCACAACTCGGATAGCTCCAAAATGGCGAAGATGTGAAACTAATTTCCAATACCTCCACTTGTGCCATTGCACACCATTAACACACATAATTTGCTGTTAGGGTTGAGTGTGTGTTGGGTTTATTCATATTCACCCAGGGTCCTCCATTCAGTGCTACATGCCTCTAGTGGGCGATACATCACTATACTGTAATTCAAATTCATCATCACTATCTCTATTCTTGCGTATTTCTAACAACAGACTGATTTATATACACAGTACCTGTGTATTGTATTTCTCAACAGGAAACCAATTTCTTTTTGATCTAGTCTTAATCCGTCGATATCGTGAAATATCAAATACATGCTTAAACTGTTTGGAAACGAAATGTGTATTGGATGCTATGATGTTGACCAATTTGTGCCTTTAATTACATTTATTACAATAAGTATTATTATTAGAGTTTGCGTCTATTATTCACTGACATTTATAGTGGAATATGGACCAGCCAATATTGATTAAACTTTCCTGTGTGATAAAGTTACCTATAATGACTGGTTCAGTTTTTCTTGTGCTCTTGGCTCTCTTTCAACGAAAGTATTTTCGCATCAGAAACCAAGTTTATTTTACAGTTCTTATGTTTGTAATAACTGTTCAGTGAAAACATTTCATCTGTTAATCTGGTTTGGACAGGTAAAAAAAAAGAACATGGTATGACAGGTTCTGTTTCCAGATCATCTTAAAAACTACCTGTTCGGATTAAGCAAACTTTAGCCATTTAGGATAGAATGTAATTGGTAAAACACCTATTATCTTTAATATCGTGTTTTACGTAGAGTAAGTTGTCTGTTAATGATGCTAAGCCATAGATATATTCGACTGTGATATACGGGTACTTCTGGTATACATTGTAATGCTGTTTTATGCTCAATACATTTTGTTCCATTCTTTGATTCTGTGTTTCCTTATCTAGATATCGTTTTCTCTTTCTACTATTAGCAGTATGACAACATTTACAAGAGAAGCTAGTACATTTATCTTCTTCACAGTTTGAACACTTATTATACACTTAGGTGTGAAATATAGAGACTTATTGGCGAAATAATTTTCACTTTTGTTCCTTGTGTCTCTATTTTCAAATATTAAAACTATAGCCTTATATGTTCGCATGTGAATGTATAACATTTTCTTTCTTGTCACGCGACACTTAATTGTATGTGTCTACAAACGTTTTACCTGCAACAAAATAAATGAGATATTTGCAAGCTAAATCAAATAAATAGCAGCTGCCTTACATTTCAGACACGGGAATATTTTTTGATAAAGTTGACTAGAAGCCGTTATTTGTCTGAACTACCTTGGCAACAAAGAAAAACCCGATTTGATGCATTTTCAGCGAGAATCAAACAGTTTATGGTATCACGGTACCATATGTTTTTCCATAGACCTCAATGCTAATATTTGGAGAGATAAATATATTTTCTATCTTAATTTAGCGTGCATCTCACACACTGTTATAGAGAACAATGTTAGATTGTCAATTTGATGATGACGAAACCAGGTACTCCATTGCATTAAAGAGAGATAACTCTGCTGGAACTAGACAGGGGTATGAGTTATCTAGTCACAACATACCTATTTTCAGTCATGTCTATGACATTTTCAAAAAATCATAAAAAATATAAAATATGATCTGTATAGGAATTAACATAAATTCACATGTTGCCAAGAGGCTAAACTATTTTTTAAGCCTAACAGAAAGTACAACTCTTACATAATCCACCAATCATAGCTTGTGTTGTTATTTATTTCTGATTGGTATGGACTCTACACCTTAAGCCACACCCACATGGACTTGCGCAATTAAAATGACAAAAATGTGATTTACACAGACAGATTATGTTAACACCTCATAGCGAGAATCAAACAGTTTATAAAATGACAAAAATCTGATTTACACAGACAGATTATGTTAACCACCTCATAGCGAGAATCAAACAGTTTATAAAATGACAAAAATGTGATTTACAGAGACAAGTTAAGTTAACCACCTCATAGCGCTTTCTTAATTCACGTATATTTATATGATCAGGCTATGAAGGTGATGTGAATTATGGGAAATAAGGTGGCGGGAAACCATATTGTGCCAGGTAGTGTGTTTAAACTTCTAAACTTCGATTCGGAAGTAAGTTTGATATCTAATGAAAAGACAATTTTCATTTCTTAAGTTAATACTGGATATATTTCATCTTTGGGTGCCAAAATCTAACATGGGAAACAAAAATCATCTTTGTACTAAAATCCATATTGTCATTGAAACAATTTGATTAATGTTAGTTTTCACTACTTGTATATAACAAAGTATGCTCGTTTGCAACCAATCTTTGGCCAGATTAAGACTTTCATTAATCTAACCGTACAATTTGATCACAATTAGAAGATATTGAAGACAAAAAAGCGAATCTAAAGTTAGTGAAATATCTGATACGTTCTCACTGAAATAAAAAGGTTTCACGTTGAAATGAACATGGAAGACAACTTGAAAAATGTTTACATACGTTTAATAAAATCAATGTTTAAAGTTTATAACAAGAAGAACAGTCCAAACTGCCTACGGCTCTGCAAAATATCAGTTGTATTGCTGCATGTACATGCGCAATTATTTTGATCAAGAAGATGGATAGGGAAGAAAGAAAAAATAGACGACAGGACAAAATATACAGTGGAGACGTTTCCAACCTATATGTAAATGGCATAAAGTAGGTTGATATGAGATAAAGACTGGATTTTCAAAAACCACTATAAACGCTGATTTGTCAATGCCCTAGAACCAAGATGAAATTTGAATTATCAGTCGATACTTGCAGCATATTTAAATCACAATGATATTTTACATTATTGATGGAGAAACGGATATGCATTCAATATAATGAATACAACTATCTTTACTGGTAATAAGCGTAGCGAGACTGAAGATATAAATGTATACGTTTATCCATTTGGCCTTTACCTGAGTGCATGTCTGCATACATTGATACGTTTATCCATTTGACCTTAATTAAATGCATGTCTGCAGTACATGCTATCTACATAGCCAGAAACTGTTTCTTATGTTATTAATACTGCTTACGTCAAAGAAATGTTACTGATAAAGCACAAGTCAGTTGTTTTATTCAACAATTTACTGAGAATGTTATGGCCTGCTGATGTTATGAACACATCATATTACAAGATGGAAAAAAATATGTCCATCATATTGTAAAAGTTGTGTCTCTGATGCTGAAATTTTTGATTCTGGTTGGAAATGTTTAAGATAATTTTACATTCGACAGACACACATTTTAACCTCTGTTCATATATATATATATAAGCTAATGACGTGACACAGTTTAAGATCCAAAATAGACTGACATCTTAAGAAATAACTATCGATGGGTAAAACATTATATGAGTATTTTCAGCTACCATAGAAACTATTAAAACTCCATAGAAACCAGGTAACACTGTACATATTTTCACGTCCCCACCAGCAAATGCACAGGTAACATTTTTATGAAAGCATTGGATGTAAGTTCTATTATCTCATAGTGTACATAAAAATGTGTGTATCTTGATTTCCAAGCCAGATATATGAGTAACCTATTGTTCACACCTTCTACAAACTAGCTTCATTTAATGTTATAATACTTTTAAGAAATGTTAAAATGTGAGATGTTTTACTTAATGTTGTTTCGTATGGCTCCATAACAACCAAACATCTTTGATATAGGACAGGTATAAAGTTGTTTTACCTTTTTCTAAAATATATAAGCGCAATTAAAATTAAACAATGCAGTATTGTAAGGTGTCGTTAATATCATATAGAATCATTGTTTATAACAAATTAAATTGACAAGTGCATATTTAGTCTACCGGTTTGATAAAGTATGTCGTCAATAACTGAGTCGTCTAGCAAACAACAATGTAATGCGATGTCTTACCGAGAACTAAAGACTAGAGATGTAATAAAGATTCAAGAATGAATATATTTGTGAACAAAAATGAACAAATGTAGCAGAACGCTGCTGGTCTATAGTACTAAATATTGTGAATAACCTGTGAAAGTTCAGAATAATGAAGGAAAACAATATTGTTTCAATTGATTTCAGTTTCCTAAAGATGACGATGAAATGTTTGCAACGTTGTCCTTACTGAGCTCTTTGTCAAACATTTTGTCATTGCTCAGTACTTTTCCGAAATTTGAAAATCTCTTCAGTTTGTATTCAGTGCCACGACAGTGACTGATGATGATACATGTCATATTGTGGTCGTCTTCTTTCACGAATATTACTTTGCTTCTTATCAAAAGAAACATTGCACGCTTTCACATTTAACCAACCGTTCTTATCTCAGACGTTATATGACTAGCGACATTTGTCGCCACTTTGTCCGAAGTCTTTGGCGTTAACTCTGAAATTGCTTAGAACCTTTCTCGATATTTTTTTTTTAAAATGTTATAAAACTTTATGTCACCTGAATTAAATATACGTTGAACCAAAGTCACAATTTCAGAATTATTGTATTTAAAAATTGCATTACTTTTTACTACTCTGAATAACATCGATAGAGAGGTAAATAATAATTTCCAAATATTTGACATATATTTTTGGTTTCATGAATGCACAAACATTACGCTTCTCACGTTCCTGGAACTAGTTTAAAGCTATACAGTAAAAAAAGCTTTGTTCATAATGATATGAATTTCAGACGATGAGAACTAGCAACGGGTTAATCTATATGGGCATACATAAATGTTCAAGTTTGCACAAATGAATAATACCGCACGTTGATAAAGACACCTTTTATAAATCCTTCTTTCAAACAGCAATGTGTCTGTGGATCAATTTATTAAAAGTGTGTCATTGCTGTCTTTATATTACGTAATTACGATTACGTCTGTATTATAACTTTTCTTGAAAACTGTTGAGATGACTGTGCAAAAATAATTCATTCAGATTCAATTAATATTTATTTAAATGATTATAAGTGGCAACATGGTCTTTTAATGGGTGCCTTTCGTTTTATGAAAGCCCATGCAATTAGAAGATAATCAACACAATGAAATAATGTATGATTGCAAATACAATACCTCATTATTGATTTTCAGGCAGCACAATTAGATCATCTTGTGAAAAGATATACATCTTACTATATATTGATTACACATAAATGTCGGATTTGATTTCTAAACAACCACCTTCTTTTTTATACTGTCCTGCTTCCGGTTAGCATTTCATATATAATCTTATCATTATATGAATACCATTCACGCTTAAAATCCTCGAATTCTGCTTTAAATTGTAAAAAATCTTAAGTCTTAAAAATAATTTTCTCTGCATCAGTTATATAATATAGTATCAACAGTCTATTGGTTTGGCAGGCTCTTAGAGAACGAGACTTGTATTGGTTTGGGCATTGTTTTCTTTTTTCCTAAAATATTATTAATTTTTACATTCACTGACAGCTGCATCGCACGGTTGTTCCTTCTTGACTTTGCGAAGACATGTTAATGGTTGATACTTGGAACTGGGTATGTTGTAAATATCCCCTTAGAATAAATCGATGTAGTTGTCCATAATACATATGTCACGTTGTAAGGATTAACCAGATTTCAAAATGTATGTGTTAGATCCTGAAGCTAATGATTTCGCGCTGTAAATATGTATGAAGGTCAATTCGGCGAACAAGAGATGTCATGCCAGTTAATTGACAAGGCTATAAAATTCGTAACTCGCCGTATTTTGGGCAGCCAGTTACATAATAATTACGATCATATGTTTCTCGGGTAAGTGGTAGAATTCCGGTGGTCGGATCAAAGGAACATCAAGTGTGGGTCGGTAAACACCCTTGACAGTCTGTTGGGAGGCGGCAGTGTCTGATAGTTATATGAATCAACATCCACTCAGAATTTTGCAATGCGTGGCCAACATTATAATCGCACGTTTAAATCTATTATCTTAAGAACCAAACGTCCATAGTCGCTAAAACCCATTGCAAGAGTTATCAGGGAAGATAATTTACTCCGACGTCATTCACAATTGGCGGGAAACATGCATTTTTTCGAAATTACAAGGCGCTTCAGTACAGGTTAGTGATTATTGGCTCGAGTGTTGCAATATATTACGGCAAAGTAAGTGTACTTTAATTATTGCAGTATGTATAATTTAGTACGCAGAACTCACTTTTAGATAAATTAACAGTCAGACATGCATCAGTGAGTCTGTCAAAGAATTTTCGAATTGTTGCTAGATGTTCTTTCCAGATGTCGTTGTAGATGATGACGTCATCTATGTAGGCATCACAGTTTTCTAGACCAGAGGTAATCATATTCATGAGACGTTGAAATGTACTTGGTAACCCTTGTTAAGGTCCATCTGGAGTCACAAATGTTGAGATTTCCTTTGCTCTTTCCTTTGTGGAGTCTGCCAAAATCCTTTCAGAAGGTCAAATTTGGTGACATACTTGGCATTCCCAATTTTATCAATACAATAGTCAATTCTTGGTAATGGGAATGAATCTGTTTTTGTCACACTGTTCACCTTCCTATAATCAGTACACATACGGAAAGGTTTATCTGGTTTTGGAAGAAGTATGCAGGGTGAACTTCAATCACTTTTACTGGGCTCAATAAAATCATTCTCCAGCAAATATTGAATTTCCCTTTTTTAAGTATTCCTGTTTTAGTGGATTCATCCTGTATGGATGTTGTTTAACAGGTTTAGAATTTTCAATTTCAACGTCACGAAAAATTTTGTTTGTCCTTGTAGGAATATCTGGAAATAAGTGCTCATATTCAATTAATAATTGTTTCAATTCATTTCTTTCTTGCACTTGCAAATGTGAAAGTTTCTGATCTAGATTTTTCATAATTTCTGAATTACAAAGATTCGTCATTTCAATATCAGTCATCATTTCGATATCAGTAGAATCTGATGATATTCCTTCACTGTGTGGGACAGGTACAACTAAATTAATTACATGTTTAACATAGCTATCTCTTTCAATATACTCCTTTAGCATGTTCATATGGCAGAGTTAATTTTGTTTGCGCCTATCAGGAATATTTATAATATAGTTTAAATCATTAATTTTCCTATCGACTGTGTAGGGACCATAATATTTGGCCTGAAGAAGGTTTTGTGGCATTGGCAAGAGAGCCAGGACTCTATCACCAGGTTGAAAGCTCCTTTCCTTCATTTTTTTATTATCATATCTTGCTTTCATTTTAGATTGGGCAGAGTGCAGATTTGTTTTTGCGACCTCACAAGCATTTGACAATTTGAATCTAAAATCAGGCACATAATCAAGAAGATTGATTTCAGTATCTTCATTAGAAAGAAGTTTCTCTTTCAATAACTTCAATGGTCCACGCACAGTATGTCCAAAAAACAGTTCAAAGGGACTAAAGCCTAGAGATTCTTGAACTGATTCTCTAACAGCAAACAATAGTAAATGAATGCCTTCATCCCAATCTTTATTTGTATTTAAAAAATATGATCAAATCATATTTTTCAAAGTCTGATGAAATCTTTCTAAAGCCCCTTGGCTCTCAGGATGATAGGCAGAAGATTTGAATTGCTGAATGCCTAATTCATACATAACTTGCTGGAAAATTCCAGACATGAAGTTTGAACCTTGATCAGACTGAACAGATTTGGGAAGGCCATACTGAGTAAAAAACTTTATCAAAGCTTTTACTATTGTTTTAGATTTTATATTCCTCAACAGAATAGCCTTTAGAAGCCTTGTTGACGCACACATAATGGTCAACAGGTATTGGTTACTTGACTTGGTCTTGCGTAAGGGATCTACACAATCTACCATAATTCTACTAAATGGTTTGTCAAAGGCAGGAATAGGTTGCAGATGAGCCTTAGGTATCTTCTAATTGGGTTTTCCTACCATTTGACAAGTATGACAAGATCTACAGTATTTGACAACATCACTTTTGATTTTTGGCCAATAGAAGTGAGTCAAAAATCTTGTGATAAGTTTTATTAATCCCTAAATGACCAGCCAAAGGAGTTTCATGGGCCAGATTAAGTATTTTCTGTCTGTAAGGTTTTGTAACTACTATTTGATAGTTCACTGACCACTCATCACCAGCAGTTACCTCGGGAGGTCTCCATTTTCTCATAAGAATTCCATTTTCTCATAAGAATTCCATTTTTAATGAAATAACAGATAGGAACTTCATGGGCTTCAGTCTCGCTTATGGCCCTATGAAACAAACAGGAGATCTCAGGATCTTTTTCCTGACACTAAGTCTGATGACAAATTTACACAATGGAGAGGAACATTAACAAAGCCGCACTCTACTCCCTGAATAAGAACACTTTCATTAGAAGAAGACTTCTCAGAAAAAGGCAAAGTATCTGATAATAATACTGAGAAGCTCCTGTGTCCCTTAAAATTTTATTAGGGGTGGGATTGGCTGAATCATCCAAGAGTGTTATATAGCCCTTCGATATGAATGGTTCATAATTCTCCATAATAAAATCAGACTGGGATTTATTAGACCCAACAAATGTATTGCTTTCAATGCATGACCGTGACCTTGACCTCTTAGAAATAAAAGCATTTGGAACAGGTCTGTCTTGATTCTGATGCCTATTTTTCAATTTGTAGCAACCAGAAACAATGTGTCCTTTTTTCTTGCAACAGGTACATGTCGGAAGAGACAAGGACTTAGAATCAAACTTCTCTGATGTTTGATTTTTGAAAGTTGTTGTTAGTTTGAGTTTTAGAAGGGCTTGAATTAGGCGGAAATACTTTTCTGCCAGAAAATTGTTGAGTAGAAGTCTTGTTAACAAAAGGAACTTTATGTGTCAAAGAATATTCGTCATCTGCTCGAGCAGCATTCTCTAAAGTTTCAATCCTATACTCATCAAGATAAGACCTAACATCACTATGAACACAGTTTTTGAACTATTCAATTAATATCATTTGCTTGAGATTTTGATAATCTTGCTCGAATTTCTTGGCTAAGCACCATCTATCAAACAAGTGCTCTTTTTCCCTAGCAAATTCGATATGTGTTTGTCCAGCTTCTTTTCTGTAATTTCTGAATTTTTGCCTATAAGCTTCAGGGACTAACTCATAACCCCTTAAAATGCATTCTTTAACCAAATCATAGTCACTACTTTGCTGAACGGACAGTGAAGTGTAAATCTCACTAGCCTTACCAGTAAGTACACATTGTAGTAACTGAGTCCAGTTCTCTCTTGGCCACTTTAAATTTTCTGCAACTTTTTCAAAACGAAGGAAGTATTTGTCTACTTCCTTTTCTCTGAAAGGGGGCACTAATCTAATATTCCTTGCTAAATAAAAACTTGAATTTGGATTTGAAGTATGATGGTGATTTTCACTTGTCAGCTCCATTTCTTTCATTTTAATTTTATATTGCAATTGTTTTTCTTTCTCCCTTTCCTGAAATTGCAGTTTCTTCAACTCTAACTCTCTCTCCTCTTTTTCATATTGTAATTGTCTTTCTTTCTCCCTTTCTTGTCTCTCTCTTTCTTCTTTTTCATATTGTAATTGTCTCGCTTTCTGCTCTCTCTCTCTCTATCAATCCGCATCTGCTCTTTTTGTAATTCAATTTGTTTTTCATGCTCCTCCTCCTCTCTCTCTCTCTATCAATCCGCATCTGCTCCTTTTGTAATTCAATCTGCCTTTCTTTCTCCTCATTTTCATATTGTAACTGATTTTCTTTCTCCCTTTCTTGAAATTCCAGCTTCTTCAACTTTAATTCCATCTTGAATTTTAATTCTAATTCCTTTAATTTTATGTCAGAGTCTGATGCAGACTTACTGACCGAAATCAAAGCACTTTGTCCCAAAACATCCTTTTCTACCAAATATTGCACCAAAATATTTTTGATATTTTGTTTCGTTAAAGAAGCATTAACTTCAGAAATATCAAATTTTCTGGCAAGTTGAATCAACTCATCTTTTTTTTAAAGATCTAATTGCTCCTGGGTAGGATTAGAAAGAAATATTTCTACTTTAGATGTCATTTTAGTACAAGCCTGTCAGTCTCACTAAAGATTTAAAAATTTTCAAAAACTAGGGGAATTCAAATTTAAAACAAAAGTTTTCTGAGAAAAATTCTTGCCAAATTCCAATTTATCTCAATCCGGACATTAACACCCAATTTCTATGTTACGTGCTTAGACTCGAATAAGCAGCAACACAGAAAGAGTGAAAACTAACAGGCTTGTAAAACTTTAACAAACTATGTATTGAGTACAAATATTTATATAAGAGAAAATAAATAAACTTACGGTTTTAGAGAATCAAGTCCAAAAATAATCCAATATAGAATTCACAAAAATAATCCACTAATGGAATTGTAAGAGTCCTGATAAATAAATGTCCTAATAGTTCCCGGTTCGAATCTTGACGATGTAATCCAATATGGACGACGATGTCACGTGATGCAGTCAGTTTTATTTTTTATAATGATCCAAATGAAAATCTACGAGCACATATTATTTTACAGATAAATAAAAAAATTCCTCTTGCTCCAACGAATTGACATAAATTTACAATATAACTCAAAACACAACTAGTACTTTAAAGCCCAGAGATTCTACTGGCTTTTCTCTTACAGTACAATAATTTAATTCACGTGATTTTCTAGAAGGTTACAGAAGGAACGTACCATCATAAAAACACGTACGCATGGAATGATCTAGATGAAAATCAACCATTTCTCACCCCCCCCCCCAAGAACTAAAAATAAAAAGTTGTCCTTGAAATTAACCAATCATTTTAGAAGCTTGTTTACACTATGAAGCAAGGCCAGACATGAGGTTAACAAGCAAGGTCAACACCTGTTTTTACAGATGAAGTATAGGTCAATCTAATTTTCTAGAAAACACTTCCCAATTTAATGAATTATAAACCCCAAAATGACAAATTTGAATTTGACAATTATGAAAGGTAAACTAACATTTGATGTCGGTAATTATTTAGCCGGGTATTATTATACAACGGAATAGATTTAGTACAGGCCAAGAGGATATTGTAAAGGCAGAGCAGCGTTTAGGAAACTCGTTGATGCAGCAAGTGTCAAACGTTCTACGGATCCAGATTAGTTAGCACGATATGCAATATGGCAAATGTATCTACAACCACCTACACGAATTGGGTACGCACATTTCGATGTCACCTTTTGTAATGAAGTGCATCAGGCGGATATTTTATTTTTACCACATGATATTATCAAAATTGGTAGACGTCAAATAAAGTACAAATATGCATTGACTGTCGTTGACGTTGCAAGCAAATATAAAGAAGAAGAGCGTTATAAAAAAAAATGACAACAACTGAGGTTGTATTAGCGTTTGAACGAATTTATCAAAGAAGACCCTTGCGGTGGCCACAACTATTACAGGTCGATCCTGGAAAGTTATTTCCTCGGTGTAGTACCACAATTCATCGTGATCAAGCAATTGTTGAACAATTTAAACGATCGCTTGCTGAGTGGTTATATGGATATAAGTATGCGAAGGAAATAAGTCAGAATAGGAGATCTCGATAATAGGGTGCAAGATTACTAATTGTGATAAATGCATTAAATAATGAAATTACTCCAACAACTTCTATGAAACATCTTAATGCAATTACCAAAAATATATACCAATATAATGACGTGAATTTTCAGTTCAGTCTGTATTAGGTAATGTGACTAATACATTTATATGAACCTTGTGAACTTGTACGTGGTAAAAAAAAGGAGCGACTGATCCTATTTAGAGTGTTACTACACATACAATTTCCAGCGTGGTAAGATATACGGGTAGACCTGCAATCTATAGATTAGATTTAACTGCTCCTCAACGTGGATTTGTACATGAGCAATTACAGTAATTCCAGAAGATACACAATTACCACCATCTTCAATTAACTATCACCTCGACGTCTATTATATTCAAGACGGGTCAACATAGTATTTTCTCGTGTATGACCATACTAAAATCTTTTTTATCTACGGTAAATCGTTTTTGACCATTATTTGAATACTGCTATAGCATTATTGTTTTACAGCTCACACAATGATTATTTAGTTGTTGTTTCAGCTCAATGATAAATTCAGTATCAATACCAAAGTCGCGATTATTGTTTTTGTTACTTTATTTATAACTAGCGAGTTGTTTTCTTACTATATCATCACTAACAATTTCATTATTGGTGTCAGTAAAATTTACAATAACCCTCCGCAGTTGAGTTATTGTTCTGACTAGTGATACTGCAAGATAGAATACATTTAACCACTCGATACGATCATCAATAATCCAAACACCTGTATCAGAAATAGTTAATAATTGAGATGAGTGGGGTGCATATCCTAGCGTCGATTAAGTTTTGTCTTTTAACGCATCTTCAACAACGCTGACAGGAATTAGAGCGTCATTTACCACAAGATTCTGTATCTCGGACAATCCTGAAATTTCAACATCAGTACTTTGTCGTCGCGTATCTGCTGGTCGGTAACACAACGGTACAGGATATTCTAAAACAAATCCTTATGTAACTGAAATAATTGCTGCTGAAGTGCATCATGAATTATCTTTCTACTTGCTACTATCAAATCGTTTGGTCTCCATTCATCCTAAAAGTTATTTAGCGCATTAGTTTACACTGAATTTTATTCGACTGTAATGTGATTAATTTCTTAAATTCACTTCATTCTGAATGAAGCACTCTATGATCATTAGTTGACTACTCGTAATAGTCTACAAAGATTTGTAACCATTCGTTATGCTTAACCGTGATCGCTTCACATTATCACTGTAACTATAACCAATCAAGAAACGTTGTCAGCAGCCAGCACGATTTGAATTTCTCGAAGACGTTCAATTAAGTTGCCGAGAATACGGACATGGTGGATTGTGGAATACCAAGTATAATTACAACGACGTTATTTCTGTGGATATGGATGAGTGTTACTCAGGAAGTTTTCATGGCTACGGAAAATGTCAGGATATTTTAAAAGATTTGGACATCCCACAAATGAGATGACCAGAGTATCGATACATGGACCACTACCCGAGTTGATGTAACCCGATTCGCTTGTATTGTATCATTCTAGTTTGTTAAGAGTCTTCATCCAATTTCTTATGTTTGGTTTGATAGGCACATTACGTTTCAGAAAAACGCTGGTCACCAAAAGTTGTATTAATGATAAATAGGTATATGATAAATTGTAAAATACTGATATTGCTGATTGTGAGTGATCTAGTTATATCATATCGGAAGGAGACATAAGTTTGGTTACCACTAGATGATGATAAGACCACAAATGATCTCAAAAGAAGAATAATTCTGAACTTTCTAAATTCCCGTTATTTTAAATTGTGCTTCTGGATATACACAACTACTGATAGACAACGTCTGTTCCATATGGAACAACAAATCAAAAACTTATCTATCTATGATTGATAACTTCCAGAGAAATGCTGTGCGTATATTTATGTATTTGAAATGTCACTGATGTTTTGGTATGAGGTCTACAATGGCTAAAGTTCACAAAATATGTTGTTTACACGGAATCAAGATGTATAGGTATCTAAACAAGTTATTGTTTACATTAGATAGATAGATAGATAGATAGATAGATAGATAGATAGATAGGCAGGGAGGCAGACAGACAGATACATACATACATACATACATACATACATACATACATACATACATACATACATACATACATACACACACACACACACACACACACACACACACACACACACAGACAGACAGACAGACAGACAGACAGACAGATAGACAGATAGATAGATAGATAGATAGATAGATAGATAGATAGATGATAGATAGATAGATAGATATATAGATAGATAACCTAATTGGACTAAAATCGCCAAAGAAAAAACCTAATGTTAGATATGCCGCCAATTACGAACTGAAAATTCTGAAGTTTATGACGAACTATTTAAAAAGCTATGTTGACATATCAGATCATAACCTTTGAAATTCCCTACCCATTATCGATACCTAATTCAGTACTTCCCTCAAACTTCATTAAAGTAATTCTTTCTTGACAAGCTGTAATGATATACTGAAAACATCCACTATATAATGATCTCGTTGCATCTCCATATACTATGGTATTGCATTAGTGTGTAGCTTTATTAAAAAAAATGCACTATTGTTCCAGTACATTATTTGTATGTAGAAGCAATGGCGCCCTCACACAGGGCAAGTGGGGCATTGAGACTGTGTGTGTGTGTGTGTGTGTGTGTGTGTTATTAAATAGACTTGGTCTTGGAGGGGAAAGGAGCAGAATGGATAACTCAAAATGTTGGGAACATAAAGAGTTTCTTATCTCTGGTCAAAAAACATCTGTCTGACCAGTTTATTCACAATTAGCTAGAATCAGAGAATCTTTCAAAACTAGATTATATAGAGATTGTTCATCAAATGCATGCTATAAAGAGTATTTTCGAAATATAGTAACATTGGCAAAATTTAGGAGAACCCTTATCAATAAAGCATGTATTCCCATTCTTTTGTATATTGAACACGGAATGCTGAAAGAAACAACATTTTACATCACTAGATATCAACGACTTGGAATAAGTATTATTATTATTATTAATGCGTGTTGTAAGTTATTTCAAATGATGAAAATTTGATGGAAGTTGCCTAAAAATAAATACAAACATTTTTAGTTCATATTTTGTTTGTTACATTTGATAGTTTTTACAATTTAATAGATTATCATGGTTGCTTTCAAAAAAACTTAAGGCTGTATTACGTTTAAAAGAATCTTAAATTGATAACAACCATCTGGATTGAGAATATGACACTAAATATGGATCTATTTGGCTGAGTTTGGTATAGCTATTCATTTTGGGCTAACCTATTTAGCAGTTACATACGGCAGACAACAGCATGTACACATAAAGAGTTAGCTGTAGGTGACAAGTTACTCTCTAATTTTTAACAGGTACATATTTCTATACAGTACTCACCAATGAATGCGAATACAATACTGATCCAATATTTCTATACAGTACTCACCAATGAATGCGAATAAAATACTGATCCAAACTGGTGGCCGTATGACTACCATATTGACATCATGGATGTGGGTAGGAATCAGTATAAAGATTGATGAAATGATTTTCAAGCCTGAAGTTGTAAGAGTCAACACGAACCGTTGCGCAAACAACTAATGTATTTTTGTTCTTACAACGAAGTTAAATTGTATCCTGTTAGCTCTTCACTATCGGTGTAAACACATTGTATCCTGTTAGCTCTTCACTATTGGTGTAAACATCTGTGAAAGAAAGAAAAATACGACGCATACAGAGTTCAAGTGAAGGGTAAATAAAGTGCGAATGTCACATGAAGCGGCACTATTCATATTCGTAACATTTAGGTTATTCTGATTCAATATCAGGGCATTGACTCGTATCTTATCAAGAATGAGAAAGAAATAACTGAGCCAACCAATTTTTATGATGCTATTACATTAATATTTACATCCATAAGTGTTTATTTTCGTGCGAAATATATACAGTTCAGATGACTATACATATTAAACGCAAAGCCATTACATTTACTGCTACGTCACTTGAAATGGAGTAACAATAGTCTTTAGAAATATACGACATAAATGAATAAATGCAAATACATCCCATATTATATATTCTTACAAATTCTATACATCTATCGCTCTCTCGTACACACACATACGCCTCTCTCAAATTGATCTTGCCAGGTCAGGCTCCATCCATTCCACACCAGCAATAAAAACAATTTTTTAATAATAAACAAACACCAAAAAAAACCGTTGTTTTATGGTTGATCAATTTAGGGAGGGAGATGGAGTAGAGATTACGGACAAAATGGAAGTGGAGAAATAGGCCCCGGTGAAAACAAATCCGGCCGGGTAGCTACCTGCTGGGTACTCTGATGCGGTATCTGGCAATACACAATGATTTTTATTTAAAAAAATAATCTTACATCACAATTAGCTAAGTTTACTGTGCATACTTTAATTATAATGACCAATGATATCCCATCGATTCTCCTTGAAACCATTATATTACTGGACCAAACACCCATACACTCCGGTCCCTTGTGGGACTAGCTCAACAAGATGATTCTTACATCTAACTCTACAAAGCTGCTAAAAGTTAATGATAAGTTACTAATAATAAAAGAGACAAAACCCACTTTACAGCTATTTTTGTACATGCATATGACAAGTATGAAAGTAAAGGTGTTATCGATCCCATATTCAAGTTAAATGATTCCCGTCTTGAAATGACTAAAAACGAAAGACTGAAATATAGTTTTACTTACCAAAATTATTTTCATTACAATAGCTATGTGGCACATAGTATCTGTCTCACCAGTCTCTCAGATTCCAATTAATATTTTCCTCTGCGATAATGGGAGAAATTGCTGGATTTGAGGCCAGTAATAAAACAAAATAAAAAAATAAAGATTCGTAATTATTGCCCTTAACATTAATACTTTTCTAACCGTTTTATGTTTGCATTCTCGCAGGAAATGATTAAATTTGTACTACAATATCATACGTCATTATTATCGTCATAATTGTGATGACGATGATGATTCATCCCTCTTTGCATAACCTAATTTATCTACTAAAGAATTTTGGATCAGTTTCACTAATATTGTAAAACCTTTCTTTCTACCTTATAGTTCCAGTTATGTATGCACAGCGCCATAAGTACCGTCATTTCTAACGTCATTTATTTTGCTGTTGTTGCAAGTGAAGGTAAACATCTTTCTTCTCAATTACTCTTTATATTTCATAATATTTGAAATATGTTCGAGCACCCCCATCAAGTCAATGGATCTGCAATATAAAATTACAAAGGATCCCGAGTTCTCGCAAGTCAGTCGATGTTGAAATTATATGATGATACAGTTGATTTAGCAGCTGCAGAGAGGGTGAACATACTAATTTTAGAAGCGTCTATTTACTAAACCAAAACTTCGTACGAAAAATAAAAGGTTAATAACACCAACCCGAAGCGTCTAACTAACCGAGATGTTTACCACTTGGACACTTATTCGAGGCCACACCCTCTCTGCTGCTGTGAATTAAATCATTCTCTAAACTAAATATTGTATCAAGACCGATTCGATATTTTGATCATGTAAATTAATTGTTATAAATCCTTATGGGTTAGCATGCTATTTTGAAAAGAAATTTCCACAACGATTATAATCCATATCACCAATATACCATGTCTGATGAATGTTTCTAAGTGTATGCGTATCAACTTCGTTAAATACAGTAAGAATATTACAGTTGTCTCTGATCACTTTTGGAATTTTTGTATATGGCTGGGTAACATAAATCAGATCTGTATTTTTACGCCTTCCTCGGGAAAATATTCTAGCTGGATTTGATTGTTTATCCTACATCGTACATGACCAAATTATTAATATTTCCATTAATATCATCTACAGATGGCGCTTCATTAATATCAGTGATACAGTAAATAATATTATCACCGACTTCATTTAACTATTTTGCATTTTCATTTTAACAAATTATCACATCATATCATCTTTAATCATCTACAGACGGAACAACTAAATACAACTTATCCTATTTTAACCACCTCATTATTAAATTAAGGAACAACCGTGTCATTCCACCTCCAGATGAACTAACCGGTTCTCGTTTTCTTATTGCCGAACAATCAATTACATCCATGATATATAATAAATAATAAGGATTTATATTGCGTTAAATGCAAGTAGCAAACCTCCACAAATGAATTAAGAACTATTACAACAAAAATAATAGACCAACACTGGTGGGTAAATGTGAACGAAGCGGTAGAAAATAATTCAAATTTATCTCAGGTGGCAAATCAAATTTCTTAAAAAAAAGAGAAGGTGATATTGCCGCCAAGTTAGCTAAATAACCAGGAACTCCGTGAGCTAAATATCCAGGAGAAAAACATCTTCCAGAATATAATTACTGCGATCCTGGTACTTGACTTGATATCCGACTTAATAATCAGGATCAACCAAGACCAAGTTAATATCCGATAAATGAAATTGATTGAGCTTGTCACACTCATGATGTAGCTTATAAAAGTGAAAATCTACAACATAGGCATAATGCAGATGTGACATTGATTCAGGAGTTGAATTTCATTAAAAAAATCTTTCAAGGAATCCTTAGCAAACTGGTTAGTAAGATCTGCAATGAAGGGTAAGTTAGTATTATGGGCTGGTAATAAATATTATGGAATCCATTTATTATAGTCCAAGAGGATATTTGAGGTGTAGAAAAGCAATAAATTAATTCGCCGAAGCAGCAGGTGTCCAACGTTCTACTGCCGCAGATTGGTTAGCACGACAAGCAAACTGGCAAATGTATATGCCACCGCCTACAATACTTGAATATGCGTATTTTGATGTCAGTGTTCCTAATGAAGTTCATCAGACTGATCTTTTATTTTTACCACATGATACTATGAAAATAGGAAGACGTGAAATAACATAAAATATGTATTAACTATAGTTGCAATCAGATACAAAGAACCAGAATCAATATCAACAAACACAGGAGCAGAAGTTGCTTCTGCTTTTCAACGAATTTATCAACGAGGACCCGGACCACAAGGCGGTCTTCGATGGACACAACAAAATGAGTTTTCGACACAACCAGTACTGGGTAATGTTATTGTCAGATCTTTATATGAACCTGGTGAACTTGAAGGTGGTAACAAAAACAACGACTGATCATAGTTGGAGTATCACATCACACACAATATCTAGTATAACAAGATCTACGGGTAGACCTGCAATCTATAGACTAGATTCCACTGCTCCTTAGCGTGGATTTACAAGTGTACAATTGCAGGTAATACCCGAGGATACAAAATTAACACCACGATCACTTAACTAGCTCCTCTATGTCTATTACATTCAAGACAGGACAGCATCGTATTTTCTCGTGTATGACCGCACTACTATCCTTCCTATCTATGGTAAATTGTCGTGGATGTTTATCTGAATACTGACATAGCATTACTGTGTTATAGCAAGCACAATGATTATTCTGCATCAGCATCATTATAAATTCAGCATCAATATCCAATTCTTTTAAACCAATTCTGGTCTCTTTGTTTATAACCAGCGATGTTTTGTGTTACTATATCATTACTAAAATTTCGTTGATGGCGTCAGTAAAATTTACAAAACCCCTTTGCAGCTGAGATATTCTTCTAACTCGTGATACTGTGAGATTGACTAAATTTGACCACTTGATACGATCATCAATAATCCAAACGACTGTATCAGAGATAGTTAACCCATGAGATGAATGTATCGTCATTGCGTATCCTAACGCCCATAGGGATTTGTCTTCTAATGTATCCTCGACAGCGCTGAGAGGAACTAGAACAATCTCATTTAATACGAGATTATGTTTCCTTGACTCTCCTGGTATGTCATCTTCAATATTCTATCGTCGTGTATCTCCTGGTCTATAACATAATGGTACAGGCAATTCTACCTACTTTCCCTTATGTAACTGAAGTAATTGAAGTTTATCCGAACTATCTTTTTACTTGTAACTATCAAATCTTTTGGTCTTCATTTATCGGAAAAAATCATTTATGGATGTTCTGTAATTATTTAACACGTTGTTTTACATCGGATTTTATTCGGTTGTAGTCTGATTAATTTCTTAACCTCTTTTGATTCTGTGATCACTTTCTTCATAATTATCAAAATCCTTAAACCATTCGTGGAGGAGATTTTCCAACAAATGACGAAGGGTGACCGTGATCAACACACATTATCAAAGTTTTATTCTTAACAATAACCAATCAATAAACATTTTTAATATATACAGCGACATTGTACATATTTCATCAGAAATTATTATTCTAGGTTATATATTTCTCACCCATCTTCAAAGGAGTCAGTACACCAGCTTTGTAACGACAAAATCTATGATAAGTACAAGAATTAACTCTCGTTCATTCATTTCTCGTGCGAGTCTATGTGTATGAGTTAAGACAATTAAATCTGAATTCTGTCTAAATAATTCAATAACACGAGTTGTCCTTCCGCATCCGCATGGTCCATTTAGACAAATAGTCTGATGCCTGCATGCTGAATCGAATATAGATGGCGCTCTCAACATTCTGATCAATAAGTAGCTCTCATTTCAACATCTGCGGATTCAGAATAATCATATAACATTTCTTCTTCTATTCTCCATGAACCCCACGGTGCATCAGTACTTGTAAATAGAGTCATTAATTCTGTCTATTGTTTTCCTCGATATACAATGAATTTGTTGCAACTCTAACTGCGGTGTCAGTGAATCTATTTGTCATCAATAGCAAGTTTATAGAAATTTAAGCGAGCCTAGATGATCTTAGATGTATATATTGCGGAGAGACGTCATCGATATAGCCAACAATTGTAATCAACTGTGTTCAGTTAGACAAATATGCATTTTCTCGACTTACAAATATATCTCTCTTTGTTGCATCTGTGATTATAAAATCGTATCCAGTATCATCAAGAATTAATCGTGCATAGTGTCGCTTATAACCGAATGCACCACCTTGAGTAAATTTACCAAATATTTTTCTACCGAGATCTTTTGATGTTTTATCATCATCAGGTTATGGTAACCAAACTTCAGTCTGCGCGTGATATGATTTAACAATCAGCGATATCAGTATTTTACAATGAATCATATATCATAATAAAACTATTGGTGCCCATTAGTTTTCAGAGATCTATCTACCAGACCAAATATAACAAATTCGACGGAGTCCTTTAGCAAACTCGAATGATATAATACGAGCAATCGGGTAGTGGTCCATTTATTTATACTCGTGTCATCTCTTGATGGGGGTGTCCTAATCTTTTACAATATCCAGAACACTCAAACAGTCAGAGAAAACTACCAGGATAACACGCGACTATATCAACCGAGATAAGATCTTTATAATCGAATTCAGCATTCCACATTCCACCGTGTCCATATTCATGGCAACTTGATTGTACATCCTAAAGAAATTCAAATCGTGTTGGTTTCCACGAACTCTTTTCTCGGGCAAAGTGAGCTGCAACTGATGCAACTGTAAAACATTTTTTTAATAATTGCTCAATGTTGAAAATTTCTGCGCGAGATTTTTCATTTCTTAATAAAGATATTCTTCACGATATATTTCACCGTTATGTCTTACAATGTGATCTACTTTAATGTTTCGATGCTACAAATATTTCCATTTGTTCTAATAATGTTTTCAGAACTCTGAAATAACCATACTGATACAGGACGTTTTTACTTATTTCATGAAGAAAATCAAACCTGTTCTTGGTATAAAATCTTACTGTTCAATATCGTGGAATATTGTTACTGCGTTAGGCCACGCGTGGGCATTATGATCAATGATATTTATTGAAGCTCCTTTCGATTTATACTTTGATTCGTATAATTCTTCTCCTGTTATTGATTTCACAGTTATTGGGAATTTTAGTGTTTTTTCTAACTCAATAACACATTTTATTTGCACCCGTATCTTTAATTAATTCAGCCCGTTCGTTTATTGTTTAACGTAGATTATCCGTCAGACAGCTTCAACGTATCGCATCTGTAAAATGCTCTGATACTCGTTCCGCGACACAATTTATCCTTGAAAATTTCGTCGGTTTGAGATTATCAACACTGGGTTTTTTATTTATTGGATAAATTCTATAAATAACCGCGGTTACACGATAAGCATTTTCATTCTACGGTTTGTCAATAACAGTCAACATTCCTGGTTTGGGATTGTTACTCAGTATGACATTTTTTGCGTTGGCAAAGATAGGATCATATCTTTCACGAATAATCCAATTATCTTTTTCTGCTAGTACAATAACGTTTACTCCGAAACAATAGTTCCGATTATTGAGATGGGTAATGATATTTGCCGCTCGTTTGTCTTTCATTGTAGCGTCGACACCATCATGGATTTTGAACGTCAACCACACATGAGATGTGCCATCTTTTTAAAATTCCTTCTTCGTATCGTGAATTTTATTATTCTTCGAATCAATCAGAGATTGTGTTAGTATGTCAGGAGATATTCTATCGAGATTAAACTTCGTTTTCCAAGGCTTGATTTTCGATAATCTCTCAAACTCCTTCATATTATTATTAAAACAAGTAGTTAAATTAAAAGTATTATATATATATATATATATATATATATATATATATATATATATATATATATATATATATATATATATATATATATATATATATACAATGACTCAAACAAAGAATCAATGCAAGGGGTTGATGATAGTAACAAATCCTGTATAAATGAATTATGCGGACATTATTTACAGCGTGGACGGCGAGGAAGTCTAGGTCGAAAACCGTGTTTGTGGTGTTGGAGTTAGAGAGAAAACACAATTATGTGCAAAATGTGGCAGTAAAAGATACAGAGAGCTAAAACGGTACTATGATAAAAGAAACATAGACAGTGACAAAGTTATAAGAAATGTAGAAGATTATTTGTCTAGATTTTCAAGTAACAATTTAGACAAATAATGATTTAAAGTAATGATATTATTATATATACTGAGCCAACAATTTGTAAAGCATCTCACGATCAAGAATTACAAAGCATCTCGTGATGTTGTAATTAAAAACTGTCAGGTGAAAAGCCAGTCGGCACTGTCGATAATGCTGATTTTCTCAGATTTACTCCTGGAAACAAAATATTATTTTCACAAATTCATTTTCGAATGTTTCAATCGATTGATCAAGGATGGTCTTGTAATTGACCACATTGACACAGATCCTAAAAATAATTATTTTTGTAACCTTCAAGCTATCACACAAAGCGAGAATGCTGAACGTGGTCTTACCGGTATATGTAAGACCGTTGGAAAAAGACCTATTAAATCCATCAATACAGAGACTGGTGAAGAATTAATATTTAAAAAATGAATGAAGCTGGCAAATATTTTGATATATTTAAGCCCTCGGTTCAAAATGTAGCAAAAAATATTTAAAAAAATCAGCTTCTTTGAAAAGATTTCAGAACAAATTTGGGTTGAATAGATAGATAGATAGATAGATAGATAGATAGATAGATAGATGCATGCATACATACATACATACTGTCACAGGAGAGATAATTACTGTTAGGTAGCTTTCTTCGGTAAGTCAGCGTTACCTCCCTTGTTACATGTCAATGACCTCAAAGGTATTTGTGTTCTTCAGTGGATTTCGCGGAGGGAAAATCGTAAAATCATTAATAATAATACTAATAAATTAAGAGATTCCCCAATACGTAATAACATTTTTGCTTTGGAAAACAATACGATATTTCACTCCCACTACACAGAACATCGAGATTTTTTTTCTTCCCTCCAATACATACGGACGTACAAACAAACACAGTGAGAATAATTATTTATATATCAGAATTACTCGGACTAGTGGTTCTGGTATCTATATAATAATTTACATTTTATATAATGTGTTCAGAAACATAAATAAATTCAATCTGTCTGTTGTGTCAATATAGATACCTATAGAATAATTTCTTTATACACTCCTGTTGATTAGAGCCGTAGCTCATTGCTAGCGCGGCTGATTTTCATACTGAATTGAATTGAATAATGGGTTTTAAGTGCTCCGTCCGTGAGGCTCTTAGCACTGTTTTATCTCCTAGAAGGAGTTATTTAATTATCCTGTGGGTGGGAATTGTGCCGCGCACCCACTAGGCGTTTATGTGATCAGAGATCACTATTTAATTTGGCCGTCACATCTGGTTAATAATTGTACTAACACGGTGTGATTGGAAGGCCATTTGGGTGGGTAGGAATAGAACCCACACACACCCACCCCTGCAGTATTCTTGGTAGGTGCCTATTTCTGCAATAGCAGTAATGGAGAGCGAGAGAAAAATAGTTTTCTCATATCGCCTATATCTGCAATAGTTATTGGGCGTGCATGCACGTGAATTAACTGCTGCAGGCAGCAAGGGAGGCGAAGAGCCAAGCACGCGCTCATGCGTCTAATTCAGTCCAGTTGTACTAATGGACAGCCTAACAACCAATAATGTGTAAGCCACCTGTGCAATTAGCCAAATATCTGAGTTACAAATATTTATTTAACATCCTAACAAAATATAGGGACCCAGTACCATGAGCGTACATACAAGGTCCCTATTAATTAAAATTAAAATGTCGAAGCGACATATAGTAGTGTAGTCAATGGTAGGGGTATTTGGTTATGAATTTATTGAA
Organism: Unio pictorum; assembly: GCA_030141615.1. Classification (NCBI taxonomy): domain Eukaryota; kingdom Metazoa; phylum Mollusca; class Bivalvia; order Unionida; family Unionidae; genus Unio; species Unio pictorum. The sequence goes on from JARLTB010000096.1 coordinate 1,806,762, forward strand.
GGCAGTGCCAAAAAGGTCAAATTAGTCTTTTCAGGGCCAAATAGTTAGTCGAAGAGGGGTACTCGATACCAAATGAGTCCCCTATTATCATTCAGGCAAATAAATAAAATCCGTTGTCGTTATACATATCTCCCGGGAACGTCTGTTACACGTGGCAGTAGGTTGACCCTGGGAGTTATCCTCTTTCCATGGTCAGTTTTCCTCTTTGTTCCGCAGATTTCATGGAGTAAATGTTTCTGTGTGGCTGTTTGAAACAATTTCAGGTGACGTTGCTGGGCCCATGTCCTTCTTTCTGGTGAGGACGCCATTTTGAATTCCACGTGGCCTCTCGTCCGCCAATTAGCCTCAGTCCTCCATGCTCTGTAGAATATTTCTTTTTGACGTGGCTGCTGTAGTTCGGTTTCAGTGGGGTGTTTTATTACATCCTCACACCTAGGCTGCTCATATGGCTGCATTTTTTTGTTCAGTCCTATAGTGGCGCCTTTTTTCACTGCCTTCCACAGCTAACTCTCCGTGCTAAAAAGACCGGTCCGTTCTTCTCGGGGTTCTCTGCCTGAATGATGTTTTTTTTCATTCAGGCAGAGAACCCCGAGAAGAACGGACCGGTCTTTTCATACTGAAGGTTCCCCGTATCAGATATATTATCGACGATTGCGTAATATCGTTTGCTCTGTATAAGTGGGGGCGCCAGCTTGTAAGCGTTTCATGTACACCTCTCCCATCACGTTCTGACACAGCGGTGAGTGCGTTTTGCATGATCCCCGGAGTTTGATCGAGGAGGGGGTGGGGAGTTACATGAAATTGGAAGGCACAGACAACCCTCTGAGTATTCTAATATTACGTTTCTATTAGAAAATTTGTTGGAGAAAAGAATTTATTGCGCCACCGAATGAGTAGTAACGTGGATGCATAAGCTTTCAATTTCAACCCCGCGGTTCAGAAAGAAACGGTTAAAAGAAACGGTTGTAAGGTGCCGAAAAAATAAAAGTCTCTATAAAGACATTATGAAAGACACAAAAAGCCGATAAAGGGAACCCGTGAATGATAACCGCTCATCAAGCTACTGTTTATGGTGCTAACTTAAAGCTATTACAGATTTGAAAAAAGAAGGAATATACTAAATCCTGGATTTCGAATACTTAGGCGGAGATTAAGAAAATTCAACAACCTGTTTTTGCTTCATTATAGAATTAAAGAGAATGGTGCCTCTCTTTAACGCAGTAGAAAAGGTTCAAACGAATACGAGACAAGGTACGTATAAAACAATAGAGAATGAAAGTAGTTCGACTGAGTATAGAAAATACAAGTATTATAAGTACCGAGTATTAAAATTGAAAGTAGAAAGTTGTATTATTCTTCACCAACTACACACTTTGATGGAGTCTTTATTTACTAGAAAATCGTCAGACACATTATGATAGGATGTTAACTGAAAAATCTTATCAGAAACAGGAAAAAATATAATAAAAACTTTTTGTTATGTAAAACTAAAAATCCTATAATAATATTATATTTTCTGATAATTTGTAAATTCATATAGGGTATTTACTTGTACAAATCGCGAAAATCATCCATTTGCAAATTCTGATAGGTTGTTTACTATAAAATCATCCCACTTACACATTCTGATACGATGTTTACTAGTAAAAATCGTGAAAAGTGTCTGAATTACATATTCTGATGGGGTGTTTACTAGAAATATAACTACTATTTTTTCGTCAGGTCATATTAAGATTTTATGTAAAGATTAAATTGTAGATTTTCTTGGATAAATCAATCAAGTTTCCAATTTGGTCCGTAAATTCGAAATTCATTCTTGTTAGTAAATTATTATGATCAAACTTCCAGGGGATACTAGAGGGTAAAATACAGACTCAAAGTTTCTCGTTGTTGTTTCTGAATTTCATTATGGCTATAAAAATAACGGACGGAACCGCCACTAATACTAGCCGTACCTAATCTTTTTCTTCTCTTAAACTTGCACACTTCATCATCAACTCTGAATACAAGTTAACCGTCATATATATCCTCGCTTGTGAATGAGCTTAAAGTAAGTTTGGTATGGAAGGTAACTAGTCTCGCATAAAACACCTATAAAGTTTTTAAATCTTACTTTGTTATCAGCATCGATTAAACGAAAATTTGACATTGAAGGTATTAAATCGTTTCTGGTAGTCTCAGACGTTTTCCTTACGAGTAAAGACTCCCTGGTAATATTATGTCGCTTCCGTACGTAAAACGACTCTCTGAAAGTCTCAGACATTTTCCTCTTTTTTTAAAAATCATTGTCCCGTTGCTTTGTTTAGTGCCATTCCTACCGATATCCCCGAAGGCAGCAGCTTTTGCGACAGCAGGGGCAGCTGCCGCGATTAATTGTGGTATAGCCACGAGAAGTGGAAATATACCACCTGATTTAATTATATTTGAAAAAGCACCCAATGATAAGTTAAGTCGGATTCCGGTTTTATCTTTCTTTGCATCATTCGCATTTTTAAGCAGACGCGTTGTCAGTGACAAGTTATTCTGACCACCCGTGATCTGATTATGTTTTAGTCTTATTGTAATTCCATATTTTTTTTAGCTAAATGTGATTGTAGCTTTTTAATCTGGCAAGGAGTTAAAGTAAGATTTACATGATTGTAGGACATTTATAATAATACTCGTGTTTTTAAATAATTAAAGATTTTCTACTGGTGCATTAACAACTCTCATTCGTCCATCAGCACCTTCAAGTAACATCGCTCTGTCGCTGAGTATAACAGCAATTGTTCTGTGGGCAGCAATAGCGTCTTTATTAATGCTAGCTCGAAATTATATATCAACGACAGTCTGTCTGTTTAAATCATATGTTCCTACGAAAAGTAATAAATCTGATAATATGTTGTACATTAACATTTTGATGACGCCCCATAAATGTCATTAAACTGTGATATACACGTGCTACTTGATTATCATCAAAATTAAGAAAAATATCTTCAAATGGTTCCTGTTGCACGTTTATTCTTAACCTGACATTATTAACACCGAGTTTATCGAATATCATATGGTTACGTTCTTGTGAACCCACTCGTGTACGATCTTGTAGCGTAATAAATATTTGCCGTTGCGCAGAAACACCTGATTTTGATGCCATATGTCTTGTAAATAAACCATTCATTTCACTTTCAGTACTATGTGTAGATGTTGTTAGCCTTGATAACAATGATTTACTACCTATGTTCATAAACGGCAATAATTGTTGTTCTCTTTCGACTGATGACATCTACAATGATAGTTTTTGTTATAATTACTTTACCAGCAGCGATATCTCCTCGCCAGATTGCAACATTATCATCACCTTTTAGTGTAAGTTTAACAGCATCTTCAGCTCCAAATATAACTTTTCTAACATCTTTACAAATTACAAAGATATGAGATAATTAATTGCACAAGCAAATCTTCTTCTATCACTTTTTAACATTAACTGACGCATTGTAAATCAATCCTAAGTTGCACTGTTGATTAACATTAATAATCCTGTTTTCTATATTAACATTAGCAGGCAGAGCAGCACGATATGTTGGTTGTCTAATAATATACGGATTATCATTAGAAAAATCGGAACCGTCTTTAGCAAACATCATTGTCGGACCAGCTGATATTGTATAATCATCAGAATATCTTCTAAGCCAATTATTGTTGCAGCAACATTAACATCTTTTGTAATTGTTTCAGTTTCTATTGCATCAATTATATACCTAGCCTTATCAAACAATGCCATAATACCGTTATTAACAAAACCGACTTTATCATTAGCATCATATGGTGTATTAGCTACAACATTTGTTATAAGTTCAAGTACTATTTCGATAAATGATTCATCTTCGATTCTAGTCTTTGATCCGCCGCTTGGCTTATTTTTTTAATGATTCGCAGGCATTATTTTAGTGCTGGGTAAATTTACTGATGTTGGTGGTTTTCGTCTTAGTAATCGTGCTAATCTATCTTTGACCGCTGAAAACGCTTTACCAGCAATATTACCAATAACACCAGAAGCTTTTTCACCAATAATATTAATAGCATTCATCAATAATTGTTTTGCGATTGGTGCTATTTTGGGAGCCTTTCTTGCAAATAATCATTGAATAACATTACCATATCCATCTCCGTAAGTTACTCTATATACCGGTCATTGCGAATTTACTACTCTGACCATAGTTGCTCTAGGAAATTGTTGATGTACGATCATCTGAATTTATTAATATTAGTTTAATCCGAAAAATCAGTCTCCAGTGACAATCAGTCACTATGATAACCATCAACAAGTTTATTAATAAATTCCAGGTATGCGCTGACATCTATGATACCACCTTGAAATAATCGTCGACAACTGTCAACTGCTTCATTATTATTTCTTGTGAATTATTTCCAGCTCGCACTCCTCCTATAAGAACTTCTAATCGTGATACATCATTGAGAACACTATCAGGACAGGTAGTAATGTTGATAAACCATTACCAGTAGCACCAGGCTCACTCGCGTCATAAAAGTCCTCTCAAGAGTCTTGCTTCGAAGTTTTTTGTGTTGATTCTTTTCATTCTTTTTGTAGTTGGTCTACTCTTTAAGAAAACTTAAAAAAATCCTTATTGTTTTTACTAATACCACCCTTATTATGATGCATTCTATAGATTTTCACACGATAATCATTCTTCATACACATTTGCTGGATATTTTGGTAACATCTCATGTTCATAATTTAGATCATTTGCAGTATATTCAGCTAGTTGATAATCATTCATATCCTTAATTTTTTCATATACTCCAGGTCTAAATTTATTAGATTTTTTTTAATAACATTTGCTAGAATTTCCTTTTCTTCTTTTGTTGATGTTTTATCTGCAGCTGCGGCAGAGGAAGTTGATATTGCGAGCTGGATTGTTGCTGAACACTTTCGAATTCATGTATTTTAGTTATGACATCATAAATATTGAATCTTTTTTTGAAACTCTATCTTTGTCATATATTATGCGATATATCCATTTGTGCCAGTTATATCTATATATCAAAACAGCCCATAGTTAAGTTTTTGCGCTTGTGTACAACTAAATTGATTCGCTATAAATCATGCCCCCAAAGTGAAGTAAAGCTTGTTACACAAGTGTGGGGATTGTTGGATAGAGGTGGATGTTTTGAAAGAATGGCATAATAATATCGTAAAATTTAATCTAAATAATGTCGTAAAATATAATCTTACTAAATGCATGTTTGAATTATAAAGAGATGTGTAAAGCGGAGTGGATGGATTAAAACCAACGTCGCGTATGTCAGCGAACATCATGTATATGGCATTAATATTTTATACAACCATCATTGTAGATTATGGAATACTAATGCACAATAACAACTGTAAATATCGTCTACTCAGTGGTTATTGTGTTACATCTCACTCGTATGAGAACTTCTTAACGTCATTAAATATTGTTTGCAAATTTAATAAATCTTTAAGGTGCTTGTAATCTAATTAAGTAAAGACCGGTCCTAACAATAGATTGGAACACTTTTTTTATCGTGTGAACTAATCCTTAATTCCAGTAAATGTTCAAACTGACAGTTCCGTCTCGTTAGTTCCCTAGGTCATGTGACAAGGATTACTGTCCGGCCTAAATCACCGTTCTTATGCATTGATATTATTGTTCAGCTTAAGCCTAAACATACATGGTTTCTTTCCAACATAACCATGTGACATCAATAGTCCAGAACAACATAATGAAGGTGAACAAAGGGACATCAACAGATAAGAACAACGCAATCAAGATAAAACAAGATTTCTAGTCACAGCACCAAAACGCGCCACTGGCCAGCCTCAATTTTGTCTTTTTTTTTTTTGGCCGCTTTCTGATGTATGTAAAGTTAGTTAGTTAGTCTCTACGTCATGTCTGGAACATACGACTGCAATCGTCTTCCGCTGTCTAGGTCGGTCATGAGCAGTGACTTTTGCCTCTACCCTGAAAAGTTCAATCTCATCAAGCTCGGTCGTCGTATATTATTTCTGGCCGTACACATTAACGCTTATCGGCTGGTGTCCATCTGAGGGCTACCTTAGGTATCTGATCTTGGGACATCCTCATTACGTGTCCAGTCAAAAGATTATGCGCATCTTTCTGCCCAGTGAAATGTTATTACATCCCGTCGTTTCATATAGGTTCGCGCTAAAGATCATTTTTGGCAAATAGATGTTGCAGATTTTATGCCTCGTCCACTTTATAAAGACGTTTTCAGCAATTTGCCGAAATTTCAACAAGTATTTGTTTCACAGAGAAAAAAGAAAATGACGGTTTTCTTTCTGTATGATACTTGTTTTCGTGGTTTAGGTGGGTGGTGTTGAACAATGTATGAGAAGATCATATAAATGCAACGCGTTTGGAGAATTGACAGAAAACGTCGATGGATTCCTCGTTTGTTACGAATATGACAACTCGTGAGACGTAAATCTTTAATATTACCTTATGTATATATTTGGTTGTGGGGTTATGCGTGTGCTTAAAATCATCAGTTTCGTTGCAATTTCCAATAAATGTTTCTATTTAGACCTCAATGCTACATCCTATCTAACGCATATATCATTCTTCATTAGTAGCAAATCTCCAAGAAATTTGATATTTTTAAGGACTTCAGAAGGATAGAATAAAGGTATTTTGGCGCAATATATGTCGCGAAACAATGTGATGTGTTGTGATGTGTGTTTGTGTGTGATTTGGATCTTTAACGTAGCTTTAACAATTGTTCACTTATATCGCTACGATGTCTGCAGTATGGCAGTTTATGGTGATGTCAGGCACTGGGTCATCATACCGCATACATATAGTATGTTGTCTCACCCAGTCACATTATCCTGTCACCAGGCCTACCAGTCCAAACAATGACCTCTTAATGCTGAGCGCCAAACGAGGCAGCTGTCAGTACAACGTTTCGGAGCCCCTAACTTCAGGTTGGTACTACGTATAAAAGTCAATGATGGTTTGAAGAATAGACCACTATCTCAAGAGTACAACAAGCCATATATTAAAGACAGACATAGCAGAATGAAATTGAAGCTCATGGGGGGGAGGGAAAGAATTTCGAAGTTATGATCATTCTCACCTATATAGTATGACAGAGAGGGTCCTATGTCAAAACGGGTAATGGGAGGTAATCTAAGGTATCTTTGTCACTCTGTGTTATTTGTTTCCTTCAGATTATTGGTTTCTTTTTTCAACATCGAGCTCGCGTCGAGTACATGTGGAATAGGCAATGTGCAAACGAATGAATGAGCAACTGACGAACGGATGACTGCATGAAATTATGGCCAGACAAACAGATTTATAGACAAATAAAATGATGACAGCATGTACACATATGGGATACTTCAAAAGGGGGTGGGGAATGATGTATTTTAGATGCATATGGAGTTCTTTCTATATGCATTTATTCATATTACTTTCAAAAATCTTGCTTTGAATAATATTATACATAAACATGATTTTGTAAAATACTTTTAGCAGAGGGGGCGAACCTCACAACATGGCATAAAGCGTCGAAATCGTAAAAAAGCGTCGACAACCAACGCACAAAACCAAAGAAAAGCGTCGAATCGTAAAAAAGCGTCGACAACCAACGCTTCGTCATCGACGCCAGCGTCGTTGTCATTCGCCCCCTCTGCTGCTAGAACTTTCAGTTCTGGGTTAATAATTTTTTTACGAGTTCAACCGAATATTTGATCGAGTCCTTAGGACTTCACAAACAGACTAATCGCTAACACCTCCTCTTGTAGATCAATTAGATTATTGGACTGATCTGTGAGTTTGAAATTAATTCTGGTCAGCGAATCATTATGACACCGCATATAGACTGGATTAACCGGAGACTCAATTATTAAAAATCCTGGAGGGGCTGTTGGTGCAAACGAATAAAGAATATATCCTTGCTGAGCTTGATTTGATCGTTCGAGATTAATTTGATAGCTTCCTTCGATAACATCGCATACTAAATTGAGCGCAATCACCGCTGAAATATTCACGTTGAACGGAGCGATATGTCTGCCGCCACCGTCTGGGTCATTATTATGTTTGAGGATTTTTATTTCCTGTGATGCTGTTTTTTTCCATGCATCATGAATTATTTTGAAACCAACATCGATGGTGTCACTGAGAAGTTTTTTTAGTTCCGGTACGTTATATCCTGGTAGTTTAACTGTTGGGATATCCTTGACGGGGATTTTATAGTCTGTTGCAAAATTTGTTCTCGATAGGGGATTATCGTCATCTAATATATCCTGAATAATTTTAAAATTAAATGTTTCCATATCGTCGATAATTTTATTGCATGTTTCTACGACGCTGATAAATTCATCTCGGGTGAGAGAGCCGGATTTAAGAGATATTAACAACAGCGAAAAATCATTATTCATTGCTGTGAAATTTTCAATAATTTTAGGTTCTTTAATAAAAAAATATTTCTCTAGTCTTTCCACTGGCTCTCCCTCTCTCCCAGTTGATTTGTATCCGAGACCAAAAAAATCTATATGTGCCCTGTACTCTTCATAACTCTTTATTGGATTATCAGATTTTATCCTGTCTGTGATATAATCATTTTTTTGTGGTTCTGGTAAATCAACGGTTTTCCCCCCGGGTGGTAATTCAGGCCATCCTAGTACGGTTCTAATAGAACTCTGATAGATATCTACGACGTATCCTTCTGTGCTTATTTCAATTGCGGACGATAGTGTCGGTTCATGAACCGTTATAGCGATTTTCTATTCTTTTCCAGTAATGGATTTTATTCTACGCGCGAATTCATTACTGATTTGTTCGATTTGGTATGACCCTGTTGGTATGGAAACAACGTTCCAGTCTGGAGTCCCGTCTTCTTTATTCTTATTTGCAAATACCAGTGAATTATTCGGTTGTTGACCACCAAATGCTACCGATCTGATATTAGGCCAACTGTGATACACTCGTAGTTTTGCTAGCGCTATCTCCTTCACGGGGACTGGGCTAGGGAAATTCACACTAAACTCGGGTTCCGTTGATGTTATTGATATCATGCTTGTTTGTACTGGGTTCGTGTTCTCCACTCTACGTTGAAGTAATTCTATCGGTGTTGTCATCGTTGCTATACTCATGTCGTCGCTCTAATTTTGATATTGCGGAATCATTAATACTGACCATCACTGAGAACTCACTATCTGATATCGTTGAGGTTATTGAGATCATTCTGGTTTTTGGGTTCGTGTTTTCTAATTCCATCGGTGTTGTCATCGTTGCTATACTGTTGTTGTCGCTCTACTTTTGATATCGCGGAATCAAAAATACTGACCATTGCTGAGAACTCACTATCTGATATAATTGTATTATCGAGTGACGATGATATCATCGAGGATAATTGCGAGTATGCGGTTGATACAACATGAAATTGAATTAAGTAATTTTGCAGTTTACTCTGGCTGCATGATGATATTTTTTTTGTTATCCCGGTTGATATACCCGCGATTGTAGCCACCGCAGATATGCAAATTGGAACTACGACCGGGGCAATCATTGTAACCGATGCGAGTATTATTCCGGCGCCAGCGAGAACGCTTGACACCGAGTACATAGTAATATCAATTGCGGTGATTCTTCGTCGGTATTTTTTTATTTTTATTTGATACTCCTCGGCGAGGGTTTTGAGTCTAGTCTGAAATTCTCTAACCTGATCATAGCGACATTGCGTTGATGAAATCATTTTTATTTTTAAAAACACTAGTGTTTTCAATTACGATTTCAATTGAAACCGTTAGTGAAATTGCTTTGCAATTTTCAACTTAAATCCGCTACGAATTCCAAATACCATGTTGTTGAAACCCTAACCAAATTTTTATCAGTAGATGTTATAGTGAACGTTTCAGTTGTATCCTTGTCGATGATCGTTGAAATCGTATTATTGACCCCAGATGAACTCGACGATGAAATATTAAATTGAGTCGTTGTCACTAGTGTCAATCGATAAATACCCTTAACGGTTGCAGTGATATCTAATTTGTTGTGTGTAGGTGTCCACGCAAATGATCCGTGTTGGATTGTGTATACTACGTTGTTGGTTTTCTCATGAGGAATTTTTGTTTTTTCAATGATTGTTATCATCCTCGTTGCATCCCCTTTGATGGCTTCGATGAAGGTTTTCGTCTCATCGATGGATTTTTTGATATCAGGGAGTTTTATTTCAATTTTATCCAACGGGGTTCCAATAAATTTCTCGATGATATTTCTACGGAATGATGTAAACTGTTTTATGTGTTCTTCGATTTTAGATTGAAATGTTGCTAGTTCCAACACAGAATTTTTCAACTCATCGTTGAGAGTTTTAAATCGATCTGTAATTGTCGAAAAAAGTACACCTGGTTTGAGTCTACCCTGATCGGAAAATAACGCAACGGTGTCCTCGATTGCGTTTCGTTGTTTGATCAAAATATCATTCAACGACACATTACTGGTTTTCAATTTACCCTGACGATCTTGAAATACAACTATTTCGTTCGGGTCAACATTTGTTAAGTTCAACGTCTCAGCTATTTCATCTTTGATTAGTTTTTTTACATCACCCGTTGCAGTGTCATCGGGTTTGGGTTTCAGAGGTCTTCCCCAAATATCAATCATGATATTTTATACACCTCTCTCTAAAATCGTTTTTGACGACTCCGTCGTTGCCAGCGATTACTAGTGTATTCATTTACGACAATGTGAGGTGGTTTTCTAGATGCTGAAATAGCGTCAAGGACATTTAATACTTCACTGCCGCATATTGGTGGATCAATCATCGTTTGTGTTGGTAGCGTAGAATACCAAGTCTTCATTGGAAAATTTTTTATGTAACGCATAAACTCTTTTGGTGGGGCTAATCCATATGAATCAAAATAGACAATCCCACGTGGATCAATAGCGTATGCAACCCAGTGAGTTCCGGGTCCGGTGCTGTCATCTAAATTAATGATTCCGGTTTCAACGCTGTTTGGTTGATGTGGTAATTGATCTTTCATAAAGACACCTCTGAAGTTTTTAATCGCGAGTTTTTTAGCAGCATCCATTAAATCAAAATTGGACATAGGAATCTTCGATTCCCGAGTCATAGACTCCTCAACAATTGGGTTTTCAACTAATAAATCGTTCCTGGTAGTCTTAGACCCTTTCCGCTGTACCATGAATACGGGGTTCCTGGTAGTCTTAGACCCTTTCCCTTTTTTTTATATCCTTTCCCAGTTGCCTTCTTTAGTGCCATTCCTGCTGCAGTACCAACAGCCCCTAACGCTGCCGCTTTAGCCACCGCTGGGGCTGCTGCTGCAATCAATGCTGGAATCGCAGCTAACAATGGAAATATACCGCCTGTTTTAATCATATTTTTGATAGCAGCCGCAGAAAGAGTAATCTGAACACCTTTTTTTGCTACAAGTGCATCATTGAAATGTTTTACTTGACGAGTTGTCAGCGATAATTTATTTGCACCACCAGTCATTTGATTAGGTTTCAACGTGATTGTGGTTCCGCATTGCTTAGCTGATTTGGATTGTAGTTTTTTTAATTGACCGGGTGTCAAAGATACATTGATATTACTATACGACATTATACAATAACAGATTGATTCTAAATCGTTTACGATTTCAATCAAAGATTTTCCACTGGTGCATCTACCATTCTCATTCTTCCTCCAACACCTTCGAGTAGTATTGATTTATCGCTGAGAATGACAGCAACCGCTCTATAATTCGGGATGAGGATAGGGTGTACCCCACCAACTGGTGGACCAGTCGGGCGGGTTACACGGGCTCTAAAGTGTATATCAACGACAGATTGTCTTGTTAAATCAAGATGTTCCAATGAAAAGTAATAAATCGGATAGAGGCTTTTACAATCCAATTGTGATATTTGCAAACCAGTATCCACATTTTGATCACGTGCCATATATGACAACAGGTTATGATATGCACGTGCAATATGATTTTGACCGTAATCAAGTTGTACGTCTTCAGATGGTTCCTGCTGTCCGTTTATTCTCAGCGAGACTTCATTAACACCTATCTGATCAAATATCATATGACTTCGTTCTTGATTACCAACTCGCGCATTATTCTGTAACGCAATAAATATATGACGTGGAGCTGAAACACCTTGTTTTGATGCCAGGTGCCATGTGAATGTACCATCAACACTGTCTTGTTTAATATCCGTAGTCACTGATAACCAACTTAACAACGACTTTCCTCCTTGGTCCATAAATTCTAGTAGTCGCTGTTCTTCGGTGACTGATGGAGTTAACACTGGCATCCACAATGATAGTTTTGTTAAAACGACTTTACCGTCAGCAACACCAACACCGCGCCAGATTGCATCATTATCAGTACCCTTTCGTACAAGCGCTACAGTGTGTTTAGCTCCATAAATAACTTTTCTAACATTTCTACAGAATCCGAAAATATGATGCAGTGGAATCGCACATGAAAATCGTCGACGCTGTCCATTCAACGTTGCTACGCGTGTTGCAAATCCTAAATTGAGATTACCATTAACGCCTCCGAGAATATCAAACGCAGCTCCTGGTCTAGCTCGACGTTCTGGATTAGCTGCTTCTTGTTGATCGGCTTCTGCATTATCTCTTGCTGTTAACACTTTAATGAATTGAAGGTGGTCAGCGTTATCAGAGGTATCCTTTGCAAACATCATAGACGGACCAGCCGATCTTGTATAATCATCAGAATATCTCGCTAACCCTATGATTGTTGTAGCCACATCAACTTCACGGTCAATGGATTCAATTTCTTTTCCATCAATGAGATATCTAGCGCTTTCAAATAACGCCACAATACCGTTATTAACAAAACCAACTCGGACATTTGCGTTATCTGCATATGGTGGATCATTATGATCAGCATCGTTTGTTACAAGTTCTCCTTCGATTTGGATAAACGCTTCACAGGGCAAAAAGTATTTACTGGTATCATGAACTTGAAGTTCAATTCGCGATCGGAGATCTGGTTGTACTGCGTGATAAGAATAAAATTGAAAATCGCGTACAGAATCATTATTGAGAACTGGGGCATCCATATCAAATGCTGGATCAGGTGACCTTTTGAACATTTTATTCTATTTAGCAGAGTCTAAATCGTAAAATCGTAAACGATTTTCACCGTAGGATTTTCATCGTCGTGTTTTTTTAAAGCCACTCCCCGCTATCATGTTTGCTATCATATTATTTTGGTCCCCTTGATTTATCAAGGGAGTCACCAATGACGCTAATTTTTCATCTACTGCGTTATTTATTATTTTACTAACACCTGCAGGCATTTCCGCTGTAGACGGTAACGGTTTTGAAAATCCTTTGGATTTCATCCGTGATTTCACTAGCGCTGTTAATTTATTCTTTGCGGCTGAAAACGCTTTTCCGGCAAGATCTCCGATTTTGCTAATACCCTTATCACGAATAACATCAATGGCTTTCATTGATAATTGTTTAGCTAACGGCATCACTTTTGGAGCCATTCTCGCAAAAAACCCTGCAATGGTATTGCCGAGGCCATCTCCGTAATATGCTCTATAAACAGGCAATCGTGAATTAACTACATATACGGGGGTTGGTTTGTCATGGTTGTAGTGTATGATCATTATTGTAAAAACACTAGTGTTTTCAATTGTAAAAAAATTTATCAATTGTAAAACAATTTGTCAATTGGAAACGTTAGCGTTTTATTCAGTCCCGGTGATTAATTACTGTGATACCCATTTTCCACTAACTCGCTAATGAAATCTCGATATGTTTTGATATCCATGATACCGCCGGCAAATAACCGCCTGCAGATATCAGCTGCTTCATTAATTATTTCCGGTGAGTTATTTCCAGCTCGGAACCCTCCTACAAGAACTTCTAATCGTGATATATCACTGAGAACACTACCAGGACATGAAATTCTTGGATTTTCACTGGAATCTTGCAATCCACTTCCGCTATAACCAGTTGCTTCATCCAGTTTGTCTGTATCCGTTTCTTGTAAATAACTATCATCATCATCATCATCATCATCAGGTGGTGGTTGTTCTTTATAAAACTCTTCTTCGTATTTATATATTCTATCCACCTCATTGATATATGCAATGTATGATTTACTCTTTTTCTTAATCTGACTTTCTTTATTTTTGATTTTGTAGAGTATATCAGCCCAATGAGTGAAATTCTTAACATAGTTACGATGTTCTGGTTTCAACCTTCTCTTTCTGTCTTCATAAGTCACAACAACAAACTCAGGAATATCTGTTGGTCTAAGCTCATCAATTTCTTTTAACCCTTCCTCGGTAAATCTCACGCGTAAATCATCTACTGTTCTCTTTGATTTCATTTTTTGTACAGACTGTTTTGTTTGTTCAGTTTTTTTCTGCTATTTTTTCGAGTTCACCGATAACAGATTTTCCCGTCTCTGGAACATCTCCCCGTATAGCGCGCTCTACCTCCTTCGTTGCTGTGGTTACTGGTTTAAACAATTCTTCAGATCCCGCAGCAAAATCAGTCTGAAGATTCTGTCGTTGTTGCAGTTTATTTCTTACAGAGTCGCGAATTGGTATAAATCTCTTGATTGCATCCAGTCGTTCACGAGCCAATCTAGTTGTTAATGCTTCATTGACCATTATTTGAAATCAGAAACAATTTTTCAATTGTAAAACAATTTTTCCCATCGATGATTAACTAATCGGAACCATCCATTAACGGTCCAATTTTTTATTCAGTGTGAAATAGTTTTTATTTTTATTCAGTGTGTGAAATATTTTTATTTTTATTCACTGATTTTGCCTGTTTTTGACTGATTTTGCCTGTTTTTTTGACTGATTTGCCTATTTTTCACTGTTTTTTTATACCATTTTGATCAGTCTTCGTCGGGTAAAGTAGTCGATTTTGCATGGGATTTCCCATAGGAAAAAGCTGTTAGGATTCATTTTGATGTTTTTTTTTGTCATTTTTCATCAATTTTTGCCCGTTTTCATTGATTTTTGGTCATTTTTCCTTGATTTTCGATAAAAATCTCGTCGGGTAAAGTAGTCGATTTTGCATGGGATTTCCCATAGGAAAAAGCTGTTAGGATTTGATTTTAATTTTACGCAGTGTGAAATATTTTTATTTTTTATTCAGTGGGAAATATTTTCACTGATTTTCCTTGAGGGTCGAAAAAAAAATCTCTTTGAGGGTCAATCAATCAAAAAACGACAAAATCTCTTTGAGGGTCGGTCAATCAAAATTGTTCATTTTCTTGAATAAACGCTCGTAGGTTTCCAATCTTCGAATTGACCTCTTTTTTCAATTCGTATTCGTTACCTAATTCTTTTCGTATTCGTTCTACGATAGTATACAACGGAACAAACACACTTACGTCACTGGAAAATGCAAGAGAGTCCCGAATAGAATTCTGAATTCTCTTGATGAGCGCATACTTCTTTGGTAGCATATATTTATTGTTGTTAACTCCGTATTCTATATCCTGAAAATCTGACTTGATTTGATCAGGATTTAAACCATCTGATAGTTTGATATCCTGATTTTTCAATTTTGCAATTTCATCAATAATGCTATTCATATATCAGAATTCATATTCTATAACAATGATATACTTCTAAATGAAAAATATGACGCGCCGATGATATCACTGGTGATTTTATCACCGGGGACATAACTAAATTGAATTTTCTGTTCGGTCTTTTTTGAAATCGCCGTTTTGGTTATCCCCTCTGCAACGAATCGTACAGAAGGTGGACAAATATCGAAATGCCTACCGGCTTCATTCATAGATGAAAATATTTTTTCTTCGTTAGTTGCCGTATTAAATGATTTTACGGGTCTTTTCCCAATTGATTTATAATTGCCAGTCTTTCCTCGTTTCAAATTTTCACTTTGTGTAACAGCTTGCAGATTTGATAAAGAATTGTTCTTTGGATTAGAGTCAATGTGATCAATAACAAAATCATCCTTGATTAATCCATGGAAACATTCATACACGAAACGATGATTGAGATATCTCTTCTTTCCCCTAACAGTAAACACCAAATACCCCACACCATTGTCAGCACCAACTGGTTTCTTCAGTCTGCGGTTTCTTACAACACCATCACTGGATGCTTCATAATTTGTAATCACAGGGTGTGGTTTGAATTCTTGGTTCATTCGTATACTAATACTATTTGTCTAATTCAGTGTTTGGTCTAATGATTACATCACTGGAAAATCTTTCAATGTAGTCTTGAGGGGTTCTTATGATTTTATCCTTGACACTGACTTTGTCAGCGTCAGCGTCAGGGACTTTTTCAGGGACACAATTTGTGATTGATTGTCCATTTTTGATTCTTTTATCATAATAACGCTTCAATTCCCTGTATCGCTTACCACCGCAATTCAAACACAACTGAGATTTTCCCCTAACCCCAACCCCACATAGTATGCAGGGTAACGGACCAAGGCTTCCACGACGAAAGCTTTGCATATGATACCTACAGAATTCGCTTCTGCATGATTTGTTACACGGAGTTGTTGATCCAATCATGAGCCATTTGCAGTGATTCATTATACATAAATCTTTCATTTAAATGCTTGTTTTAATTATAGTATGGAGGAGTTCAAGAGATTATCGAAAATTACGCCTTGGAAAAATGTTAAATTCAATCTCGATAGAGTCTCTGATACGCCAAAACGTCTCATCGGTGATAGAACTATACTGGGTAAAATCAGGGAATGTTTCAATGAATTCTACCGAGACGGTGCAGTACACTGTTGGTCGACATTTCGAATTATACACGAGGATGTCAATGTACCCAACATCGATGCTACCATGAACGATGAAAGAACAACTGAGGTGATTTCACATCTTGGCTGGAAATCCAAGAGTAAATTGCAACAGAAGTATTTTTTCAGAATAAAATTCATTATCGAAGTCGATGGCAAATGGATTATTAGGGATAAATTTGAACCAATCCTCAAGGATAAAAAAACTTTCATTGTAAGTAGAGATTCCAAACCGGGAATTCTAACTGGAATTGACAAACCATACTACGAGAGATCTTATCCTGTAACAGCAATCGTTTATGGAATATACCCGCTAAATGATAAACCCGATATTGCAAAACTAGCTTCTATGAAATATTCACCGTTGACTTCGTCAAGGCTCAATTGTGTAGCAGCACGGGTAATGGAACACTTCACAAATGCATCCCGAGGAAACAAACTAACTGATCTGCGACGTAGGAAAATAACCGAATGGGAACTGACAGTGAAACAGCACGGTGCAAAGATTTCTGATATAGCTAAATTAGAAACATCATTAAAATTCCCAATAACCGTTATGACAATAACCGGGGAAGTATTACACGAACCGAAATATAAATTACAAGGAGCGCCAATACAAATTATTGATCATAACGAACACGCGTGGACGGCTGCAGTAACTACATTTCCACGAGAACGAATCGTGAGATATATCCCCGAAGAATTTTCCGGGGATGTTTTCTATGAAGAGAAATTATTCGATGCTATTCATGCGTTGTGTAAAAAGGACCCTGTGTCAGTGTGGTTACTTAGTAGTACTGGTTCCGAATCAGGATTTGATCAATTTGTAAGACCAAATGGTGAATTATATCGCGTTGAAGAGTTAGATACTAGAATGAGAAAAATCGCTAATGATTTTTCACCGGAGAGTTTCCATGAAAAACTACTCACGGATAGTTTTACTATTCCATCAGTGGTAGCTCACTTCGCAAGAGAAAAAAACTCGTGGCGTCCAACACGAAGTGATTTTCTCGAGGACGTTAAATCGAGTTGCGTCAAATTTAGTCATGGAGGACTGTGGAATACGAAATACTCACGTGACGGCATGATTTCAATTGATATATCCGCGTGTTATCCTGGAAGTTTTCTCGGGTATGGGGAATGCGCTGAGTATTTTAAACGATTTGGACACCCCACGCATGAAATGACTCGTGTTGCGATTAATGGTCCATTGCCCGATTTTGATTTAACCGGATTCGCTCGTGTGATATCATTTGAACTTGCTACAGGGTTACATCCGTGTAGTTATTTTTGGCTTGGAAGACACCTATCTGAAAAACACTGGATGCCAATAGTGCTATTGAGATATATGATCGATTGTGAGATGTTACAATCGTTGATTGTTAGTGAAGCTATTATATCCTATCGAGCTCAGAAAGAAGTTTGGCTACCACAACCCGATCTAGATCGTATAATTAGCGAACAGCGAAAACAGTTTCCAGATTTCAGCGAGGAAGAAGTCATGAATTGGTCTAAGAAGTTATTTGAAATTAAAAAAGAACAAGCAAAGGATTTTGGACGAAGAATAATCGGTAAATTTACCCAGGGTGGAAGATACGACAATGCAAAATATTCCTCGCGGTTGATCATAGACGTCGCTGAATACGATTTTATTGTAACGGATTTAACGAAACAAGGAAAACTTGTATCCCGTAAGGATGCTTTTCTATCCAATGGTGAGAAATTGGGTACGGTTGTTACCTACTGTGATGGATATAATTCCCAGTACACACATTTGAGAAGTTCTATGCTAGCCTATGCTTCTATTAATCTATTTTCGATGATAAATAGATTTCCTAATACCGCGGTTAGAGTAGCCACTGATTCTATTTATATCCACGAGAAATACAAATCAGATGTAGCTAAATTCACAGATCCCGAGGAAAATTGGGGGCGTTGGCGATTTAAAAAGGAAACGCTACAAGAGTATTGTGAATCCGCAGACGTTACCATGGATGATAAATATCTTTCATGTAACCGTATAGAAATTCAATCAGAATTTTCTAATGCACCACCGGTATCTGATCCAATATGTAGATACAAGACAGTTTATTTAAACGGTTGTGGTGGGTCAGGAAAGACAACTCGTGCAATTGAATTATTTCGTCGGTCAACCATGATTGTGTTAACACCAACTCACAGACTCGCCAGAGAGATGATACAGCGAGGAGTAAAAGCCTGTACCTATCACAGTTTTTTTCGATGGAAGGGTGACAAATGGACTCCTGAGCGTATGGGTGATAAATTCATTCCTGAAATCATAATTTGGGATGAAATATGCACAGTGTCATTAGATGTATTACAAACATTTCTCGAGTGGTTGTTAAACAAAAACACAAAAGTCGTCATGTGCGGTGATCACGGCCAACCACCGCCATTTATCGGTGCATCCCCACATGACTGGCTAAAGGGTTTTGTAGACTATTATGAAGAAATTAATACCGACCATAGATCACTTGATGAACGATTACGAGAATTCAAAGCGCTAATTAGATTACAACCGGATAGAATCCAGTGTGAAATAGCGCGTGAGGTGATTTCGGAAACTCCAATGAATGATTTTTGGGAAACGTGGAGACCAAACGATTTGATAATTGCAAGTAGAAAAATAGTCAGAGACACACTTCAGATGAAGTTATTTGAAACGCATAAAGAAAAATTTGCAACACTTCCAGTACCGTTGTGTTATAGGCCTTCGGATACACGAAAACAGAATATAGAAGTTGATATTCCAGGACAGCGTGAAAAGCAGATTCTCGTATTAAATGATATTGTGCTGGTTGATATCAGCATCGTTGAAGATGCATTGCGTGCTAATAAATCCTCGTGGACGCTAGGATACGCAGCGACGATACATTCTTCACAGGGATTGACTATCACGGATACAATTGTTTGGATGGTAGATAATCGCATCGAATGGTCGAATATAGTCTATCTCGCAGTATCCAGAGTACGAAAAATAAATCAGCTTAGAAGAATTGTCCTTGAAAATCTTAATGACAATGCAATAAGTGATACTGTCACTGGTGATTTCATCACAGGTGATATCATCGAGGACATAATCAGAAAAAAACTTTCTGGTTATAAACAGCAGGATAAAAAAAATAATAGAGAATTTGATATTGATGTTGAATTAATAATGACGTTGAAACAGCAACAGAATAATCACTGCGCGAGTTGCAATTGTGTAATGAATTGGTGTTGGTCAGATAGAGATTCTCGACAATTTACCGTGGATAGAAAAAATAGCAGTATTGGTCATACAAGAGATAATGTGATGCTAACATGTCTTGAGTGCAACAGGCGCCGGGGTGCCAGCACAATGCCTCTGGGGGGTGCTAGTTAAGACCCCGTGGTGGTAATTGTGTATCCTCGGGTATTACTTGCAGTTGTTGTCGAGTAAACCCCCGCTGAGGGGCAGTTGAATCCAATTTATAGATTGCTGGTCTACCAGTTGATCGTGTTATGCCGGATATTTTATGCGCGGTAACACTCCAAATAGGATCAGTAGCCCTTTTTGTCCCACCCTTAAGCTCTCCTGGTTCGTATAAATACCTAACAGTGACATTACTACCAAGAATTTGTTCTTTGAAATCTTTTTGTGAAATTCCTTGAATTTCCATTTTAGGTATAGACTTCTTTTTAATCGCGTTGATAGGTTTCATGTTAATTGTTCTAGTAATCTCGTTATTCAGTGCCATAATCACAGCTGGTAACCTTTTGACCCATTCACGGGATCGCTTTTCTTGGATGAATTCTTTTGCGTATTGATATCCAAATAACCGCTCAGCAAGGGTTTTATTAAACCGTTCTACAATTGCCTGATCACGATGTAGCGCAGTATGCCCCCGTCTGATAGTGACATTGTGATATTTCATTGTAGATAACACTGCACCCTGAAATTCCTTGCCAGGATCAATTTGTAATAGATTTGGCCAGTGCAGAGGACCCCTTCGATAAATCCTTTCAAATGCAGAAGCCACTTCAGGTGATGATTTTGTTTTTAACGGTTCTGCTTCTTTGTATCGACTTGCAATATCAACTACGGTTAGAGCGTATTTGTAACCTTTGTCATGAGGTAAAAATAATATATCAGCCTGATGAACTTCATTAGGAACAGTCACATCAAAATGCGAGTAATTAACTCGTTTAGGCGCTGGTAGATAAATTTGCCATATCGCCTGTTTGGATAACCAATGAGCCGCAGTGGTTTTTTTTCACTTTTGCAGCGCTAGCGAGTTTATTGATTGCCGCCTTGCCTCTCCAGTATCCTTTTGGAGAATAATAAATAGATTCCATGTTATTATTAATTACCAGCACCTAACATCAATTTACTTTTCATAGCCGACTTTATCAAAAAGGAAGCCAATTTTTCTTTGAAAGATTTATCAGGAATAGCATTTAACGCATGAATTAATTTCACATCCGCGAGATGCCTGTGTTGCAAATTGCTGCTTTTATAAGCAACATCATGAAGGTGACAGGCCTTATCAATGGCGTTTATTGGTTCTTCACCGGGTCGGGGTTGATTTTGATCATTGAGTCTGATATCAAGTCTGGTTCCCGGTCCACAGTAGCTATATCCTGGAAGGTGCTTTTCTCCCGGGTACTTTGCCCATGGGGTTCCAGGGAGTTTTGCCAATTTGGCTGCGATATCACCTCCTCGTTTTTTTTTAAATCAGATCTCATAGAAATAAATCTAAATTTTTTTGTACCACATTGCACGCATTTACCAGAAAGCGCTGATCGGTTATTTCTAGTTGTAATCGTCGTCAAGTCATCTGTGCCAGTACGCGTTTTACACTTCACACAATATAGATCCATAATTGATGTATAGAGATATGGATATAATTGATTTTTCAGCGACTAAAGCAAGAGAACCGGTTAAGCATCATGCAGCGCTACCAAACTCTATCCGCGCAATTATAATCGGGCCATCTGTATCCGGCAAGACGCAATTGTTGCTCAGTTTAATAATGAGATGGATAAAGTGGGATAAGTTGTATTTAATTGCTCCTAGCGTAGATGATCAACGATGCTATGAAGTGTTAAAGGATTTTAACGAGAATGCATCAGAAATTAAAGGCGAGAACGTCGTTGATTTTATAACTGATATTGACGAGGCACCATCAGTAGAAGATCTCGATGGAAGTATTAACAATTTAGTCGTATACGACGATGTGATGTTAGATAAACAAAAAAATCCTGCTAGAATATTTTCCCGAGGCAGGCATAAAAGCACGGACATGATATATGTCACTCAACGCTACACACAGATTCCAAAAGTGATCAGAGATAACTGCAATTTATTGTGTGTATTTAACGGAGTTGATACTCATACTCTTAGAAATATTTGGCAAACTTGGTGCTGCGGTGATATGAATCATAACCAATTTCGAAATTTCTTTAGTAACGCTCAGTCAACCCCGTACGGATTTGTAACAATAAATTTACATGACCCTCGGACACGATATCGTATCGGACTCGATCAAATATTCGGTTGAACTCGTAAAAAAATTATTAACCCAGAACTGAAAGTTCTAGCAGCAGAGGGGGCGAATGACAACGACGCTGGCGTCGATGACGAAGCGTTGGTTGTCGACGCTTTTTTACGATTCGACGCTTTTCTTTGGTTTTGTGCGTTGGTTGTCGACGCTTTTTTACGATTTCGACGCTTTATGCCATGTTGTGAGGTTCGCCCCCTCTGCTGCTCTTTTTCTTTCTTAAAAAAAGGTTAAATATTTAAAACCCGAATATAGAGATATTTGATTGAAACGGGTGAATAACAGACATTTTGCATCGAATGGGTGAAAATACTTGAGTTTATCACCCACGAGATTAACTATGTTCGTTATTCACTCGGACCAAGCAAATGTTCCCAAAATTATGCTGATATATATATATATATATATATATATATATATATATATATATATATATATATATATATATATATAATTTTTGCTGTGGAATACTTTTATAGAATCGCTTCTAAAATACCACTAGTAACATAATTCTCCGTCCTAATTCAAGTCAAAACAGTACATATAGTACTGAAGAGAAAATTAAAGCACTTTGTGCTCTTTGAACTTTATTCAATATATCGCGGAAAGCAAACAGCAAGTTGAGACCCGCCATCAATTTCAGTCGCCAAAACCAATTCAAAATGGACACAGCAAGTTAAACCAGTCTCTTTGTTTTATTTAACGAGTCAGTCTCAATCTGACTAACCCATTTTATTTTTACATCTGTATGCACCCCTTGACACGAAAATTGTCTCCGTACCATAAATTGTCTCTACATACATATATGGTACGTTTTATCCTACTCCAAGGCAGGAACGATCTTGTTCCTCTTCTATATCATCCAAGCTTCTTATTAAACTTCTTACATCTAGGTATGAAATCTGGTGCGGCTTCCTTATGTTCGCGTTTCAGCAAGACTTCTATTTCAGCTAGAGAGTTATGTCAGCTCATCGAGCGGAGTTGGTCAGTCTTGACCGTTTCTTTCATGCGGATCTTGCTAACACAATTGCTCTCGTTTTCAAGTCCCGTTGATGAAATAGTTATAGGCATGCCGGAGATTCTGTCATTCCTGCATTTGTGTCGCCTGACCAATGTAATCGCGTTAGAGAGGCCCCAAGCGGAAATAACAGCAAGAACCGACGCCATTGTGCATGATACCAACTGTTGCCGCGACTAGCGTCTGCGACGCGTGGCTGCTATGGAAATGACAAAAAGACATCAACAACTAAAAATACAGACAGTCATCAACGCCTTTCACTTCTAAAATATCAACTCTGAAGCAAAAACGGTCCTCATTAGTTCCGGCAACTCTGTGATTATGATTTATCTCCACAATTAGGGAGGCACCAATTATATCTCAAACTGCTTTGTTCTGATTTGGTAGATTCTAATTAAATTCCATATTCGCTTGTTCGTTACTTTCTTTTGCATTGGTGATTTGGAATCAATGTAAAACGTAAATATAAAGGCAATATCTACGTTGTTGTTGAATGCATCAATAACATATACCATGCCGCCATACACTTTTTGAGTACAGCATAATATCCTAAACCTGATCAACTACTCAGGGCACCAGTCGGTCAGTTTTGTGCTCAGACTATCATAAAGTGATGGCACAGTAAGAGCAGTGGTTTAACTACGGATATGGTGTTAAATTAACATTGCCATTGTTAAACTTAGGTTGACATAATCTAACACACTAGGGAGTAAATGCATGCATATAATTTCTATATGTAGCATTACAATGGAATATTTGATTGTCGAGAAATATTGTGCTATTAATTATTGAACAACAACGAGTTCCGACGTTTTCTGTACTCAGTTCAAAGCCCTTTGTTCAGACGATCTCTTTGTGTGTATCACTTATATATATATATATATATATATATATATATATATATATATATATATATATATATATATATATATATATATATATATATATATAAATAATTTGATATGAATATCTTAACATAAAGGTCATCCAAGACGATAACGAGTAAGAGATTTACGGAATACATTTTGGCAAAAATTTAGTTTATTGGACTTAATGGGTCTCCAGTGGGGGCACAATGTTTGCCACACAGTAAAAATTCGGCATATTATATTTGGGAGCACAATGATGCGAATTTACAAGGACATTTACAAATGTACTGTAGAGTATACTGCAATACATTACATTTATTACAAAATTATTTTTCTAACCTTGATGAAATCTGCCGAGCTCAGTTGTTGTACAGTAGATTACCATGTGAATTTGACATTCTTACTTGAATCTCATTAACAAAGTAACCTTTATCACATTGAAAATGTACGCAGAAAAAAAGTAAATACCAAGTGTTACAACTATTAGGACAGAAGTAGTAAGATTGACATTTTCTCTAAATTATAGTAAAGGAATTTTTCACTAATATATATTGAAGTAATTTTCTACTAAAATATATTAAGATTAATTTCATTTATTGCTATATCACAACTAAATACTATTGTAATAAAGTGTAAGCCTTATAAACAAAGGTAAAACTCCCTTGGATTTCTAAATTTTTCTTGTATTGCAAAGTTAGCAAGAAAAATACTCTCGGCAAGCTACATAGGTTACAGACCACATTGTCTTAGAATTCCAGTTTAGTAACTACATTGGTAATTCAGAAAACTTTCTGTCAAATGACGTAAACACAGTATGGACGATCCCGTGGATTGGAGATGAGAGCCTCTTTCTGGCTAGAATAAGAGAACACTAGTATATCCATTGGTAACCATATTTGGTCGTGTGGTTACGTCCGGATTTCACATAAAACAGGTGCAGACCGCGCACCATCGCTTCCTTCATTCTGAAGCCAGAAAGACTCGCCTCTCTAACTACAGGTTATTACTGTCAATGTTTGTAAGCATCTTTAAAGAATAAACACATTTAATGTTTGAGATTTTAACTGTAAAGTTCATATGTTTGCAACATTGTTTTTAACTGAATTCTTCTATTTATAATATATTGTAATGGAATGTTTAATTGTTTTAAAGAATTCATATTCATTTATATGTATGGTAACTTTTATTGCAAAAGACGAATTCGCTACCAACTTCATGTTTAGATTCAATATGGAAATAAATTATTCTTTAGGTAACAAAACAACCTATTCTAAAATGAGTAAAATACATTCTATCAAAATAAATATTGCATTAATTGCAGCTATTACATTTTATATTCTTTGGCTATCATAAAATTAATCGAGATTTAACTATTTGTTTTATATTTTAAAATGCAGAAACTATACAAATGAACGATGTTGGTAAGCTCAAAAATAAAGTGTAATTTTTATGTATTTCATGTATTTTAAATATAAAGCTTTATATATGCTTTTATATAATGTAGTAATATATGTATATTAATTGTTTAAATAAAGTTAATTAATTCTGAAGTCAGAAAGACTCGCCTTTCGAAATACAGTATCCCTGGACCTCACGTACTGCCAGTTTCCCCAAGATGTAGCCGTATCCACACCGTTATGAGTGACGACCCTCTTTTAAGCGAGCCGGAACACACACACACACACACACACACACACACACACACACACACACACTCTCTCTCTCTCTCTCTCTCTCTCTCTCTCTCTCTCTTACCATGGATTTTGACCTTCCTTGACTTATGAATAATTCCTTCTCATATCAAGAAATGAGATAAAGGTTATGCTAAGGCATACAAACCTTACATAACAAACAATACAAAGTTAATAACACATATTGAATGACCTGCCTTTCGCACATTTCTGACTCCCTTAAAAAACAGTCCATAATATACTCCCCCTATCTTCTAATGCTCAATCTTGCAATAAAAAATAGAATCGACAGTCATAACAAAGTTGCGAAGTTTCCTTTTCACGTTTTACATTGTTGCCAATACAATGCCGTCTTACCTCGAATAGTTCGTGTTCTTTAGCGTGTTTGCCTACATACTTGTAGCTGCAATGTTTGAATCACATAAAGGCAATAATCTCATTTCTAATACAAAATCGTCCATGTTAGCGGTAACTATTGTACACTATACTTTTACATAAGTTACCTGAAAGGTAAAAAGGATACGTCATTATTATTATTATATTATTATTATTATTATACACATATTTTCTAAACTTTCCTACATGTAGTTCCTTTACATTGAGATGTATATTAATGTAGTAAATACACTGTATTATATATTTCATTGCAAAACGTTTACTAATATACTTTGTGCGTATTTATCCATTGTTATATTATTATATTACCTTAGTTTAGTGTTAATTAGTTTCGCTGCCATAGCTACTATTCATGTATGAAGAAAACTGTCCTTGGTTTATGTCCCAAATATTTCCGTTGTGTGCTTACATCAGGTTCATAATATAACCTTTATTTTGCCACAGTTGTTGTCGAGATATGACATATAAAATGTTAGTATGTGATTAGACTATACGTGTTCTGCATGGTCTCAAATATGTATGACATATTATATATTTTGTAATTATTGTGTGCTATCTATATTGCATGATTGTTAATACTTTATTTGAGTTATATTGTGTCTCATATATTCAGAAATATGCCACAAGAGCGTTTTATTTCTACACATGCGCTGTGGCACGTCTTTTGCTTAAAGCTAACCTAGTTCTCTATATTCATTCTTTAATTTGTATAAGTCTTGAGAAAAGTTTTCAAATTTTGTTTATGTTACTAATTTTGACTATCAATGATGGTGTTAAATGTAGGTACCTTTGCATACTCTCTCCCGTTTTGGAAACTGTCCAGCATATGCATATTGCAAGGAGGCAAACTTTTCACAGTAAATCCCACCGTATCCACGTTCACATCCACAGATGAAGCCATTTTCTTGATTCAAGCATGTTCCACCATTTTGGCATGGGTTGCTCGCGCATTCGTTTATATCTATGAATATATTTATCTGTAGATTACTATGATATATGCCAGCGATACATACTAAAATACCTTCGTATTGTTCAATGAAAGTTGTAAAATCATTGTGGAAAATATAATATTCAATAAGTACTCAATCAGGATGATGCGATAAAATAATGTCTTCATGAAATCATGTGGTTTCTGATAATCAGACAATGGATGGAATGATAAGATGTTTAGAAAACCACATTTAAAGGAGACACCCATGACATTTATACAAATGTATGTGAAAATGCGTTGACAATGTTATGAGTAATGGAAGTGAATGTGCTGAATATTATTAACTAACACTCACATAAGACCAATATATTTAAATGATCTATCACGTTTTCAGCATTATTACCATCATGTAATATTGTAAGCAATCAGTTTTAGTTAATATAAACATTTATAAAGTATGTATATTAATGCTTATTTCTCCTAGACAATTGTATAAAATATAATTTGATACAAGGAATTCCCACATAATTGATGACGTGATATAAAATTCACCAAACAAAAATCCTCTGATCTAACCAGGAAGAATTACGGCGTACACCTTTGCAACAGACTTTTATTTCCTATGCAAGGTTATCATTTTCTTCCAGCCAGAATAAAAAACAATATTTTTTAAAGTTCACGATAGAAAGACTTTTTGTATCGTCTGGATTTACTGAATAAGAAATAAAGGAGTTATTTACATGCTTAGAAGATATGCTTCAAGAGATGAAAACAAGATTTAATGCCACTGTCACACATAATTATCAAAAATAAACAAACAGGAGATTTTAAGAACTCTCCTAAGCGATTAGTATAATTCTGAGGAAAAGTGAATATAAAAACAAAATTGATCAGGAAGGAATAAAGCATAAAGAAATAAACTCCGAACAATCTGTAAACGAGAGAGAAGAAGAGAGTTGAGGGGATAAATAGATGATGACGCTGATCATGAGAAGGATGTAGGACCTTGCGCAAACATTACGTAAACAAAGAAACCTTTCAAAAGATAAAGGTACAGAAACAATAATACAATTTATTCTCTCTCAAAAGAATGAAGTGTATATAATGATATACATATGAATATGGCCTGGATAAATATATACAACAATTGTGATAACAATTTTGTATAAGGATTCCATAAGTGATCAAAGGTACAGTGTTTACTTTACATGTAAAAAGACAATATTATTTATGAACTGGTACAAATACATAGGAAAATAATAATTAACCAGAAGAACATGGCATATGACATGCAATGTGTTTTATTAGTTATATTTAAGAATTTATAAACCGGTCCCAGTTTATTAACATTCTCTATGCGATTTATTAGGAATAAGTTAGTGAATATAAGTGAAATGGGCAAACCATTTAAATGTAAGTTTTATTTGAAGTAGCCGAATACATTATGTATTCGAATTGCTTCATACCTGTATCGTATCCATCCTTGATACATTTTCTTCCATCCATTGTTTTTGTTTTCAAAATTGCTCGAGATCTATTTTTGTCTGGCACCTGAGATCTACGTAACTAACATACATTTTTTGGTACCGAAATATTTCCTCAATTTTGTGTATGATGTGAACGTATATTATTGAGTTAACCATTCCTTCAATCCTTTGAAACATATAATTATTTCAGATTTAATTCAAATTTCGCCATTGTCTGGGTCCATTATAAAGTAGCTACTTTTAATTGCTTTATATGCTGAGTCACCGTTTGTTGATTAAATCTACATTGTTGTCCGTCAATCTATATCTGAAATTGACAAATTTGTATTTGATTGTCCTGGTAAATTTTATTAGATCTTTAATCAGTACTATGAATTGTAATTTGTTGATTTACCTGTTTCGCGTACTTAGTTTAAATCACCAAACTAACCCATCATTCTTTTGATTGTGGTGATGTAAAACAACAGTGTTATTCTATCACGGCATGTAAACAGATGAGCACTATCCCTCCTATTCTGCCAATATTATATTTACTTTAACTCGTTAAGTATTTACATGAACTATGTTAAAAGTTATGTAAAACAATCTGAAATTAACTTTTTGTTCGATAGAGAACTTGTTGCATGTTAATGTTGTTATATTCTAACAAGAGTGGCTTGATTTAATGAACTACTTACTACTCGCTAGAATTTTAATGTTAGTTGTCTTTGCTGCAAATATAAAAACTAAACTAAAGTAGGTCACCTCAGCAGATATCTCTTTGTCATATCTTCATTAATAAGAAAATTCTAAAAAGGGAAAATGTTCGATTTGATTGTAGAAAATGTTTCGTCTCTTACTATGATCGCATATTTAGGCATATGAAAAATAATAGATAAAAAGCTCGAGTACATCAGTGTGTATGGTGATTACAATTTTACATTCTTAACACAATATTTTTTAATTGCTTATTAGCACGACATATATTTAATATATTTAGTGAGAGTACTGTAAATTAAAATTTCACAAAATGAGCCAATATTTAATGCACGCAAAAATATTTCGATTTACAAATACATTATCCGTTTTGCCACTCTGACCGAAGAAACTGGTTATCCAAACTTACCGTATATTTATTTTAATGCATGTATTTGTTGACCGCAGCTGTTAATAAATGCAATATTATTTTAGTCTTACCTAAATGACAATTAACGCCGAAATACCCGGTTTTACAGGTGCAGGTATAGCTGTTGCCGTAACTTACACACGTACCTCCATGCTTGCACGGGTTAATATCACAATACGTTTGGCCTACAAAATGACGGGAAAGTTCCATTTTTAATGTAACCACACAAAACGAAGCTGCAAAGTGCTTCGAAATAATTGCAGAACAAATCACTTGATGGATAAGAATATCATATTTAAAGAAACATTTGTTTTAACAATAATGTATGAACGATCGACCCTATTTTGTATAAACATAACTAATTTAATTTAAAACCAGTTAAAATGTCTTTCCCAAAGTTTGGAACATATCTTCCCTGCTTTAGCTGACTCTATTTAAAAGTATTAATACACCATGACAATGTCAATTAAAAGACTTTATCAGATTTGGCTTGAGTTGCTTATATTGATTATTAATATATCTTGTGTTAGTGATCAGTACCAGAACAGAAAGATTCTTTATTTCATTTTCTATTCGCTTGAGTCTAAACGAGAAAACATTATAAAATCTGCGCAAACATAACCAAGAAGCTATTCAATCAACTTTGTGCATTACCATTTAAAACATGTTTAGTTTCAAACGTAAACTTAAAAGTTTCTAAAGTTTCAATGATTTGCCCATTGTAATTTCTTGGAGAGAGTAAATTACAGACAGATGGTCTGCCCATTGTAATTTCTTGGAGAGAGTAAATTACAGACAGATGGTATGCCAATTATTTTTTTTTTAGAAAGTAACTTTCAATGCATATTGCAGACAGATGATCTGCTTATTGTTATTATTGTAGAAAGTAAATATCGATACATATTGCAGACAGATGATCTGCTTATTGTTATTATTGTAGAAAGTTAATTTTGATACATATTGCAGACAGATGATCTGCTTATTGCTATAATTGTAGAAAGTAAATATCGATACATATTGCAGACAGATGATCTTCTTATTGTTATTATTGTAGAAAGTTAATTTTGATACATATTGCAGACAGATGATCTGCTTATTGCTATTATTGTAGAAAGTAAATATCGATACATATTGCAGACAGATGATCTGCTTATTGTTATTATTGTAGAAAGTAAATATCGATGCATATTATAGACAGATGATCTGCTTATTGTTATTATTGTAGAAAGTTAATTTTGATACATATTGCAGACAGATGATCTGCTTATTGCTATTATTGTAGAAAGTAAATATCGATACATATTGCAGACAGATGATCTGCTTATTGTTATTATTGTAGAAAGTAAATATCGATACATATTGCAGACAGATGATCTGCTTATTGTTATTATTGTAGAAAGTAATATCGATGCATATTGCAGACAGATGATCTGCTTATTGTTATTATTGTAGAAAGTAAATATCGATGCATATTGCAGACAGATGATCCGCTTATTGTTATTATTGTAGAAAGTTAATTTTGATACATATTGCAGACAGATGATCTGCTTATTGTTATTATTGTAGAAAGTTAATTTTGATACACTCGCAGCTACTGTTTCTTTAAAGAGCTGCGTAGCAATACAGATGTATTCTTGTCAAGGCATGAACCGTTATTTCCCATGCAAAATGTTATATTTATTTATAATTCAGTATTTTAGATTGTAGACATTTAATACCTTTAATGGTTTTCTATTCCAAAGTATGTTTGGGTAGACCTATTTCCTAATCAGCAGTTACCTTTTACTCAAGTACTGATGGGGTAAGATAACATAATCTTTATCTTGTATTCGAGACTCTAGGCACATCAACACTTTCAATATCGGAATTTATTTGGTTAGCACTGGGATTCAATTGGAACGTCCGATAGAATTTTTAGTTATATTTGGGATTTAATTCACAGCGCTGAGTGCTCTTTTTAAAGTTTGACTTTCTATTCCTGGGAAATAAATTATTTGTTGAATTTTACAAAACGTCTTGGTTTTCGATCTTTTCTGTTCCATATTTTAATATCATTGAGTCGTAATACAATATAATCCGATATAAAGCTGTGGAACCTGGATTATAATTCATTGTTGTTTGGTTTTCGTAGTTTTACTTTCTGAATGACTAGTACGGTACCTGTGTATCTTGAATTTACCTGGCACTATCTATATGAATGAACAATGTATGGACCTTTTAGCTGTCAAATACAAGTACTTGCTTTCCGATGTAGATCAATTAATACTTGGAACTAAAAATACTTTAGACTGAAGTGTTTATTTAGACCGTTATTAAAGTATATATTATACCTGACCACTTTTGTATCAACGTAAATACTTGCACATTGCATCATGCATGCATTATACAACATGTATACGCATACATGTATTAACCGATCTACAAAGCTACTTGCACTTGGCATTATGCATGCAAGATGTGTATATATTTCCTACAGTTTCCACGACAGTGTTCTCTCTCTCTCTCTCTCTCTCTCTCTCTCTCTCTCTCTCTCTCTCTGCCATCTTGTCTTATATATATATATATATATATATATATATATATATATATATATATATATATATATATATATATATATATATATATATATATATATATATATATATATATATATATATTCTAAATTATAACTATGGTCTAGCTTGCGACAAAGGGTGTGAAATACTAGCTCCAGGATTCAACATTATATACATTTCCATAATAGTACAAACAGTCTGTCATAAACAAACTTAAAATGCCAACTTGAGTAGACACAATAGTGTACTAATCACGAGGACACTATAGTCATTATGATATAGTTACATACCAGCTTGAGAGATATCTGAAGCTCTGTTTCTGTCCACTAAGAGAAGTAATCCGGCAAACAAGCAGATACATATTAGCATGATAACAGCTTTAAGTCGGCTTCCTGCGTGTTTCATCTGAAGCAGTGTATCTATCAACCTGATTAAAGCTGACATCAAATTTGCAGGTGTGTTGTACAAACTGAGTATAGAGATAATGTCAACAATAGATATGGTGCGTCACGTAACTACTTGAGATAAGTTAGGTGAAGGGTTCAAGGGCTCTTCGCACCGCGAAACTAGTTTTTAAATTTGACATTACAAGATTAGCCATGCAATAAACCCTTTTGGTACAGTGAACCTTAAAGTTGGCCTATCCATACATAGATGGAAAACACATTGTCGTCTGCATCCATTATATGAAATGTCTAATATTAATACCTTAAAAATAAATGAGAGGGGAAAACATGAACTTACACTCCAACGCTAAGGAAACGTATTAATGTCGAGATGCAATATCACTTTTACGTTTATGGTATGACCTGGCCGGGGATCGAACCGGCTACCTCCCCCACCCATCCCAAGCAGACTCTCTAAGCTTCTTTGGTCTCCGAATCGGTCATGGTACAATGTTATTGACCGCGTGGTTGCCGTTGAGTTTAACATTTATAATCGATGAATTATATGCGTAAGAGTTGTGATATTTTTTTAAAAAAACCTTCATGTTTTTCGATTTTTTTTAATCGGTGCTGCTGCAATTCACTAAGTATTGCATTATTCAACGCACAATCAGTACGACCACCAGAAAATCGCCGCACAGAAATAGTTAATTTTATCAAAGACCATAATATCGACGTTTTCTTCCTGACAGAAACATGGCTAAAAACATCAGGCATTGTGCCCAAGTGCGCGGATTTAAACACCCACCGCTTACTCCATCAAGTCATTTCCCTGCAACTATCGTGGAGGTAGAATTGCTGTCATCACACAATATTCCATGATAAAATGCCGTAAGTACAACACAACCTTTAATTTCTGCCACACATCGTTTGAACTAGTCCAAACAACACTCACAGTGGAACACTGTTTTATGTCTATATAGCCTTCTTCTAGTAGGAAAAACAAGCTGACTAAATCTCTCTTTTTGGAGCAGTTTCCGAATCGTATGAAGCATGTAAATTCAATAGGTGGCGACCTAATTATTCTTGGAGATTTCAGCTTTCACTTTGACTGTCTTGGAAAACCATAGACATCAAAAATCCTAGATTCCATTCATGTTTTCAACCTTAAACAGTCAGTTAACCAACCCACCCATAAACTTGGTCAAATTTTAGACTGGTATCTTCATAGACCTGATGAAAATATTCTGCAATCCACCCTTGTATCCCACAAATTTGCATCAGACCACCTCTGCATTATATGCCATCTCGACGTATCAATCCCTAACCCCCTACCTTTATTTGCTACTAAGAGAAACCTCCGTATGATAAATAGAATCGATTAATGCATGACATCCATGTAAACCTAACAGCTTACTTACATCATACAGCAGAACAATTCGATAACTGCCTGCGTTCATTGCTTGAAAAACATGCCCCAGCCACCAAATGCATAGTATCAATAAAAACAGTGATCTCCATGGTATATCATTGTTAGGGACCAGCTTTGCACTGCTAAAAGACATCGCCGAAAAGAGAGAGGCTTTGGCTTTCCACTAAACTCACTAATGATAAACAAATCTGTGAAGCCGATAAGAAGAACGATATAAACACAGTCCATTTAGCAAATTATCCCACTACAGTACTAAGATTACGGAGAGTTACAGCAGGAAAGAGCTCATCATCGAGATAACTAACAAACCAATGTCAAGAAACAAATGTACACCCCTTCCATCTACCTTCTCTCTAGTAGACCTTCCGGACCAATTTGCAAATTGCTTCCGTGCAAACCATCAGAAATTCTCTTGACAACACAATTTCAATTGACTCCTCACCATACAGTTATGATACAGAATTCCAGCGACAACTATTAACAGCATTTGAACCTCACGACTGCTCTGTACCCTACACTGGCTATCCATTCGATACAGAATCAAACACAAAATTTGTTCTCTGTGCTATGTTTCACTGACAGACTCCAGTCCAACATACCTATCCGACCTCACCCATGTGTATTCACCAGCAAGATCCTTGCTATCCTCATCTGACAATCGTATACTCATTGTTCCCACTATGAAAACTAAGTCATACGGAAAACGTTCTTTTGCATATCAGGGCCAGGCGATGTGGAACAAATTGCCCATTGAAATTAGACACAAGGACAATGGTCCCTTTTAAGAGTGCTCTTAAAACTCATCGTTTTCGACTCCAGGAACAAACTTAGAGACCTAATCATGTTTTTTATCTTATATTTGTTCAGCATGTTTTCGTTTACCAATGTCACGGCTTTTGTTGTTTGTTTTTCTTTAGTGTAGTCATATCATTATAGATGTTGCAAAGTGCTTAGAGCTTCTAAAGATTAGGCGCTTAGCAATGTCCTCATTATTATTATTATTATTATTATTATTATTATTATTATTATTATTATTACAAACTGCAAGTGTGTGTTTGTGTGTGTGTGTGTGTGTGTGTGTGTGTGTGTGTTTAGGCTAAAAATTTAGAATGTGAGATACATGGTTTTTGATGATATTATGAAAATGTGTCCGTTCATTGATATAATTTTTCTTTTCCCATGACAAAACTGTGATAAATGAGAAAGGATGAGGCCATTTAAATAATAATCGAAATGTGTGTGTGTGTGTGTGTGTGTGCGTGTATGTTGATGCACATATGCGCTTGTGATAGTGCACTCGCATTCGTGGGTATGATAAGATACATATAAAGATTTGAAGAGCTCCTTGTGCTGTGAAATTTTCTCTCATTTAAATCCCGTCCTAAATTGTGATATCCATATGAAGCAAAAATGAAATGCCTATTATTAGTCATTATTGCGCTGAATCAAATGTATTGTTTCCATCTACTTGGAAAAAAACGCGACTGTACATTCATATTTATTATATACACACGTTTTTCGGAATACTTTTAGATAAATATTGTTAATGTAATTTTAAATTTGGAAGATGAGTTCGGTACACCAAAGAATATCGAAAATCGGATATCAGTGAAAACAACTGAATAGTTCCCGTCTATGTTAGCGTTACAGAAATACATAATAAACACCTATAAGAGCGTGTATTTAGGTCATCACTTGTAGCACTGTTTCCAGTTTCTCCTTAGTGTCCAGTATAGTGACGTCATTGAAAAGGCTATAAATATATAGATGGTTTTTCCATAGCACTTTTAAAAGGTTGTTGCTATAAAAATATATCATGGCATTTAAACAGGATAGTCACACAAGTTGTGTTCATAAATCTATACTTGGAGTTTCTATAGGAATATCCTACAAATTGTGACTATACTAGACAGTAGAATTTTCCCACATTGTAGTTTTGGTAGTGTAAGATATAGTCTATTTAATGAGATGTTATCTACTTCTCTTACATTTTAAGCTAACACAGGGCGTTTGGATAGTGAGTATGATTTAACTGAGTGCGCAGTAGGTGTAATGCTATTATTTTGTGGTGTAAGGAAC
Source organism: Unio pictorum (assembly GCA_030141615.1). Lineage (NCBI taxonomy): Eukaryota > Metazoa > Mollusca > Bivalvia > Unionida > Unionidae > Unio > Unio pictorum. The sequence continues at coordinate 1,843,057 of JARLTB010000096.1, forward strand.
GATATTTTGTGATATTTCAACTCCTCTTACATTCTAAGCGAACACAGGTTATTCGGATCGTGAATATGATCTGTTATGATAGCATAGTGGTGTGATGGATACTATATTTTTGGTGTAAGGGAGAGTCTTTTTGTGAGATTTCATCATCTTTGTTTACATTCTGGGATGAAAATAAGAAATTTGGGATAGTTTGTTAAGTAAGGTTGTAAATGATGTAATTAATGTGATGGATAGTATTTTTTGTTGTGTAAGTGATAGTCTATTTTGTGCCATTTCATCTTCTTCGTTTACATTCGAAGCTAACACATAACGTTTGGAGTGTATGCGTATCTATTTGTCTTTGTCCCTATAAAACTTCCTATGTCCCTATGAAGTTCATTTTTCCTACCTAACAACCTACAGTAGCGCTTATATAGGTCAGCCAGTTAGACTCTATTAAAACTTGACAATTAAACAGAAAAACAAAACAATGAAAATCAAACAAGAGAAATAGAAATAGGGACATACAATTAGTTTACTTATAAACACTTTAGCGAAACTGTAGAGAAAAAAATAGGGATATAGAAAGGGATATAAAAATACATTTGGGGACAATATAAGGAGATTAAACTTTGCAAACATTTTAATCCACATAGCTATATCGTACCTATTCATATGATCCTAAACACACAAATATTCTAAAGCATAACGGATCACATAGACTAACTCAGCTGACTACACAAATCTATAAATGGCTTATGTATGTTTAACTACGAGATCTCCTGCGTGTTTAGCTGAAGCTCGGAGTGTTTGTGTATGTCTGGTTGTGTATGTGTGTTTCTTTATGTGTGTATGTGTGCGCGCATACGTTTGTGTAAGTGTGTATGTGTTTGTTTTTGTGTATATGTGTACACGCGTACTTTTGTGTGTGTATGTGTTTGTTTTCTCCTTAAAAAACACACTTGTCCCTAAACTAAAAAAATAGTGTGTGTATATTTGTTTGCATGCGTCTACGTACGTTTGTGTGCGTGTATGTATATTGTATGTGTGAGCGCGTACCTTTGTGTGCATGTGTGTGTGTTTTTATGTACGTGCCTACATTTGTTTATATGTATTCGTATGCGTGTTTGTGTGTATTTAATCGCTAAAAACACTTATCCCTAAACTACACAAAATAGTATTTATGTGTGTGTATGTTTATTTGTCCCTTTCAGATTCATTTCACCGCGCATATTCAGGTCAGCAACTGGCATCACTTTTGCCATTATTCTCCTTGTTTCCTGTATAGTGACGTCATCAAGACTTGAACGTTTGAGGCTATAAACATAGCAATGGGTTTCTCCATAGACATTTGCACAAGCAGTAGCTATAAATAGATATTAGTAATTTATAAAAGGAAATCAAGTTGTGACTATAAATATTACTGGGATTTTCATAGTAATTTCCACAGGTTGTAGCTATAAATAGATAGATACATGGGTGTGTATCCACGGTCGTCACACAAGTTGAGACTATAAATATTTATTAGGTTTATCTATTTTAGTCTAAACCCATATATCATAATGTTCATGGATAGGTTTAGTCTCAGTTAAATTCTGGGACAATTTAGTAATTTTAGCGTTACTTTCAGTCACATCCAATTTGGCATTCGTCTTTTCCTTGATTATAACGAATTATGGTGTCATTTCAATTATGCAACTTTATGAACACCGCCAACATAATTTCAGGTCTAGGTAATGCTTTATATATAAATCTCGGGCTTGTAATATTATATGCCTGTCTTTGTTGTGTTTGGCCCTTTACCTTCCTTGTCTCTAGACAAGCCATATACACGTTCACCATTGTTCGTAGACAGACCCATTCATTGTCGCTCTACATTCCCTATGTGTAATCATATGTTAAACCTTCCCTTGTCCGTATATAGGCCCAATCCATTATCACTATAAATACCTAAGTTCAATTCCTCTTGTCCGTATATAGGCCCAATCCATTGTCACTATAAATACCTAAGTTCAATTCCTCTTGTCCCTAGTCATTCCCATTCCATTGCCACTATACTATCCTATGTTCAATTCCCCTTTTCCGTATACAGACCCAATCTATTAAATATCCCGTGTCCATATACAGACCCAACATATGTTAAACTTTCCCTTGTCTATATACAGACCCAATCCATTCAATATTCCTTCACTGTATACATGCCCATCCTATGTTAAACTTTTCCTTGTCCCACTATAGTCCCACCCATACTAAATTTTCCCCATTCACATAGTCCCTAGAGAGTGGATATAAAATTCAGCGTGTTAAATTCCCACTGTCCCCAGAGTGGATCTAAAATTTTCCGTGTTAAATTCCCATTAAGCCTAGAGTATATATGACCTTTTAAATTAAATTCCAATTGAGGTTAGTGTATCAAGGAAATCCGATTCACAGAACCAAAATAGTTCATTTTAAAAAGGAAAACTCATATACTGTGATCAAATTTTACCTTAGGGGTGGTAACAATTGCTTGTTACACATGAGCTAAAATAATGTCCCACAAGATGATGTAGGCAATGAGTGTTAATGATCGTCATCAAAGTGTAGATTCGATACCTACGTTTTGGGACATTAACAAATCACAGGACGAGAAAACGAAGAAAGACAGAAGGATTACGTTTTGAAGACTTTCAAAATACCATAGGAAAAACACGCACGAGATCAAGAGACAAAAGCTTGAATCGTAAGGACTATACCAAGACATTCTTCAGAATAGTATAGGAAGTTGTTGAAATCATTGAGCAGCAATTGCACAATCTTTGCGAGCATTTACTATGATCCTGCCTATGCTTATGGCTACGGAGGAATTCAAGAATCTTATTGTGAGGTTAAACCCAAATTAAAACATTTATTTCTCAGTGGATTATCGAAATGTTTGCAAGAACAAAGTACGTGCACAGATTCTTTCCAACAAGTCAGACAAAGAGCGGCAGGAACGTATTATAATGGCAATTCGAAATTATTGACATTTCCCACTAAACCTGATTCAATCGACAACAAATCAATCTTATACATGATGTGTTTATAAAATTTTCTTGATTGGAATATTAACTTTGAACTTTTGTTGAAATATTGTGCCCTTCCGTATACCCTTAAACACAATTATGTGATATCTCGTCAGGCGAAAGGATGTAATCAGTCGCACCATCGAAATGTCCCACACGCAGCAGAACAATTAACTCTCCAAACAAGGCAGTGTTTGATCAGTTGCTGGAACTCAGGAGAAGAAAACTATGATAACATTCACTGTCATGAAAAGTTTAACATAGGATGGGCATGTATCGGTGTTGAAAACAAGAAATTAGGTTCGCACTAGAAAAACCAAACTCTCTGTTCGCACAGAATATTTTCCCAATTGCAGACGTAATTTGTCTCATGTCACCAGACACGTTCCTTGAAGTCAATTGCCTGTCTATAAATTGGATGACAAACATTTTAAAGCTACAGGAACCTTTTACGTGCCTGAGTTACAACGGATGACCAATAAATTCGACGACCTTCACGATATTTAAAAATCATCTATTACTATAATAACACTAAAAGTATGAAAACGTTATATTGAAGAAGCCATATTACGTTCGAAAGTTTATCTGCTGAGTTTCATTTTTGGTGATTGCAGCATGGCAATTCGTCGACTATTAAAATAAGCAAATGTCTTGAACATAGCATTCCATCACTTCAGTCCTCCAAAAAAAGCAGAAACATAAACATCAACAGTGGATGTGGTGTGGCTAAAGTATCTCGAAAAATCAATTGTCGTTTGATGTCATATGGACGCAGCATATTGTGTCATTATAGCTGGAAACGTGAGTTTGCAAAAAGTTGATAATTAACTGTCGACTATTAAAAACAGTAGTTCCATTCGTTATGTTCTTCCCAATCTGCTCGCTGACACACCAAGATTAACCATGTAATCTCTCTCAACCACTGTTCCAAACATAACAATCCAAGTCACATGAACTCTGGAAAATCATACGCCGATGTCAGGTCACTCCATAGAGGATAGAACGACAGAACAGTAAAACATGAGTTATTTTCTACTTGTATCCGGTGAAAATTATTTAGATGTGTTTTCCGACAACATTTTGTGTCGCTTTACGACAAAGCGTAACTCAAGATATACAACGAGACCAAGAAACCCACTGAAACTTTGGTTTCATAGAATTCATTGGTCTAATTTAGGTTTTGAATTTCACGGAGAAACGAGACAATATCATTTCAGAGATAAGGACCAGCATATACAGAACAGTCAGGCAAAACTTTCCTAGGTTTTAAAAAAATGAACATCGGCATCCAATACACGACTGAAAATGTATGAAATAATTTTGAATAGGTTTTGCGAGGCCGTAGAAGACGAAATGCTTAGCATAAAGGTTTAAATCGGACAGTGCGCTATTTTTGGTCGAAACATCAGCATAGTACCATAGTCGAAAGAATCAACAACATCATAATATAAAATTGTTGTCCGCCATTGGGGCATCTGCGTTTGGATGACTATTGTCATTTGTTACCAATTTCTTTTTCAGGTAGAAGTAACTGCTCTTAAGATTCACTTAGATTTATATATACCCCTTGATTTTAAACTCCAAAAAATCTGTCGTGGTTACAGACCATATATTGTGTTATTTTATCCTCTGAGAATCATGTGTTAGCAGCATCGTGAGTGACAAAGGCAAACATACATAATTCTATATTGGATCATTTTCACTATCTTGTTGGATCTAATTTATCAATTTGAAATATTATGTTCTGTTTCTTTGTTTCACCGCTTCATATTTGTGTCTGGTCTATGGTAGTTTCCAGTGATGACAAAAAGATGAAACCATACGAGATTACTGGAATCAAGGGCTCAGTCATTAACAATCCCAACACTGTAAATATGTTCATTTGTACACATCTTTTCCGTTTTTATTACATTTTTGGGGTCTGGGTGAATGATATGAAATAAGACAGATGACTGATTGAATCATCCAACGTCATTTTGTTGTTGATGCAATGTTAGGTAGTGTTAATAGAAACCCCAAACAAACCTGATTTTTTAAACAAAATTTATGCTTCTGGTTATTTGATGTTTCGTGGTTTTAATTCTTGGATGCTTTTTCATTTTGTTTCTTCGATCTGACTTTATGGGAGGATGTTTTGTTCATGCGTGAGTAAATAATTCTGACGTGTTCAGTCTTCTCTGGTAAACATAATAATCCTTCACATCTCCTCTATACAGACATTTTTATATTCTCAGCTAAAGTAGCAGCATGAACTGAGCGACATAATATCTGATCCCTGAAAGAGGCTTGCATGCAATGTATGGGCTAGGCATGAAGTTCGCATCATTTTAGATCCTACGAGCTCAGCAACAAAGATCCACTCTTCTCCTGATGCGGGAAAGAAAAAAGACAGCAGAGGAAGTATGAGATAAGAGAGAACGAGGACTGAACTGGAGTGAACCGAAGTTGCATAGAAGACAGCCCCAAGATGGAACAAACACCCAGACGGCTGCTACCAAAGCATCAACATCAGTTACACCCGATGCCTCCACCTTCACCAGTTGAAATGCTGTATTCAACATCGCCAAGAGAATCGCAGCAGAAGATAACAAGGCAGCAGTGTAAGAGGAGCCCAAGAAAAACTAAAACGAGGGCGGTAGAGAGACAGGAACACCCATCCCCGCCCTTGACGCACGACATCTCATCATATAATCTCAATCCCACCTCCTTTTGTGTGAGAAATCAGATACGGATCAAGAGAAGGAATAACGTATTTCTGACTACGTGCACACCATAGGAGTCTCAGATACCTACCATGATGAAGAAAGATCAGTCTAGAATATTGACGATCATAGAGGCATAAGTGAAATCCAGCCGAGGTCTAAAAATCTTCCACAGATTGGACTAGGAACATAAGACCTCATGGTAATCGAGTTACTAAATGAAGAATTCCAAAGAAACAAAAGTAGACGGGACAGGATAATCACACAAGAGATATATAGATACACTATATATAGCAGCTGTACTCTTCACAAACAACCCTTTTTAGGACAAAGGTTATAGGTTAATCATTTTACTTACTGGCTGGAGAACCTCTTACGATAAAACTTGGCAACTATTATGTTCCTTTATCCAGCGTTCTAAATGTCAACCTATTAACCCTAATATGGTCGAATTAATTCAATTGGTCACCTAGACCTACAGTTTTTAAGTCATTTCGGACATCGAAAGAACACTTATACACCAAATTCAATATTATACTTAGGGGAAAATTACAACGTATTACAAATGTGGCTTACACAAAATAGGATGTTTCAACAGTGCTTGTCAGTTTTTTGCATATATATATATATATATATATATATATATATATTTGTGTGTGTGTGTGTGTGTCTTTTAATTTAATATTGTTTGTTAGTTAAATTCCTTTTTATTTTTCATTACATGCTATTGTAATTTAAATACATTCACTAGAGATGGTTTTACAGAAAATCGGTTTACCTGAATTTTCTTTGGTAAACAAGTAATGTTGGTTTAGATTCTGACCTTGATTGAAGGTTATTGTAAACCACGTAAACAGGTTTTATTATAATTTTAATTGATTATTTGTTGTCATGGTCAAGATGTGACTTGTGAAGAAGTAAATAACTTTATATTCTTGGAGTAGCATTGATTGGTTCTCGTCAGGGTTTTGTTTTGGATTTGATACTTAAAACGGTACGTTTTTCCCCATCTTTTACAATCGTTTTCTCAGTAAATATATTTTTTGTTAAACTTTACAAAAGCTTGTTGTTTTCACTCTTTCTTTTTTTTACCATTTCCACTCATCTCATGTCCCGTGGGGCTTAATTGCCCTGGAAGCTGGCTATAAGAATCATACGGTGTATGCATTGAAGCGCACGAGCGTGAGGCTCTTATTTCATCTCGTATGAGTGGCTGACCTCCCATTGTGTTGGAGTTAACGAGACGTACATGCCCTAATGGGCGAATACGACTATAATTCAAAGCCTATCAGATCTTCAATCATTCATCGCGCATATTAGGGATATTTAGCATACATATTCAGAGATGGAAATAATCAGATTAGACAATCAAGACGTGGTACTATGTTCCAGCTGCTAGCTTCTGCTATTACCCAGACACCAGAACTACGGGCCATTAGGGTTAAAGGCAAAGCACTAACTACTAGATGGGGCTTGAGAGCCGTGGTCAAACGCACAACACTTTTATTAGTGCGAAATGAGCCTAATGTGCTTATCGATGATAATGATACGGCAGTGTGTGTGTGTGTGTGATTAGGATTTTTAACGTAGCTTAATGGGTGAAAATGACTTCAATTCAAAGTCAAAATGTCACACTGCAGGCATCGTAGCGATATGACGTAACACTCTAGAATACAAGTTAGTGTTTAGTAGATTTTAAAATATAATTTCTGTTTGTTGTCATTACGTTGTTTTACTTGCTACGAATGACCTGTGATCTACATGGTAAAATATATAAGAAAATGAAATGACTCCTTTAGTACAATTAAATAATAACTCTTATTCTCTCAACATATTACTTTTGAGTCCAACTGACCATATACATTTGTGTCTAAATCTTTGTTTAAAGGTTTTACATTTTACGGTAGTAGTTGATCGAACAAATGATAATGCAATATCTTGGTCTAATGATACTAGTTCGAGCAAATAAATTAGCCATGAAATACATTATTCGTATTAGTTGCAATTATTATGAAATAGCCCAAATCTTTTGAAATGCAATTTGCTTGGACAAAACTAGGCAAATCAATTCATTCGTCACCCCTTATTTATTGTATATAAGATTGGAACTCATACTTTAATGTAAATGCAAACATTTACATCTAAAATAATGCCTAGGCAGAAACCGATATATATATATATATATATATATATATATATATATATATATATATATATATATATATATATATATATATATATATATATATCAACGTGACTTCGCATAAGCAAGAAGCTTTCAAGCTGTAACGAATCGTTATTAATTGTACTTCTACCTACCTACAGTAACATATATTTTGATTTTTATCATATAGCTTGGTTCATACGGCATTTTGAGTGCTTTTTTATTGAGCTATATAAAGCCAAAATATCGTTGTGGAAAAGGTGAAGTTTGACTATTTTGCTAGTCAAGTTCTAACAGTTTGAAGGTGATGACGGTGTTATACTTTTTTTCGGCTATAACATTTTGAAAATAAGAATAGTTTTGATATTTTTTATCCCGTATTTGTCAAACACCACTTGCCCAATATATGAATTTACATGATATGACTCATCGAAGATAATAAACTATGGATATATATATTTTATATATTTTATTTTATGAAAAAGATAATTAAATTTTCTTTCAACTCCTTTATGAAAATACATAAACAATTTCTATATTCTTATGAATTTAACAAAATTTCCTGGAAAGTTTTTTCTTACCTTGACTTAGAAACGAGTTAGGTCAATACTGATATTTACTCTTATGTTCTGTGCAAATATGCACAAGACACATTGGATATCACCTGTGGAGATGATATTACCGTAATCAATAAGATGGTCAGTCTGTTATACTCTATAGCTTGTCAACACTCTGGAGTAAAAAAATAAAATTGTCATGTACCAATTAAATGAAAGAACTGTTTTATCTAGTGGGTGCACATAATATTTTCAGCACGCTATGAAGTATATTCGTTATTCCCTCCATACAAGCTAATATCATGGATACGTGTATATCAAAATGACATCCAATTATACGGCGGTTCAGCTATCACCTAAACGAGATCAAAATAGAACCGCATTCGGAAGTTATATAGGTTGTAAACAGTATACAGTTTACAGTTTGAGGATAAAAGTCCCATATAGAACACTTTAATTTTCACTTAATATTATTATCGTGTGCAGCACGTGCTTAGCCATTTAACAGCGTCATCATCAGATCAGCAAGGTGCAGAGCCTGCAGTCCACTGGTAACGTTGTCAGTGGATAGTTGTTCAGAATGTGTGACATGGTCTGTAGAGTTCCTCAGCAAGAGGAAGTGTCAGTGGTCTGGCCGCGTTTGACAAGGCTGACTGCACATAGACCCTGTCCTGTCCAAAAGCGGTTCAGCGTGGTTAAAGTCAGGAGGACAGACAGATGGCTTAGCTACGAGGGTTTGGATGATGAAGAATCATAAACTAAACAAGGAAAGTGATTTATATCAAGCAATATCAATATCATGAAATATCAATCGATTTAACTAAACTAAATAATAATTTTTTGTACTGATTTCCTGGTCAAAGTATTATAACCGAAATTTAAGTTATCATGTAAATGCATATACCCAAATTTTCTTTGTTAGTCAGGCGTTTACCTGTCCTATTAGCTTTAACATAAGAGAAAGGTTAATTGCTAAGTGTACATGAGATAATGTCTGGAAGTTTTCTATCACAAGACCCAAAGTATGAAAGTCAGAGCTATCACTATCAATAGATTAGAGACATAATGACTCAGACAACAAACTGACTTTGAAAACACCCATAGTACTTATTAGACATTGATCTCTGCTATCGTTTGTTTGGATCATTTTGTATGCATGTTCTCTCTTCTATGTCTTACCATTACTATGTTCCTTTACATGCTGGATATATTTGAGTCCATTCATCCACATTTCTATTTAATGTACATGTAAGCCTGTAATGAAAAATAGAGACAGTACAAAAAAGAAAATATGAATAATTGCTAGAGTTAGATGTTTTCAACTGATTATTGCAAGTTTACTCGAGTGTTACTGGCAGCTAATTTTCAATTCCAAAATCACTTCTGAGAATATTTCCAGTCCAAATAAACTAAATACAGAACGATGAACTAGAAGGTTGTTGGACATAAAATTTACATTCTTCGCACTTCTCAAAGATGCTTGGTTCAGTAATTATGTTTATGTTTCAAGTTTCCTATAAAACTGAGGTGAATAAAATGTTATGCATCAAGATTCTAATAAATATATTGTAACTTCAGTATTGATACCACATATATTATCAAAACCCTAGTGTTTACAAAAGTATCCATTAAGTTACCCGCCTTATCAAGTAACATCTGAATAATTGTTTGCAATCTCTTTATTTCAAAATGAGAACATTATTGATTATACTTAAGGGAATGCATCGTTTGGTGCAGAAACACATGAAAATATCTTTAAGAGATGTTACATCTGTGAATATTGAAATTAATATATTTTGTTGCATTTCCCAACATTTTGCATTTTTATCGCAGTATTCTGCTATATGTTGCGTGGGTCTCTCAGAAACAAAAAATGCCTCTAAAGTTAAGACATACGTTTGAAAACACAAATACCTTTCAAACTGATTTGTTTGTTTTCCGGAATATTATAGCGAACGTACCATATGCCTGTGTATTTATTGGAACGTATTTCTTCCATTTCAATTCAAATAAACGTCTGTTGGTAACGAATCGCACTAGATTCCTTGATGTATCAAGCTAAATGTATGACTCCTTAGCGTTCGACCTTATCACAAGGCCTTCAGCAGATGAATAACGTCTGTAACAGTCACATAATCAACTAAAAATGGTGTGACAAAATCCTTCTTTAGAAAGGCGAAAGTTTTAATCCAGAATCGCGGTTCAACACTAGCTCCTCCTCCATGATTTCAATCGCCTCCTTTATCTTTCTCCTTAGTGTATTATTATCTCTACCGAAAACTCTGATGCTATCCCAAGAACACAATGCCCAGATTCGTTACATCGTTCACCATCCGTTGTCAGTGATTCTCTGCTGGTGTGTATAAGTGTTCTTTAGTTCTTTGTTTCAAGGCTTCTCCTATCGTGACTGGATACAGAAGTCATTCCTTTGATGAAAGCCTTATATATATATTTAAATTCCGTAACGGTAAATGACTGTAGCCGGTAACAGTATTGATTCTCTAACGTTTCATTAGATTTGAAGCTCTCAGAAATCGTTTGCTACAGAAGCAAAGCTCATAAGGCTTTAACAGCATTTATAACATTTAGAAGTTCACTCAATAACACGTCGAAGTCCACTAAAAAATTTGTAGAAGTCCACTCACTAAAATTGAACAGCCCACTCAATAGAATTGAACAGATCACTCATTAATATTTAGATCTTCACTTAGACTGAGTCTTTAGATTTGTAAGATTCAAATATTTCCAGTATCATTGAAATGTAACATTTATATTCAACATGAATCGTATTTCGTATGTTAACGACATTGGATGTAAAGTAGTTTGAAGCGTTAGATGTTATTAACACATTGTTCAAATAAGAGATGAATTTTAAAAAATAGGGATGTATTTGAATGTGACACTAACTACCACCTGATTACATTTAAGTTTCTAGTGCAACTGCGTCATTTATCAAATCGAGAAGATTGTTATGTCTATGTATGATGTAAATCTGTACAACACAAAATATGATTTGACCACTATGGAAGGGAGATTGGATATCAAACGGCATGTCTGTTTATTGGTCTTTCATAAGTTAACAACATTTATATTGTTCAATTTGTTCATCTGAAAATGAATGCATGATTAAATATTACAGATACAAGCGAGTTTCGCTCCAAACACACATCTACGATGTAGCATTTCAAACTTAAATCTTGTATGTTTGTAATATTTGTTTATTACTGGAACTTGTAATGTTCATATGTAATCAGCATATTAGATAGCTGATTCTGTATAGGGGAAGAAATTCTGATTTTAGACATTAATAGTCAGCAGATTGTATAATAGCTATGGATGTGTGTTGTCAAGTTAACAATCTGGGGGTAATATTAGAAGAATGATGTTATTTCACACTGGATGGTTAGTTCGTGTGAGTAGATATTGTAAAATAGCAGACTGAATAGTGATGTCTGTTACGTGGATTATAGTCTCATCCGGATGTACAATCTTCTAATCAGTAAAATAAAAACTATTTTGGTGGAATTTGAATTACAGAAACGAAAAAAGCTAAATCCATATAAATTTTGCAAGGGACCAAATATTGACATTTGGTGTGCAGCTATGCTTAGCATCTAAAACGATTGATACAATAATGATAAACGTAGACAACTCATATTAGTCGAAGAGTTCAAGAACTGCGTAAAAAGTGTTGCCAAGATTAACCTTGTTAAATACCGTATATACACTTTAGAAGACGCTGCCAATATAGACGACAAATATATTTTGACTCGCAGTTTCATTAGTCAATAACTTTTCCTCTTAGCAGATATTTTTAGTAAGAAACCATCAGTCTGACAATTACAAATTTCAGTCTGGCATAACTTGGCATAGCCTAAATATTTTGCAATGCTGTTTGCTTGGGCAAAACTAGGCTAAGCAATTCCTTCGTCACCCCTTATTTATTCTATTTAAGATTGGAATTTATACTTTAATGTAAATGCAAACTTTTACATCTAAAATAATGCATAGGCAGAAACCGATATATATCAACGTGACTTCGCATAAGCAAGAAGCTTTCAAGCTGTAACGACTCTGTGAAGTGCCAAGTTTTTGGTCGATCTATTAATAAACCATTAGTTGTGGCCAGATAGCCATTAGTTAGATTTATGAGACACATCGGACAAGAAGGGTGCCTGTAAAGTCTAGGTGACCGCTGGACTAATTGAAACGTTGTTTACACAGAGCCAGGACTGACCGACGGCGACCTTTTATCACGAAAATTTCAAAATTGAAAGAATACAGAGATTATGTTACTTAAAACCAAAGCATGTCATTTTGACCATGACGTAAGCGCCTTTTAGAGGGAAGCGGGAGAAAATACATTTGATTCTGATTGGTCACGGTTAAATAAGGGGTGTGTTTTACACGAGAAATCTTTAGAACATAATATCGCACTAGCTAAATTAGAATTTAGTCTGAATTGGTTCCTGTGAGAGGACAGATGGTAGAATTATTTAAGTAAGACTCCGAATGTTATTTGAGAGAAATACATTCGTACGTTAAGCAGTAGACCACGGGAAAAACCGCTAAAACCATCGGTTGAGTGATACACCAAACGGTATTGTCGCAATTTACTGAATATTGTTAGTTACAGGTCTGCATGATTTCGTTTGATAACATTTGTATAATTGATTTAATTTGATACATTTGTATAATAAGGTGTTTTGTATTATGAATCAGAAGTATTTGCATGAATTCATTTAATACATTTATTTACTAATGTGCTTTTGAATTCTAAATTAGAATTCTTACCTTAATTCTAGTTAAGAATGACGTAGTGTTAATTTATGTCGTAAAAACACTATGCTGAGTATGAATAGGGAATGTTGCGTTAATTCTTGAATTTATCATATTGTTTGAATAATGATTGCGTTCTAAGAATATAATGTATTACATTAGTTAGTGATTTACAAGAATACATGTGAATTCACCGAAGTTTGATGTCATAGATAATTTAGCTACAGTGTATAATTCAACGTCTCGCTTTATAAGACAATAATGCATTAGGTCAAGGCAAAACGAATTAACAAATGGTTTAACTACATTCATTTGAGGACATGTGTAGTTAATTACTAGCCGTAAAATTGTTATCACTGATAGAAGTATCTGATTGTTCGAACCAGGAATAATGGACAGTCTCAACTGTAACCATTGTAATGAGAGACTTAGGTTGTTTTAATTTTCTTTTGGAAGGAAGAAAATAGCTTTTGGAAAAACGTGAAGACGGAAATAGGGACGTACACGTTGACAAAAAGAATTGAGAGGTGTATAAATGATACAGTGAACAAGTCTGAGTTTAAGCGGGACATTCACGAGGGCAGATTATCTAGAGAGGAACGGACTTCTAGGAGAACATTGGATTGAACAGAGAACGTGGTTTTAGGATAATAGGTTATGAAAATCGAACAAAGCATTGACTTTGATTTTGCCATTCGATCCTATGATGATTTATAACTATCAGTAATAGAACGGCTAATTTGTTTAATTCTTTTTCAGATCTATTTGTAATTCGGTGAAAGTTTATTTCTAAAACGTGTGTATTCCTAATGAAAGTAAATTTCATGACTGTGTATGTATTTGATTAAACGGGAGCTCGGAGTTGTTTTGTTCAATATCTCCGCTCAGGTTACCGTATATATTCTCTTACTCGAACCGGGCAATTATATCGAGGGCGGTCATCTCTTAGATAACGAGTATCATAGGGGAGTGGTGTCACAGAATTAGGCGAAAATTGAATTTATTTCTTTTTGAATTACAAACTAATTTGTCCATTTTTTTGTTTCGTCGTACATGCGTTACCTGGGGTGAATAAGTGGTTTTTTTTCAAGTTAAACGGCGTGTAACGTTTTGCATGTGCCTGACTACAAATCACGTGAAGTCAGGAACATTAGAATCACGGGGTGCACGGTAATCTTGCCGTGAATTCTGCTCACCTATTTGAGGATATATAAGGCAGAATATTTCTGATTATATTACGGGACCAAAAGTATCTTATCACAGGAAAGATAGCTCGTCATTCTATCTCCAGCCAAAGGGGTGAGTGTTAAATTTATATTTCGTTTTATTGTGCATTTTATTCCGTTTATCATTTCATGTAATGATGCCTTTATTACAATGAGATTTAAACGTGGACTATTTGGAATTACTAGTCACTATTAGACTTTAAATGCAATAGCGTAATCTAAGCTTTAGATTGTTTTTGAAACAACTACTATTAGTGTGGTTTCTTTATTGTAGCTGATATCGTAGCTGATTTGTTGCGGAACATCTCTGATATCGTAGCTGATATTGTAGCGGAGCATCTCTGATATTGTAGCGGAACGTCTCTGATATTGTAGCGGAGCATCTCTGAAATTGTTGCTGATTGTAGCTGAACGTCTCTGAACGTATCTGATTGAAGCTGAACGTCTCTGAACGTATCTGAATTGTAGCTGAATGTGATTAATTGTGCCATTTGATTGTGAGATCAAATTGAGGTATCTGACTGTCTGTCTGTCGGATTGTCTGTCCGTCTACATCTGTCGTGATGTGTAAATATCCGGAAATCTAGAAGTCTGAGTGTCGGAGCTGTCTAGAGGTGTAAACATCCGGGGTGGCATCTAGGTATTTGGGAACGTTGGTTCTAGTAGATGCTGTATGCTGTCTGTACGTATAACTGTGGTGGATCCGTGAAGGGCAAACGGCCGATAAAAGTATTAGTCAACCCTAGGTATTCGGGGAAACTGGGCGGCGATTCAACAGTTGGTGACACATGTGTGTATTGCAATTGTAGTACAATTGAATACATTGTTATATTTACATAGTTACTTCAAATCACAATAGTATTTCAAGGGATTACATGAATCTCAATAAAAGTTAGCAACTTGATTAAATACATGTATATGTTCGTGCTAGTTGTCGCAATCCATACGTGCGATAGTATAGTTTGATGTTTTGTATTTGTTATCGCAATTTATACTTGCGGTAATATAACTTTTGTAAAGGTTCCTTGGATCTGTGTGTAGTCCAAGAGATTCCTTTGTATCTTTGTTTTATTTTGTATTAAATTTATTCATGTATTGTGAATGGTTGTGAGTGTAATCGTGGGTTGAACTCATGAGTTATTGTGTTGATACCTCATTATTTTTCATTAATAATTTATTTCATAAATTTATATTTTCTTTCACATATTGTGTTTGTGTTGTTCATTTAATCCACCATCCTCTCGGTAACAATTCTGTTACAATGGTGTCAGAAGTGGGATCGCTGGATTAAGTGAACTGTCAATCATTTGTTTGTGAAAGTATACATTTAATGTTTATATTTGAGCGTGACCTTCTTGACAAGATAATACTCAAGTTGGGGTTTATTTTTGTTTAGTTTATCTAGGTCTGTGTGTCCAGTATAAACGTATTTAAAGCATTGGTTTGCTAACCTTCATCAGGAAGATAAGGTCAGCCTGTGGTATTTATATCTATATTCATATTACAATTGTCATGTCATCCCTTAAGGACTTGGTTGCCTTAGGCAAAGATTTTGGATATGAAGGTGTTTGTTTAAGGAAATTCATTCAGGAAGAACAAGCCCGGGAAAGGGAAGAAAGGGTAAGAGGAAGATAATTAGAAAGGGAATCCGAAGATAGGAAATGGGCCTTTGAGAGGGAAAAGATAGAATTAGAGAAAGGGAAGATAGAATTAGAGAAGCAGGCCGAAAAAGACACGATAGGATGGGAAATGGAAGCTGAGGAAAGGCGAATAGAGTTAGAAGAAAAAGCAAAGCAACGGGATCATTCAGGAGCGTAAGGTAGAATTAGCAACATCTGGAAGAGAACACGATCCTGCCACTAACAAATTAAGGGGGCCCCAAATTACCTCCCTTTGACGATGAAAAAGATAACATGGATAGTTATCTTCATCGGTTTGAGCGGTATGCTGAAAACCAGAAGTGGAGTCAAAATGACTGGGCACTGCATCTTAGTGCTCTATTAAAAGGTAAAGCACTGGATGTATACTCACGACTTCCTAGAGACGATGTGTTTAAGTACGACGTCCTAAAGGAAGCACTTCTCAAAAGGTACGAGCTCACTGAAAAGAGTTTTCGTAAAACGTTCAGGTATAGCAAGCCCGATAAGGGAGAAACCTTTGGTCAGTTCACCGTTAGAATTGCAAACTATTTTGAGCGGTGGATTTAATGCGGCAAAGCGGTGAAAACGTTTGAAGGGTTGACTGATTTCTTGCTCAGAGATCAATTATTTAATACAGTTGGGCGAGAATTAGATCAATTTCTGAAAGAGGAAGTCTTCACAAACGTAAAAGATATGGCTAAGCAAGCCGATTTCTTTGCCGAAGCTCATGGGGGAACCCAGAACGTGGTTTCAAAAGATTTTAAGTCTGGAAACCAGTCTGCGAGACCGATGCCTAGGGAGCTTGTGAAATCAGCTGAGGTAAATAGGTCAGTTAGGAATCCAGGTATTCAGCGTCTGCAATGTTACTTGTGTAATGCATGGGGTCATGTTCAAAAAGACTGTCCTAAAAGAAAGGGACTTGTACATAAGGTAGCAGTGGCTATACAAAGTAAAAGTATATCTGATAATATCGTACAGGTAGAATCATGTATTCATTCGCTTGGCACGTGTCTATTTTCCGAAGCGCGTGTAACAACCGCGAAAGGGTTTGTCAACGGTCAAGAAGTCGTAGTATTACGTGACACTGGTTGCACGGGCGTAGTGATCAAACGTAGTCTCGTGCAGGATAACCAAATGCTCGGGTGGGAGTCCCCATGTATGTTACTTGATCAGACGATCGGTCGCATTCCCGTAGCAAGGATCACCTTTCCTAACGGGAACTGTGGATGCCCTTTGTATGGAAAACCCTATTTACGATCTGACGATCGGTAATGTTGAAGGTTCCCGTCTTCCAACCATGGCCGATTTTAAAATACCTTTGGCCCAGGCAGTCGAAACGCGAGCGCAAACACGGCGAGAGAAAACCGCATTTCATAAATTAATAGTTCCTGAATCGATCTCAGGAATTTCGCGAGATGAGTTCAAACAAGAGCAAGAACGTAATGAATCCGTCAAAACAATTGTCGAGAAAATCGCGTCCGGCGCGATTAAACACTGCAAGGGTGGGGGTAGCTCAAGTTTCGTACGCAAGAACGGATTAATTCATAGGGAGTTTAGCGCTCGGGAGGGTAAGAAATATTGGCAAGTGGTCGTACCCCAGAGATATAGATCTCAAGTACTTAGGGTGGCGCATGAGTCAAGCATGGCAGGACACCTAGGTAAGGCTAAGACCACTAGCAGGGTAGTCGCTGAATTCTACTGGCCCGGTGTTAATGGCGATGTCACACGGTTCTGTAGGTCGTGCGACGTATGTCAGAAAACCGTATGTAAGGGAAGGGTCACAAGGGTGCCCTTAGGACAGACGCCATTAATAGATACACCGTTTAAAAGAGTGGCAGTAGATATTGTAGGACCAATACACCCAGTTACCGAAAGAAAAAATCGGTATGTTCTTACTCTGGTTGATTACGCGACCAGATACCCCGAAGCCGTAGCGTTACCAACTATTGAAACGGAAAGGGTAGCTAAAGCATTAGTTGATATCTTCAGTAGGGTAGGGGTGCCATAAGAAATCCTCACTGACTGTGGTGCCCAATTCACCTCTGACCTCATGGGTGAAATAAATAGGCTGTTATCCATCAAACAGCTAAACACTACCCCATACCATCCGATGTGCAATGGACTGGTAGAGAAGTTTAATGGTACCCTGAAAAGCATGCTACGAAAGATGTGCGCGGAACGTCCGCAAGACTGGGACCGTTATTTAAACGCTGTTTTGTTCGCGTACCGTGAAGTACCGCAGGAAAGATTAGGGTTTTCACCCTTCGAACTGTTGTACGGTAGAACAGTTCGAGGCCCGATGCGGATACTACGCGAACTATGGACTGGTGATGTCGCGAACGAGAAAATAAAAACAACTTACCAGTACGTGTTAGACCTGCGAAAATAAACTTGAGAGTACATGCCAGATGGCACGGGACGAATTAATTAAATCGGGGCGCAGATATGCCAAGTATTATAACCGCAGAGCGCGAAATAGGAAATTTCTTGTAGGAGATCAGGTGCTATTGCTTCTTCCAACGAGCTCAAATAAGTTATTAGTCCAGTGGAGAGGTCCCTATGAAGTTAAAGAGGTAAAAGGTGACATGGACTATAAAATTGACATAGACGGTAATTTAAAGACATTCCATGCTAACATGCTCAAGTTGTATACCAAGAGACAGAGCGACAATGTTGAAAAGGGGGTCTTAAATGTCGTTTGTACGGCAGTCGTAGACGATGATGAAGCAGATTCGAATATCGAGAGTTCCCTTGAATGTCCCTTGGGAGTTGCGGGGGAAGGGATAGATAAGGTCGATGTGAGTGCGGAGTTGACGAAAGACCAGCGTCAACAGATTAATGCACTCTTGGCTAAACACTCTTATGAATTCACAGACAGACCAGGTTGTACAACTTTGTTGGACCTCAAAATTAAACTGAATACGTCTGACCCTATTCGAATCAAGGGCTATCCGGTGCCATACAACGCACGTGAAGCTGTGGACGAAGAGGTGGGTAAAATGTTGGATCTGGGGTTGATTGAACTCTCCAACTCGCCATATTCCTCTCCAGTAGTGCTAGTCAGGAATAAGGACGGGACGAACCGATTCTGCATCGATTTTCGGCAGTTAAATAAAATCACTGTGTTCGATGCAGAACCAATGCCAGATATGGAGGGTCTATTTGCAAAGTTGTCGGGAAACCGATGGATTTCCAAATTGGATCTGTCCAAGGGATATTGGCAGGTTCCCATTGTCCCAGAGTCCCGAACTTTGACAGCATTTGCGACCCAGAAAGGATTGTATCAATTCAAAGTGATGCCATTCGGGTTAGTTGGAGCCAGCGCCACCTGTAGTCGTTTGATGCGAAAGTTGCTTAAAGGTTTAGCAAACGTTGATAGCTTTGTAGACGATATATTCGTGTACACGAATACTGGGAGTGAGCACGTGTCCGTCCTGAGTGAGCTCTTCAATAGACTCCGCAGAGCGAACCTCACAGTGAGACCCACTAAATGCAGTATTGGTTAAACAGATTTAGATTGTTTGGGTCATAGGGTCAGCGGTATGGGTCAGTTAAAACCTCACCCCAAGCAAGTTGAAGCAATTAGAGACGCACCAAAGCCAACCAACAAAACGCAGGTAAGATCATTTCTAGGTCTAGTAGGTTTTTATAGAAAGTTTATACCGAACTTTGCAGCCATTGCTAGCTCACTGTCTGATTTCACCAAGAAGGGGCAACCAAACAAAGTTGAATGGGGAGCGCCACAAGATAAAGCATTTTGTGCTCTGAAAGAGAAACTGGTTAGATGTCAGCAAACCTTTTATTCTAAGAACAGATGCTTCTGAAACTGGGTTGGGGGCAGTTTTACTGCAAGAGCAAGACGACAGTAAGTTACCCGTAGCTTACTCGAGTAGGAAATTGCTACCCAGGGAGAAGAACTATTCCGTCATAGAAAAGGAATGTTTGGCCGTAGTATGGGGAATTGGGAAGTATCACGCATATCTATTTGGGAGAGATTTCGTTCTCGAGACTGATCACCAACCCCTACTGTATTTAAACAAGGCCAAGGTCGCCAACGCTCGGTTGATGCGTTGGGCGCTAACACTACAACCTTATCGCTTCCGTGTAGAAGCAATAAGGGGAGTTGAAAATATAGGCGCAGACTACTTGAGTAGGGCATGATGGGAAATTTGTATGAATTTGCCCAGTATTAAAATCCAGATTGTAGTATAACCAGTGTAAATGTTGTAAGATATCATCAGTAGTTATTTTTCTTCTATTCTGTGTTAGTTTTAAAAATGTGTACATTTTTATTCTGGGGGGGGGGAGGTATTGTCAAAGAATTAGGCGAAAATTGAATTTATTTCTTCTTGAATTACAAACTAATTTCACTATTTGTTTTGTTTCGTCGTACATGCGTTACCTGGGGTGAATAAGTGGTTTTTTTCAAGGTAAACGGCGTGTAACGATTTGCATGTGCCTGACTACGAATCACGTGAAGTCTGGAACATTAGAATCACGGGGTGCACGGTAATCTTGCCGTGAATTCTGCTCACCTATTTGAGGATATATAAGGCAGAATATTTCTGATTATATTACGGGACCAAAAGTATCTTATCACAGGAAAGATAGCTCGTCATTCTATCTCCAGCCAAAGGGGTGAGTGTTAAATTTATATTTCGTTTTATTGTGCATTTTATTCCGTTTATCATTTCATGTAATGATGCCTTTATTACAATGAGATTTAAACGTGGAATATTTGGAATTACTAGTCACTATTAGACTTTAAATGCAATAGCGTAATCTAAGCTTTAGATTGTTTTTGAAACAACTACTATTAGTGTGGTTTCTTTATTGTAGCTGATATCGTAGCTGATTTGTTGCGGAACATCTCTGATATCGTAGCTGATATTGTAGCGGAGCATCTCTGATATTGTAGCGGAACGTCTCTGATATTGTAGCGGAGCATCTCTGAAATTGTTGCTGATTGTAGCTGAACGTCTCTGAACGTATCTGATTGAAGCTGAACGTCTCTGAACGTATCTGAATTGTAGCTGAATGTGATTAATTGTGCCATTTGATTGTGAGATCAAATTGAGGTATCTGACTGTCTGTCTGTCGGATTGTCTGTCTGTCTACATCTGTCGTGATGTGTAAATATCCGGAAATCTAGAAGTCTGAGTGTCGGAGCTGTCTAGAGGTGTAAACATCCGGGGTGGCATCTAGGTATTTGGGAACGTTGGTTCTAGTAGATGCTGTATGCTGTCTGTACGTATAACTGTGGTGGATCCGTGAAGGGCAAACGGCCGATAAAAGTATTGGTCAACCCTAGGTATTCGGGGAAACTGGGCGGCGATTCAACAGTTGGTGAATCGTACGGTTATACAGGGTCGAGACACATGTGTGTGTTGCAATTGTAGTACAATTGAATACATTGTTATATTTGCATAGTTACTTCAAATCACAATAGTATTTCAAGGGATTACACGAATCTCAATAAAAGTTAGCAACTTGATTAAATACATGTATATGTTCGTGCTAGTTGTCGCAATCCATACGTGCGATAGTATAGTTTGATGTTTTGTATTTGTTATCGCAATTTATACTTGCGGTAATATAACTTTTGTAAAGGTTCCTTGGATCTGTGTATAGTCCAAGAGATTCCTTTGTATCTTTGTTTTATTTTGTATTAAATTTATTCATGTATTGTGAATGGTTGTGAGTGTAATCGTGGGTTGAACGCATGAGTTATTGTGTTGATACATCATTATTTTTCATTAATAATTTATTTCATAAATTTATATTTTCTTTCACATATTGTGTTTGTGTTGTTCATTTAATCCACCATCCTCTCGATAACAATTCTGTTACAATTGGGTTGTAGTATTATTATTATATGTTGTGCAATACCCCCTGACAAAGTGGGACATACCACTTACCCTTTGACAAGTGGGAATTATGCAATATTATACGAATAACGCTCATAACCCGCGATAACCTGACAAGTTGGAGAGCTTGTCCCGGGATTCGAACATTTTTTTTATGCAAATAAAGTAATCTGAGCATATATTGAACCGAGCGATAATTTTATTATTATTATAAGAAAGGATCAGAGTGAATCAAGTCATTGTCTGCTATTTTTGTATACATGAATATTGTGCATACCAATTTGTTGGCAATGTTTTCTTTTCATACTGCGGAAAAAAAGGAAAAAAAAATGTTGTAAGAATTGAGACACGTACATTTGTTGTGAAGTCATTCTAAAATTGTATAGAAGCGTTATTGCCTAGGTATTCTCTTGTAAGAAGAACACATTTAGGCAAGTATTGTATTCGGAAGCCATAAATTACATCTTGTTAGGAGAGCAAACTTCACTCATTTGGGGAGAAAAGTTCCCCTCTGCATGGAGCTGGTGTATATTGATTTTTTTTCTGACCTGAGTCAGGTCATTCTAGGAGAGTTAAATACGTTACAGTTCAAAGGTTATTTTCAAATAGGTAATTCACATTTGTTTTGTTAAGTACGTAAGGGACTTAGTTCTAGCAAGTCATAATGGAGACAGACAGACAATTAGTAAGAGAATTTAAATCCATTGGTAAAGATGAATTAGAGTACGATGGAGAGAAACTTGCGGAATTTGTAGAGCGTAGTCTAAAAGAACACAAAGAACAAGTAGCAGCTGAACGAGAGAAAGAGAAAGCACTCGAACTAGCCCGGTAACAGGCTGAAGAGAAAGCTTGAGAAAGGGAACATATGTTAGCCATGGAGAGACTGAGGATCGAAGCCGAGTTCAGGAGGTTTGAAGAGCTGAACGAACTTCCAGGACTCGCAACTAGACGATTGGAAGACAGACGACCCATACAGATCACCATGCCTATGTTTAACGACAAGGATGAAATTGTTGACAACTTTTTGACACAGTTAGAAAAGTTGACACTGGTACATCAGCTACCTAGGGACCAGTGGGCTATCAATATTTTGGTATTTTTACAGGGATCTGCGAAAGATTCATACCACAATATGACCCCAGAAGAGATAGACGATTACGACGCTCTGAACAAAGCATTACTTCGACCCTATGAACTGTCGGCAGAAACGTTTGGTAAACGTTTTAGGGACTCGTCAAAAAGGGCTACCGAAACACGCGCAATTTCATAGTCGAGTACGCGTAATTTTTGATAAATGGATAAAAATGTCTGGTACCGCGCTAACGTATGAAGGCATACGTGAAGAAATTTTAAAAGAACATGTTCTAAGTACTTACAGGAAAGATTTAATTGTGTTTTTGGTGGAGCTTGAATTCTCAACCTTAGATGAGATAAGTGTAATGGCGGAGCGCTATGAGAGCGCGCATGCGCGTCCAACTACTTGGAGTGGTAGGGACCGACCTGGAAACGGTGAGCATAGAAAGACCACTGATGTGGCATCCCAACGACGAAATGGTCGGAATGGTGGGAGGCCAGGGGCCGGAAATTCCAGCCAAGTACATTTCCGTGGGTCGGGGAAGACTCAGGGGGTAGATAAGGATACCTCGGGGAGAAGAGGTGAGCCAGTGTGTTAAGGCTGTAACAAACCAGGCCATGTTGTCAAGGACTGTAGAAAATATCGTCCGACAACGATTAATTTAGTAACTCCGAATACTGTTAAGAAGCGAGAAACAGGAGAGTCCACTAATATAGCGGTAGCTACGGTAAATGGTGAGAAGGCCACCGTACTGTATGATACCGGCTGTAGTTATCCGGCCTTGGTAGATAGGAGGTATGTCAAACCTGGAGACTACACAGGTGAGACGGTTGAAGTCCAGTTTACTAACCGGACGAAGGATTCGCTTCTGGTCATTAGCATAGACATTGATTCGCCGTATGTAAAAGGACGAATTCACGCAGCGTGTTTGTCGGGACTGTCTCATGACGTAATATTAGGGTGTAGGTATGTGTTGCCCCAACCTAACCCTATGACGTGTAACCCTATACATGTCGGGTCAGTTGAGATGAGGGCTATGAAGCGAAGGTCAGGGTTAAAGCCGCTAAGACCAATGACTTCGCCCATATACAATTTGGTACCTGGCGAGTTGGGAAAACTTCAAAAGGAAGAAGCAACAGGGATGGCAAATCGGACAACTTTATAGAAGCGTCAATTTGGCAAACCAAGGCTTCCTCCAAAATCGAAAAAAAAAGTTTCTTTGGAGACGCAAAGTCGTTGTCGCGTCCTCCCTGCTGCTATGGGGGTAAAAGTCTTTTTTACGATTTCAACCGAATATTTGATCAAGTCCGTTACGATATCTTGATCTCGGGTCGTGCAAATTTATCGTTACAAATCCATGTGGGATTGACTGAGCGTGACTAAAGCAATTTTTAATGAGATTATAATCCATATCACCGCCGCACCAAGTTTGCCAAATATTTCGTAGCGTATGTGTGTCAACTCTATTGAATATAGCAAGAATATTGCAGTTATCTCTGATCACTTTTCGTATTTGAGTGTATCGTTGCGTGACATATATCACATTGGTATTGTTATGCCTACCTTTGGAAAATATCCTAGCGGGATTCTTTTGATTGTCTAACATGACATCATCATATACGACTAAATTGTTAATACTTCCATCAATATCATCAATGCTCGGTGCTTCCTCGATATCAGTTATAAACTCAATAATATCTTCATCGATTTCCGATTTTGCTTTCTCGTTAAAATCCTTTAACACCTCGTAACATCGCTGATCGTCTGCGCCAGAAGCAATCAAATATAATTTATCCCATTTCATCCATCTAATTATCAAATTAAGTAACAACTGCGTCTTGCCACTTCCAGATGGTCCGATTATAATCATGCAAATAGAATTGGTAACACTGCATGATTCTTAACTGGTTCTCGTGTTTTTGTCGCCGAAAAAGCAGTTACATTCATGTTATTATAAATAAATTATGGATGTATATTGTGTGAAATGTAATAAGCGTACTAGCACAAACGACTTGACGACGATTATAACTAAAAATGACGAATCAGCTCTTGCTGGTAAGTGTGTACAATGTGGTAAAACAAAAATTAGATTTGTTTCTATGAACTCTGGAGATGTTTTTAAAAAACGAGGAGGTGATATTGCAGCCAAGCTAGTAAAACTCCCAGGAACACCATGGGCAAAATATCCAGAAGAAAAGCACCTTCCAGGATATAGTTATTGTGGACCCGGGACCAGACTCGATATCAGCCTCGATGATCAAAACCAACCCCGACCCGGTAAAATCCCAATAAACGCCATTGATAAGGCGTGTCATGCTCATGATGTTGCTTATACAAGTAGTAATCTGCAACATAGACATATCGCAGATGTGAAATTAATTAATGCGTTGAATTATATCACTGATAAATCCTTCAAAGAAAAATTGGCTTCATGGTTGATAAAATCGGCGATGAAAAGTAAATTGATGTTGGGTGCTGGTAATTAATAACATCATGGAATCTATTTATTATTCTCCAAGAGGGGACTGGAAGGGTAAATCAGCAATCAGTAAACTCGCTAGCGCCGCAAAGGTGAAAAATACCACTGCAGCGGATTGGTTATCCAAACAGGCGATATGGCAAATTTATCTACCACCGCCTAAACAAATTAACTTCTCGCATTTTGATGTCAGCGCACCTATTGAGTTTCATCAGGCTGATATATTATTTCTGCCGCATCATGGTTTTTACAAATGCGCGCTAACCGTAGTTGATGTTGCGAGTCGATACAAACAAGCGGAACTTCTAAAAACAAAATGATCAACTGAAGTGGCTTCTGCATTTGAAAGGATTTATCGACGAGGTTCTCTTCATTGGCCAAATCTATTACAAGTTGATCCTGGCAAGGAATTTCAGGGTGCAGTGTTATCAACAATGAAGCATCATAATGTCACCATCAGACGAGGACATACTGCACTACATCCCGATCAGGCAATTGTTGAACGATTTAATCGCACACTTGCTGAGCGGTTATTTGGATATCGATACGCGAATGAGTTTATTTAAGATAAACTATCTCGTGAATGGGTCAAGAGATTACCAGGTGTAATTACCGCGCTGAATAATGAGAATTAATATGAAACCTAACAACGCGATTAAAAAAAGTATATAGCTGATACTGTTAGATATTTGTTTAAGGTGGCAAAAAAAGAGCTACTGATCCTATTTGGAGTGTCACTGTACATACAATATCTAGCATAACGAGACCTACGGATAGACCGCCAATCTATAGGTTGGGTTCAACTGCTCCTCAGCGAGGATTTACTCGTGAACAACTACAAGTGATTCCCGAGGATACTCAATTACCACCGCGTGGTCTTAACTAGCACCTCTGCGTCTGTTGCACTCAAGACAAGTCAGCATCACATTATCTCTGGTATAACCAATACTGCTATTTTTTCTGTCTGCGATAAATTGGCGAGGATCTTTATCCATCCAACACCAACGCATTATACAATTGCAACTCGCGCAGTGATTATTCTGTTGTTGTTTTAGTGTGATTATAAACTTGGCATCAATATTAAATTTTATGTTATTTTTTTTGTCCTGTTGTTTATAACCAGAGAGTTTTTTCTGATTATATCATCGCTGACAATATCACTTATTGTAGTGTCATTATAGTCTAAAACAACTCTTCGAAGTTGATTTATTCTTCATACTCTGGACACCGCAAGATAAACTATATTCGACCACTCGATGCGATTATCTATGATCCAAACAATTGTATCGGATATAGTCAATCCCTGCGAAGAATGTATCGTCGCTGCGTATCATAGCTTCCATGGAGATTCATCAGCACGCAATGCATCTTCGACGACATTGATATCAACTAACACAATATCATTTAACACTAGAATCTGCTTTTCACTTTGTCCAGGAATATCAACTTCGATATTTTGTCTTCGTGTATCCTTGGGTCTATAACCCAATGGCACTGGAAGTGTTGCCAAATTTTCTTTATGTGTGTTAAATGACGTCATCTGAAGTGTGTCTCTGACTATCTTTCTACTTGCCACTATCAAAACGTTTGGTCTCCACGCTTCTCAAAAATCATTTAATGGGGTTTCCGAAATTATTTCACGTGCTATTTCACACTGGATTCTATCCGGTTGTAATCTGATTAGTTTCTTGAACTCGCGTAATTCATTATCAAGTGCTCTATGATCGGTATTAATTTCTTCATAATAGTCTACAAAATTATTTAGCCAATCATGTGGAGACAAACCGACAAATGGTGGTGGTTGACTATAATCGCCACACATTATCACTTTTGTATTCGCTAGTAGTAACCAATCAAGAAATTTTTGTAATACATCTAGCAACACTGTGCATATCGCATCCCAAATGATGATTTCAGGAATATATTTTTCGCCCATTCGATCAGGAGTCCATTCATCACCTTTCCATCGAAAGAAACTGTGATGAGTACAAGCATTAATTCCTCGTTGTTTCATCTCTCTTGCAAGTCTGTGTGTTGGTGTTAGAACAATCATGTTTGATTTCCCTCGAAATAATTCAATCACACGAGTCGTCTTCCCTAACCCACCGCAGCCGTTTAAGTAACTGGTTTTATATCTACATATTGCATCGGAACACGACGGTGAATTAGATAGTTTGATATCTGATTATTTTTCAAGTAATTGTTTTCAATTGTAACATCTACTGATTTGGAGTAATCATGCAGTATTTCCTTTTTAATTCTCCATGATCCCCAACTCTCGTCTGAATTAGTGAATTCAACCACTGCTTCTTTATGTTTTATGTCTATATAAAATGAATCAGTGCCTACTCTAACCACAGTGTCAGGAAATCTATTTATCATCGAAAGTAAATTAATAGAAGCATAAGCCAGCATATACGACTTTAAGTACGTATATTGAGGATTTTCTCCATCTGTGTAAGAAACAATTGTACCCTTTTTGGTTCCATCGGATAAGAAAGCGTCTTTACGATCGACATATATATCCTTAGATGTTACATCTGCGATTATAAAATCGTATTCAGCATCATCTATAATCAACCGCGAAGAATATCGTTTGTGGTCGTATTTTCCACCTTGTGTGAACTTACCAATTATTCTTCTACTGAGATTTTTTGCTTATTTATGTCTAACTTAAAAGATTTCTTTTGACCATTTCACGATATATTCTTCGTCGAGATCGGGGAATTGTTTTTCGTTTTCGCTGATTATACTATCTAGACTATCGGGTTGTGGTAACCAGACTTCAGTTTGTTTTCGATATGAAATAATTGCTTCACTGACAATCAGCGATATCAGCATTTTAGAATCAATCATATACCGTAATAACACTATTGGTATCCAGTGTTTTTCAGAGATGTGTCTACCAAACCAAACATAACAACACGAATGAAGTCCTTTAGCCAATTCAAATGATACCACACGAACGAATCCGGTTAAATCAAAATCAGGCAGTGGTCCATTAATCGCAACACGGGTCATATCATGTGTGGGATGTCCAAATATTTTGAAGTACTCAGAACAATCTCCGTACCCAAGAAAACTCCCCGGATAACACGCAATCATATCAACCGAAATAATACTTTTAGGGTCGTATTTTGTATTCCATAATCCACCATGGCCATATTCCATGCAGCTTGATTCAATATCTGAGAGAAATTCTGCGAGTGTTGATTTCCATGGATTTCTCTTTCTCGTGAAATGAGGAGCAACTGACGGTATTGTAAAACAGTTTGTTAATAATTGTTCGTCGTAATCCGTTGAAAAACCACTAACTAGTTTTTTCATCTCGTTGTGGAGGTCTTCAGTACGGTATAATTCGTCATTGGGTCTTACAAAATGATCGAATTTACCCTCTTCGTCTTCAAAACTATGAAGTAACCACACCGACACAGGATCGTTTTTACTTAACTCGTAAATAAAATCAAATACATTTCAGGTTTCATATTTTATGGTTCTATCCCGCGGCAAAATTGTTACCGCAGGTGTCCAAGCGTGTTCATTATGGTCAATACTTTTGATTGAAGCTGGTTTTGATTTATATTTCGATTCGTGTAATACCTCTCCTGGTATCGTCATTACTGTTATTTGGAATCTTAATGATGTTTCTAATTTGGCTATATCTTAAATTGTTGCGCCATTCTCATTCACTGTTAATGCTCATTCGTTTATTTTTTTTGTCTCTTAGATCCGTCAATTTGTTTCCACGCAACGCATTTGTAAAATGCTCTATTATTCGTTCTGCTACACAATTTATCCTCCCTGACAATTTCATTAGTTTTAGTTTTTCAATCCTCGGTTTATAATTTATCGGATAGATCCCATAAACAACAGCTGTTACAGGATAGAATCTCTCGTAATACGGTTTGTCAATCCCAGTCAGAATTCCTGCTTTGGAATCCTGACTCACAGTGACAGTTCTCTAATTTTTCAGGATGGGTTCAAATTTGTCGCGCATAATCCAATTCCCCGTTTCTGAACGGATAATGAATTTCACTCCAAAAAAGTACTTTTTCTTGTCACGATGTGAGATTATCACTGCTGCTCTTTCGTCGTTCATGGTAGCATCAACACTACCATCAATTCGAAATGTTGACCAACAGTGAGATGCTCTATCAAGCTTGAATTCATTAAAACAATCATGGATTTTGCCCAACATGCTTCTATCATTTATTAGACTCCTTGAGACTTTGATACATCAGTGGAGACTCTACCGAGATTGAATTCAATATTTTTCAAAGGCGTAATTTTCGATAATCTCTCGAACTCCTCCATATTATAATTAAAACAAGTATTTAAATAAAGAATTTATTATATAATGAACCATTGCAAATGGCTTATGAGAGGATCAGTAACCGCTTGTAACAAATCATGCAAAAATGAATTCTGTGGATATCATTTACATCGCATACGTCATGAGAGTTTTGTGGGGTAGGTGTGCATGGTAAGTCGCAGTTATGTCTGAATTGCGGTGGTAAGCGATACAGTGAGCTAAAGCGCTATTATGATAAACGGGTTAAAAACTCCATCAATGACCTTGACTGTGTTCTTGACTCTGTCAATGATAAAATCATAAGAACACCTCAAGACTACATTGATAGATTCTCAAGTAATAATTAAACCAAATAATGAATTAGACAAATAATATTATAGTATATAAATGAACCAAGAATTTCAACCACATCCCGTGATTACCAATTATGAAGCATCTCGTGACGGTATTGTCAGAAACCACAGACTGAAGAACCCAGTTGGTGTTGACAATGGTATGGGGTATTTGATGTTTGGTGCTGGAGAGAAAAAGTATCTTAATCACAGAATCGTCTATGAGGTATTTAACGGACTGATCAAGGATGTTCATGTTATTGATCACATAAATGGTATAAAAACTGATAATTCTTTATCGAATCTGCAGGCTATTTCTCAGAGTAAAAACACCAAACGAAGAGAGACTGGAAAACACTCGAAAAATGCGAAACCTATAAATTCATTTAATACATTAAATAACGAAGAAAGAGTATTTCAATAAATGAATGAAGCTGGAACGTATTTTGATATTTGTAGAACCTCAGTACATTATGTTGCAGAGAGTATCACTAGATCGGCTTTTCCAAACGGAACAGGAGATATAATTCAAATTTACATATGCCTGAATTCTGTTTTGTAATATGTATTATAACACCAAGGGGAATAACTCGTATGGGCTTGTAAACAATGATATGCGTTACGGATCTCAATGGGATTTTTCGATTACTGAATGGCTTTTTTTGTTGTGGTTTAACTGTAACGGATCTCAATGGAAATAATCAAGTATTTGTTTTGTGAGAAAACGAATCAAATAGATGGTATTACAACAATTTAATTCTTTTTTTGATGTTTTTCTCAAGTATTCGGTTTTCTTTAAATGCTGTCAATAATCATAATTAAGTACACGAAAGAATAAAAATCGCACACTTTTGTCATTGGTTTTCATGTATTAGTTAGCTTATATAATATGTTATCTCCTATAGTATTGGGGCTTTAAGCCATTCGAAATTGAAACCGTGAAACCACCATACGATACACCGGTACACGGTGTGAATGTGTTTTTTCATTCAACCCGGGTGATTTTGTAGGGGTATGGTGGTTTCAGTTTTAATGTAGAACAGCCCCTTGTGTGTATGGATGTGTGTCTACCTATATTTTGTATTGTCTTGTGGTGTCCTATTTGTTTAATCATATCAGTTCTAACCCGTTATTTGCCGAGTTAGATCTCCTCTTGGAGACTATGTTTTGTGGTACCTCTGGGCCCGGCCAGGTGTGAATAACAGATGAGGGGTTCCAAATGGGGATGTGTTGACTTATATATGTAACCTCTGGGCTCCTCCGATGTGAATAACACCTGAGATGTTCCAAATGGGGTTTTTCATATATATCTCTAGGCGTAATAAGATGTGAACACACCTTATTGCGAATGGAGTTCATCATATATAATCATATATATCTCTAGGCGCAATAAGATATGAATACACCTTATTGCGAATGGAATTACGAAAAAACGGGTCAAAAATTGACCCCAATTTTTTTATTCCATATTAAATACATAATTTTTCATATATGAATTTCGATAATATGAATGTCATTATTAACGAGATTTCAAATTTAAAAAATCAAGGAATTCAATTGTCAGATAAATTAGATTGTAATCAGATTCTTTCTGAATTTCAAGATATTGATGATAGCGCTCGGAATAATAGGTATGTGTTATTGAAATCTTATTATTTTATAAAGAGAATTCAACACGCTATTTATGACTCAATTGCATTCTGTAACGACATCAACATGTTCGTCCCGTTATTCACTGCTGTCGAAAAGGTCAGAAGTGAATTGGGGAAACAATATGAAATCATACGCACAATTAATTCGAATATCAGAACAATAAAAGAAATTATCCGCCAAAATGAAAATTTCCCCTTGATTGGCTCAACACAGTAAACACATCATACATACAGGTACGGAACAGAATTTTATAGACAGGTATGCTCTTATTCACCTAGAACAAAATTCTATGGACAGGTGATTTATCACTACGCGAAGTATAACACACAAAAGAATTTTGGGGGTGAGATTTTTTACTTACAATTTAGATCGTACATTTATTTATAATGGTAAATGAAGCACTAACAACTAAATGAGCACGTGAACGATTAGCTTCCATTAAGAAATATATTCCAGTTCGTGATTCCGTTCGAAATATGCTCCAAACGAGACACGAATTTCAAAGTGATTTTGCAACAGACACTCAACAATTATATAAACCCGTCACTTCAACTTCTGAAAGAGTTATATTGGGAGAGACTTTTGATGAAGAAGATAGAAAAAATGTATTCTCCCTTTGTTAAAACAGATAGCTGGAGATAAACAGGGTGATGTTAGTAAAACAAAGAGTGTTTCTTTGGTTGAAAAATATACTGAAGACGCTAAAACAATAATAAAACAATTTCAATTATTAAAACAAAAGGATTATCAAGCTTTTGGTAAATTATCATTCATAAAAGGAGTTTTTAAAGGACGAGAATAAAGATAGTGGAATAAAACGCGATGACTGGTTTGATTGTTGCATAAAATAAAAAAGGGGATTGATCGTTTAGATAGGATGGAGATGGGGTATAAAGAATTTAAAAAAGGAATTAGTAATTATTATAAACAGCAAATATAAGAACGACAAATGGAAATAGAAGATCGACAACAAGAAAGAAAGAAAGCTCCCAACACCAACACGAAGACAAACACGGAGACTAAAAAAAAACAAAACAAGAAGAACCTCAATGGGATACATCACTTGAGGATGATGATTTAGAAAGAATGGACAGATCACTGGATGAATTATCTCGCGCGCAAGGTGCAACTGGTACAACTGAAAAAATGGAGATGGATATCCAAGGGGTTTTTCAGGTAGTGGTCTAGTTCGTTGTCCTAATATTATTCTCTGGGATATATCACGATTAGAAGTTCTCGTAGGAGGAAAACAAGCTGGAAATAACTCACCGGAAGTAATTAATGAGGCAGCTGATATCTGCAGACGACTATTTGAGGGTGGTATCATGGATATTGGTGTATATCGAGAGTTTATTGATGAGTTAGCAGACGGTTACCATAGTGATTAATTTGATGACTTCGTCGAATTTGATGACTTCGTCGAAAATCCGTAGGATTTTTACGATTAGATAAATAGCATTTAAATAAGATGATCATACACTACAACCACAGCAAACCAACCATGGTCTATGTAGTAAACTCACGATTGCCAGTTTATAGAGCGTACTATGGAGATGGTCTCAGCAATACCATTGCAGGGTTATTTTCAAAAATGGCTCCAAACATAGCATCAATCGCAAAACAATTATCAATGAAAGCTATTGATGTTATTTGTGATAAGGGTATTAGCACTGTTGGTGATACTGCCGGGAGGGCATTTTCCGCGGCTAAAGAAAAATTAGTAGCATGAGTTCGGCGGCGAAGGAAACCACCCATGACTTCGTCATTAGGACGACTACCATCTACGGACATTATGCCCGCGAGTATTAGTAAAATAATAACTAACGCAGTGGATCAAAAAATAGCATCACTGAGCAGCGACCAGGTTAATATTACTGCAAATATGATAGCGGGAAGTGGCTTGAAATCGCGAGCGAGATCGCGATTTAGATCAAGAAATATATAATAATTTGTTCAAATCGGATCCTGATACAGAGTTTGATATGGACGCCCCAGTGCCCAAGAATGATTCTATACTCAGTTATCAGTTTTATGTCTATACTGCAGTACAACCAAATAGTCGATCAAGGATCGAACTTCAAGTCCAGGATACCAGCAAATACTTTCTACCTTCTGAAGCGTCTATCGAAGTAGAAGGATAAATTGTAACAAATGATCATGATCATAATGATCCGACATATGCAGATGATAAAAAACTCTGAGTTGGTTTTGTCAATAATGGTATCATTGCGCTATTTTACAGCGCTAGATATATGATTGATGGAAAAGAGATTGAATCCATAGAACATGATGTTGATGTTGCCACAACAATAGTGGGGTTAGCATGATATGCCGATGATTCTACAAGATCGGCAGGTCCATCTATGATGTTCTCTAAGGACGTTAATGATCACGCTGATCACATTACGTATACTAAATTACGGACACCGCAAAATACCGCATCTGATCCACAACCAGATGATGGTGAACACGAAACAAGATCAGCTGCTGCCATTGATGTTATAAAAAGCGTTAATCCCAATTACAACTTGGGGTTTGCAACACGCGTATCAATGTTGGTAGGACAGCGTAGATTATTCTCATGCGCGATTCCACTACATCATATATTTGGATTCTGCAGAAATGTTAGAAAAGTTATCTATGGAAGCATACAGTAGCCTTAGTGCGAAAAGGTGATGATAATGATGCAATCTGGCATAGTGATGGTGTTGCTGATGGTAAAGTATATAGCAAAACTATCACTGTGGATGCCAGTAATGACTTCATCAATCACCACAGAGCAAAAATTACTATCATTTATGAGTACAGGCGGCAAATCATTGCTAAGTTGGCTAACAACTACCACGTATACCATGGATATTACTGTTAATGGTTCATTTACTTGGCAACTGGCATCAAAACAAGGTGTTTCTGCGCCGCGGCATATATTTGTTGCGTTACAGGATACGGCGCGATTGGGTTCACAAACACGCAGCCATATGATATTTGTTAAATTTAATGTTAATGAAGTCTCGTTGAGTGTAAACGGCCAACGGGAACCAATCGAGGAACTTTTACTTATTTACGGACAAAACCAAATAGCACGCGTGTATTATCGTTTGCTATCATTTATGGGACGCGATAATAATGTAGATACCGGTCTACAAATATCACAGTTGGATTTTAAAAACCTATATTCCAACTACTACTTTTCATTGGAACATTGTGACTTAACCAGACAATCCGTCGTTGAAATGCACTTCCGAGCTCGCGTAACCAATACTCCTGCTAGTGGTTACAGAGCAGTTGCTGTTATTCTCAGTGACAAATCAATGCTACTCGAAGGCGTTGGTAGACGAATAAAGTAGTTGATGCACCAGTGGAAAATATGTAATGTAGCAATTAGATCAATCTGTTATTAAATAAAATGTCATATAGTCATGTTAGTGTTACGTTAACTCCTGGTCAAATTAAAAAAATTGCAAATAAAACACTTCAATGATGCCATCAAAGAAAAAAAGGTGTTCAGATCACTCTCTCTGCGGCCGCGATCAAAGACATGATAAAATCAGGTGGTATATTCCCCTTGTTAGCTGCGATTCCAGCATTAATTGCAGCAGCGGCCGCAGCGGCAGCAAAAGCCGTCGCTCTAGGAGTCGTTGGTACAGCGGCAGGGATGGCACTAAAGAAAGCTACCGGACAGGGATACAAAAAAGAAACGATCAGAAAAGGGTCTAAGATTACCAGGAACTCCATATTCATGGTACAGCGGAAAAGGCCTGAGACTAGGAACAGTTTACTAACAATAGTTCCAATGTCAAATTTTGATTTAATCGATGCTGCTAAAAACTAGCGATAAAAATCTTCAGAGGTGTCTTTATGAGAGATCAATTACCACAATTTTATTATTTGAATAAAAAACCTAACTGAAATCTGTTGTAATAAATAAAATGTTATCACAGCAGTATCACTATGATCAGGTCAGAGAATTTCAAACTAAACTCAAAACACTCAATGAGGAGTATCAAGTAAAAACAAAAATATACCGACGAAGAATCACCGCAGTTGATGTTACCGTGTACTCGGTATCAGGTGTAATCACCGGAGCTGGTATAATACTCTCCTCGGTAACAATGATTGCCCCGATAGCTGTTCCAATTTGTATATCAGCGGCGACAACAATCGCTGAAATAATTTCGACTATAACCAAAAAAGTAATATCATCATGCAGCCAGCGCAAACTACAAGACTACGTAGTTAAGTTCCATGTTGTGTCAACCGCGTACTCACAATTATCCTCGATGATATCGTCGTCACTCGATGACACATTAATATGTGATAGTGAGTTTTCAGCGATGGTACGTGTTTATGATTCCGCGATGTCAAAATTAGAAGAAAAAAAACATGAGTATAATAACAATGGCAACATCGAAAGAACTACTTCGACGAATAGCGGAAAACTCATTCTTGGTGAAAACCACCCTGATATCAATAACCTCCCTACTGCGATTTCAGTTAAAGAAATAACACTAGCAAAAATTACGAGTATAACATAGTTGGCCTAACATTAGATCAGTACCATTCGGTGGTCAGCAACCGAATAATTCCCTGGTGTTTGCGAATAAGAATAAACCAGACGGGACTCCAGACTAGAACGTTGTTTTGCTACCATCTGCGTCCTACCAAATCGAACAGAGCAAAAATTAATTTTAGCGTAGAATAGAATCCACTACTGGAAAAAAATCGAAAATCGCTATAACGGTTCATGAACCAACACTATCATCTGCCATTGAGATAAACTCGCCCGGATATGCCGTAGATATCTAATAGAGTTCAATAAGAACAATACTAGGATGGCCTGAAAAAACACCTCCACCTGAACCGAAAAAATCTGGTTTTACCAGACAATAAATCATATCATAAAATCATCCCTGAAATAATCGATCCTTATTATACGGAGTATTTAACAGATCCTGTTAGTTACTATAGTGAGACATTGTACATTGGGAGACAGGGGCACGGTTGGATCGAATCGGATCCAGATAACAACTTGCGAATTTTTAATTCTCTTAAAAAGAACATAAGAATTATTTAGATAAATTACGGCAGAAGTTTCAAGAACATATTGTTGATTTATCGTCGAAAACTTCAATTATCAAATACACGGAAATATTAAATCAAATTGTACACGATATGGAATTGTTTAACATACAACTTATTCAAAGAGTATTTGATGCCGTGGACGATTCTGAGAGAATAGAATTTGCAAGAAAACGTAAAATAAGAACAGAAGATATTTTAGTATTTACGTTTCGCGAGATTAACGTAGACGAATTAAAAAATCAACCAATGACCTACTCGATGAGGACTTCCACCCAATACTCGCTGCGTGGAGACAACAACACAAGAGTCCAACAATCCTCAAACATAATAATGACATATCGCTCTTCAAAACGTCAATATATCCTCGGTGATTGCAGTGAATTTAGTATGTGATGTTATCCAAGGAAGTTATCAAATAAATCTCGAAAGATCAAATCAAGCCCAGCAGGGATATATTTTATATTCATTTGCACCAACGGCTCCTCCAGGGTTTCTAATCATTGAGGATCCAACTAATCCAGTCTATAATAATTCGTTAACGAGAATTAATTTCAAACTCACTGACCAATCCAATAATTTAATTGATCTGCGAGGTGAGGTTTTACAAATTAGCCTGTTTGTGAAATCGTAAAAAAGATTTTTACCCCCATAGCAGCAGAGAGGAAGCCTTGGTTAGCCAAATAGACAGTTCGATAAAGTTGTCCGATTCACCCTTATCTTCCTGGTGATGGAAGAGGTAAATAGGTTACTATCCATTAGACACCTGACGACTACCCCGTATCACCCGCAGTGCAATGGGTTGGTGGAGCGTTTCAATGGGACATTAAAACAGGCTTTGAAGAAGCTATGTGAAGGTCGACCTAGGGATTGGGATCGATACCTTCCAGCGATACTGTTTGCGTATCGAGAAGTACCACAGGCAAGTTTGGGTTTTTCACCTTTTGAGTTAGTCTATGGAAGGAAGGTCAGGGGGCCCATGGCTGTGTTGAAACACTTATGGACGGATGAGCAAACATCCGAGGAAGTGCGAACAACGTACCAATATGTTGTTGATCTACGTAACAAACTGGAAGAAGCTTGTAAACTGGCTCAAGAAAATCTCTGCGACCCAAGGGGACGTCAAGCCAAATATTACAAGAAAAGGACGAAGGAACGTCACTTTGAGGTGGGTGACAAGGTGTTGTTTTTGTTGCCGTTAGATCACAACAAACTGCAAGTCTCATAGAGGGGACCGTTTAAGGTAACCGGGAAGAAGGGTGGACAGGACTACCGTACCCGAGTAGGGAACAAGGACAAGTTGTACCATGTGAATCTCCTGAAACGTTACGGTGAAAGAGAAACACCCACGGAGTTCGTGGTGGCTACAGTTGTAACAAGAGAACTCGACGACAACGCAGGAGAGGCGGAAGTACTCCCTAGCTGTCCATTGACGAAGGAAGAAACCTACGTCGATGTTGCACTTGACATTACGTTAACGTCAGATCAACGTAAAGAGGTAGAGTCGGTACTCCAAGAGTATTCGAGCGTATTAACAGAGCGACCTGGCAAGACGGAATTGGAGGAGTTCACCTTGAAGCTACTAGATGAGAAACCAGTGAAGTTAAGAACGTATCCGCTATTCTATGCATAATTAGGAATTATCCGGAAGAAAACTCAAGCTACGATAGACTTGGAAGTTATAAACCAACTTAGGGACGCATTACGACCGACCACCAAAACGGAAGTGCGATCTTTTTGAAGTTTGGCAGGGTATTATAGAAAAAATGTTGCAAACTTTAGCGCTATTGCGAGCCCATTGACGAACTTAACTCGGAAAAAAACTCCGACGAAATTAGTATGGACAGACGCATGTCAACGTGCATTTCAGACGTTAAAGAACAGAGTGACGTCAGGCGCCATAGTTACATTGCTTGACGTGACACTAGTTTTTGTCTTGAGGACAGACGCTTGTGATAGAGGTTTAGGAGCAGTGCTATTGCAAGAGAACGAGGGAAGGTTATTCCCAGTTGCATATAGTAGCAGAAAATTGTCAACTGCTGAAATTAATTATTCGGTGTCTGATAAAGAATGATTGGCTATTATCTTTGGAATATATAAATTCCAACGTTACTTGTATGGCACAAGATTTTTTTTGGAAGCAGACCACCAACCACTCGCCTATTTGGCTAAAGCGAAATTGACAAACGATCGATTAATGAGATGGTCACTATTTCTGCAACAATATCAAATTCAGGTACGCTATATTAAAGGCAGCGAGGATGTAGGAGCTGATTGTTTAAGCCGATTAGGGATGTCTGAGGTGAACAGGTCAACTGAGGACATGTAACGGAGCCAGACTAGATCTTCAAACATTTGGAGAGTAAAATACCGATTTTACTCTTAAAGGGGGGCCTATGTGAAGTGTCAAATTTTCGGTCGATCTATTAATAAACCATTAATTGTGGCCAGATAGCCATTAGTTAGATTTATGAGACACATCGGGCAAGAAGGGTGCCTGTAAAGTCTAGGTGACTGATGGACTAATTGAAGCGTTGTTTACACAGAGCCAGGACTGACCGACGGCGACCTTTTATCACGAAAATGTCATAATTGAGAGAATACAGAGATTCTGTTACTTCAAACCAAAGCATGTCATATTGACCATGACGTAAGCGCCTTTTAGAGGGAAGCGGGAGTAGATACATTTGATTCTGATTGGTCACGGTTAAAAAAAGGGTGTGTTTTACACGAGAAATCTTTAGAACATAATATCGCCCTAGCTAAATTAGAATTTAGTCTAAACCTTTTTCTGTGAGAGGACATATGGTAGAATTACTTTAGTAAGATTCCGCATGTTATTTGAGAGAAACACATTCGTACGTTAAGCAGTAGACCAGGGGAAAAACCGCCAAATCCAACGGTTGAGTGATACACCAAACACACAGAGGTATTGTCGCAATTCACTGAATATTGTTAGTTACAGGTCTGCATGATTTCGGTTGATACATTTGGATAATTGATTTAATTTGATACATTTATATAATAATGTGCTTTGTATTATGAATCGAAAGTATCTGCATGATTTCGTTTGATAACATTTGTATAATTGATTGAATTTGATACATTTGTATAATAAGGTGTTTTGTATTATGAATCAGAAGTATTTGGATGAATTCATTTAATACATTTATTCAGTAATGTGCTTTTGAATTATGAATTGGAATTCTAACCTTAACTCTTAGTTAAGAATGACGTAGTGTTAATTTATGTCGTAAAAACACTATGCTGAGTATGAATAGGAAGTGTTACGTTAATTCTTGAATTTATCATATTCTTTGAATAATGATTGTGCTCTAAGAATTTAATGTATTACATTAGTTAGTGATTTACACGAATACATGTGAATTCACCGAATTTTGATGTCATAGATAATTTAGCGACAGTGTATAATTCAACGTCTCGCTTTGTAAGACGCAAATGTATTAGGTCAAGGCAAAAACGAAATAACAAATGGTTTAACTACATTCATTTGAGAACATGTGTAGTTAATTACTAGCCGTAAAATTGTTATCACTGATAGAAATATCTGATTGTTCGAACCAGGAATAATGGGCAGTTTCAACTGTAACCATTGTAACGAGAGACTTAGGTTGTTTTAATTTTCTTTTGGAAGGAAGAAAATAGCTTTTGGGAAAACGTGAAGACGGAAATAGAGACGTACACGTTGGAAAAAAGAATTGAGAGGTGTATAAATGATACAGTGGAATAGTCTGAGTTTAAGAGGGACAGCCACGAGGGCAGATTATCTAGAGAGGAACGGACTTCTAGGACAACATTGGATTGAACAGAGAACGTGGTTCGAGGATAATAGGTTATGAAAATCGAACAAAGCATTGACTTTGATTGTACCACTCGATCCTATGATGATTTGTAACTATCAGTAATAGAACGGCTAATTTGTTTAAGTCTATTTCAAATATATTTGTAATTCGGTGAAAGTTTATTTCTAAACCACACGTATTCCTAGTAAAAGGAAATTTCATGATTGTGTATGTATTTGATTATATTGTTTATTTATCTTTACGGGAGCTCGGAGTTGTTTGTTCAATATACCCGCTCAGGTTACCGCATACATTCTCTTACTCGAACCGGGGAATTATGCCGAGGGTGGTCATCTCTTAGATAACGAGTATCAAAGGGGAATGGGTTGTATTATTATTATTATATGTTGTACAATACCCCCTGACAAAGTGGGACATAACACCTAACCTTTGACAAGTGGGGCTTTTGCAATATTATACGAATAATGCTTATAACCCGCGAGAACCTGACAGACTCGTTAATAATTGTACTTCTAGCTACCTATAGTAACATATGTTTTGATTTTTATCATATAGCTTGGTTTATATGGCATTTTTAGAGTGCTTTTTTATTGAGCTATATAAAGCCAAAATATCGTTGTGGAAAAGGTGAAGTTGGACTACTTTGCCATTGCATGAGAAAAACAGATTGACATTTGGTGTGCATTTATGCTTTGCATCTAAGAAGATTGATAGAATAAAGAGAAACGTGGACAACTTATATTAGTCGAAGAGTTCAAGATCTTCGTCCAAAGTGTCGACAAGATTCACCTTGATAAATAAAATGTATATACTTTAGAATACGCTCCCAATATAGATGACAAATATATTTTGACTCGCAGTTTCATATGTCAATAATTTTTCCTCATAGCAGATATTTTTAGTAAGAAACCATCAGTCTGATACTTTATAAATTCTAATCTGGCACAACTTACATGAATCAAATTTATGATAAGACAGATCGGAAATCCTTAACTCTCCCTACACGCACTTTTTACAAGAAAGTATGGCACGTTATTTGTTATTGCTCTAATTAACAAAAGCAACATAATAACGACAGAGTTAATCCGAATAAATTTTTTCTCAGACGTTAAGGCCAATGTAGCGTATTGGAAAAATGCTTATTTTGGATTACACAGAGCCCAGTCTGATTTTATAATTGAAAATTATGAACCATGCATGTTAAAGGGTTCCGTATGACTTATTGGTGATTCTGCGAATCATATTCACTTAATAAGTAGATGAACTACTGATAGCATTTTAATATCAGGTACGTTGCCTTTGTCTGAGAAGTCTTTTTCTAGTCAAGGGCTCTTTTTCAGAGAATAGAATGTGTTTATGTAAAAATTGCCTGCATTACGTTAATATATCCTCGTATGTAGTTATACGACCAGTGAATATCGGAACCTGGTTTCTATGCCCATCGCGGTTATTCATTGATTTTAATTCAATGATTTACCTGATCAAACGATCGCGGCTAGTCCACCTGTACCTTGTTTTGGTCTTTCAAAAACAGAAAGCAATAGATAATTATTCTTATATCGAGGTGTTTGGGTTTTCGTTTTGGTCTACACCACTTTGAAGTGTATTTTAATTCAGATCCTTCTACAGTTATTGAATTCAGTAATTACAACCACCTTACTTTCATCAACAAAATGAAAACAAAAGTCAAAGATTATTGAGTTGAGATTGATATGCAAGAATAGAACATTGAAATAGGTACATCAAGGGAAAAGAAACCTTATCAGAGACGCACTTTCACCTGTAAAGTCGTCTTGTATTGCTTTAATTTATATACGTTTTTTTTATAATTCACAAGACATCTTCCGGTGTAATTTTATTCTTATTATCTCATGTGTGTTTGATATGGAAGAAGAACGCTTTATAACATATATTTTTCTTTCCGTAGTTAAAAGATATATATATATATATATATATATATATATATATATATATATATATATATATATATATTAATATATGTTTTGTGACTGTTAGATCATGATTGTATTTATAGTATGTGTAATTTGTTTATCACGACCGTATATTGTATCGATCATCTGACACCAAGTTAACAGATATCTAATTTTGTCCATCGGTAAATATTGTATTGTTTGATATTAAGCGTGCCTATAGATTCCATAGGGTCTATATATAATACATGATGTCCAGTTTCTAATACTGACCCTGATGACAATATTGGGCTAAATATCATTGCCTCGTGTGGTCAGGTTGTTTTTAGAAAAATTATGTTATTTCTCACTTTTTGGGTAAGTGGCTTGAGCAGATATTATTAAATGTTAGATTCAGTAGAAAGGTCCCCCACGTGGGGTATATTGCGACGTACTGTCGTAGTAGACGCTTAGAGGTGTACATACTGATAGAAATAAGCAATTAGTTTTTCCTATTGTGGATTACTATTTTCGAGTCTTATTTCTTATGCTTCTGGTGTAACGTAGGTCTTCAAACGTATTCAATGTTATGTTTAGATACTTTG
Source organism: Unio pictorum (assembly GCA_030141615.1). Taxonomy (NCBI): domain Eukaryota; kingdom Metazoa; phylum Mollusca; class Bivalvia; order Unionida; family Unionidae; genus Unio; species Unio pictorum. Next base: position 1,886,284 of record JARLTB010000096.1, read on the forward strand.
CGCGGAGATATCTTCTTGCCACTTGAATTATAAAGAGGTCATTAGACTACAATATATTCTGTGAATATTATGATACATACATTATATCATCTGAAAGTCATTCAAAATATTCGATTAATTCGGAATACTTAGGATTATTTTAAATTCAATTCATAAAACTGCAAGTTCCTCTTAAATCTTCATGGTATATTTTGACAATTAAATTATTTGATAAGTTTTACAAAATCTGATGGTTTCGCTTTTTATCCACTTAGTTGATGACCATATATTTGTAAAATAATAAATTTCCCAACATAGATACATATGAAGGAATCCTAATAATATTTGTGACACACTATTGTTTCATACACGTGCAAAAATCTGAATAATTTTTGTTTAAGAGAGCAGGCAAATTAAATGAAGCTGTCACATGCAATCGACAACATTTATTTACCAAAACGCACATAGCTATGTCGTCATATTTACAAGCTTGAAAGCGATCTTAAAAAGATCTATAAGTAAATGAGCATCACCTGCGGAACATGATATTTTTTATATATTTTTTTATATATCTTGGACATTGACCTTACTGGTTTGTATCTTACGGAACCATGTGCCACATCAATAATTGAAGATGTATATTATTCATGGGTAAAGTGTTAACACCCGAATTTTAATATCCTGACATTTATAAGGTCATAATGTTGAGAATAAACTGGTTTCTGAAAATAAGAAGTTAAAAATCATATTTTCAATGTTGTATTTGTGAGATCCGCATCTTTGAGCACTGTGTTTGCATATCGTACAATTAAACTACCATCATTAATTACGGATTCTTTACTTATTGTTTTTAAATTCAAGGAATTATGAACCGCATAATTGTTGTGCAAGTTGTTTGGTCCGTATTTTCGGTTCATTCTTCACTGAACTTGAAATTATAAACATTCAATCCTTATAATAAAATTCAACAGCATAAATAGTTAAAAAATCTCATAGCTAAATAACATTTTTGGACTTAATCATATTTTGAAATTTATTCAATAAGGCGCAATATCACAAAACAAGGAATATATATATATATATATATATATATATATATATATATATATATATATATACATATATATATATATATATATATATATATATATATATATATATATATATATATATATATTTAAATTTATATATACATACATACACACACACACACACACACATATATATCATATGGCGAATAACATTTCAATTACGTGTTTCAGTGATTGATTAGGGGATACATGCAATAAACTGACAATAAACTAACTAAGTAAATAAACTAACTAAGTATCTAACTAGTTTTATTTAATATTGAACTTATAATTTTCTTCCATCGCTTTAAAAGGGAGCGTGGGACCCGATTGGGTCATGTCAATTCAATCGGCCTAATACCGGCGCTACATCTATATTAATGAATAATATATGAAATGGTTAGTTAAACAAAATCTTGGTTAGCAGTATTATTAAGACAGAATTTGTTGTAAAAGTAATAAGATTGACATTTTTCGCTAATTTTTATTCAAGTAATTTTAAAAAGATATTAAGATTAATTTTATTTATTTCTGAATCACAACTATATATTAATGGAATAAAAGTGAATGCTGTTACAAGCAAAATGCACTGTACATTACGCGTTGTATTGCTAACTCAGCAAGAAATGTAATAACAGCAGACCACCGAGATTACAAATTTATACATTGGCAGATTTCCAATTTAGTGACTAAGAAACTAAGCCAACGTTATGTCGAATGACGTAAAAACAATATGGACGTTCTTGTGTAGTGGAAATGAGAGCATCTCTTTAGCTAGGATGAAGTATACAACGGTATACCAAGGGATGACCATATTTGGTCATTATGTTGCTCCTAGATTACATATAAAAAAGCAGCATAAACCGCCCAGTCAGTTTCTTGATTCTAAAGCTAGAAAAGATTTATCTCTCTCATTACAGGTAAGACCTGTCTATGTTCGTAAACTCCCTGAAGGAATAGCCATTGTTTAATGTTTGAGATTTTAAATGGTAAAGTTCATACATTTGCAACATTGTTTACTGAATTCTTCTAATGTATACCATAATGTAATGGAAAGTTTAATTCTTTTAAAGAACTCATATTTAATTATATTTATGGTAATTTTTAGTGTAAAAGACAAATTCGCTACCAACTCATGTTTAGATTCAATGTTGAAAAAAAGTATTCCTTAAGTAATAAAGAATAATATCTAGTGACATATTTTAAATAAATATTCTATTTTAAAATAGGTAAAATATATTTCTTCAAATTGATTGTTGCATTAATTGCAGCTATTACATTTTATAATCTTTGGTTATCATGAAATTGATCTAGATTTAACTTCTCGTATTATATTCTAAAATTCAGAAATTATACAAATGAATGAAATTGGCAAGCTTGAAAGGAAAGTGTAATTTTATATGAATTTCGTGTATTTTGAATATAAAGTTTATAGATGTATTTCTAGAATGTAGTAATATATGTGTGTTGATTATATATACTTCATTCCCAGACGTTGCTGTGTCTAATCATCGTAGCGACATTTCTTCTAAGAGAGCCTGAACACACACACACACACACACACACACACACACACACACACACACATCTCCAGGATATTGACATTCCTTAACTTATGAGTAATCCTTTCTCATAGCAAGAAATGAGAAAAAGATTATGATAAATCTCACCAAAAAGTTACTTAACTTTATCCACGAGATTGGAACAGTAGTTACTTCCAGATGAATGTTATTTTAAGTTACAGTTCGGCTAAATAATTCTGTAGAGAGATTAATATAATATTTCCGCTGGCTTTCAATGATTCCGCAGTGAGGATAATAACTATTCCCACTTGTTTATGTTCCTATTTCCAATGAAATTGCATACGTGTATAGGGGGCCCCGAGTGGCCGAGTGGTTCAAAGCGTTCTCCGTTACGGATCACCTCTGCCTGTGTGGGTTCGAGTCTCAGGTTCAGGCAATGTAGGTATGTGGAAAAGCTTGCCAATAGCTTCTCGTGGATCAGTGGTTCTTTCCGGTTTTTTCCCCGGGTTCATCCTACACCATTAATACTGGCCGCTATGTATAGCCTATCGTGTGCTGCAAAATAGCGTTAACTCTACAACAACAACAACAAAATAACCCAACAACAACCAACGTGTAAAATGATACATCAGAGCAACAACTATAGTGATTATAAAACATTGCTGCATCCTTGTAAATGTCGGAACATTATCTACTGTCTCTGTATACATCAAAAGAAGAAAAAGAAAATTGCATATTGTATGACATGCAACAGAATTACATCACCATCACCGGAAAGAATGCGCATGTGTTTAAATACTGTTCGAAACAGCAAATTGAAACATTTATTTTCTCAACGGAGCATATATGCATCGATATTGATGATGCAAATATATATATATATATATATATATATATATATATATATATATATATATATATATATATATATATATATATATATATATATATATATATATATATATATATATATATATATATATATATTCATTTACTTATTTTCTTGATTTACTTGACGCCAAGAAAAAGTTAGTGGATACAGTTGATAGGAAGATAAAATGGCTCATTTCTTATATGAATCTCACTTTAATAATTAAAAATATCTAATAGCTTATCGCCTTTTTTAAGTAATGTCGTCTTAAAAAAATACAAGATATTAAAACTAGTCTTCTTTGTATTGTTATAATTAGTTCAATACATCATTGCTTTTATTATTATAGTTTGGTTTTACAATGCAAATAATTGAAGCAAAAGTGAAATTCAATATTAATGGGTATGACGAAACCGTAACTTACTTGAAACCTTTTTGTTGCTGGCATTTGCAATTATTCTAAGATAAGAAATGGTTTCGAACATTTTTTATATGTACAATGCATGAAGTTTTTGAAGCATCTGCTGAACGCCAGTCAAATGAAAACTGAATTTAGGTCTTTGATTATAAAAGCGATAGCAAAATCTCATATATAGACCGATTTATGTTAACACCAGACAAATCATATGCTCAACAAAATAGCTCTCACAATAAAACTAATACATTTATATTGCCCCAAATCTCCACATATAAACATGTTGTTGGTAGAATATATAACATCAAGTAACCACTTGCAATATTTTCTATCTACTGGTTCCCTGATGACTGCGTTAAAACATCCCAACATTTAACAGCCGTAATACAAAATTGGAGATACAAAATAATAAAATAAAATAATCAAACAAACCACACAACATATTCACTGGACATTGACAATATGATGCTGAGGAACATTGAGTTGCGTGTCTGTCAAAAGGATATACCAAGGTAGTCAATCAAATCCAGGTTCGCCTGGGAGGGTATCGAAACCCCGATGTTTGGATTACAAATACGATGCTCTACCATCTGAGCTACCACGGCTCCACTCGGTGAAATATAATTCAATATAGATTTACAAGTCGCAAACCGAAATTTGCTTTTTACTCTTAACAATCGCTTACAAAAATGAAGGCATTTGAACTTAACAATTATGATCAAATTTTAAAACTTATTCTAATAATATATCTTTAGTGAACGATAACCCTTTTGTAAAAGTAAAATAATGGCAAGAACGAAAATGATCTAATTTCTTTCACACGTCAACGAAAAGGTTACTCGAATATAAGCAATCTAACATAATAAGGAAATAAAAGTTCGTATTTAAATTATATGAACAATGTTCAATAGTCCAATATAGGCGTACAAATCGCAAACCCAAATTAGCTTTTAACTATAAACGATCGCTTGAAAAATGTAAGCATTTGAAGTGAACAATTATTTAATTGACTTTAAAGTTTTTAAAGTTGCAATAGAAATGTGCTCATATTTTATGTTTAGTGAAAAGATAACTTGTTTTTAAAAAGTCAAATAATGGCAAGAACGGAAATGACTTACTTTCTTTAACAAATGAACTTACAGGTTATTCAAATATGAACAAGCCTAATTTAATAAAGGAAATAAAAAGTTCGTACTTAAATTACACGAACATTTTTAAACAGTTCACAAGTCTGCATCATACTGAGACCTAGATAAAAAATCAATCGGTTTGACCCAGACTGAGTTATTGGTAGAAATGACAGCAAGATTCATAAAAGTTACCGAATAGATTGATTTCCCTATACCACAAAGTAAAATAAAGAAAATAGAACTTGCTGTATCGCGAAACAAAACAAAAGTCCAATCAATGAAAAGTACAATGTGAATCACAGTTCAAATCCCGATGATAATCCAAAATGGAAGGCGTTGACGTATGTATTAGTCAGCGTTGTACGAATGTGTTAACAATCTCTTGTAGAATAACAGAAAATACTGTTCCAGTTTTTAATTGCCGTATAAATTCCAGTAAATGTCTTTGTCCAAGAAATAATTTGAGCATTTTTATATGTCAAGGGAAAACTATTACTTGCATTCAATAATTTGAAGAAAATAAAAATTTGCCCCAAACTGGACACAACATAAAATAACTTTACGTTTTAAGTGTTAAAGCACGACTGAAAGAATTCTTATCATATCAGTTATGTGACTAACTAAAACGCAAACCAATAGTTCTGCCTTCTGGACAAACAGAAGATTGTTTGCGAATTAACATGCGTCTCACGTCACGTAGTCCGGGTATGATCTTGATCCTACTTAATGATTCTTACTCTGAGAAAGAATTTAAAAAATTTAGAATGATTTTTACCAACACTGTCATTAACTAGATACAATGTTTATATTATTAGGTATTTACATCAATGAAATATATAAACACATAATCAGTAAATTCAAACAGAACTGAACTTAATTCTGAAACAGTCAAGTTCAGTAAACCATATTACATTACAATAAAATACAATGAAATACAAAATGTAATACTAACAAAAACGTTTAAATTAAATAAAAATAACAATGTTATAATTCTTCATGTTTCAACCTTAATTACACCTCGTAATTAAATCTTTGATTTTTTTGCATCCCTTGGCGCGTTTCTTCTTTTCATTAACAGCAGAGTACTACGAACAACGTCTTACGTGATGAATGCATACGAAACATGGATGTAATCAGGATTTAAATGGAGTTGCATTTATTTTATTTTTAAATAGGGAAGCAAATATTATTGGAGGAAGGTTAAAGAACCATTATTTACGACACATCTACCACTGATAGTTTAGTCGTGATCGTGTATATTATTTGCAAAATTATGTATCGGAGAACTCATGTTTTTAGAAGAGTAATCTCATTTTTCTAATATGTATATCAGGTTCTGGAATCAGAAACAGTCAATGCCGAATTATCAATTATATTTTCGTACTTTGAGGTTTCAACTACTGCATAAGTGTGTTCAGCCTCATTGCAACTCGTATACGCATTCGGTAACTCATAAATCTGTGTATTGTCCTCTGTATGCAGTTCCTGCCGTCTGGAGAAAAAAAAATCAATGACGATGTAGTCTATGCCATCAATACTTTGACAGCTTAGGCTTTCTTACCACTAACTAACATCACTGAATGATTTTCAAATCAGGTGCGTGATTATTTAATCATCTGTTTGGAAAAGTAGCCAGAAGATTTTCATTAAAATATTTTAGGTGATTTTGCGCACAGTTTCCGGTACGATAGGATTATGTGAAAGTGCAAAAACAAGTAATAAGATTTTACACTGGTAACAACCGGTCAGTCATAATTGATGAAGTTTCTCAATTTGCAACAGCATATTGATTTATCATTTTATTCTTGATATCGAATTGTCAATTGGGTGTAGTTGTTTAATGCAGAACAGAATATAACTTGATATATCAAACATCATAAGTTATACATGGGGTAGTATTATAGCACCATTTGCATGCGAAGGATATTAAAGAAATCTTTTAATTCGCAAATACCTAATGAGAGCTAACTGTCCGTTAAAAGCATTCTGAATGTATGCACATGAGCAAATATATATATATATATATATATATATATATATATATATATATATATATATATATATATATATATAGATAGATAGATAGATAGATAGATAGATAGATAGATAGATAGATAGATAGATAGATAGATAGATAATTTCTTTATGATGAATTTTAAAGCCATGGACCGTTTTCAATAGTATTATTTGACGCTTTTGAAAATATAAAATATTTATAACAGTAATGCATAAAAGAGGTATGAAGTTCGTGACAAGAATGTATTTTTGCCTGTTTGATTGGTTTCAGATGCTAATTTTACAAGAGATATTATACACTATATACTTTACAATTTATGTTAGAAATAATTTTCAATTTAATGCTAAAGATGACTGAAACATATGCTGAAACTATATTTAAATATACGACAATTATCTGTATAAACTATTCTAAGATATCAATATGAAAATTTTATACAGTCATGGTACCTTTTTAATATAAATATCGCTACAGCAACCACTGCTATCACAATTATCACTGCAACGACTACTCCAATAATCACTGGTATAGATTTGCCATCGTCATCTTTGTCCATAAAAAAGTATGCAAGCTATACGTGTCAAAATTAAATAGAAATGATAGCAAATGTACAGACGACATTTTAGAATCAATGTTTGTCAGGTTTGCAAATCGGCGTTCAGGAGGTACTTTATTCGGCACCGCTTAAATGAGTGTGATGTGTGTGTATGTGATATTGAATTTTTAACATAGCTTTAACTTTTCAGTCATATCGTTACGATGTCTGCAGTGTGGCAGTTAATTGTGATGTCCAGCAGATGATTATAATTCGTAATCTTGTAATCCCGGAAATAGAAGCATAAAATCTTGCTGTCACTTAAACACTGTATCACAAAATGGTAGATAAGATGAGATTGTAGATATATTGCAAGCAATACAAAAATCGTCATTAAGCAAGAATGTCTAAATTAAACGTTAACAAGACTTTGAATTGTCATCTTTTTGCTAAACATGTTTATGTTTTTTAATTGTTGTTGTTGTCATTTAAGAAGTAAACAGTTTTGGATACCGTCATCTTGTGAAAGTTATTTTCCACTAACATTATAGACTTCGTATCAGCTTATCGACATGAATTGTATGTCGAATATTTCTACAGTTACGACTTATTTCAGAAACAAAATGTATCTCAGTATACGAGATGAATTAAAAGCAAAGTAACTGACACCATTATGTTTGATGATGTGCATTTACCATCGGAAGTTGTGCAATTAGTACAAACTGCTGTTTTCGATGTTGAAATCTCATTTTTATCTCCAGGTGATGATACGTCCTTCTTTACTGTTGATGTCCTAACTAAAATACATGAAAACAAGTATTATTTCTAAATATTAAATGAATTTATTATGATATATTCATTACGCATTTTAATATCACATGAAATATGACATAAATCAGGGGGAATAAAAACTATTGATATGCCATACATGAATGTTGCATGTTGTCTTTCACAACTTGGATTTGCTATTTGTAATACTTCCCCAGTTCCGGTCCCTCCGCCTACTTAAAGCCCCAACATTAATATTTATTCTGATAATACCTTTTGTGCCTATTATAATTCATAAATACATTTTACTCAACGCTTCATATCTCAGAAAGGCAGTTTACCTTGCTTATTGATAGTCGTCCCAGTCGATGTGGTCGACGGCGAACTGTTACAGTACACACTAAAGTTACCATCCGCTATAAAGATTAAAAATAACAATGGATGAATGACACAAGATGATAAGAATCTTTTCATTTTGTTTAAACGCATACTCGGTTTGGAGGAATGCCGGCACGTTGCAGTAAATACAGAAGGACAGATATGCGTTAGCAGTGAAAGAAAAAAAAACAAGACCATGCAAATTCTAAAACTTAGTGTTCTTTCAATGCTTATACACTTGTCTGGGACAAGATTTGTTAATGATACTTTAATATTTGCATCCTAGGATCTGTTAATATATTTTAAAGAAGATCAAACTAAACATATTTTGGACAGATTAAATCCATATGGAAGGCAAATTACAATATCAAACTAAACATATTTTGGACAGATTAAATCCATATGGAGGGCAAATTACAATATCAAACTAAACATATTTTGGACAGATTAAATCCATATGGATGGCAAATTACAATATCAAACTAAACATATTTTGGACAGATTAAATCCATATGGATGGCAAATTACAATATCAAACTAAACATATTTTGGACAGATTAAATCCATATGGAGGGCAAATTACAATATCAAACTAAACATATTTTGGACAGATTAAATCCATATGGAGGGCAAATTACAATATCAAACTAAACATATTTTGGACAGATTAAATCCATATGGAGGGCAAATTACAATATCAAATGAAGCTCATAAGTACATAATCTTACCTTTTAATTTCACCCATACCATTTCAGGTTTGGCGTCTCGCGTGAACGTGAGCCACATGACTTCTGATAACTCCGGTTTGGTTGATATTTCTCCTGTGAAATTGGGCGAGTTCATGTATTTAAAACTCCTGTCATCAGAAGAATTCTGGCATTCTATCAGTGAGTAATTGATGCTAAAATTACTGGACAAACAGGTATATAATCCATCATATGAAGTTACGTTTGTGAATAACCTTACATCGATAAGTTCATAATATATCTTATGTTGTGACTGGACATAGCACACACATGTTGCAGTAGTATTCGTTGTGGAAAACGTTCCATGAAACATAATGTCAACCTCAGATGCTTGACGATTTGCCTGACACATGTCAAGAATATTATGATCTGAAACAAATCACATTTGTTTAATATGTATCAGAATAAATGGTGTATATCAGATTAAACTTAGAATGTAGCGGGTTACTGTTATTGAAAATGCACGATATTTTGTTTTTGCAAATTGATTATTGGATTAGAATATTTTGGTCTCATTTTTTAAATTAATCTACGATTGCTGGAAATTATATTAAATCATGCATGCATATGACGGCTTACTTGACCATCAGGAAGTCAACAGTTCGATAGGGATATTTTGGTCCCAGAAAGAAAGACATTCAATCTGTGATGTCGTCCTATCCAAACAAAACATCATCAATGAGTACACTGATTTGTCCAGGTAAGTTTACATCCATGTGTATACTTTTCTATATATATCGACGTTCCTTTGCATTCCAATAGATTCTGGTTAAATATAAAATGTGTCAGATTTTAAAAGAACAATTAGTTAATGAAAAGGAGAAAATGCACATATATGATCCATGTGACTTATACTAACAATATATCAGCTTACTGGAGCTGTGGCATTATGCATGATGGGTAAGTAACATTCCTGCACAACACCGCTCAATTGTAATTTTCTCTCATTCGATGATTGAGCTCTCTTGGCATTAAGTAGATCTTTCATATCTTACAAGCTGAATAAGTTCCATAGTGATTTGCAAATCAGAAACCGTTTCTATCAGAAAAATTCGAAGCATAAAAATAATGACGATGATAGTAATTCGATCGGCTCCCAATGTTACGTCGTGTTCTCTCTGCTTTGAAGGCGTTTCGGTCTATTTTGTCTAGGTTTGTGATAAATAAATTCGTATTAATGTATTTTTGTCTGGCCCGCATTATGTTTGGTCCAATTAAGGCCATGAATTTCTTGTGCAGTATCCTCGTTACTGATTTGCTGGGATCGTTGGAAAACGTTTTTATGCCAGCCTTCTGAAATGTTTGGTTTTGAATGAACATTTCTGGCGGCGGTTTTTGGATATCTGTGAACTCGAATCGCGACACGAAATTGAGGGAAAATTATCTTGACTGTCAGAATATGGACATGTTACCCCCACATGTTTTGTATGTCATGCGTAGCAACATCATAATGAGAACAATGGGGTAAAACTACAAGACATGGAGCAGCAGGGAAGGTGGAAAGACCGAAACTAAATAAAGAATGTTTAAACATAGTTTCGGTTTCGTACGAAAACTATAACGTCACAAAACAGAAACAAAGCTTCTAACTAGCTGAGAGTTTCCCCTACGTGTTTCTGTCTTTTTTGTTGTTGTCATTTTGGTTTTTTAATTTTATGCCAGTGTGTTTACCTATATGATGTCTCATTCGAGGTCGCACCCTCCCTGCTGCTATTGTCCAAATATTGTATCAATACCGACTCGGTATCGAGCTCGAGGATCGTGTAAATTTATTGTTATAAATCCATGCGGGAATAGCTGAGCCCGTCTAAATAAATTTCTAAACCGATTTTAGTCCATATCACCGCTGAACCAGGTCTAATAAATATTTCGTAACGTGTGTGTATAAACTCCGTTAAATCCAGCAAGACTATTACAATTGTCTCTGAGCACCTTTGGCATTTGTGTATATCGCAGGTTACATAAATCACATCAGTGTCTTTGTGTCTGCCTCTGGAAAATACTCTAGCAGGGTTTGCTTGCCTATCCAAAATAATATCATCGTACACGACTAAATTGATAATAAACACATCAATGTAATCAATAATCGGTGCTTCATCAATTTATAAATTCAATGACATCCTCATCGTTAAACTACTTTGCATTTTCATTCAAATCCTTTAAAACTTCGTAGCATCGTTGATCATCTACAGATGGTGCTACCAAATGCAACCTATCCAACCTGAGCCATCTCATTATCAAAAGATAGTAACAGTTGTGTCTTACCACTCCCAGATGGACCTATAATAATCATACGAACAAATTGTGGTAATGCAGCATGATGCTTGACAGGTTCTTCTTTTATTGTCGAAGAAAAATCACTTACATTCATGATATATAAAATACAACATGGATTTATATTGTTTGAAATGTAGAACGCGTACCCCAACAAGTGATCTAACAATCAATCATTACAACGAGAAACAACAGATACGCACTCACCGGTAAATGTGAACAATGAGGCACAAAAACTTTTAATTTATTCATGCGCAGTCGGGTTTAAAAAAAAGCAACACGGAGGTGACATCGCCGCCAAGATAGCCAAACTACCGGCATCTCCGTAGGCGAGATACCCAGTAGATAAATACCTTCCAGGATATAATTAGTGTGGTCCCGGACCCAGACCTGAGATCAGACATGATAATCAGGATCAACCAAAACCTGGCGAGTTTCCGATAAACGCTATTGATTGAGATTCTCACGCTGATGATGCATCTTATCGAGTAAAGGATCTACAGGTTATACATCTCGCAGATGTGAAATTAATTCACGCGTTAAATTATAATACTAATAAATCTTTCAAAGAAAAAGTAGCTAGCTGGTTAATAAAAACCGCGATGAAGGGTAAACTACTTTTTGGAAGCGGGTTTTCACAGGCTGGTAATTAATATTATAATGAAATCTAGTTATTATTCCTTGAAAGGATACTGGAGAGGTAATGCAGCAATTAGTAAACTTCCCGGCGAAGCAAACGTTACACGCACCACTGCGGAATATTGGTTATCACGACAAGCAATATAGTAAATTTATCTTACACCACCCAAAATAATCGAATACGCGCATTTTGATCTCAGCGTTCCAAATGAAGTTCATCAGGCTGATATTTTATTCTTACCACATGATACTGTCGTCAAAAGATGGACATACAAATACGCGTTAACCGTCATTGATGTTGCTAGCAGATACCAAGAAGCGGAGCTATTATCGACAAAGACAGAAGCAGAAGTAACTTCTGCGTTTGAGTGAATTTATGAACGAGTACTTGCACCACATGGTGGTGTGCGATGGCCACAGTTGCTACAGGTTGATCATGGCAAGTAATTTCAAGGTGTAGTATCATCGCTGATGAAACCTCAAAATGTCACCATCAGACGAGGATAAGCTACAATACACCGTGATCAGGCAATTGTTGATCGATTTAATAGAGCACTTGCTGAACGGTTATTTGGATATCAATACGCGTAGGAATTTATTCAGGACAAGATATTTCGAGAATGTTTTGCAAGATTATCAAGTGTGATAGCTGCGCTGAATAATGAGGTTACTCGAACAATCAAAATGAAACATATTGAAATATACCTGCACGAAATGATTTTTCGAAACATCCGGTACTGAGTAATGTCATTGTAAGATGTTTATATGAGCAGGGTGAACTTGAAGGTGGTAAAAAAAGCGATCTGTCCTATCTGGAGTGTTACCACACACAAAATATCTAACATCACAAGATCCACGGTTAGATCCGCAATCTGCAGATTAGATTCAACTGCTCATCAGCGTGGATTTACACGTGAAGATCTACATGTGATTCCCACATATACTCCGTTACCACCACGATCACTTAAATAACCAAGGGTGCCATCACCCCGACGTCTATTATATTCAAGACATATCAGCATTGTATTTTCGCGTGTATGACCACGACTACTATCTTCTCTATCCACGGTAAATACTATCTTCTCTATCCACGGTAAATGGTCCTGGATGTTTATCTGATGACTCTTACCACAGCATTATACAATTACAACTTACACAATGATTATTTTGTTGTTGTTGTAGCGTTATTTTAAATTCAGCATCAATATCAAGGTCTCGATTTTTTTATCAAGCTGTTATACTCGGTGAGTTATTTTAAATTTATTATAGCATCGCTAACAATTTCGTTGATGGCGTTGGCATTAAAATTTACAATAACCCACCGAAGTTAAGATATTTTTCTAACTCGTGACACCGCGAGATAGACAAAGTTTGACCACTCGATACGACCATCTACGATCCAAACGAGTGTGTCAAAAATAGTTAATCCTTGAGATGAATGTATTGTCATTTCGTATCCTAACTTCTACGGTGTTTTCCAGCGCGTAATGCATCTTTCACAACATTGATATCGACAAGAACAATACTGTTTAATACTAAATTCTTCCTCGTGGACTGTCCTGGAACATTTACGTCGATATTTTGTCGTCGTGTATCAATTGGTCTATAACACAATGGTGCAGGCAGAATTGGAAACGTTATCTTATGCGTGTGAAGTAATTTCATTTGAAGTATATCTCTGGTAATCTTTCTACTTGTCTCCGGAATCATTTCACGCCCTATTTCACACTGGATTGTATTCGGCTGTAATCTTATTAATTTCTTAACGTTTTTAATTTTTCATCAAGCGCTCTATGATTTTCATTTATCTCGTCGTAATAATCCACACATCTCTTTAGACAGTCAAGCGGATATAAACCAACAAACGGCGGTGGTTGACCGTGATCGCCACACATTATCACAGCTTTGTTTTTCAAGAATAAATAACCGAAAAACATTTTTAACGTTTTCAACCATACTGTGCATATTTCATCTCAAATAATAATTCGGGGAATATATTTCTCTCCAATTCGATCAGGAGTCTATGCGCCGCCGCTCCATCGAAAAAAAGGTATAAGTACTAAAATTAACTCCTCGTGTTGTAATCTCCCTGACACGTCTGTGTGTGGGTGCTAATACAATCATATCTGAATTTTGTCGAAATAATTCAATAACACGAGTTGTTTTACCGCATGCCCCCTCCCCGTTCAAATGAACGGTTTTATATATTGATATTGGATCTTATATAAAACACGCCTTCGAGTTGATCATTTTGATATCTGATTACAAAAATAATGATCCTCGATCGTAACATCAGCGAATAAATCATCATTATACAGCAATTCTTGTTTTATTCTCTACGAATTCCAGGAGCCATTAGTGGTTGTATAACGTGTCACCGATTCTTTATACTTGGCATCGATGCAAAATGAATCCGTGGCATCTTTGATCGCAGTACCAGAAAATATGTTTATCATCGATAACAAATTAATAGAAACATAAGCGATCATCGAGGATCTCAAATGCATATATTGAGGCAAATCACCATTGCTATAAGCAATACTAGTTCCCAGCTTTGTTCCGTTGGATACATAAACGTCTTCTCGACTTACAAATATTTCTCTTGCTGATGTATCAGCGATTATAAAATCCCGTTCCGCGTTATCGAAAATGAATCGTATGTGATATCGTTTATGAACATATGATCCACCTTGAGTGAATTTACCAATTATTCCTCTGCCGAAATTTTTTTGCGGTGTTTTCCTCGTCGATATTTTTCACGAGAGCGTCAACATCGTAAATGACACAAGGAATCGGTTCAGATGTGGGTAACTAAACGGAAGTTTGTTCCCGATATGATATAATTGATTCACTGACCGTCAACGATATTAATACGCGGTTGTCAAGAATATATCCTAATAAAACTATTGTTGCCCAGTATTTCTCAGAGAAATGTTTACCAAACCAATCATAATAGATTCGATGAAGATCTGTAGTGAATCCGAACGACACAACACGAGTAAATCCTGTCAAATAAAAATCGGGTAATGGTCCATTAATTTCCACTCGCAACATTTATTGCAAGGGATGACCAAATCGTTTAAAATACCACTCACATTCACCCATCCCAAGAAAACTTCCCGGATAACACGCAGTCATATCAATGGAATTAATATCGTTGTGGTTGAACTCTATTCCACAAACAGCAATGTCCGTATATGTCCGTAACTAGCTTGAACATCTTCGAGGAAATCCGCGCGTGTTGGTTTCCATAAATTCTCTTTTCGGGGGGAATGGGACGCGACTGATGGAATGGTAAAGAACTGTTGTGCAACTCGTCGATGTTTATAGTTGAATACCGCATATCGAGTTTTTTTCATTTCACGGTAAAAAGATTTCATCTGGTATAGTTCATGGTCAGGTCGAACAAATTGATAATTGCCCCATCTTCAAAGCTTATAAACAAACACACTGATTCGGGATCCTTTCTATTCAACTCGTAAATAAAATGAAACATTTCACCATAGTAAAATCTTACAACGCAATCTCGTGGAGATATTGTAACCGAGTTGGTCCAGGCGTGCGAGTTATGATTGATAATTTCAACTGTCTCTCCACGAGATTCATATTTAGATTTATGTAAAATCTCTCCCCTTTTTTTATAATCATTGGAAATTTTAATGTTTTTTTCTAACGCAGCAACATCATTTATCAACGCTTCGATATCCTTGACCGATTCAGTTCATTATGTTTTTTTGGAACGTTGTTGATCTGGTAATCCGTTTCCTCAGTTATAGTTTATGAAACTAAGACTACTCGCTCGGCTACACAATTCAGCGATGAAAATTTCATCTGAGCTACTTTGTTAATATCTGGTTTATGTATCAAATAAATTCCGTAAATAACCACAATTAACAGATATGTTCGTTCGTAATATACCACGGTCAACATTCCTTATTTGTTTTTATTGTTAATAATCGCGTAAGCGCCTTTCATCGTCATTACACATTTACGTTTATCATAAATCTTCATCGGTTTCCCTCGAATTAGCAAATTTTACCTCTATGAAATATCTTTTATTATCGCGGAAATCTATCGCGGTAAGTATCTCCGCGACGCTTTAATTGTTCATGGTTGCATTATCGCTCATGGTTTTATACGTCGACCATGTGTATGAGACTTCGTCGAGATAAATTCGTATTTGCCTTGTTTTATACTATTGGTTATATTTGATCTTTAAAAATGTGATTTTATCTGACGTGGTCCCGATTCACGATGGTACAATCAGACATCATCGACGAAATGTAAAGTTGGGTATTACTAATAATATAGGTTATATAATGATTAGAATCATCGGTATAAAAAATCTATTATGCTCACCGGTTTATTTACGAATGTTTTAACGGGATAAAAGACAAAAATATTGTTATCGATCATATTAATTCAAATCCGTTGGACAACCGTGTCAGTAATTTACCAGCTGTTACTCAATGCGAAAATTGCTGTCCCGGGTGAACAGAAAAATCTTCGAAAACACCACAAAAAAAAACTGTTATCGGTTCATCGACGAAAAGATTATTCTGTTTTCATCGATTTATTCCGCGGAGAAATATTTTGATATTAATATATTTGCAATGAAAAGTGTATCCTATGGAATATGTTTTACAACATACTCGCGTCGATAGAAAACAAGGTTATAATTTTCATACAGGTCTCGCGTGTCGCAAAACTATCCAAATCACTATAATAATATTGTTTAAGATACTTGTGCCAAAGATAGAAGTTTCCAAGTAATCGTATCTGCTGGACTATTTGCTAACGCTGTATATATGAAAGTTTAACCATGCAGTCTCGCGCCGTTTTTACAAATCAAGTGGAGATATCTGCAACCCAGTGTCAATATTTTGATGACGCTCCAAATAATACATCAATCTATAATACGCGCGTGAAGCATCCTTGTTATAGAAATTTAGCATTATATTTTCAGTGGATTCTTGATGTCCGTTTATCCTTAGCGAGATTCAGTAGCTCTAAATGTGTAAAATGCCATAGAATTGTTTCTTGGTTATCTTGTCTGGGATTCGCTCGAATCGCAACGAATATATGTCATGGTGCTGAAATCCCTCGTTGTGTCGATAATTGCCACGTGAAAAAGTTAGTATTAACTTCGACACTATATGTGCTAATTGTCAACTGTGATAATGCTGAATTAACACCTTGATCCATAAAAGAAAGTAATCGTTGTTCTACATTTATCGATGAAGCCATTGTTGGCATCCGCAAATATATTTTTGTTAGCACTACTTTACCAGGATCAACTGCATCAGCTAGTCAGTACTTTTCCTAACAAGTGAGACTTTGTGTTTAACACCAAATATAACATTTTGGACATCTCTCCAAAATCCAGAAATATGGGATAATGGAATCACGCATGCAAACCTTCTCTCGTTACTTCCAAGCATTGATTTACGCGCTGAAAAACCCAAGTTATAATTAGGATTCATCGATGTTATTGCATATGTCTTCGCGTTACCAGCCACGTTTCTCACATTACCCATGGTTACCTTTTTGTGGATGACCGGATGTGTCTTTTGCGAACATTAACGCGAGACCAGATGATCATGTGTAGTCATTGGAATATCTTGCAAGATCAAGGATCGTCGTAGCAGCGTCGACATTTTAAAGACACGATTCAATCTTCTTTCCATCAATCGAGTATGTAGCTTGTAAAATAACGCCATTACACCGTTGCTAACAAAACTAATTTTATCATAGAGTCCGTAGTTTATCATAGAGTCCACAACTTCAATAAATGCTTCGTAAGGCGCACAATAACTACTTGTATCATAAACCTGTAAGTCAATTCTTGCTAGCTTGTAAGGTTTGCGCTCAGTGTTAGAATAATGCTGAAGATCTTGCTTGGCCGGTGCATCCATGTCAAATGCCGTGTAAGATACCCGTGCAAACATTTTACTATAATTGCCATTATCAAACTCGAAGTTATATTTTTTATATTTCTTCATTATTGGGTTGATTCATCAACGTTGCTATTTATTGATTTGCGGCTTGATTTATTTTTTTACTGACATTCGCCAGCATGACTCCAGTGCTCGGTAATTTTACCGGTTGCTGTCTGCGTATTAGACGTGTTATTCTATCTTTGATTGCCGAGAGCGCCTTACCAGCAATATTACTGATTGTATCAGGAACTTTTTCACGAACGACATCTATAGCTTTCATCGATAATTGTTTTGTAACTGGACCTATCTGTGGAGCTATCCTTGGAAACACTCCCTGAATAACATTGCCGAATCCATCCTCGAAATACGTGGAGTAAACGGGATATCGTGAGTTTATTACTCTAACCATTCAGACCTTGCGATGAGAGTCGTGTACGATCATTTTATATTATTAGTTATTCGTTTAACAATTAGTCACTATAGTATCCATTCACGATTTAATCAATAAATTCCCGATAAACACCAATGTCGATTATACCACCTTGAAATAATCGTTGACATATATCAGCGGCTTCATTAACTATTTCCGGAGAATTATTTCCAAATCGTTTTGCCTCCCAACAGAATTTTTAGCCGTTGCACATTATCGAGAATGTTATTGGGAAAGGCAAAATGACCACTTCCCAAACCACTTCCCGTTACACAAGGATCAGGCGATTTTTGTCTCAGTGGTCGAGATTGCCGCTGCTTTGTTGGTGTTGAAACAATTTTTTAATTTCATTTACTTGCTTAACAAAATCTTCATATTCACGCTTATATGTACCTCTGATTTGTGAAATACCCTTGTACTCACAAACCACCCTTGAATTCTCACCGGGGAAATTCCCATAATTTATCAACACTTCCATCGTAAAGCCTCTGCTGAAGACACAAACACTTGACCATAACGATTTAAAGAGCAACCGACCAGCTTTTAATCAACCGTTCATATAACATATCTTAGAAAACGTTGTTCTAACCCAACTTGCATCGCCTTCGAATTCAAACAGTCTTTTCAGCAATGTTCAGTCTGCATATCGCCCTTGCCATAGTAATGAAACTACTCTTCTGAAAGTATTTAATAACATTATCTCTGCTTTGGTTAGCGTTAAGAATCCAGTCCTCACCCTCCTGGATTTGTTTGCAGCATTTGACACAATAGAACTTGATATATTACCTCACCGTCTCTAGCATGTATTTTGCATTCACAATATGGCCATACAGTGGTTCAAGTCCTACTTAGTCAACAGGACACAAATTGTATCTGCAAACTGAATGCACTCCAGCCCACTTTATCTATTTCGTGATGTTCCACAGGGGTCTGTTCTTGGACATGTTTCACTTCATTATATACACTTAGCCGCTCTCAAGTGCCATAGATCATCACCCAGTGTCTTACATATTGTACGCTGATGACACCCAAATATATAAGACTAGCCACCCAACTAAGTTGATGTTACCATCCAAGGAGTAGAGAGCTACATTTCAAATGTGAAATCATGGATGACATGTAACAAGCTGCAGATGAATGATGATAAAATTGAAGCTATTCTGATCACGACATAAAGACTTTCTAATTTACATCCTTTACTTCAAACAATACATATCAGCAGCACAAAACATTAAATTCACACAGACAGTACGAAACCTGGGTGTTATTCTAGACAGGACTCTCATATTGCACCAACATGTAATGAACATATTGAAGGCTGCATATCTTCAGCTGAAACACATCAGCTCCATTCTCAACTATCTTTCAGTTGATGAAACTAAAACACTTGTGTATTCATTAGTACCTTCAAGATTGGACTATTGTCACTCAGTTCTCTGGTTCGTCTCAATATTTACTCCAGAAACTTCAAAAAGTTCAAAATACAGCTACTTGGGTCATCTATAGCGTACCACGATCAAAGCACACATCCCTGCTGCTCTGTGTCCTACACTGGGTATCCATTCGATCCAGGATCAAACACAAAATATGTTCTCTGTGCTACGTTTCACTGACGGACTCCAGTCCGGCATACCTATCCGGCGTCACCCATTTGTTCACACCAGTAAGATACTTACGCTCCTCTTCTGACAATCGTATACTCAGTATTCCCACTATGAAAACGAAGTCATATGGACAATGCTCTTTTGCATACCAGGGCCTAAATGTGGAATGAATTGCCTATTGAGATTAGACACAAAGAGTGCTCTTAAAACCCTCCTCTTTCGACTGCAAGAACAAACTTAAATACCTAAAAATGTTTTCTACCTTAAATATTTTCAGCATTTCTTTCTTTCTTCCAATTTCATGGTGTTTGGGCTTGTTTTTTTCTTTTAATTCATATTATAGATGTAAAGCGCTTAGAGCTTCTACAGATTAGGCGCTATACAAAGTCTTCATTATTATTATTATTATTATTATTATTATTATTATTATTATTATAGGTTTCAACGCATTTTCAACACTAGATAGGTTATATATGGTGGCCAGTATTCATGGTGAAGGAATAACCCGGGTAAACCACGGAAAAAAACGACGTTCCCACGATAAGTTACCGGCAAGCTTTCGCACATACCCACATTAGCCGAGCCAAAGACTCGAACCCACGCAGACAGTAGTGAGATGGCATTGATCCGTAACTATGAGCGATGTAGACCACTCGGCCAATCAGGGTCCCTCGAAATGTCAAGAACAGCTTCGAGCTAATCAAGTTTCAGCGATTCGGAGATTTAAAACACTCTTGTGTAAAAGACTTGAATGTGTTACTGTAATGTATAATGTTCTACACAAGCAGACCACCAAAGTAGTTTATGACACTAATGGTACAAAATTCCCTTTTTATGTACAATATTTACTTTGAACAAAGTAAGGACGAGAACAAGAACGTATTAGACCACCTCAGCCTCTTAGTGATGAACTACGATGTAAATTAATCGGCCAGAGATGTACCAAAAGGATCGCACGGATCATGTGAATGCCTCCATGAAAGATCATATCATAAGTTATAGGAAGATACAATAAATGATAATTAAGTGCAGTAATACGCAAAGATGAAGACCCAGATCTGGAAAATATAATGGATCAAGCGAAATATATATCCGGCTAATTGTTGTCGATGATGATTATAATGATAATGATGAGACTGGTGATGTAATACTAAGGGCAGTGATTACATGTTATATAGTGCCGGTTATGAAATATGGCATAACGTGGCTTTCTAAAGAGCAGCTTGGTAAATGGCAATTAATTAATACTATACTTCAAAATTTTCAATTTAGTGAAAAGCTTTCAATTCGAGATACCCGTGGCATAAATGGCGGTGGCAATTCCGTAGTTCAAGGAAAACATGTTACATGGATATTCCTATGAAAGATTTAATACTGGGTAACACGTATGGATTGGAGACAGTATAAGCAGTATATATCATAGATCCGATCGATCGAATGAGTAACGACATGCATAATTAAACGTATTAAACATACTTGATAAATAAGTTATTCTTGGAATAATGATGCAGTTATCGCTCTCTGATAGTATATTAGCATGACAGCTTTCAGAGAATGAAAGCTTTTAAAGTTTTGACATAGGTAAAAGCATACTATATACTCTATTTTTAAGAGACGTCATGCTAAGCCCTAAAGGCTACAATAGCGAAAATATTTTGTCATTGCGCCATAAATATCGCTTACAATACAAAATTGAAAAAAGCCATCAGACGCGTCCGCTCTGTGGTTAACTTGCACCTTAACAACACAAACTTAAAACATATCATGCGGAATCATTGGCATCAAATGTAATCTTCCTAACCCTTGACAATGGAATATAAGTTCTTACTGTAGCTATACGGTACCTTTAACATCTCAAGGATCATCTGGTACCGGCAAAAGTAAATTAAAATAAAACCACATATGCAGGTCCATTCAAGTTTTTTGTTACAAAATACTGCCCTGTTTAAGACCACATTGTTGCCCTGTTCGGAGAGAAGAGTAAGCTTTGCCATCAGTCAGAATTTATAACCCAAATTATTATTAATCTTCTGACATGTAGAAATGGTGCCATCTCAAATGTGGGCAGAAATTGACTTTACAAAGGAAACAATAACCATAGGTGCCATCTTTGATTCAAATTCAACACTACACTCGCCTGTCCATAGAACTTAACCCGACATTTGTTAGCCTTTGATAAGAATTAATCATTCTTAAACTTCATCATCATCATTATCATCATCATCATCATCTTCTTCTTCTTCTTCTTCTTCTTCTTCTTCTTCTTCTTCTTCTTCTTCTTCTTCTTCTTCTTCTTCTACTAACCGCTCCGGTAGCCTAGTGATTAGAACGTCCGCCGTGAAGCGGGAGGTAGTTTGTTTGATCCCCGACCGAATCATACCAAACACTTACAAAAATGGTACTAACATCTGCCTCACTTGGCGCTCAGCATTCAGAGGTTTGTGTTAGGACAGGTCGTCCTGGTGTCAGGATAATGTGACTGGGTGGGATAGGATGCTACATGTCTGCGGCATGATGCCCCAGTGCTAGATATCACTATAATGTGCCTCACTGCAGACATCATAGCGATATGAGTGAAAAGTTGTTAAAGCTACATTAGCAATCATAATCAAACAAACAAACAAAATCTAGTTGTTGTTGTTATTATTATTATTTCTTGTTCAGCATCCCGCCCCACCACCCAGTATATAATATAACACATTTACGCAACAGTTTACTACGCTGTATCTTTTGTAAGTAAACATTTAGCACATGGTCTAAGATGTTGATTTTTGGCACGCATGATGTGCGTCCATTGTCATTATCATTGACTATTTTAAGACCTCTTTTAGATTACGTATGTTTTTTTCTTCCCAGTAATTAGCTACTGCTTGCAGATACCTTTGTCATTCAAACAGTGCATTTAGTATAGTATCGGGTTTCACTCAGCAATAAACAGGAAGGAGGTACCTGGAATGCAGTCATATGACACGTAAATATATTTGTCACCAGTATAGGGTTGACACTCGTGGTTTTTGGGTGTAGGTGCGAGGTTCTCAGAACAACTGGATTTCCCTGAGCATCTCGTAAACAGTACGACAGCGTGATTGTAGGAGTAGATTGCCTTACAGTCGTTTATATTCAGAGGACAACACGTATCACTTGCTCTGTTGGTTCTATGTATGTATCGATACTCTGCGCCTGTAATTTGTATTTTTTGTTCGCCTTGACACTTCAAATTGAAACTATCACAGCCATGTTTCGCAAAGCATGCTGTTGTACTGCAGGCATCACTTTTGTCTGAAATGATAAGAAAGAGATATATAACTATATCTGTTAAAGGTTCATGAAGGAAACGAACAAATTACATTAACAATGTTTATGTGCAGAAAATAAAATAACTCAAAATAAGGGTACACGATATAGTAATGAAAATATTTAGTAACGTTATCGATCTTGATCATATTACTTACTGTATAGGATTCAACAATTCGATAACAAATAATATACATTTCAAAAATATTCCTCATATAATTATCAAATAGTCTATTACAACTATATGTCTCAATATACCCCACGTGACAGACCTTTTACTACTAAATCTAATATTTAGAAATACAAACTCACATACACAATCCTCTGTTTTTAAAAAGCCAATCATAAACAAATCCAAACTCGTAAATAAATGTCTTATTAAAAGATTGACAACACACACACACACACACACACACACATACACATATATATATATATATATATATATATATATATATATATATATATATATATATATATATATATATATATATATATGACGTCTACTTGCCAAACATTCAAATAGATACAGTCATACACTAAACTCTCGTGCAATTTCTTTCTCTCTCTCGCATACCCATACAAAAATGTCAAACACAAATTAAGAATATACACGACTAAGTTCTAGTTTGGTAAACAAAATATTACAAAGCTAATCGTTATCTATGAATAAAGATTATATTGTAAGATTATTATTTTTAGGTGCTTAAGTATTCTTTATTTGAAGTCAGGGCATTGGTTTTCTCCTAAAAAGAGATGATATGCCTAACCTTCTTCACAACTGGTCTTTTTATTATGTCAATTATTGTTATATTAAGGTTGTTTAGATTAGAATTAAGCATTCCCTCTAGTGTCGTTTTTTTTCCATTTCAGGTATTATTTAAAAGGAATAATTTATTTAAATTGTAGTTACTAGAATTACAAGTGCTCATAATACGTTCGGAGTATATATATATATATATATATATATATATATATATATATATATATATATATATATATATATATATATATATATATATATATATATATATATATATATATATATATATATATATATATATATATATATATATATATATATATATATATATATATATATATATATATTGGGATAATGGTAAACTTATTTAGATATATTTGGGATTATATCCTTGTCATATAACAAAAGGTTTAGGACAGTAACACTATTCCAGGCTAATGGTACATCTTATTTAAGATAAAATATAATTCCGAACTCCACTGGATTTGATATAAAATCGCATACTGGCCTTTGTGAACATGAATACTTGTGGGCTATCGTATTCCATAGACTTATTGACACTTAATCTTTTCCTAAGAATTCAAACTGAATGTTGCCTATTCTGCCACAATTCTACAGGCATAATCTCGGTCATTGCTTCCTCAGGTAAGACCACTACGCATGTCCAAAACGAAACTTTGGCTTTTTTGAGGTATGTGGGGTTTGAATTTTCAATGTTGAATCTGCAACTGATAGGTTTACGATCATCGACGAGTGCTGCTGCTGATGTGCCTTCAGCTCGATTATTCGGAGAGTCACTTGCATGTTTAATTCTTTCAGCAATATCAAATTATTTAATGACTCTAGATTTAAACTATATAACAGAAAGAAAGGCAAATTAAATTTGTAGTAAAATCAAGAAGTTATTGATTTGACTAAGTCCCAAAGTGAAAATTTAAAAATCACTTGCAGTATTGTAAATTAAATACCAGATAATCCTAAATGTAACATCACAAGTCCAAAAGTAAAGACCGTTATGAATGAACAACAGATTGTCATACCCAAGGCCGCAACAGAAAGCAGCGTGAACGTTTATACTGTTTTAACTTCACAGTTTTCAGACAATAATCGATGAGCCTATGTGTTAAGATCTGACAGACTGGACACCACAGGAAAGAGGTCTGTGTATGTGTGTGATCTGAATTTTTTAACGTAGATTTAACAATTGTTCAGTTACATCACTAAGTTTATGGTGATGGCCATTATGCTGGAGGCATTGAGCATCATGTCCCACTCAGTCACACTATTTTGACACCAGACTGACCAGTCATAACACTAACCTCTTAATTCTGAGCGCCTTGCGAGGTAGCCGTATGTGACATTTTTATAAGTCTTTGGTATGATTCGCCCAAAGCAGCAAGAGGGGGTAAACAGAGAAAATGACGGACAGAGAATGTAGCTTGAGGGAGACAAAATGATGTAAACAATACATGCAACCGTCGGAATCAAAAATGCGTGCTATGATAAACTATATTTGACATTTTTTTAATTTGCTATATAATGTGAACATTTGTTTTAGAGTCCTTGGTCACAGTGTCAACAAATCATGACATATGAAGGGGGTGGGGTAATCGACGAAATGGCGAAAAGACCAAGTGAAAATGACGCACAGAAATATAAAGTCCTATTCCAGTAACCATGCGTTGTAATAAAAACTTTTTGTTGCCCGAATGCAATTTCGTTGCTTCGTTGATGTTTCCTAATAAATCCGTTTTTAGTAACCGGAAGACCAAATGATGGCCAAAAAAAATATTTATTTTATCGTTTTAAGCAGCAAAAATAGACATTCAGAGGCTAAGCTTTTCGTGTGTGCCAGTTTAGTTGCCGATTTATTTACCGTTATACCAATCATGGAGTTACTTCTTGGGTACCACATGGTCAACCGAGGCATCACTTACTTGATCAGTTTGTTTTGTTATGTATCTCCAAACGTAATCCGGGGCCTTTAGTAATTTCACGTAATCAGATGCATTGTTACCTCAGTGGATTGCGTTCCTTACGAGTGCGTAGAGAGAACTCAAAAAGGTGACCCGTATCACAAACATGTCCTTATAGACATATGATATCCTGATTTCATAGCGCGGCTTGGTTTGGTTACCATTTGTCGTCTTGTTTTTGCTATGACTCTTTGGTTTTTAACTAAATAACAGAAACTAGCGACAACGAACTCGTTTTGTAAATTTAAACAAATAATTCATTCCCATAGAAAACAAACTGAACATTTAAAAACGAAATTACCGTATCGTGAATTAAATCACAAGCGGTTGTAAAAGTTTACAATATAGAGTCTGTTGAAACGCCTGTCGCCTCATATTTTCTAATGTAGTAGTGGCCTGGATTGCGAAGATTTTCTAACATTTTTTTGATGTTTCTCAATAATATAATCCAAACATGTTCTTGTTTGATTCCAAGAATACACATCAGTTTGTATTTCCAGCGAATATTAATTGAAAAGGTAAATTCACCCAAATAAAATACTGATCGCTAAAAAGACTGATTTTTCTTCATGATGTTAAAATAGGAATGAGCAAGTTATCAAGTAAACAACATTATATAAAACTCGAAGAAAAATAAATGTAGAAAGAAGTAGGTCAGTCTCCTGTATAAAACATTCAAAGTTGTCATTAATTTTAGAGCTTTTCAAGTTGAAATCTGATGCCCATAGACTCCGATCAGAATAAAATCCACATTAACATTCATTGATAACGATCTATTTAATATATAGTAAAAGATACATATTAGTTTTGTATTATGTTGTTTACAAAATATATGTTACTGGTGTGGTACACAGTGGACTTCAAGTTTTGGACAAGGTCAAGTACAGATATGCATAAATAAAACAGTCATAAAGAAAAGCCAACATCTACTACAAAATACTAAACATTACAATTGTATTGCAGTGCAATTTGTGTATATATATATATATATATATATATATATATATATATATATATATATATATATATATATATATATATATATATATATATATATAAAGAAAACAAATCATATGGCATATAACAGTCCTTTCAAATGCAATGGATCCAGCAAGGGATCACGTGTGTCAGGGATTGAATAAGATAAATGCAAAAAACTAACAAGCAACAGTGCACTGTTGCTTGTCAGTTTTTTGCAATTATATATATATATATATATATATATATATATATATATATATATATATATATATATATATATATATATATATATATAAAATCTTCTCGAGTTTGATGTTTGCCTATGATTGATAGTTTCAAAAAGACTTCTCTAAGTTTGGTCCATAATTATTGGTTGTAATTAGGATATTTAAGTATCAATTCAGTTTAAGGTCAGTCATGTTGACATTTAGATTAGGTTTATATGGTTGAGTACTTCATACTTAATAACATAGTGATCAGAGTTTGCAATTGTGTTGCTGAAATCATGTAATTCATATGTAGGTTAATACAGTACCTTGAATATTGCAAACTCTGAAAACATATTTGGATTACACCATTGTGTTATATCAGGCCATCAAAGACTATTGGAATACATTCGTAACATGTATCTTGTGATGGGGCATGTAGGTTAGTTGAAATTTAATTCACAACAAAGTATGCAATTCCTGAAGTTTCATTTTGTATTGCTGATTTTACTTAAATTGTTAATTTTATTTTATTTATGTTAGATATTTCAAGACATTGGGTCTTAATACATCAAATAGAGAGCTCGATCACGACGAATAGAGCATATATATGTTTAGTTAACTACATGTTTATTGTCCTTCTGTGTATTGGAACTAAGTTCTTGTCAAAAACATTTATTCAAACGAAAAACACAATTTATAATATTCTCCAAGGTTTTTTTTATAAACAGGATTGTTCATAACCTTATAATCATTTATCCATGTTAGTATCATTGTCTTATTGAAGTCAATAAATTACATTAGGCTAGCTTCTTATCTGAATTTTCCCATACGGTGAATTCTAACTAGCTGCAGTCCTTAATCGAGACACTACATCAGGTTTATGCAGTTGATTGGGAGGGGCCTTTTTGCCAGCAGATTTGTAATCATCTATTGAACAATACATGTACCAGTGTCAAGTGTTTTGTTGATCTCTGCTGAATACATATCATCGTCTACCATCCTACGTTATGGTGGATAATCAGTGTGCACATCGTATAGCACAACAGGCTATTCTGAATCAAATTTGACTACATAACATATATTGTTGTTACTACGTAAAATTTGTCTTTAAACTATTTGTTCGTTTCTGTGCCAAGGCCTAGCCATGTAAATTATTCTTTTTCATGTATGTGATGTGAGACACTTTGTGGCCTTAGTTTAAGTACAATTCATATGATACTCTGAATTGAATCAGTGAGTCAGATATTTCTTATTGGTTATAGACTGTCTCATTATTATGATAGAGATTCAACCGCGGAGTCCTTCATCGAAGACATTATGCATATCAATATGAGTAAGAAACTTCAGCTGAGATTTGATATCTTGGGCTCAGCATTCTATGAACAGTACCAAATCATGATCTAAGCTCTAATGCGAGAGAGAGAGAGAGAGAGAGAGAGAGAGAGAGAGAGAGAGAGAGAGAGAGAGAGAGAGAGAGAGAGAATTTGTCATAGCGGACAAAGGTATACATCCTAAGAGAAAAGTTTTGTATCTTAATTGATAATTCATAACGCTGCCAACAGAATATTTTACAACATATAGAATACAGTCATCAAGTTGTAGACATTGTAAATGGAACTATGGCCTCTTGACCGATTATCACATCATTGTTCCTCTGTCAGCAAGACCTGCGTCAGAGGCCTCATACATTCGAACCTCGGATACGCAGCCTCTTGATTACAATAGAAAACTACAAGGATATATCAGCAGGTACCACATCAGAAATAAGCTAGCAAGATTTTATTTGTAGAATTAGGATATGGTGTTGTTGAGAGAATCATTATGCTCCACATTCCATGACGATATAAATGTACGAATTTCGACTAATTCTGAAAGTGTTTCTGATGTTAGGTATGCCAGGTAAAATTGAATACTATATGAATATATAATTATTTCTCAATACTTGCAAGCAAATATACAGGCATACATAAATATAATTTACATGTATAACGCAAGATATGATAATTGCAGTGTGCGGACATGATATTACAGAATTTTACGTTAAAGTCAAGCTTTTCAAGTAATTCGGGCTACGATAAATTTAATTTATTCTTTTGTTTTAGTTTACGCCGGAAGATGTTGTCCTCGGTCCAAATTGACGCATCCAAGTTTGATTTACAGGCCAGATTTACTATTTCGTACAGCTTGAAGCGATTACTGTTGCGTATTCGTCAAGAACAAATGTTATGCATATTTAAAGTAATTATTTGTATGTTAGTTTTAAAATATGTAATCTTCCATTACATGTTATTGTAATGTGATGTTGTTTACTAGACTTGATTTTGTCCAAAAGTGAGTTCAGTTCTATTTGACCTGATTGATTTTTTAAAACATTTCTTCTGTATTATTTGCATTGATGTAAATATCTAATAATAGAAACACTGAAATTAGTTGCTGACCATCAAATCGGTGACAGTTTTGGTAAACAACGTGTTTTATTATTGTATTCTTTCTCAGAGTAAGAATAATTAAGTTGAGTCAAGGTCATTCCTGGACTAGGTTATATAAAGCACTTCGTAAATAAATTTATATTTTTTTCCAGAAGAATGAACTAGTGACCCTAATGCAGGAATCTGTTTTGAGTCTTAAGTAGTCATTTAACTGATGTTCTGATAAATATTCTACCCATTGGGCTTAAAACATTTGACATGTTACGTTGTATTATGTTGTGACCAGTTTGGCATGAATTTTTGTCTTCAAATTATTTGAATTCAAGTGATTCTTTTCCCTGAAAATACAAATGTCCTCTAATTTAACAAAATCAATTTTGGAAATATCGTGATGATTACAACCCAAGTCTCCTCCAGAGAGTGGAAGTTCTTGGAATCGCATCTGAAAGAACCGACCTACAGTGCAGTAATAATTCATGTGCACATATTGTCTATAACTTCGCCATGGGGTTTTGGTTGCCAGCTGTTTCCTTTGTTTTCTTGTATATAATGAATTCTGCATTAATTGAAACTATTTCCCTCACGTCAAAATCACAAGATGGAAAGTAATTGTGATATTTCTTCTATTCATCAACTATCAACTAACACGGTTAAATATTATAGTAAATATATTTAGCATATTATTTTCACTATGCATCAGTTTAGTCCAGTTTAGACATGATACGAGTAATATCCTTAATCAGTCTCTGTATGTGTGGTTCATAGAAAGTCTTTAACATTATACATGAAACCGATCACCTCCTAAAAGATCCATATTTGGTTTAGGTATATAAATCATTATAATAACAATATTTCACTATCTCTATCTTTAAGGAATGGAAGCACTGCCAGGAAAATGCAGGTAGATCTTAGCCGTCTTTGGAACCCACATACACTACGGTGGGCATGAGATCACCAAGGCTCATACACTGAGCAACCAAACCGAAAAATAAAGACGCGAGTAACCCTAGAAACAAACTAGGGAACCTGGAAAAATTACTCAAAGCCCTTTTGAGTAATCAAATCACTCCGGAAATAATACCAAGTCAACAAAGTAGATGAAAGATACAGTAATAGGGGTACACAAACCACAACGAATAGATAATGAAGACAATTAGGGAATAAATACACCATCTAAAAGGCAAAAAATAAATAAACAAATAATAACAAATAATTTTTTTAAATTTTTAATTTGTTTTTTTATAAACAGTCCATAAAATAAGTATAGAAACCTACCCTCACTACTATTACCTTCTCTAACTTTCCTCTCAGTACAGCCTCATTAACAGTAAATAATAATTACAAAATACCTATCAAGTTCTAAAGTCAGAAAGCCAAATATTAAATATAAGTAGATGGTCTGATACCAGACTATCATAAATTCTGTCCTAATATTATGATCCCAATTTATACAGTTTTGAGGTAGTCTAAAAGCCCAAGAATACCAGGCCCCACAGAACAAGGCTGCAATTAAATTTTATCTAACTTTAAGCATATAGACCCCCAACTCAGCTATAAGGGCTGGGGCGTATGGGCTGTAGATTCTATTGACTCAAAACAGCACAGAATTCATCCAATTTAGGGGGTAAAAAGTTTGGATAAAGGGACATCACCGCTGGACCAAAACCCGAAAAACATCAGGAGAGAAACAACTTCAAAGAAACCAGGACAAAGGAAAATGATGGCTGGTCCGAGGGAACAACCATATGCTGGGACACCATGAGAACAAGATGGCAGCCTGATATTAGGGGCTACTCAACGAAAAAAGAAAAAGCAACACGGAAAAAGAGTCCGATTGCTTTCATTGCCTGGTTAACAGGGTCCTCATTTGGTACGAGAACCATTTTCGAACAATCTATATCACGAAACCTGACTTGATCATTTTTTATTTTTTTGCACACCGTTCAAAATTAACAAGCTATTTTTACAAAACAGTGACAATACTTATTTATGTCGCATAGACATCTTAGTACTCAATCTTGTTAGGGACTTTATACATGTTCACTTTGTACTAGAACTATTGGAAAGTTAAGATAGTTATACAAATTTTACGACTACATTGATTTGATTTAATTACATAGGTGGCTCACACATTATTGGTATTTTCCTGTCCATTAGTAATAACTGGACCAGATTTGAATTAAGCACGGAATCACGATGGTGCGGGCTGTACGACATCCTTGGACGTAATGGTACCTCTCTGTTATTGCCACAACTCGGATAGCTCCAAAATGGCGAAGATGTAAAACTAATTTCCAATACCTCCACTTGTGCCATTGCACACCATTAACACACATAATTCGCTGTTAGGGTTGAGTGTGTGTTGGGTTTATTCATATTCACCCAGGGTCCTCCATTCAGTGCTACATGCCTCTAGTGGGCGATACATCACTATACAGTGGTACCTCGGGTTACGAACTTAATTCGTTCCAGAACTAGGTTCGTAACCCGAAACGTTCGTAACCCGAAACATTGAAATCAATGAAATAGAGTCAATCCGTTTCAAGATGAAAGAATCGTTCTTTTTTATTAACATCCAGTCGTTTACCTGACAAAACGTGTACTTCACGTATTAAATAAAGAGAAAGAAAACAACCAAATAAATTAAATGTAAAATGAAAAAAGATTTAGTCCATCTTTCTTACCAATAAAACGATCATGGGAAATTTGTTACTTTGTTAGCTATTCTGAATCATTAGTTTCAGGAGTTTCTTGTCGCTGTTTCTTGGCAGCCAACTGGGAATCTTTTTGCAGCAAGAAACTATCAAGGGAAATTTGTCGCTTCCTTTGCTGGAGAATCTTTCTGAAGTGGGCCATCGCGTTATCATTCATCAGGTTTACTGCCCTGTTAGCAACAAGTGTCTTTGGATGATGGTTCACAATGATGTCTTCGACGTCTGCCCACTTGCTGCAAATTTCTTTAATCCTAACAGTTGAAACGGTCACTGGCTCCTCATCATCTGACGACTGCTACTTTTACTGATGTGTAGTAAGGCCAATGAAAGGGAGGCTGCGCACGCGTGCAAAACTAGGCTACTAGGCTAGTGCTAAGCGATGTTAGTACTGCGTGGCCTTCGTTTGTACTGTACGCGATCGTTTGTCTCCAACGTTAAACCTCCCTCTCTCTCTCTCTCTCTCTCTCTCTCTCTCTCTCTCTCTCTCTCTCTCATTCGCGTTTGTTCGTAACCCGAGACAAAAAAAAATTCGAAGTTGTTGATCGTAACCCGAATTGTTCGTGACCTGAGGCGTTCGTTACCCGAGGTACCATTGTAATTCAAATTCATCATCACTATCTCTATTCTTGCGTATTTCTAATTGACTGATTTATATACACAGTACCTGTGTTTTGTATTTCTCAACAGGAAACCCATTTCTTTTGATCTAGTCTTAATCCGTCGATATCGTGAAATATCAAATACATGCTTAAACTGTTTGGAAACGAAATATTGGATGCTATGATGTTGACCAATTTGTGCCTTTAATCACATTTATTACAATAAGTATTATTATTAGAGTTTGCGTCTATCATTCACTGACATTTATAGTGGAATATGGACCAGCCAATATTGATTAAACTTTCCTGTGTGATAAAGTTACCTATAATGACTGGTTCAGTTTTTCTTGTGCTCCTGTCTCTCTTTCAACGAAAGTATTTTCGCATCAGAAACCAAGTTTAGTTTACAGTTCTTATGTTTGTAATAACTGTTCAGTGAAAACATTTCATCTGTTAATCTGGTTTGGACAGGTAAAAAAAGAACATGGTATGACAGGATCTGTTTCCAGATCATCTTAAAAACTACCTGTTCGGATTAAGCAAACTTTAGCCATTTAGGATAGAATGTAATTGGTAAAACACCTATTATCTTTAATATCGTGTTTTACGTAGAGTAAGTTGTCTGTTAATGATGCTAAGCCATAGATATATTCGACTGTGATATACGGGTACTTCTGGTATACGTTGTAATGCTGTTTTATGCTCAATACATTTTGTTCCATTCTTTGATTCTGTGTTTCCTTATCTAGATATCGTTTTCTCTTTCTACTATTAGCAGTATGACAACATTTACAAGAGAAGCTAGAACATTTATCTTCTTCACAGTTTGAACACTTATTATATACTTAGGTGTGAAATATAGAGACTTATTGGCGAAATAATTTTCACTTTTGTTCCTTGTGTCTCTATTTTCAAATATTAAAACTATAGCCTTATATGTTCGCATGTGAATGTATAACATTTTCTTTCTTGTCACGCGACACTTAATTGTATGTGTCTACAAACGTTTTACCTGCAACAAAATAAACGAGATATTTGCAAGATAAATCAAATAAATAGCAGCTGCCTTACATTTCAGACACGGGAATATTTTTTGATAAAGTTGAATAGAAGCCGTTATTTGTCTGAACTACCTTGGCAACAAAGAAAAACCCGATCTGATGCATTTTCAGCGAGAATCAAACAGTTTATGGTATCAAGGTACCAATTGTTTTTCCATAGACCTCAATGCTAATATTTGGAGAGATAAATATATTTTCTATCCTTATTTAGCGTGCATCTCACACACTGTTACAGAGAACAATGTTAGATTGTCAATTTGATGATGACAAAACCAGGTACTCCATTGCATTTAAAAGAGATAACTCTGCTGGAACTAGACAGGGGTATGAGTTATCTAGTCACAACATACCTATTTTCAGTCATGTTTATGACATTTTCAAAAAATCATAAAAAAATATAAAATATGATCTGTATAGGAATTAACATAAATTCACATGTTGCCAAGAGGCTAAACTATTTTTTAAGCCTAACAGAAAGTACAACTCTTACATAATCCACCAATCATAGCTTGTGTTGTTATTTATTTCTGATTGGTATGGACTCTACACCTTAAACCACACCCACATGGACTTGCGCAATTAAAATGACAAAAATGTGATTTACACAGACAGATTATGTTAACACCTCATAGCGAGAATCAAACAGTTTATAAAATGACAAAAATCTGATTTACACAGACAGATTATGTTAACCACCTCATAGCGAGAATCAAACAGTTTATAAAATGACAAAAATGTGATTTACAGAGACAAGTTAAGTTAACCACCTCATAGCGCTTTCTTAATTCACGTAGATTTATATGATCAGGCTATGAAGGTGATGTGAATTATGGGAAATAAGGTGGCGGGAAACCATATTGTGCCAGGTAGTGTGTTTAAACTTCTAAACTTCGATTCGGAAGTAAGTTTGATATCTAATGAAAAGACAATTTTCATTTCTTAAGTTAATACTGGATATATTTCATCTTTGGGTGCCAAAATCTAACGTGGGAAACAAAAATCATCTTTGTACTAAAATCCATATTGTCATTGAAACAATTTGATTAATGTTAGTTTTCACTACTTGTATATAACAAAGTATGCTCGTTTGCAACCAATCTTTGGCCAGATTAAGACTTTCGTTAATCTAACCGTACAATTTGATCACAATTAGAAGATATTGAAGACACAAAAGCGAATCTAAAGTTAGTGAAATATCTGATAAGTTCTCACTGAAATATAAAGGTTTCACGTTGAAATGAACATGGAAGACAACTTGAAAAATGTTTACATACGTTTAATAAAATCAATGTTTAAAGTTTATAGCAAGAAGAACATACTGCCTACGGCTCTGCAAAATATCAGTTGTATTGCTGCATGTACATGCGCAATTATTTTGATCAAGAAAATGGATAGGGAAGAAAGAAAAAATAGACGACAGGACAAAATATACAGTGGAGACGTTTCCAACCTATATGTAAATGGCATAAAGTAAGTTGATATGAGATAAAGACTGGATTTTCAAAAACCACTATAAACGCTGATTTGTCAATGCCCTAGAACCAAGATGAAATATGAATTATCAGTCGATACTTGCAGCATATTTAAATCACAATGATATTTTACATTATTGATGGAGAAACGGATATGCATTCAATATAATGAATACAAGTATCTTTACTGGAAATAAGCGTAGCGAGACTGAAGATGTAAATGTATACGTTTATCCATTTGGCCTTTAACTGAGTGCATGTCTGCATGCATTTATACGTTTATCCATTTGACCTTAATTAAATGCATGTCTGCAGTACATGCTATCTACATAGCCAGAAACTGTTTCTTATGTTATTAATACTGCTTACGTCAAAGAAATGTTACTGATAAAGCACAATTCAGTTGTTTTATTCAACAATTTACTGAGAATGGTATGGGCTGCTGATGTTATGAACACATCATATTACAAGATGGAAAAAAATATGTCCATCATATTGTAAAAGTTGTGTCTCTGATGCTAAAATTTTTGATTCTGGTTGGAAATGTTTAAGATAATTTTACATTCGACAGACACACATTTTAACCTCTGTTCATATATATATATATATATATATATATATATATATATATATATATATATATATATATATATATATATATATATATATAAGCTAATGACGTGACACAGTTTAAGATCCAAAATAGACTGACATCTTAAGAAATAACTATCGATGGGTAAAACATTATATGAGTATTTTCAGCTACCGTAGAAACTATTAAAACTCCATAGAAACCAGGTAACACTGTACATATTTTCACGTCCCCACCAGCAAATGCACAGGTAACATTTTTATGAAAGCATTGGATGTAAGTTCTATTATCTCATAGTGTACATAAAAATGTGTGTATCTTGATTTCCAAGCCATATATATGAGTAACCTATTGTTCACACCTTCTACAAACTAGCTTCATTTAATGTTATAATACTTTTAAGAAATGTTAAAATGTGAGATGTTTTACTTAATGTTGTTTCGTATGGCTCCATAACAACCAAACATCTTTGATATAGGACAGGTATAAAGTTGTTTTACCTTTTTCTAAAATATATAAGCGCAATTGAAATCAAACAATGCAGTATTGTAAGGTGTCGTTAATATCAAATAGAATCATTGTTTATAACAAATTAAATTGACAAGTGCATATTTAGTCTACCGGTTTGATAAAGTATGTCGTTAATAACTGAGTCGTCTAGCAAACAACAATGTAATGCGATGTCTTACCGAGAACTAAAGACTAGAGATGTAATAAAGATTCAAGAATGAACATATTTGTGAACAAAAATGAACAAATGTAGCAGAACGCTGCGGGTCTATAGTACTAAATATTGTGAATAACCTGTGAAAGTTCAGAATAATGAAGGAAAACAAAATTGTTTCAATTGATTTCAGTTTCCTAAAGATGACAATGAAATGTTTGCAACGTTGTCCTTACTGAGCTCTTTGTCAAACATTTTGTCATTGCTCAGTACTTTAACGAAATTTGAAAAACTCTTCAGTTTGTATTCAGTGCCACGACAGTGACTGATGATACATGTCATATTGTGGTCGTCTTCTTTCACGAATATTACTTTGCTTCTTATCAAAAGAAAGATTGCACGCTTTCACATTTAACCAACCGTTCTTGTATCAGACGTTATATGACTAGCGATATTTGTCGCCACTTTGTCCAAAGTCTTTGGCGTTAACTCTGAAATTGCTTAAAACCTTTCTCGATATTTTTTTTAAATGTTATAAAACTTCATGTCACCTGAATTAAATATACGTTGAACCAAAGTCACAATTTCAGAATTATTGTATTTAAAAATAGCATTACTTTTTACTACTCTGAATAACATCGATAGAGAGGTAAATAATAATTTCCAAATATTTGACATATATTTTTGGTTTCATGAATGCACAAACATTACGCTTCTCACGTTCCTGGAACAAGTTTAAAGCTATAGGGTAAAAAAGCTTTGTTCATAATGATATGAATTTCAGACGATGAGAATTAGCAACGGGTTAATCTATATGGGCATACATAAATGTTCAAGTTTGCACAGATGAATAATACCGCACGTTGATAAAGACACCTTTCATAAATCAAACAGCAATGTGTCTGATGATCAATTTATTAAAAGTGTGTCATTGCTGTCTTTATATTACGTAATTACGATTACGTCTGTATTATAACTTTTCTTGAAAACTGTTGAGTGGACTGTGCAAAAATCAATCATTCGGATTCAATTAATATTTATTTAAATGATTATAAGTGGCAACATGGTCTCTTAATGGGTGCCTTTCGTCTTATGAAAGCCCATGCAATTAGACGATAATCAACACAATGAAATAATGTATGATTGCAAATACAATACCTCATTACTGATTTTCAGGCAGCACAATTAGATCATCTTGTGAAAAGATATACATCTTACTATATATTGATTACACATAAATGTCGGATTTGATTTCTAAACAACCATCTTCTTTTATACTGTCCTGCTTCCGGTTAGCATTTCATATATAATCTTATCATTATATGAATACCATTCAAGCTTTAAATCCTCGAATTCTGCTTTAAATTGTAAAAAATCTTATGTCTTAAAAATAATTTTCTCTGCATCAGTTATATAATACAGTATCAACAGTCTATTGGTTTGGCAGGCTCTTAGTGAACGAGACTTGTATTGGTTTTGGGCATTGTTTTCTTTTTTCCTAAAATATTATTATTTTTTACATTCAATGACAGTTGCATCGCACGGTTGTTCCTTCTTGACTTTGCGAAGACATGTTAATGGTTGATACTTGGAACTGGGTGTGTTGTAAATATCCCCTTAAAATAAATCGATGTAGTTGTCCATAATACATATTTCACGTTGTAAGGATTAACCAGATTTCAAAATGTATGTGTTAGATTCTGAGGCTAATGATTTCGCGCTGTAAATATGTATGAAGGTCAATTCGGCGAACAAGAGATGTCATGCCAGTTAATTGACAAGGCTATAAAATTCGTAACTCGCCGTATTTTGGGCAGCCAGTTACATAATAATTACGATCATATGTTTCTCGGGTAAGTGGTAGAATTCCGGTGGTCGGATCAAAGGAACATCAAGTGTGGGTCGGAAAACACCCTTGACAGTCTGTTGGGAGGCGGCAGTGTCTGATAGTTATATGAATCAACATCCACTCAGAATTTTGCAATGCGTGGCCAACATTAGAATCGCACGTTTAAATCTATTATCTTAAGAACCAAACGTCCATAGTCGCTAAAACCCATTGCAAGAGTTATCAGGGAAGATAATTTACTCCGACGTCATTCACAATTGGCGGGAAACATGCATTTTTTCGAAATTACAAGGCGCTTCAGTACAGGTTAGTGATTATTGGCTCGAGTGTTGCAATATATTACGGCAAAGTAAGTGTACTTTAATTATTGCAGTATGTATAATTTAGTACGTAGAATTAACACGGCAGAACTCACTTTTAGATAAATTAACAGTCAGACATGCATCAGTGAGTCTGTAAAAGAATTTTCGAATTGTTGCTAGATGTTCTTTCCAGGTGTCGTTGTAGATGATGACGTCATCTATATAGGCATCACAGTTTTCTAGACCAGAGGTAATCATATTCATGAGACGTTGAAATGTACTTGGTAACCCTTGTTAAGGTCCATCTGGAGTCACAAATGTTGAGATTTCCTTTGCTCTTTCCGTAGTGGAATCTGCCAAAATCCTTTCAGAAGGTCAAATTTTGGT
This sequence comes from Unio pictorum, assembly GCA_030141615.1. Lineage (NCBI taxonomy): Eukaryota > Metazoa > Mollusca > Bivalvia > Unionida > Unionidae > Unio > Unio pictorum. The sequence continues at coordinate 1,925,894 of JARLTB010000096.1, forward strand.
GACATACTTGGCATTCCCAATTTTATCAATACAATCGTCAATTCTTGGTAATGGGAATGAATCTGTTTTTGTCACACTGTTCACCTTCCTATAATACACATACGGAAAGGTTTATCTGGTTTTGGAAGAAGTATGCAGGGTGAACTCCAATCACTTTTACTGGACTCAATAAAATCATTCTCCAGCAAATATTGAATTTCCTTTTTTAAGTATTCCTGTTTTAGTGGATTCATCCTGTATGGATGTTGTTTAACAGGTTTGAAATTTTCAATTTCAACGTCATGAAAAATTTTGTTTGTCCTTGTAGGAATATCTGGAAATAAGTGCTCATATTCAATTAATAATTGTTTCAATTCATTTCTTTCTTGCACTTGCAAATGTGAACGTTTCTGATCTAGATTTTTCATAATTTCTGAATTACAAAGATTCGTCATTTCAATATCAGTCATCATTTCAATATCAGTAGAATCTGATGATATTTCTTCACTGTGTGGGACAGGTACAACAAAATTAATTACATGTTTAACATGGCTATCTCTTTCAATATACTCCTTTAGCATGTTCATATGGCAGAGTTAATTTTGTTTGCGCCAATCAGGAATATTTATAATATAATTTAAATCATTAATTTTCCTATCGACTGTGTAGGGACCATAATATTTGGCCTGAAGAGGGTTTTGTGGCATTGGCAAGAGAGCCAGGACTCTATCACCAGGTTGAAAGCTCCTTTCCTTCATTTTTTTTTATCATATCTTGCTTTCATTTAAGATTGGGCAGAGTGCAGATTTGTTTTTGCGACCTCACAAGCATTTGACAATTTGAATCTAAAATCAGGCACATAATCAAGAAGATTGATTTCAGTATCTTCATTAGAAAGAAGTTTCTCTTTCAATAACTTCAATGGTGCACGCACAGTATGTCCAAAAAACAGTTCAAAGGGACTGAAGCCTAGAGATTCTTGAACTGATTCTCTAACAGCAAACAATAGTAAATGAATGCCTTCATCCCAATCTTTATTTGTATCAAAAAATATGATCAAATCATATTTTTGAAAGTCTGATGAAATCTTTCTAATGCACCTTGGCTCTCAGGATGATAGGCAGAAGATCTGAATTGCTGAATGCCTAATTCATACTTCTTGCTGGAAAATTCCAGACATGAAGTTTGAACCTTGATCAGACTGAACAGATTTGGGAAGGCCATACTGAGTAAAAAAACTTTATCAAAGCTTTTACTATTGTTTTAGATTTTATATTCCTCAACGGAATAGCCTTTAGAAGCTTTGTTGACGCACACATAATGGTCAACAGGTATTGGTTACTTGACTTGGTCTTGCGTATGGGATCTACACAATCTACCATAATTCTACTAAATGGTTTGTCAAAGGCAGGAATAGGTTGCAGATGAGCCTTAGATATCTTCTAATTGGGTTTTCCTACCATCTGACAAGTATGACAAGATCTACAGTATTTGACAACATCACTTTTGATTTTTGGGCAATAGAAGTGAATCAAAAATCTTGTGATAATTTTTATTAATCCCTAAATGACCAGCCAAAGGAGTTTCATTGGCCAGATTAAGTATTTGCTGTCTGTAAGGTTTTGTAACTACTATTTGATAATTCACTGACCACTCATCACCAGCAGGTACCTCGAGAGGTCTCCATTTCTCAAAAGAATTCCATTTTCTCATAAGAATTCCATTTTTAATGAAATAACAGATAGGAACTTCAGGGGCTTCAGTCTCGCTTATGGCCCTATGAAACAAACAGGAGATCTCAGGATCTTTTTCCTGACACTAAGTCTGATGACAAATTTACACAATGGAGAGGAACATTAACAAAGCCGCACTCTACTCCCTGAATAAGAACACTTTCATTAGAAGAAGACTTCTCAGAAAAAGGCAAAGTATCTGATAATAAAAGACTCTGAGAAGCTCCTGTGTCCCTTAAAATTTTAATAGGGGTGGGATCATCATCCAAGAGTGATATAGAGCCCTTCGATATGAATGGTTCATAATTCTCCATAATAAAATCAGAATGGGATTTATTAGACCCAACAAATGTATTGCTTTCAATACATGCCCGTGACCTTGACTTCTTAGAAATAAAAGCATTTGGAACAGGTCTGTCTTGATTCTGATGCCTATTTTTCAATTTGTAGCAACCAGAAACAATGTGTCCTTTTTCTTGCAATAGCTACATGTCGGAAGAGACAAGGACTTAGAATCAAACTTCTCTGATGTTTGATTTTTGAAAGTTGTGTTAGTTTGAGTTTTAGAAGGGCTTGAATTAGGCGGAAATACTTTTCTGGCATAAAATTGTTGAGTAGAAGTCTTGTTAACAAAAGGGACTTTATGTGTCAAAGAATATTCGTCATCTGCTCGAGCAGCATTCTCTAAAGTTTCAATCCTATGCTCATCAAGATAAGACCTAACATCACTATGGACACAGTTTTTGAACTATTCAATTAATATCATTTGCTTGAGATTTTGTTAATCTTGTTCGACTTTCTTGGCTAAGCACCATCTATCAAACAAGTGCTCTTTTTCCCTAGAAAATTCGACATGTGTTTGTCCAGCTTCTTTTCTGTAATTTCTGAATTTTTGCCCATAAGCTTCAGGGACTAACTCATAACCCCTTATAATGCATTCTTTAACCAAATCATAGTCACTACTTTGCTGAACGGACAGTGAAGTGTAAATCTCACTAGCCTTACCAGTAAGTACACATTGTAGTAACTGAGTCCAGTTCTCTCTTGGCCACTTTAAATTTTCTGCAACTTTTTCAAAACGATGGAAGTATTTGTCTACTTCCTTTTCTCTGAAAGGGGGCACTAATATTCCTTGCTAAATCAAAACTTGAATTTGGATTTGAAGTATGATGGTGATTTTCACTTGCCAGCTCCATTTCTTTCATTTTAATTTCATATTGCAATTGTTTTTCTTTCTCCCTTTCCTGAAATTGCAGTTTCTTCAACTCTAACTCTCTCTCCTCTTTTTCATATTGTAATTGTCTTTCTTTCTCCCTTTCTTGTCTCTCTCTTTCTTCTTTTTCATATTGTAATTGTCTCGCTTTCTGCTCTCTCTCTCTCTATCAATCCGCATATGCTCTTTTTGTAATTCAATTTGTTTTTTGATTATCCTCCTCCTCCTCCTCTCTCTCTAGCAATCCGCATCTGCTCCTTTTGTAATTCAATCTGCCTTTCTTTCTCCTCTTTTTTCATACTGTAATTGATTTTCTTTCTCCCTTTCTTGAAATTCCAGCTTCTTCAACTCTAATTCCATCTTGAATTTCAATTCTAATTCCTTTAATTTTATGTCAGAGTCTGATGCAGACTTACTGACCGAAATCAAAGCACTTTGTCCCAAAACATCCTTTTCTACCAAATACTGCACCAAAATATTTTTGATATCTTGTTTCGTTAAAGAAGCATTGATATCAGAAATATCAAATTTTCTGGCAAGTTGAATCAACTCATCTTTTTTTAAAGATCTAATTGCTCCTGGGTAGGATTAGAAAGAAATATTTCTACTTTAGATGTCATTTTAGTACAAGCCTGTCAATCTCACTAAAGATTTAAAAATTTTCAAAAACTAGTGGAATTCAAATTTAAAACAAAAGTTTTCTGAGAAAAATTCTTGCCAAATTCCAATTTATCTCAATCCGGACATTAACACCCAATTTCTATGTTACGTGCTTAGGCTCGAATAAGCAGCAAAACAGAAAGAGTGAAAACTAACAGGCTTGTAAAACTTTAACAAACTATTTATCGAGTACAAATATTTTCATAAGAGAAAATAAATATACTTACGGTTTTAGAGAATCAAGTCCAAAAATAATCCAATATAGAATTCACAAAAATAATCCACTAATGGAATTGTAAGAGTCCTGATAAATAAATGTCCTAATAGTTCCCGATTCGAATCTTGACGATCTAATCCAATATGGAAGACGATGTCACGTGATGCAGTCAGTTTTATTTTTTATAATGATCCAAATGAAAATCTACAAGCACATATTATTTTACAGATAAATAAAATAATTCCTCTTGCTCCAACGAATTGACATAAATTTACAATATAGCTCAAAACACAACTAGTACTTTAAAGCCGAGATTCTACTAGCTTTTCTCTTACAGTACAATAATTTAATTCACGTGATTTTCCAGAAGGTTACAGAAGGAACGTACGATCATAAAAACACGTACGCATGGAATGATCTAGATGAAAATCAACCATTTCTCACACCCCCCCAAGAACTAAAAATAAAAAGTTGTCCTTGAAATTAACCAATCATTTTAGAAGCTTGTTTACACTATGAAGCAAGGCCAGACATGAGGTTAACAAGCAAGGTCAACACCTGTTTTTACAGATAAAGTATAGGTCAATCTAATTTTCCAGAAAACACTTCCCAATTTAATGAATTATAAACCCCAAAATGACAAATTTGAATTTGACAATTATGAAAGGTAAACTAACATTTGATGTCGGTAATTATTTAGCCGAGTATTATTATACAACGGAATAGATTTAGTAGAGGCCAAGAGGATATTGTAAAGGCAGAGCAGCGATTAGTAAACTCGCTGATGCAGCAAGTGTCAAACGTTCTACGGCTCCAGATTAGTTAGCACGATCTGCAATATGGCAAATGTATCTACAACCACCTACACGAATTCGGTACGCACATTTTGATGTTACCGTTTCTAATGAAGTGCATCAGGCGGATATTTTATTTTTACCACATGATATTATCAAAATTGGTAGACGTCAAATAAAGTACAAATACGCATTGACTGTCGTTGACGTTGCAAGCAAATATAAAGAAGCAGAGCGTTATAAAAAAATGACAACAACTGAGGTTGTATTAGCGTTTGAACGAATTTATAAAAGAAGACCCTTGCGGTGGCCACAACTATTACAGGTCGATCCTGGAAAGTTATTTCCTTGGTGTAGTACCACAATTCATCGTGATCAAGCAATTGTTGAACAATTTAAACGATCGCTTGCTGAGTGGTTATATGGATATAAGTATGCGAAGGAAATAAGTCAGAATAGGAGATCTCGATACTAGGGTGCATGATTACTAATTGTGATAAATGCATTAAATAATGAAATTATTCCAAGAAACTTCTATGAAACATCTTAATGCAATTACCAAAAATATATACCAATATAATGACGTGAATTTTCAGTTCAGTCTGTATTAGGTAATGTGACTAATACATTTATATGAACCTTGTGAACTTGTACGTGGTAAAAAAGGAGCGACTGATCCTATTTAGAGTGTTACTACACATACAATTTCCAGCGTTGTAAGATATACGGGTAGACCTGCAATCTATAGATTAGATTTAACTGCTCCTCAACGTGGATTTGTACGTGAGCAATTACAGTAATTCCAGAAGATACTCAATTACCACCATCTTCAATTAACTATCACCTCGACGTCTATTATATTCAAGACGGGTCAACATAGTATTTTCACGTGTATGACCATACTAAAATCTTTTTTATCTACGGTAAATCGTTTTTGACCATTATTTGAATACTGCTATAGCATTATTGTTTTACAGCTCACACAATGATTATTTAGTTGTTGTTTCAGCTCATTGATAAATTCAGTATCAATACAAAAGTTGCGATTTTTGTTTTTGTTACTTTATTTATAACTAACGAGTTGTTTTCTTGCTATATCATCACTAACAATTTCATTATTGGTGTCAGTAAAATTTACAATAACCCTCCGCAGTTGAGTTATTGTTCTGACTAGTGATACTGCAAGATAGAATACATTTAACCACTCGATACGATCATCAATTATCCAAACAACTGTACCAGAAATAGTTAATAATTGAGATGAGTGGGGTGCATATCCTAGCGTCGATTAAGTTTTGTCTTTTAACGCATCTTCAACAACACTGACAGGAATTAGATCATCATTTACCACAAGATTCTGTATCTCGGACAATCCTGAAATTTCAACATCAGTACTTTGTCGTCGCGTATCTGCTGGTCGGTAACACAACGGTACAGGATATTCTAAAACAAATCCTTATGTAACTGAAATAATTGCTGCTGAAGTGCATCATGAATTATCTTTCTACTTGCTACTATCAAATCGTTTGGTCTCCATTCATCCTAAAAGTTATTTAGCGCATTAGTTTACACTGAATTTTATTCGACTGAAATGTGATTAATTTCTTAAATTCACTTCATTCTGGATGAAGCACTCTATGATCATTAGTTGACTACTCGTAATAGTCTACAAAGATATGTAACCATTCGTTATGCTTAACCGTGATCGCTTCACATTATCACTGTAACTATAACCAATCAAGAAACGTTGTCAGCAGCCAGCACGATTTGAATTTCTCGAAGATGTTCAATTAAGTTGCCGAGAATACGGACACGGTGGATTGTGGAATACCAAGTATAATTACATCGACGTTATTTCTGTGGATATGGATGAGTGTTACTCAGGACGTTTTCATGGCTACGGAAAATGTCAGGATATTTTAAAAGATTTGGACATCCCACAAACGAGATGACCACAGTATCGATACATGGACCACTACCCGAGTTGATGTAACCCGATTCGCTCGTATTGTATCATTCTAGTTTGCTAAGAGTCTTCATCCAATTTCTTATGTTTGGTTTGATAGGCACGTTACGTTTCAGAAAAACGCTGGTCACCGAAAGTTGTATTAATGATAAATAGGTATATGATAAATTGTAAAATACTGATATTACTGATTGTGAGTGATCTAGTTATATCATATCGGAAGGAGACATAAGTTTGGTTACCACTAGATGATGATAAGACCACAAAGGATCTCAAAAGAAGAATAATTCGGAACTTTCTAAATTTCCGTTATTTTAAATTGTGCTTCTGGATATACACAACTAATGATAGACAACGTCTGTTCCATATGGAACAACAAATCAAAAAATTATCTATCTATGATTGATAACTTCCAGAGAAATGCTGTGCGTATATTTATGTATTTGAAATGTCACTGATGTTTTGGTATGATGTCTACAATGGCTAAAGTTCACAAAATATGTTGTTTACACGGAATCAAGATGTATAGGTATCTAAACAAGTTATTGTTTACATTAGATAGATAGATAGATAGATAGATAGATAGATAGATAGATAGATAGATAGGCAGGGAGGCAGACAGACAGATACATACATACATACATACATACATACATACATACATACATACATACATACATACATACATACATACATACACAGACACAGACAGACAGACAGACAGATAGATAGATAGATAGATAGATAGATAGATAGATAGATAGATAGATAGATAGATAGATAGATAGATAGATAGATAACCTAATTGGACTAAAATCACCAAAGAAAAAACTTAATGTTAGATAAAATTATGGCTGTATAACGTTTAAAAGAATCTTAAATTGATAACGACCATCTGGATTGAGAAGATGACACTAAATAAGGATCTATTTGTCTGAGTTTGGTATAGCTATTCATTTTGGGCTAACCTATTTAGCAGTTACATACGGCTGACAACAGCATGTACACATAAAGTGTTAGCTGTAGGTGACAAGTTACTCTCTAATTCTTAACAGGTACATATTTCTATACAGTACTCACCAATGAATGCGAATAAAATACTGATCCAATATTTCTATACAGTACTCACCAATGAATGCGAATAAAATACTGATCCAATATTTCTATACAGTACTCACCAATGAATGCGAATAAAATACTGATCCAATATTTCTATACAGTACTCACCAATGAATGCGAATAAAATACTGATCCAATATTTCTATACAGTACTCACCAATGAATGCGAATAAAATACTGATCCAATATTTCTATACAGTACTCACCAATGAATGCGAATAAAATACTGATCCAAACTGGTGTCGGTATGACTACCATATTGACACCATGGATGTGGGTAGGTATCAGTAAAAAGATTGATGAAACGATTTTCAAGCTTGAAGTTGTAAGAGTCAACACGAACCGTTGCGCAAACAACTAATGTATTTTTGTTCTTACAACGAAGTTAAATTGTATCCTGTTAGCTCTTCACTATTGGTGTAAACACATTGTATCCTGTTAGCTCTTCACTATTGGTGTAAACATCTATGAAAGAAAGAAAAATACGATGCATACAGAGTTCAAGAGAAGGGTAAATAAAGTGCGAATGTCACATGAAGCAGCACTATTCATTTTCGTAACATTTAGGTTATTCTGATTCAATATCAGGGCATTGACTCATATCTTATCAAGAATGAGAAAGAAATAACTGAACCAACCTATTTTTATCATGCTATTACATTAATATTTACATCCATAAGTATTTATTTTCGTGCAAAATATAAGCATCTCAGATGACTATACATATTAAGCGCAAAGACATTACATTTACTGTTACGTCACTTGAACTGGAGTAACAATAGTCTTTAGAAATATACGACATAAATGAATAAATGCAAATACATCTCATATTATATATTCTTATAAATTCTATACATCTATCGCTCTCTCGTACACACACATACACCTCTCTCAAATTGATCTTGCCGGGTCAGGCTCCATCCACTCCGCACCGGCAATAATAACATTTTTCAATATTAAAAAAACACCCAAAAAACGTTGTTTTATGGTTGATCAATTTGGAGAGGGAGATGGAGTAGAGATTACGGACAAAATGGAAGTGGAGAAATCCGAACCGGCGAAAACAAATCCGGCCGGGCAGCTACCTGCCAGGTACTCTGATGCGGTATCTGGCAATACACAATGATTTTTATTTTAAAAAGATAATCTTACATCACAATTAGCTAAGTTTGCTGTGCATACTTTAATTATAATTACCAATGATATCCCATCGATTCTCCTTGAAACCATTATATTATTGGACCAAACACCCATACACTCCGGTCTCTTGTGGGACTAGCTCACCAATATGATCCTTACATCCAACTCTATAAAGCTGCTAAAAGTGTATTGATAAGTTACTATTAATAAAAGAGTAAAAACCCACTTTACAGCTATTTTTGTACATGCAGATGGCAAGTATGAAAGTAAAGATGTTATCGATCGCATATTCAAGTTAAATGATTCCAATCTTAAAATGACTGAAAACGAAAGACTAAAATATAGCTTTCCCTACCAATTTTGTTTTCAGTACAATAGCTATGCGGCACATGGTATCTGTCTCACCAGTCTCTCAGATTCCAATTAATATTTTCCTCTGCGATAATGGGAAAAATTGCTGGATTTGAGGCCAGTAATCAAAATAATAAAATAAAAGAATTCGTAATTATTGCTTCAAACATAGATACTTTTCCAACCATTTTATGTTTGCATTTTCGAAGGTTATGTTTAACTTTAAGTTTGTACTACAATATCATACGTCATTATTATCGTCATAATTGTGATGACGATGATGATTCATCCCTCCTGGCATAAACTAATTGATCTACTAAAGAATTTTGGATCAGTTTCACTAATATTGTAAAACCTTTCTTTCTCAGGTTGAGATTTCTTAATATATTTGGTGGCAAGTATACTGTCACGGTACATTCAGTAGGCATAAGGGAGTAAAGTATAGTAATACAATCTTCAATCCACCTTAAATGAATCCTTTTGTATCTGTGAGGAAATTTCGGTTTTACTCAGATTTGTGAAGTTCCTCGTCTCTTCTTTATAATTAGTGAGTAAAACTAAACGCGATTTGCATTCTTGTAATATCAATAACAATATTAAAATATGTCATATTGCCTGAAACATCGCAAATCAGATTATGGAAAATCCCAATTTTGTTTTAATCGGGGTCTGATACTGAAGGTCTATCAATGAAGATATTTTTATGTTCAAAGACACTTTATGTCTGTATCTATTCTGGAAAAGATATAGAGTTATGCGAGTGAGATTATATAATGGCAAATATAAGTCATACACCGTTGGGCCACCACCCATTTCCACTCGGCGTTACTTATGCATTTGATTAATTGATGCGTGTAATGGACAGATGTGCTTACTGCATATTGCTACGCGTCATGTTAGCTGTTTCTATTTTTCAATTATTAATATATCGCCAAATACTTTAAGTAGTTACTGCAATATTTGTTATTATTCATTTATTTTAGAATTTACTTTCGTGTGAAAAGTAAATGTAAAAATTAGGTTAATAGACTCGTGGATCAAATCATCTTCCTATTAGATAGAGTGCTATGGGTATTTCGTCTATTATGATTTGATGAGACCAACCAATGATGAAACTATCATCATAATCATGTGATTTGAAAGCAATATAGCTTAAAAGGAGACTACTATCGAGAGATGCATAACCCTGATTTCTGAGTATTATAACAGCGAGTTAAATTCGATTCGACTGAAACATAAATATTATTATATAGCGACTTTCTTTTATCATATGGCTTGCATGCTATTTCTATCACCAAAAGGAATGTCTACCTTATAGTTCCAATTATGTATGCACGGCGCCATAAGTACAGTCATTTCTAATGTCATTTATGTTGCTGCTGTTGCAATTGAAGGTAAACATCTTTCTTCTCAATTACTCTTTATATTTCATAATATTTGAAATATGTTCTAGCAACTCTACCAAGTCAATGGATCCGCAATATAAAATTACAAAGGATCTCGAGTTCTCGCAAGTCAGTCGATGTTGAAATTATATGATGATACAGTTGATTTAGTAGCTGCAGAGAGGGTGAACAGACTAATTTTAGAAGCGTTTATTTACTAAGCTAACACTTCGTTCCAAAAAGGTTAATAACACCAAACCGAAGCTTCTAACTAACCGAGAAGCAGTGAGGGTGAACATAGCAATTTTAGAAGTGTCTATTTACTAAACCAAAACTTCGTACGAAAACGAAAAGTATAAGGTTAATAACACCAACCCGAAGCTTCTAACTAAAAGAGATGTTTACCACATGGACACTTATTCGAGGCCACACCCTCTCTGCTGCTGTGAATTAAATCATTCTCTAAACCAAATATTGTATCAAGACCGATTCGATATCTTGATCTAGGATCATGTAAATTAATTGTTATAAATTCGTGTGGGGTAGCATGCTCTTTTGAAAAGAAATTTCCAAAACGATTATAATCCATATCACCAATAAACCATGTCTGATGAATGTTTCTAATTGTATGTGTATCAACTTCGTTAAACATAGTAAGACTATTACAGTTGTCTCTGATCACTTTTGGAATTTGTGCATATGGCTGGGTAACATAAATCAGACCGGTATTGTTATGCCTTCCTCGGGAAAATATTCTAGCTGGATTTAATTGTTTATTCTCCATCGTACATAACCAAATTATTAATATTTCCATTATTATCATCTACAGATGGCGCTTCATTAATATCATTGATACAATTAATAATATCATCACCGACTTAATTTAACTATTTTGCATTTTCATTTTAACAAATTATCACATCATAGCATCTCTAATCATCTACAGACGGAACAACTAAATACAACTTATCCTATTTTAACCACCTCATTATTAAATTACGGAACAACCGTGTCATTCCACTTGCAGATGAACTAATGATAATCATTCTGATAGAATTTGGTAGCACGGCATGGTGTTTAACTGGTTCTCGTTTTCTTGTTGCCGAAAAATCTATTACATCCATGATATATAATAAATAATATGGATTTATATTGCGTTAAATGCAAGTAGCAAACCTCCACAAATGAATTAAGAACTATTACAACAAAAATAATAGACTGGTGGATAAATGTGAACGAAACGGTAGAAAACAATTCAAATTTATCTCAGGTGGCAAATCAAATTTCTTTAAAAAAAAGAAGGTGATCCAAGTTAGCTAAATAACCAGGAACTCCGTGGGCTAAATATCCAAGACAAAAACATTTTCCAGGACATAATTACTGCGATCCTGGTACCTGACTTGATATTCGACTTGACAATCAGGATCAACCAAGACCAGGTTAATATCCAATAAATGAAATTGATCGAGCTCGTCACACTCATGGTGTAGCTTATAAAAGTGAAAATCTACAATATAGGCATAATGCAGATGTGACATTGATTCAGGCGTTAAATTCCATTAACAAAATCTTTCAAGAAATCATTAGCAAACTTGTTAGTAAGATCTGCAATGAAGGGTAATATATTATTAGGCCTGGTAATTAATATTATGGAATCTATTTATTGAAGTCCAAGAGGATATTGGAGTGGTAGAAACGTAATTAACAAATTCGCCGAAGCAGCAGGTGTCAAACGTTCTACTGCCGCAGATTGGTTATCACGACAAGCAAGCTGGCAAATGTATATACCACCGCCTAAACGAATTGAATATGCGCATTTTGATGTCAGTGTTCCTAATGAAGTTCATCAGGCTGATATTTTATTTTTACCACATGATACTATAAAAATAGGAAGACGTGAAATAACATACAAATATGCATTGACTGTAGTTGACGTTGCAATCAGATACAGAGCCAATATCAACAAAGACAGCAGCAGACGTTGCTTCTGCTTTTCAATGAATTTATCAACGAGGACCCGGACCACAAGGCGGTCTGCGATGGCCACAATAAAATGAGTTTTCGAAACAACCATTATTGGGTAATGTTATTGTCAGATATTTATATGAACCTGGTGAACTTGATGGTGGTAAAAAAAGCAACGACTTATCCTATTTGGAGTATCACATCACACACAATATCTAGTATAACAAGATCTACGGGTAGACCTGCAATCTATAGAGTAGATTCAACTGCTCCTCATCGTGGATTTACACGTGAAAAATTGCAGGTAATACCCGAGGATACAAAATTAACACCACGATCACTTAACTAGCACCTATACGTCTATTACATTCAAGACAGGTCAGCTTCGTATTTTCACGCGTAGGACCGCAACTACTATCCTTCCTATCTACGGTAAATTGTCGTGGATGTTTATCTGAATACTGACATAGCATTACTGTGTTATAGCAAGCACAATGATTATTCTGTTGCTGTGTCAGCATCAATATCCAATTCTCTTAAACCAATTTTGGTCACTTTGTTTATAACCAGCGATGTTTTGTGTTACTATATCATTACTAAAATATCGTTGATGGCGTCAATAAATTTTACAAAACCCCTTTGCAGCTGAGATATTCTTCTAACTCGTGATACTGTGAGATTGACTAAATTTGACCACTTGATACGATCATCAATAATCCAAACGACTGTATCAGAGATAGTTAACACCTGAGATGAATGTATCGTCATTGCGTATCCTATCGCCCATGGGGATTTGTCTTTTAATGTATCCTCGACAGCGCTGAGAGGAACTAGAACAATCTCATTTAATACGAGATCCTGTTTCCTTGACTATCCTGGTATGTCAACTTCAATATTCTGTCGTCGTGTATCTCCTGGTCTATAACATAACGCTACAGGCAATTATACCTACTTTACCTTATGTAACTGAAGTAATTGATGTTGAAGTTTATCACGAACTATCTTTTTACTTGCAACTATCAAATCTTTTGGTCTCCATTTATTCCAAAAATCATTTATGCATGTTCTGTAATTATTTCACACGCTGTTTAACACCGGATTTTATTCGGTTGTAGTCTGATTATTTTTTAAACTCTTTTAATTCTGTGACCGTGATCAACACACATTATCAAAGTTTTATTCTTACTCAATAACCAATCAATAAACATTTTTAATATATCCAGCGACATTGTACATATTTCATCACAAATTATTTTTCTAGGTATATATTTCTCACCCATCCTCGAAGGTGTCCGTACGTCAGTTTTGTAACGACAAAATCTATGATAAATACAAGAATTAACTCCTCGTTCATTCATTTCTCGTGCGAGCCTATGTGTATGAGTTAAGACAATTAAATCTGAATTCTGTCTAAATAATTCAATAACACGAGTTGTCGTTCCGCATCCGCCTGGTCCATTTAGACAAACAATCTTATGCCTGCATGATGGATCGAATATAGATGGCGCTCTCGACATTTGTCGAAGCGATAATTCTGATCGATAAGTAAGCTCTCATTTTACAGCCATTCCAGAATAATAATAACTAAAATTCACAACTGGCGAAAAAAATAACTTACCCGAAAAAACTTATTTGACTTTGTTTCATGATCTTGGATATTTCAGTGATTAAAATCCAATTTTTCTCACACCAAATTTGAGAATTTACAAAATTTTAGTGTTTCTAGTAATGACAATAAAAACGAGCGTTATGGATGTTAAAATTAAAACAGTAACCCGTAATAAAAAAAATATTCAACTATGAGATGCATTATATATTCTACACACCAATTTAGTCTAGGAATAAATCAAATATTTTGAAAAAAACACAACTAGTGATCATTATTGTAAAAACATCTTACTATCTTTATTTCAAACAGAAACCAAATATTTCTTGACTGTTAAACTATCTAAACATGTTTTTTAACATTTGCTATTTAATAATAGTTTAATATATAGGACAGTTTGTCATCATCATTCAAAAACTGCAAGTATGAAGTAAGAGAAAACACAATGATGTTGGCTGTAGAGCATCTAAGTAAAAACCTAAAGCACAGAAACAGGTAGCATGAATTTCGTTACGGATGTTATTCAATTTTCTGAAAACTAAAAGAATTTGACAAAATAGCATTAAAGACTATTTAATTGAACTTAATATTGACATTATTGAACATATTATCGAAATCTTGCATAAAACCTTACAATCTCTTTTTGTTACGAATGTTACACACATACAACACTTTCAAGCATATTTATCAAAAGCCCTTGAAATGTTTTCTATTTCCTTCTGTGGGACTTTCATGGATCTTCTGGTTTTTCCAACTGGCACAGGACTGTCTATAAGACGATATATGACTTTCTGCGGAGTGATCCAGATTTCATCCTTTTGGCGAGGCCATTTAAAAGTATTAGCCAATTTCCCAGACTTCTCCATAAAATCCACTAGCAGTTCTCCATCTTCGTTGTCTTGTTCGACCACTCTACCAATATACCACCTCGAATTGTATAAACCAGCTCTCCAGTCACCTTCCTGTACTGGTATGACATCAATTCTTTGTCGTTTTGTTTGAGGCTGATCTTGTTCTATTGTTCTATCTTCAATAGCTTCTATGTTGTTTCCTGGACCCTGTTCTTCACGAGGTCTCTCATCTTCGTTTCCCAGTAGACTGTGTTTAACATAGCCATCACAGGTAGATGTTTCTACATCTACTAAACATTCAGGGGCAATAACAGGATAAATTCCTTGTGAAGATTTACATGTTTGTGGCAGACAAGACAAAATGAAGTTTGAAAGTTCCAGGAACTGGTCGAACTGCAGGACGATGGATAAATTCTTTTCGGCTTCATCATAATCTTGCTGTGTGTACAAAAAGTACCTCACTTTGCTGCCAGTATTAAAGTCATTCGCATTCTGTATGGAACATTTACCATGCTTAACTGCATCACCTGCTGAACGTTTCACACTGGCGCCTAGTCCGTCGCAAGGACCTTTTACCATGGCCACTCTCCAGGTAGTTCCATCGCGCATCAATGCCGAATTCATCCTGGTGTTGCGTTATAAACTGGAATATGTTTCTATTACGATACTGACTCGTTGGAGAGTCAGCAAGGTAGTGAATTGTTTTCAAATCTTTACATTCTTATTTGAGCTGTGGAATAAGTTTCAGAAGTATAGCATATACTGCTGAGGAGTTGTGAAACATCACATCGGAAACTGCAACATAGCCTTGGATTGATTTGCTCATTCTGGAAGGAAAATACACCACCATGGTATGGAGTGAAACGACAGGTGAGTTCCAATAAGCTGATTGGACTTCTTCAACTGACGAGCATTGAAAGTTTTCTGCAAAGTCCATCCATACTACTATTTCATTTTCTGGTAGATTTTCACGTAGATTTCAAAGCTCCTTATATTGATGTTGAACACTTACAACATGGTCCTGGAACTCGGTAAGGTCTTTGTCTAACAACTTTAAAAATTCATCTTTCAGTAGCTCTTCCTCAACCTCTCTGTGGCGAAACGTATTACCTTCCTGAACTCTCTTCTAATGTTTAAAACTGATAGTAGCCACATCAGTATCTCTTATCTTTTCAATTATTGTTTCATTTGACTGGTACTGTCTTATTAGATCATCTGGGTTTTTTGGACACTGAACCCCTATATTTATTATGGCGCGCATCTTCAAAGCCATGTTCTGGTGTCTAGAACAAAGGCACATCTTTCTACTTGCAAAATTTGCAAGAAGAATATTCTGAGGTCGAAATGAATAGAAGAGGGATTTAGATATCTTTAATCTCGGATTTTCTAACATGAACTTGAAGTACAAATTATGCATATAATCAGACAAGACATGTTTCTGTTTCAACTGTTCTTGTACTTTCTTAGTGTCTCTCTTTCCAGGTAGTATGGAACTATTGTCCTCTCTCTCTAGAAAAGCTACGACCTTTTCTCGCAAATTCATGTTTTTAGTTGAGCTTTTCCTCATTACACATAGTTTGGCCACCTTCTGTCTACATACACCCATTGACTTCGCTAACTTTGATCCACATCTGTACTTTCTTACTAAACCTTTCCATTGTATGCCTGATGAAAGCGTTTTCTTCTTTTTCTTTTTAATTTCATCTTTTAATTCACTCAAGACTGTGTTTGTCAGTAGAAACGTGCGTCTGACCTGTATCAGTGTGCGACGAAATTTGGTGTTATTAAGAGGGAGTCTATTCAATCCTAGATTTTTCATTTCATTTTTTGTCTTAGAACGAGGAGTCATCATAGTAAGTTCACTATCCTTTTCAGTGTCTGAGTTTTCTATCTCTTTTCATGCCTGTTGTTTTCTTATCCTTTCAATCTTCTTTTGAAGTCTCTTATTAGCTCTGACAAGGTTTTGATTCTTGTGTCTTAGGTCCTCGTTGTTTCTATAGGCTTGTCTTAGTGATCTTCTGTATGTTTTTCTCAGCCCCTTTGCTCTATTAGCATTTTTCTGTTCAATTTCTGGCAGCTTTACAACCATAACATCTGCCGGACAATTCGTTGTATTACTATCTGAGGGAATAGGCGTACTGTCCTTTTGATTCTTTTTCTTATAATGTCTTTTAACTCTTTTCTGTATTTCTGCTCTCCTTACTTTTAGCTGAGCTGGTTTAAGCATAGTTGTAGGAACATAAGAATCTCTCTTCCTCTTTGCCTCCTTTTCTAAAAATTTTGCAGCATCTTTCTGTTTCTGTTTTTCTCGCTATCGGCGTTGTCTCTCAGCATTAGTTAGTGCCATTTTGAAAATTAAAAGGTACTGTTAATAAACTGCCTTAAAAATGTTTTAAACATTTTAAAACACAGGAATTTGTGTGTACATACAATCTAAAAGGCAAACAGTGTAAGAGATTATGAAAAAAATAATACATTGTAATGTTGAAGATCAAAAAGCATAACTCGGGAATCATTATTAACAACCCTAACTTTTTATTAACCTCCATAACGAACCTTATGGAGTCTCTGTTTAAATGGACATTGTTTCTTGCTACATAGACATAATATTGTTTTTAAAACTCTTGGTACAATACGAAATAGCATAAACAATTGTGCATGAATGTCACAGGTAACTTAAAAATCGGTTTCAAATTTTATTATTTAATTTAACCTCCGTAGCGTTATTTTTAAATATACGGCCTTCTAAACATGTCAAAATGCACATTTACACGTGGGGAACGTTTGGTGAATCATAAAAATCACATCTAATAAGAACTTGATTGATTTGTTATTTACGGAAAATGTTTTTTCCATGTTTATTCTTTCTTTTAACCTGCGTAACAATAGTGGTGCAAAATAATACTGAATCCCTTTCACCGGTTTCCATTTGCAGAAAACGGAGACTTGGTAAACTGGACATATTAATGTTCTAATAATCGGTATGTGTGATCAATTTATTCTAGATGAACATCTTTTATTACAAATAGTAAATATAGATAAAAACTTACCTTGACGCTTGAATAAAAATGTATCTGTAGTTGCATTTACATGTATGACATGACGTCTGCTTTAACTATATACTTCCGGCGGTGTATGGACAAAAATCACCGTTTTACTCATCTGTATTTGGTATGTAGAGAATCTATGAAAACTGTTACGCATGTTAATGTTATGGAAGTTAAAATTTATTTTGTATCGGATTTTTTAGCAAAATAAAGTATCCCTGTACCAAAAGCAGCTAATTGTATTTGTTTATTACATATGGTTTATTTAAAATTATCATTCCAATTCGCGCAAACATTGAAAAATTAAATATTGGCGTTATGTATGTTAAAATCTTAAATGCGACAACACAACTAGCCAGCTAAATCAAATACCGAAACAAAACTTTAAAGACCTAACAATTTTTAGGTTTAAAAAAAATCGTTTTTTTACACCAAAATCCTCTATTAAAATGTGTTTGTCTTATATTTATTAACATCCAATGTTATATTACTGCTTAGTCTAAAAATTGTTATGGATGTTAACTATCGATATACAACATACGTATAATTAAAATTTATAAAAGGCACGAACTTCAAGAAACTTGCCATTCCTGCCAATGAAAGTGGAACATATTTTGTATGAAATGAGCCCATAAATATGAACGCTATTATAAGTTGTATAGTAAAAACGGAATGGTTAGTTTTGATTTACAAGAAAGCGACATTATAAAAATGGTTGTTTTGGCACTTTTTTGGAGTGATCCACATGCGAAAGAATGACTTTATATGTGTACAAGTACATCGCTTTTTTAAAAAAAATTTTTTTTTGTAGAAAATCTCTTAAAAAGTTGTGGATACGACGATTTTTAGAAAGTTGCAATAACGGCGACAGTTTAAATACGAAATCGTAATCTTTATTTTGGAATCACTGTTTAACATCTGCGGATTCAGAATAATCACTAAACATTTCTTATCTCATTCTCCATGAACCCCACGGTTCATCAGTACTTATAAGTAGAGTCATTAATTCTGTTTCTGTTTTCCTCGATATACAATGAATCTGTTGCAACTCTAAGTGCGGTGTCAGTGAATCTATTTGTCAGTAATAGCAAGTTTAGAGAAATATAAGCGAACCTAAATGATCTTAGATGTATATATTGCGGAGAGACGTCATCGATATAACCAACAATTGTAATCAACAGTGTTCAGTTAGACAAGTATGCATTTTCTCGACTTACAAATATATCTCTCTTTGTTGCATCTGCGATTATAAAATTGTATCCAGTATCATCGAGAATTAATCGTGCATAATGTCGATTATAATCGTATGCACGACCTTGAGTAAATTTACCAAATATTTTTCTACCGAGATCTTTTGATGTTTTATCATCATCAGGTTATGGTAGCCAAATTTCAGTCTGCGCGTGATATGATATAATTGACTCACTTACATCAGCGATATCAGTATTTTACAATCAATTATATATCGTAATAAAACTATTGGCAGAGGCGTAGCGAGGGGGGGGGGGGGCAGGGGGGGGTACATATGTCCCCGGGCGCCAAGGTACAGGGGCGCCATAATGAGGCTTACAACGTTACATTATAATAAGTAAACAAGGGTAATAAATCGGTCACAAGATCGCTGGGGCGCCAATTTTATAGTTTGTCCCCGGGCGCAAAATATCATCGCTACGCCTCTGACTATTGGTGCCCAGTAGGTTTCAGAAATATATCTATCAAACCAAATATAACAAATCGGATGGAGTCCTTGAGCAAACTCGAATGATATAACACGAGCGAATCCGGTTAGATCAAAATCGGGTAGTAGCCCATTTATTAGTTAGTAGTGGCCCATTTATTGATACTCGTGTCATCTCTTGATGGGGGTGTCCAAATCTTTTACAATATCCAGAACATTCAGCCAGTCAGAGAAAACTACCAAGATGACACGCGACTATATCAACCGAGATAAGATCTTTATAATCGTATTTAGCATTGACCGTGTCCATATTCATAGCAGCTTGATTGTACATCCTAAAGAAATTCAAATCGTGTTGGTTTCTACGAACTCTTTTCTCGGGCAAAGTGAGCTGCAACTGACGCAACTGTAAAGCAATTTTTTTTAGTAATTTTTCAATGTTGAACATTTCTGCGCGAGATTTTTCATTTCTTCATAAAGAGATTTTTTACGATATATTTTACCGTTATGTCTTACAATGTGATCTGATTGAATGTTTCATTGCTATAAATACTACATCTGTTATAATAATGTTTCCAAAACTCTTAAATAACCATACTGATATAATACGTTTTTACTTATTTCATGAATAAAATCAAACCTGTTCTTGGTATAAAATCTTACAGTTCAATATGTGGAATATTGTTACTGCGTTAGGCCACGCGTGGGCATTATTTATGATCAATGATATTTATTGCAGCTTCTTTCGATTTATACTTTGATTCGTATAATACTTCTCCTGTTATTGATTTCACAGTTATTGGGAATTTTAGTGTTTTTTTCTAATTCAATAACACATTTTATTTGTAGCGGTATCTTTAAAGGGGACAAAAACCCTTACCTTTTATTGTAAATAGAAGGATATTTAGTAGTTTGTGTATATAACTATTTGTTTATTTGCATCTTATGTATTGCACTTCAATTTTATAAAAGAATATTGTCCTGTTTTGCGAGATCATACGGAAATACCCTTCCGTGAATTTGTTAGCTCCCTTCCAAATACACAGGATGTGACGTCATTTGAGACGATTAACGTATAGCAGCAGAGAGGGTGAACCCTACAACTTTCCGAGCGTCGATTCGGAAATCTGAGGCTTCTGCCAAATAGTAAAAAAAATGGCGTCTATTCGATAAAATAAGATTTCCTTATATACGCCAACGTCGTTGTCATCCACCCTCTCTGCTGCTGGAACTTTCAGTTCTGGTTAATAATTCTTTTACGAGTTCAACCAAATATTTGATCGAGTCTTTAGGACGAAAATCATTTATGATTTCACAAACAAACTAATCGCTAACACCTCATCTTGTAGATCAATTAAATTATTTGACTGGTCGGTGAGTCGGAAATTAATTCTCGTTAACGAATTATTATGGCATCGCATGTAGACAGGATTAATTGGGTTTTCAATAATTAGGAATCCTGGAGGAGCTATTGGTGCAAACGAATAAAGAATATATCCCTGCTGAGCTTGATTTAATTGCTCTAGATTAATTTGATAGCTTCCTTCAATTGCATCACATACTAAATTGAGCGCAATCACTTCACATTGTGCGGGGCAATAAGCCTACCACCACCATCTGGATCATTATTATACTTGAGAAGGACAGTTGAATCTGGTTTTTGTAGCGCCTTGATATCGGTTCTAACAATTCTTGCTAGTTCATCAGCGTTGTATTTGGGAAACTTGAAATTACGTAGATTGTCTTCTGTGATATTGTAATCGGTTAGGAATCGTTGTTTATTTTCGCTGTTGTCATTAATTATTGTTTTGAATAATTAGTTCATAGATATATTCCATGTCAGATATAAGTTGATTTATTATTTCAACGTGTTTTTGCGATCTTGTTTTCCGTAGTTGTTCTAGCTGTGTGTCATATAATTGTTTAATTTCATTAAAATAACCACGGACGTCAGTTAGCCTAAATGAAATAGTAACAGATGAGTCGGTTGTTCTTTTAATGATAAAATCCCATTGCAATGTGTCTTTGTTGGTAAATATAAATCTATCGGCGATTCTTCCTTTTCTTATATCAGATAAATTATCTCGATAACTGGGATTGATTTCATGATATGATTGTACGTCCGTGGTTAAGTCGGCGGTGGATATCTCCGGTGGTTTTTCAGGCCATCCTAACACTGTTCTTAACGAGCTGTTATAGATATCTACAATGTATCCCTCTGTGCTTATTTCGATCGACGAGGAGAGCGTCGGTTGATGAAGATTAATAGCTATTTTTGATTCTTTTCCAGTAATTGATTTTATTCTACGCTGAATTTCAGCATCGATTTGCTTAATTTGGTACGACCCAGTTGGTAACGAAACAGTTTCCCACACTGGAGTACCATCGGGTTTATTCTTATACGAGAACACCAGTACGTTATTGGGTTGCTGACCGCCAAATGCAACCGATCTGATATTAGGCCAGCTATGATATACTCGTAATTTTGCCAGCGCGATCTCACGCACTGGAATCGGAGAAGGGAAGTTCACACTAAATTGTGGGTTTGTTGATGTTATTGATATCATGCTTGTTCGTATCGGAGTGGTATTCTCCGCGATTCGTTGAAGCAGTTGCAATTCGTTGAATTGTAGTGACATTATTGTTAACGCTGTCTTCAATTTCCAATTTCAACATCGCGGAGTTATACAACTGGGTCATCGCGGAAAATTCAACATCGGATATGAACAAATTATCTATCGACAGTGAGATCAACTCCGATAATTTCGAGTACGCGTCAAATACCACCCTGTACCGAGCTGTATAATCACTGAGTTTTTTCTGAGAACACGATGATAACTTTTTAGTTATCGCGGTGGCGACTGCCGCAATTGTTGTTGCCGCGGAGATAGCAATTGGAACTGCAATTGGAGCCATCATGGTCACCGTCGACAAAATAACCCCGGCGCTGGCCATCACACCGGATACCGAGTACACGGTGATGTCGATGGCGGTAATTCTTCTGCGGTATTTTTTCATTTTTTCACGATAGCTCTCAGAAAGTGATTTCAAGTTCGCGGAAAACTCTTTCACGGTGTCGAATCGATATTGCGATGACGATGACAGTGTCATTGACGAAGTCATTGTTGTTATTTTAAACCTGATAGTGTTTTCAATTATCCTATTATTGAAACGGTTTTAGGATCGGATGAGGGGACACCGGATACAAATTCTATTATCCAGGGTAGTGACTCCCTAATCATAGAATTGTCGGAATTGTTTATAGTAATCGTAAGCGGGATTGGTATAGAGGGTGGAGGTGGTGGTATTTTCTCTAGTATATACATCAATGTGTTAACACCTCTGATACCTGTGTTGCTGAATTCCAAATCAAATTTACGGTGATGTATTATTGTAAGTCGGTAGCAACCTGGTACACCAGTATGTCTGTGGCCAACACGAAGATAATTTTCATTTCCCCGGATCCAATCAAAGGTTCCACTATCAACCGTGTACACGATGTTATTAACGGCGCTTACACTATGTGGAATTTTTACCTTATTGATAGCCGCGATAATTTCAACGAGAGTCATACCCACGTTGTGTGGAATTCCAAGAAACTTAATAATAATATCATTGACTAGTTTTTGTACCCGCTCAAATTCTCCCCTTAGTTTAATAATATCGTCAATGACGTCGGAATAGGTTTTATCGATTTCAGTATATTTCATCAACGTTTTATTGCGGCGTCTGAAAAATGAAGTCAAAAAGGAGCTAAATTCCATATTTGTTCTGGATATATAATCCACCACGAGTTGAGAATATGTCGTCGTGATATTGTAACTTTCAGAACTCTCAAAGAAATTTTTAACCATTTCGCTGCTGCGTTTTTGTTCGTCAAACGCGCTTTTAATTTCAGCGAGGGTTGGACCTGTCAAAGATGTGGTTTCAGACACAGGTGTTCTCCCTAAAAATTTATCCACGATGGTATTAAGTGTTGTTTGTCTCACCATAAACATATTAATATCTTTGAGAGTCATTGTAGATGTAGCTGGGACACCAAAGAAACTATTAGCGATGTAGGCATTGTGAGTATGCTTGCCGATAAACTCGCTAATTTCAGCTAGAGTCATGCCAACCACAAGCGGGGTTCCAAAGAATTTATGTACGACATTTTTGCGAAAATTATTATAACCTCGTATATGATCATCCAGCTCACGGCCGTGGGTGGTAATCGTGTTGTCGTGGGCGGCAATCTTGTTGTCGTGGGTGGCAATCGTGTTGTCGTGGGTGGCAATCGCGTCGGTGATCGTAGACACAAGTGCGCCTGGTTTAAGTTGTCCACCGTTGGAATACAGCGCAATAGAGTTTTCAGCGGCGTCGTGTTGTCGTTTTAAAATGTCATCCAATGACACATTACTAGTTTTCAATTTACCCTGGCGATCTTGAAATACAACTATTTCATTTGGGTCAACACTTACTAAATTTAACGTCTCAGCGATTTTATTTTCAATTATTTTTTTTACATCTTCAATAGAACCCGCAGATGTTTCCGCGGTGGGTTCCGACATTGACAGAGATTGTCCCCAAATATCGATCATTATTATAAAGACTATAGTATTTTTAATTTATTGATTCTCTAAAATTACCTAGTAATTTCCCACTCGTGTATTCGTTTACAACAACATGAGGTGGTTTCCACGGAGATCCAAAGGATTTTAATGAAATCTCTGCGAGGACATTTAATACTTCACGGCCGCATATCGGTGGATCATTTAATTGTTGTGTTGGCAGCGTGGAATAAAAAATCGGAAACTCTTTGAGTTTCGTCGAAGAATTTATATACCGCATAAACGCTTTCGGTGGGGCTAGCCCATATGAATCGAAATAGACAATTCCACGTGGATCAATCGCGTATGCAACCCAGTGAGTTCCCGATCCGTTACTGTTATCAAGATTGATGATACCGGTTTCAACGTTATTTGGTTTTCTTGGTAACTGATCTCTCATAAAAAACCCTCTGAAGTTTTTTATCGCTAGTTTTTTAGCAGCATCAATTAAATCAAAATTGGACATGGGAACCATAGGTTCCTCAGTCATAGACTCCTCAACAATTGGGTTTTCAACTAATAAACCGTTCCTGGTATTCTTCTTAGACCATTTCCGCTGTACCATGAATACGGGGTTCCTGGTAGGTACAACCCTTTTCCCTTTTTTTATATATCCTTTCCCAGTTGCCTTTTTCAACGCCATCCCTGCTGCGGTCCCAACGGCTCCCAACGCTGCCGCTTTCGCCACCGCTGGGGCAGCCGCTGCAATCAATGCTGGTATTGCAGCTAACAATGGAAATATACCACCTGATTTTATCATGTTGGCGACTGCAGCTTTCGAAAATTCTATTTGAACCCCTTTCTTATTCTTTAGCGCATCATTGAAATGTTTTATTTGACGATCCGTCAGTGATATTTTATGTGTACCGCCGGACATCTGCGCTGGTTTTAACGTTATTGTGGTTCCACATTCTTTAGCGGATTTTGATCGCAATTTCTTGACCTGACCATCAGTCAGCTTGACACTAACAACACTATATGACATTTTATTGTAAAACACATTTATGCTTTCAATTGATCTAATTGGAAACTCTTCAAGTTTCATTTACATATTTTCCACTGGTGCATCAACGATTCTCATTCGTCCGCCAGCCCCTTCTAACAACATTGATTTGTCGCTGAGAATAACAGCAACCGCTCTATAATCAACACCACCAGGATCTATACGAGCCCTAAAATGTATGTCAACAACGGATTGTCTCATTAAATCAAGATGTTCCAGCGAAAAGTAATAAATCGGATACAAGTTCTTAAAATCGAGTTGCGATATTTGCAAACCGGTATCAACATTTTGATCACGACCCATATATGACAGCATCCGATGATACACACGTGCTATTTGGTTGTTTCCGTAATTAAGCTGTATATCCTCAGATGGTTCTTGTTGTCCGTTTATTCTCAGTGAAACCTCACTTACCCCTAACCGATCAAATATCATATGACTGCGTTCTTGGGAACCTAATCGATTCCTATTCTGCAGCGCTATAAATATATGACGTGGAGCTGAAACGCCTTGTTTGGCTGCTAAGTGCCATGTAAATGTACCATTAACATCATCCTCTTTAGCATCAGTCGTTGTTGTTAGCCAACTTATCAATGATTTGCCACCTGTGTCCATAAATGAAAGTAGCCGCTCTTCTCTGGTAATTGATGGGGTCATTACTGGCATCCACAATACTATTCTACTCAAAACAACTTTACCTTCATCGGCACCAGTACGCCAAATTGCATCATTGTCATTGCCTTTTCGTACTAACGCGATTGTGTGTTTGGCTCCATAGATGACTTTTCTGACATTTCTGCAGAATCCAAATATGTGATGGAGTGGAATCGCACATGAAAAATATCGCTGCTGTCCTTGCAACGTTGCTACTCGTGTTGCAAATCCTAAATTGAAATTACCATTAACGCCTCCGAGAATATCAAACGCAGCTCCTGGTCTAGCTCGACGTTCTGGATTAGTTGCTTCTCGTTGATTTGCTTCTGCAGTATCTTGTGCTGTTAACACTTTAATGTATTGAAGGTGGTCAGCGTTATCAGAGGTATCCTTTGCAAACATCATAGATGGACCAGCCGATCTTGTATAATCATCGGAGTATCTTGCTAGCCCGATTATTGTTGTTGCAACATCAACATCACGGTCTATTGATTCAATTTCTTTTCCATCAATGAGATATTTTGCACTATCAAATAACGCCATTATACCATTGTTGACGAAACCAACTCGGATATTTGGATCATTTGCATATGGTGGATCATTATGAGCAGCATCGTTTGTTACGAGTTTTCCTTCTACTTCGATAAATGCTTCACATGGCAAAAAGTATTTACTGGTATCTTGAACTTGAAGTTCAATTCGCGATCGTAGGTCGGGTTGTATTGCATGATAGGAATAGTATTGATAATCGCGGACGGAATCGTCTTTGCGCACTGGGGCTTCCATATCTAACGCGGGATCAGCTGTTCGTTTAAACATTTTATTAAAATACTAGTGTTTTCAATTGTGAAACTCTTTGTAATCATCGTCGTTGAAAATTCTTCGAATTTCTTTTTTGTTTCAAACCACTTCCTGCTATCGCGTTCATGATAGCGCTATCTGTTACCGGTGAACCCGGAGTCACCGAAGCAGCCAACGACGCTAATTTTTCTTCCACTGCGCTATTTATTGCTTTGCTGATTTTTGCAGGCATCACTGTAGTTGATGGCAGCACTGGTGGTTTCACCACTGACGAAGTCATTCCTGGTTTCTTTCGCACCAATGATGCTATTTTATCTTTCGCGGCAGAAAATGCCTTTCCAACTAAATCTCCGATTTTGTTAATTCCCTTATCACGAATAATGTCAATGGCCTTCATTGATAATTGTTTAGCTAACGGCGCCACCTTGGGAGCCATTCTTGTAAATAACCCCGCAATGGTATTGCCGAAACCATCTCCGTAATATGCTCTATAAACAGGCAATCGTGAGTTCACCACGTAGACGCTTACTGGTTTATCATGATTGTAGTGTATAATCATCTTGTTATAAAACTAGTAGTTTTTCAATTAATGATCAATCGCTTACATCCATAGGATTTTCATCATAACGTAGGGCGTCTCTGTGATTTTCAACTAATTCAGCAATGAGTTCTCGATATACATCAATGTCCATGATACTGCCGGCAAATAATCGTCTGCAGATATCAGCTGCTTCATTAATTACTTCCGGTGAGTTATTTCCGGCTCGTTTCCCTCCGAGGAGAACCTCTAACCGTGATATATCACTGAGAATGTTACCAGGGCATGTCACGGTAGAGTCAAAGACTCCAGCGTTGAAATCATTTGAATTTTTAATCGAATATCCTTTTCCGCTTGTTTCCTCAGTTGTACCAGTTGCGCCCTGACTATCATCAAGTAATTGCCTTTGTCGGCCTCGACTTTGTTTTTCTCGTTCTTGTTGTTTTTGTATACCATAACTATCAACTCCTACTTTAAAAGATCTATACTCAACTGTATCCTTTTTCAAATTACCAGTAATCCCCTTATTCGTTTTATACAACCAATTAACCCATTCATCTCGGCTTATTCTACTGTTTTTATACTCGTCTTTTAAAAAGTCCTTTCTAGAATGAAAGCTTTTGGCGGCAAAATCACCAAAAGTCGTATAATCTTTGAGTTTTATTAATTCAGGTCGTTTGATTTCTGTTATAGCTTCGATTCGATTAATGAGTTTTTTAAAGTTATAACCGTCCACTAGGGACATTTGTATAACTTTTATAGCCACCCTGACGGTGGCCATTTAAGTTTCCTTTGGGGGGGGGGGTCGCTACTCCCCCCCTCAGGATTTATAGTGCTTAATTGCACCATATTTTAAATAGGGCGTTCTCCCGAATTACTAAAAAGTAACTATCGGGAGAAATGAAAGCCCTTGGGGTGGGTAGGAATAGTACCTACACACACCCACCCCTTTCAAACCAATCGGAAGTAAACGCTGGTAGCGAGGGAAAATGTTTTCTCATTTCGCTAGTAATTAATGAGTCGGAAGCAGCAAAGGCGGAAAGGGCCCAGGTCCAGGAGGGCGACGACACAGCAACACACACCAGAGCACACAAACAGCAAGACAGCAAGGCCACGAACGCAGTCCACACCTAAAACGAAAGGGTCATACTTATTTCAAATTCAGTCCAGTTATACTAATGGACAGCTTAAAAACCAATGTTGTGTCAGCCACCTATGCAATTAATCAAATATATAAGCTGAAGAATTATTATTTATGATCCTATTGTTCTAAAAATCTAGTACATAAGCGTACATAAAATAAGTCCCTAACAAATTTAGAAATTAAAATGTCTAAACGACATATAATAGTGTAGTCAATGGTAGGTATTTTTGGTCCTGAATTTTGTTGGAGGCTGTACCAATAAGGTCAAATTAGCTTTTTAGGGCCACGGAAAGTTGTTCAAAGAGGGGTACTCGTAACCAAATGAGTCCCCTATTATTCAGGCAATGAAAAGATAAATGGCAATATCTTTTCGTTGAAACTGCTTCATTCGAGTAGTCCGATGCTGGCGACACATCAGAAGACCGCTGTAATTGCATCAAAAAGCTGGCTATCTAAGGTAGTATTTCGCTGACTTGGTGATATCATCCTACGGCAGCCTGCGGGTTACTCAATACTTTGATATCACCAGTCAGCGCGCCTCAGGTCCGCCACATTGTTTAAATTTCCATGGCTGGTTACAATGTGGTTCCAGTAGTTCGATGTAGGAGCAAGTCCACTTCAGTGTCCGCCATTTTTCTTCACCATGTGGTTATAGTGGGCTACTCAGTTTCCATATATCTTTGACTTCTGTCGCTTGTTAAAGGGACTTATAAACTCGCCGAAATATTTTCTCTGTATAGTCCACCGCCCCACATCATGATTTTTCTCTTCGTAGTGGTAGTGAGTTGATAACGTGTTGAACCGTCCTTAGCTGTTAAGCCCGGGAAAATGTGCTTTCGCACCCGTCGTGACGTCATCAGGTCGCCAGCTCCAGAAAAGCCGTCCTACTCGCTCTGCAGTCTTTGCCTAAATGATGTGTTATAGCTTCTTCGGTGAGTTTGTATATAAAGGGAACACCTCTTGGGGTGACGACATCAACAGGTTGTGGTTCAGGCGCAGAATCATCAATATCAGCTAGTCGTTCATACTCTTGTTGAGCTTTTATATCACTGGATAGCTGTTGTATTCCTGCGCGTGTTTGTCCGGTCTCTGCTGCTATCTTTTCAAGCACACCAAGAACAGGCACTTCTCGTCGCTTGCCTTCCTTAGGAATATCTCCGTATATTGCTCGTTCAGTTGCTGTTTTCACATCTTTGGTCGCACTTGTTATCGGAGTAAACAGTTGTTCACTTGACACAGAAAAGTCAGTCTGCGCTTGTTGTCGTTGTTGAAGTTTCTCGCGAAGTCTGTCTCGAACCGGTATAAACTTTTTAATTGCTGCTAGCCGCTCTCGGGCTAATCTAGTTGTAAGCGATTCACCTACCATATATTATTTGTGAACTAATTTTTCAAATGTGAAACTATCACAATTAAAAGCTTAGTTATTAAATAACTTAGTTATTAAATAATGTACCATCAAGCTAACGTATCCATCTTCGACAGGGTTAAACTGTACGACACTATCCGCGAGTGTTTCAGAAATAACATCGCTGGGGGTTTCAGAATTGTAATATCTGAGAACGGCGATGAACAATTTGTGTTAACGACGCGGCAACAAGAACAACTACGTGAAAATGGAGGCGTCGCGGTGATTACTTGCTACTACAACCAGATCATCCATTATGCACATAACTGCATGGGCAAGTCCAGACTGCTGAGTATCCTTTCAGGAGAAAATCCTATGTAGTTACAAAAAACGCTAAAAAAAAATTATTTTTAATAAAAATTACTGAAAGCCTAACACTCACGTGGTTAAGATACGGGTTTTTCCTCGTTTAACATTTTTCTAAGATCACGAACCTTAGAACTAATTTCAGCTCGTTTTTGATACTCTTGGCCGAGCTTTTGACGTATTGCTTCAACGGTGTTAAATAGCGTTATAAATAAATTAATGTCGTTACCGTACAAACAAGCATTGATGGACTTTTGAATTCCTTTCACGAGCCTGTACATCTTGGGTAAAACATAACGACCCTTACTAGACTGATACTCAATTTCTTCATATTCCGAGGCAATCCTGTCACAGTCGAGATCTTCAGATAATACTACCCCGTTATTTTTTAACTTTGAGATTTCGGCAATTATAGCATTTACATCTTTGATATCCATATTTTTATAGTATACTGTATCTCTAATTATTAAAAAAAAACAAAAAACACTCATTTGGCAATCTCGCTGGCGCCCTATGACGTCAGAGAGACCCAGAGGTTACATATACGACAACACATCTTTGGAACTCCTTGGTTGCCTTCACATCCAAGTAAGCCCAAGGGGACCCGAAACATACATCTCCGGCGGGAGGCCTAAGGTGGCAAACGCCATCTTAGACCGCCCAGAAGATATGCTTGGGGTGACGTCACAATGCCATATATATCTCCACTCGAGTGTTGTGGCAAATTTTAGGCATACATATATGATGTGGGGACGGCACAAGACAGCACAAACATGAAACGACGGGGCGGATTTTCTACGGCCAACCAACCAATCAAAAGCAATCCAATTAAATTAACCCGGTTGCATGATTGTGAACAAAAGACAACCACACGCCCGGGTTAATGGCGTTGGTTAGTTTTGATCGGTCGCATTGGCCTTCGAAAGCCCAAGCTTTCTACCTTTCATATACTATATAAGGTGACTAATACAGCAGCCTTGATTCACGAGTGTGTTATTTTATTTCCTTGAATTACTTATTAATGCTGTTTCACAACATTTAAAAAAGACAAAATAGTTTAATAAAACACTAAAAAAAATAATGTAGTTGTTAGATAAAACAGCGTTTTTACTCTGTTATAATTCTCTAGTCAAAATACATTATCGATTAGATCACAAAGAGCTGTATACAAGGAATTTTAACCACGCCCACCTACTTCAATGAATAGGAAACACTCGCGTTCCGGCTGAGCGAACATAGGTAATGTGTTAGATTATAAAGAATTTTTGTACTGAAAGAACGAGTTAGCTGTCTGCTTTACTGCTAGTCCACCCACCCCCACACATGAGATATGTAGATAAATAAAAATACAACTATTTAAATAATGCAGTTTTAGCCCACAAGCGACAATAAAAAGTTTTATTCTCTATCGAAACTCATGTATTATATCTCCATTACAGTCACGTGGGCGCGCCTAGTCAATGTATACAGGTAATATAGCAGGCGACAAATTCCTTTGACGTCATAATACAAGGGAACTTAGTAGGTAGAGTGTGAATTGCAGTCGATTTATCCATAAAGGATTTATCTCCCTTAAATAGTTTCAGGTGTATACGAATTTTATTTTATGACCATTTTTTTTAGACAGAGATGTTTTAATTAAATTTTCTGCAACAAATCGAATTGAAGGCATGCAAATGTCAAAGTATCTACTGGCTTCGTTTATCGAATGAAAGATTCTCTCCTCGCTGGTTTCTAAATCAAACGATTTCACACCCTTGGGGTGTTTTGCGTATTTGCCGGTTCCACCTAATTTTGAATTCAGACTTTGTGAGACGGCTTTAAGATTCTCAAGACAATTATCAGTCTTCACGCCATTTATGTGATCAATCACAAATCCGTCTTTGATTAATCCGTTATGACATTCAAAAATAATTCTGTGACAGAGATATGTTTTATTTCTAGCACTAAACAACAAATACCCCATATTATTCAGATATCCAGTCGGTTTTTTTAGTCTGCGGTGCCTGACAACACCATCACTGGAGGCTTCGTAATTAACAAGCACTGGATGAGGTCTGAAATCTTGGCTCATTTGTATAATAATACTACTTGTCTAATTTATTATAAACCTCTTGATATAATCTTGAGGGATTTTGATGACCTTGTCATTGAACGGGTCATTAATTCGTTTGTCATAATAGCGTTTTAGTTCCCTGTATCGTTTACCCCCACAAGCAAGGCATAATTGTGATTTTCCCCTGACGCCCACCCCACATCGGAGGCATGGGAGAGGACCTTTTGAACCGTTTCTCACACTTTGCATATGATACCCACAGAATTCGCTTCTGCATGATTTGTTACACGGGGTTGTTGATCCAATCATAAGCCACTTGCAGTGATTCATTATACTATATTTTTCTATTTAAATACTTGTTTTAATTATAACATGGAGGAGTTCAAGAGATTATCGAAAATTAAGCCCTGGAAAAATACTAAATTCATTGATTATACCATGAAAGAATTCCAAAGATTATCGAAAATTAAGCCTTGGAGAAATACTAAATTCAATC
Source organism: Unio pictorum (assembly GCA_030141615.1). NCBI lineage: Eukaryota > Metazoa > Mollusca > Bivalvia > Unionida > Unionidae > Unio > Unio pictorum. The sequence goes on from JARLTB010000096.1 coordinate 1,958,590, forward strand.
TTGATAAGGAGTTCCAAAGATTATCGAAAATTAAGCCTTGGAGAAATACTAAATTCAATCTTGATAAGGAGTTCCAAAGATTATCGAAAATTAAGCCTTGGAGAAATACTAAATTCAATCTTGATAAGGAGTTCCAAAGATTATCGAAAATTAAGCCTTGGAGAAATACTAAATTCAATCTTGATAGAGTCTCTGATACACCAAAACGTCTAATCGGTGATAGAACTATACTGGGTAAAATCAGGGAGTGTTTTAATGAATTCTACCGAGACGGTGCAGCATACTGTTGGTCGACATTTCGAATTATTGATGAAGATGTCAATGTACCCATCCTCGATGCTACTATGAACGATGAAAGAGCAGCTGAGATAATTTCACATCTTGGCGTAAAATCCAAAGGATTTTCATGGAAATTCAAGGGTGTAAAATCCAAAGGTAAATTGCAAAGCAATTCCCAACAAAGCAATTCCCAACAGAAGTATTTTTTCAGAATAAAATTCATTATCGAAGTCGAAGGCAAATGGATTATCAGGGATAAATTTGAACCAATCCTCAAGGATAAAAAAACTGTCATTGTAAGTAAAGATTCCAAACCAGGAATTCTAACTGGAATTGACAAACCATACTACGAAAGATCTTATCCCGTAACAGCAATTGTTTATGGGTTATATCCGTTAAATGATAAACCCGATATTGCAAAACTAGCTCCTATGAAATATTCACCGTTGACTTCGTCAAGGCTCAATTGTGTAGCAACACGGGTAATGGAACACTTCACAAATGCATCCCGAGGAAATAAACTAACTGATCTGCGACGTAGGAAAATAACCGAATGGGAACTGACAGTGAAACAGCACGGTGCAAAGATTTCTGATATAGCTAAATTAGAAACATCATTAAGATTCCCAATAACCGTTATGACGATAACCGGAGAAGTATTATACGAACCGAAATATAACAAAAATGGAGCGCCAATACAAATTATTGATCATAACAAACACGCGTGGACACCTGCAGTAACAATATTTCCACGAGAACGAACCGTGAGATATATCCCCCCAGAATTCGTCGGGGATGTTTTTTATAATGAGAAATTATTCGATGCTATTCACACGCTGTGTAAAGATGATCCTGTGTCAGTGTGGTTACTTAGAAGTGATGAAGATCCCGAAATAGGATTTGATCAATTTGTAAGACCAAATGGTGAATTATATCGCGTTGAAGAATTAGATAACAGAATGAGAAAAATCGCTAGTGATTTTTCACCGGAGAGTTCCCATGAAAAACTATTAACGGATAGTTTTACTATTCCATCAGTGGTAGCTCACTTCGCAAGAGAAAAAAACTCATGGCGTCCAACACAAAGTGATTTTCTCGAGGACGTCAAATTGAGTTGCGTCGAATTTAGTCATGGAGGACTGTGGAATACAAAATACCATCGTGGCGGTATGATTTCAATTGATATATCCGCGTGTTATCCTGGAAGTTTCCTCGGGTATGGAGAATGTAGTAACTATTTTAAACGATTTGGACACCCCACGCATGAAATGACTCGTGTTGCGATTAATGGTCCATTACCTGATTTTGATTTAACTGGATTCGCTCGTGTGATATCATTCGAATTCGCTACAGGGTTACATCCGTGTAGTTATGTTTGGCTTGGTAGACATATATCTGAAAAGGCCTGGATGCCAATAGTGTTACTACGATATATGATTGATTGTGGTATGCTAATATCGTTGATTGTTTCCGAAGCTATTATATGCTATCGAGCTCAGAAAGAAGTTTGGCTACCACAACCCGATCTAGATCGTATTATTAGCGAACAGCGAAAACAGTTTCTAGATGGAAATTCTTCGAATGGAAAATCGGAGATTTTCAATGAAGAACAAATCATGAATTGGTCTAAGAAGTTATTTGAAATTAAAAAAGAACAGGCAAAAGATTTTGGACGAAGAATAATCGGTAAATTTACCCAGGGTGGAAGATACGACAATGCAAAATACTCTTCGAGGTTGATCATAGACAACGCTGAATACGATTTTATTGTAACGGATTTAACGAAACAGGGAAAACTTGTAAATCGTAAAGACGCTTTCCTATCCGATGGAAGACGATTAGGTACAATTGTTACCTATTGTGATGGATATATTAAACAATATACGCATTTGAGAAGTTCTATGCTAGCTTATGCTTCTATCAATTTATTTTCGATGATAAATAGATTTCCTAATACCGCAGTTAGAGTAGCCACTGATTCTATTTATATCCACGAGAAATACAAATCAGATGTAGCTAAATTCACATCCCAGGAGGAAGCGTGGGGATGTTGGAGATTTAAAAAGGAGACGCTACACGAGTATTGTGAATCGGCAGATGTTACCATGGATGAAAAGTACTTAAAGTGTGATGAGATTCAATCAGAGTTTTCTAATGCACCACCGGTATCTGATCCGATTACGCGATATAAAATCGTTTATATAAACGGATTAGGAGGATCAGGAAAGACAACACGAGTAATTAGTTTATTCAAAGATAAAATTAACATGAATGCGTTAACGCCAACTCATAAACTTGCCAGAGACATAGAACAACGAGATGTAAAAAATTCTGGTACTTATCACAGCTTCTTTCGATGGAAAGGCGATAAGTGGACCCCTGAAAGAATGGGACAGAAATTTATTCCACCGGTGATATTATGGGATGAAATTTGTACAGTACCGTTACAAGTATTAAAAACATTTCTTGAATGGTTGTCAACGAAAAATACAAAAATTATTATGTGTGGTGATCAAGGCCAACCACCACCAATTTTCGGTGAATCTCCTCATGAATGGCTAAAAAAATACGTTGATTATTACACAGAGATGAACGATGACATTAGATCGTTAGATGAAGTATTAAAGGAGTTTAAACAACTAATCAGATTACAACCGGATAGAATCCAATGTGAAATAATGCGTGAAATAATTTCAGAAACTCCCATGAATAATTTTTGGGAAGCATGGAGACCAAACGATTTGATAGTAGCAAGTAGAAAAATAGTCAGAGACAAACTTCAGATGAAATTATTTGAATTACATAAATGTAAATTTTCAACACTTCCAGTACCGCTCTGTTATAGACCTTCGGATACACGAAAGCAGAATATCGACGTTGACATTCCTGGACAACGTGAAAAGCAGAATTTAGTATTAAATGATATTGTGCTGGTTGATATCAGCGTCGTCGAAGATGCATTGCGTGCTGATAAATCCCCGTGGACGTTAGGTTACGCAGCGACAATACACTCTTCACAGGGATTAACTATCACAGACACAATTATTTGGATAGTAGATAATCGCATTGAGTGGTCGAATTTAGTTTATTTTGCAGTATCCAGAGTACGAAGAATAGATCAACTTCGAAGAATCGTTTTAGATGATGATGACACTACAATAAGTGATATTGTCAACGTTGATAGAGTCAAGGACATAATCAGAAAAAAACTCTCTGGTTATAAACAACAAGATAAAAAAATAATAGAAAATTTGACATTGATGCTGAATTAATAATTTCGCTGAAGCAACAACAAAATAATCACTGCGCGAGTTGCAATTGTATAATGCGTTGGCAGTATTCGGATAAAGATCCTCGCCAATTTACCGTAGACAGAAAGAATAGCAGCATTGGTCATATCAGAGATAACGTTATGCTGACTTGTCTTGAGTGCAACAGACGCCGGGGTGCCAGCACCCTGGGTGCTAGTTAAGACCACGCGGTGGTAATTGAGTATCCTCGGGAATTACCTGTAGTTGTTGTCGAGTAAATCCTCGCTGAGGAGCAGTTGAATCTAGTTTATAGATTGGATGTCTACCAGTAGATCGTGTTATACCGGATATCTTATGCTTAGTGACACTCCAAATAGGATCAGTAGCTCTTTTTTTACCACCCTCAAGCTCTCCTGGTTCGTATAAGTACCTTACAGTGACATTACTACCAAGAATTGGTTCTTTTGAAAAATCTTTTTGTGGTTGTACGGGTATAAACTTCTTTTTAATAGCGTTGCTAGGTTTCATGTTGATTGTTCTAGTAATCTCATTATTGATTGCGGTAACTACACCTGGTAATCTCTTAACCCATTCACGGGATCGCTTTTCTTGGATGAATTCCATCGCGTATTGATATCCAAATAACCGTTCAGCAAGAGTCCGATTAAATCGTTCAACAATTGCCTGATCGCGATGTAGTGCAGTATGCCCCCGTCTGATGGTGACATTGTGATCTTTCATCGCTGATAAAACAGCGCCTTGAAATTCCTTGCCAGGATCAACTTGTAACAGATTTGGCCAGCGTAGTGGGCCTCGTCGATAAATCTTTTCAAATGCAGAAGCAACTTCAGGTGATGATTTTGTTTTTAGCGGTTCTGCTTGTTTGTATCGACTCGCAACGTCAACTACGGTTAGCTCGTATTTGTAACCGTTGTCATGTGGTAAAAACAATAAATCAGCTTGATGAACTTCATTGGGTACAGTAACATCAAAATGCGAGAAATTGATTTGTTTAGGACGCGGTAGATAAATTTGCCATATAGCCTGTTTGGATAACCAATTAGCCGCAGTAGCCTTTTTCACTTTTGCGGCGCTGGCGAGTTTACTGATTGCTGCTTTACCCTTCCAGTATCCCCTCGGAGAATAATAAATAGATTCCATATTATTAATTACCAGCGCCCATCATCAATTTGCCTTTCATAGCTGATTTTACCAACCACGAAGCCAATTTTTCTTTCAAAGATTTATCAGGAATAGCATTTAACGCATGAATTAATTTCACATCCGCGAGACGCCTGTTTTGCAGATTACTGCTTTTATATGCAACATCATGAGCATGACACGCCTTATCAATAGCGTTTATCGGATACTCGCCGGGTCGGGGTTCATTTTGATCATCAAGTCTGATATCTAATCGTGTTCCGGGGCCACAGTAGCTATATCCTGGAAGGTGCTTTTCTCCGGGGTACTTTGCCCATGGGGTTCCAGGGAGCTTTGCCAATTTGGCTGCGATATCACCTCCTCGTTTTTTTTAAAACATCTCCGAATTGTAAAATCTTTGATTTTGTAGAAACAAATCTGAACTTTTTAATACCACATGTTGCACATCTACCAGTTAGTGCTGATCTGTTATTTTTAGTTGTAACCGTCGTCACATCATTTGTGCTAGTACGCGTTTTACACTTCACACAATATAGATCCATAATTTATGTATAGAGATATGAATATAATTGATTTTTCAGCGACTAAAATAAGAGAACCAGTTAAGCATCATGCAGCGCTACCAAACTCTATCCGTGCAATTATAATCGGGCCATCTGGATCCGGCAAGACACAATTGTTGCTCAATTTAATAATGAGATGGATGAAATGGGATAAGTTGTATTTAATTGCCCCTAGCGTAGATGATCAGCGTTGTTATGAAGTGTTAAAGGATTTTAACGAGAATGCATCAGAAATTAAAGGTGAGAACGCCATTGATTTTATAACTGATATTGACGAGGCGCCATCCGTGGATGACCTTGATGGGAACATTAACAATTTAGTCGTATACGACGATGTGATGTTAGACAAGCAAAAAAACCCAGCTAGGATCTTTTCCAGAGGCAGGCATAAAAACACTGACGTGATATATGTCACTCAACGCTACACTCAGATTCCAAAAGTGATCAGAGATAACTGTAATATTCTTGCTGTGTTTAACGGCGTTGATACACATACGCTACGAAATATTTGGCAGACATGGTGTTCGGATATGGACTTCAATCAATTTAAAAATTTCTTTAGTCATGCTCAGTCGACTCCGCACGGATTTATAACAATAAATTTACATGATCCTCGGACACGATATCGTATCGGACTCGATCAAATATTTGGTTGAACTCGTAAAAGAATTATTAACCAGAACTGAAAGTTCCAGCAGCAGAGAGGGTGGATGACAACGACGTTGGCGTATATAAGGAAATCTTATTTTATCGAATAGACGCCATTTTTTTTACTATTTGGCAGAAGCCTCAGATTTCCGAATCGACGCTCGGAAAGTTGTAGGGTTCACCCTCTCTGCTGCTCGTATACAAGTCATATTCAGTTTGTGCAGCGAAGTGTCAAGTAGAAACAAGATGGTTCAATACGCAGATCTAAATTGTGTGAATCAAATATACAAGTTAAGTGTCTCTAAATATGCCTTACAAATTAATCTTTTAGGAAGAAAAACAAAAATAAGGAACATATTGAATACTTTATTCTTCTTCTATTCCACCGCTGGGCAGCTCCCGAATTGCACAGAGAACCCATATTAAGGGTACCTTAAACAATTTAGGAAAATCTTTAAAAGGAATAATAAATTAAAAAAGACTTGAGTATGGAGAAGTACAATTTAAATTTTAAAAAATGTATGGATCCCCACTTGAGCACGGTCGAACTCATTATGAAATAAATAGACAATGCGATGAACGACACGAAAAAAATACAAGCCGTAAAAACAAGTTTCTTTTTTTTTCCCTAAACAAAGATAGTACATCGTACTGCTTTCAAAATTAAAAATCAAATAAATGAATATAAAAAAAATTGTGAAAAAAAATCTTATATATCACATACATATAGCACCGACATCAATATCATACATGGAGTACAGGTGACCTCTAGCCAAGGTCGACAAAATGAACTAGGGAAAGAATTTTGAGATTAGATGAATAAAACTTACTCGAATGATCAACCCTATAGAAACACTAAGGATACTATACCCCATCACAGTTTAACTATATAAACAGAAATTTTAGAAAGGTGAGAAAAAATGTATTAAAAAACACCAAACTACATTTCTGGAATAACATACCAACGCATGAAAATTTTGTTCCTTTGTTTTCGAAAATGGGAGCGGGGATCTGTCTGGTGCCCGCCACCCCACCCCACCACCCACCCCCAAAAAAGAAGTTCCAGACAGAAGATTGTTTTTTTTCTTCTCACATTTCTAAAGGAATCTAAAAGGCGAGCTGTATGAGCAATCAAATTAAAGAGAGATGGCTTTATGCTAACTCAACACACCACTTTGTGCCAGAGACATTTCGAGCTTGAATGTTTCTCTAGAGACCCAAGAGCAGCGCCATTGTCAGAATTTGACTAGTCCTGCTTATCTTTATCCCACAAATTTATCCTGTAAGGTTGGATGTTAATATAATATTCTACTTCGGGAATGTTCTTGTTGTTGTTGTTGTTGTTGTTGTTGTAGGGTTAAACGCCATTCTCAGCACACGATAGGCTATACATGGCAGCCAGTATATATTGGTAGAGAAAGAACCCGGGAAAACCCCCAGAAAGAACCACCGACCCACGTGAAGCTACTGGCAATTGATTTTGCATAATGTATTATATAGAAAGATATGACACAAAAACGCATGACCGATTAGTCAGCGAATAATGACTTTGTTTACCAATTCAAATTTCAACCTCAATTAAATTATCATTTTCGTACATCCGCTTGTCCAGTTGGAGATATGTATATTAGTGGATGCGACACTCAAATGTATAAATCCAGCTGTCCCAATGAAGATGGTTTCACCATCTAAAGCATAAGTCATGGATGCGGTGTAGTAAGCTACAAATGAATGATGATAAGTTGAATGCATTCTCCCAAAATTAACAGAAAAAATTAAAATCAGCGAATTTTCCATTAAATTTAAAAAAACACTTAGAAATCTACGTTATTTTTAATCTCTCTCTCTCTCTCTCTCTCTCTCTCTCTCTCTCTCTCTCTCTCTCTCTCTCTCTCTCTCTGCCTAACGAATTAATCTTTTGGGAAGAAAAGAAAAACTTGGAACATATAGAATACTTTCTTCTTCTTCTATTACACCGCTGGGCAGCTTCCACACTGCACAAAGAACCCATATGAAAGGGTACCTTAAACAATTTCAGAAAATCTTTAAAAGTACTAATAAATAAATAAATAAATAAATAAATAAATAAATAAATAAATAAATAAATAAATAAATAAATAAAAAAATTAATAAATAAATAAATAAATAATAGCCTGGAGAAGTACAATTCTTTTTTTATAAAAAAAATGTATGGACCTCCACTCGAGCACAGTCGAATTCAATATAAAATAAATAGACAATACGAAGAACGACACGGAAGAAAATACAAGTTATAAAACAATCAGTTTCCTTCCCTTCCTCCCTCCCCCCACCGTAAACAAAGATAGTACACCGTACTTCGTTCGAAACTAAAAATAAAAAAAATGTATATAATTTTTTTATAATTTTTTTTAAAAATATATATCAAATGCATATAGCACCAACATAAATAGCGTACAGGTTATCTCTTGCCAAGGTCGACAAAATGAACTGGGGAATGAATTTTGAGATTAAATGAATAAAACCTACTAGGATGATCAACCCAGGAAACACTAAAGATACATTACCCCTCAAAGGTTAACTACATAAACGGGAAATTTTAGAAAGAGGAGAAAAAATATATATTAAAAAAACCCACCAAGCTACATATCGGGAGGAACACACCAACGAATGAAAACTTTGTTCCTTTGTTTAAGAAAATGGGGGCTGGGATCTGTATGGTGCCTGCCACCCCCACCCCCCAAAACAGATGTGTGACTAATATAAGTTCCAGACAGAAGATTAGTTTTTTTTCACATTTCCAAAGGACCCTAAAAGGAGAGCTGTATGGGCGATCAAAATTAAAGAGAGAAGGCTTTATGGTAACTCAACACACCAGGTTATGCCAGAGACATTTCGAGAGTGAATGTTTCTCTAAAGACCCAAGAGCAGCGCCATTTTTGTCAAAATCTGACGAGTCCTGTTCATCTTTGTCACACGAATCTATCATTAAAGGTTGGATGTTAATGGTATATTCTACTTCGGTAATGTTGTTGTTGTTGTTGTTGTTGTTGTAGGGTTTAACGTCATTTTTTCCAGCACACGATAGGCTATAAATGGCGGCTAGTATTAATGATGGAGGAAGAACCCGAGAAAAACCCCGGAAAACACACCGACCCAAGAGAAGCTACTGGCACGCTTTCTCACATACCCCATAGGCCGAATCTGAGACTCGAACCCGCGTAGACAGAGGTGAGATGGCAGTGATCCAAACGGAGAGCGCTTTAGACCACTCGGCCACTTGGGCTATCTGGCTGATTCTCCAAACTTCTGATTCGGAAATATGAAATGTGAAATATTATTCAGTTTTGTACAGGATTTAAACGTGAAATTTAAAATTGTTGTTAAAGATGATATTCTCATTATGTCCGAACCCATGTACGTCGTGCAGTTCAAATGTGTATTTAAGGTAACAAAACCCCGCTAGTACGCGTGATCATGGTGTAGTTATATATAATGAAATGACGTAAACATTATTATTTTGCATCGGCAATTTAGTAGTGAAATATTTTTTAAACTTCTCGTTCAACTTTAAATAGTTTGCTTTATTAAGAACTAATAAAATTACGAAAACACTAACAAATAAGAAGAAATAGACTAAACGAAGTTGAACTCAGTAGCGACAGTATGCGTCAATGCTGGTTTTTTTTATCGAGTTCAAGTATCATTCATTATTAGGTTGGAGCTCTTTCATATATAAAACTTCACATCATGTTCTTTTTTCCCCAATTAAAATATATCAAATAATTTTGAAGAGCAGAGCAAAAGGGACAGATGTCTCTTCTGTTTCGTTAAGTACAGAAGCTGAGTTGATCAAATGGATAACTTGAAAAGTTACAAATTTTTTAATTTTAATAAGTTATTAGGTTAAAGAAAGACAACAATAAATAAAACCTTAACAACCATGTGGCGACATCTCACAATTATTATATAGGATCCTTCTACCTGTTCTTTATGGGACGAGTTCTCCATAATTCATTATCAACAATGCCGGTGTGTACAGTGTCTCAAATGACGTCACTTCCGCTATTTGTGAGGAGTAGGGGAAGCGTGTTGTTTTATTCAAGACGGATCGGGATATATGATCGGTTTTTCATACATGTCTTCGTAACGAGTAAGAATGAAATGTTCAAATTTTCAGAAAGTGACCAATATACATATAGCAAATAATATAAAAAATTTGAGCGAATTTCATTTTTCCATGTTTGTCCCTTTTAACTAATTCAGTCCGCTCGTTTATTGTTTAACGTAGATTATCCGTCAGACCGCCTCAACCTATCGCATTTGCAAAATGCTCTGATACTCGTTCCGCGACACAAATTATCCTTGAAAATTTCATCGGTTTGAGAAATCAACACTGGTTTTTTTTTCTCATTTATTGGATAAATTCCATAAATAACGGTTACACGATACGCATTTTCATACTACGGTTTGTCAATAACAGTCAGCATTCCTGGTTTGGTATTGTTACTCAGTATGACAGTTTTTGCGTTGGCAAGGATAGGATCATATTTTTCACAAATAATCCAATTATCTGTTTCTGCTAGTACAATAACGTTTACTCCGAAACCATACTTCCGATTATCGCGATGGGTAATGATATTTGCCGCTCGTTTGTCTTTCATTGTAGAGTCGACACCATCATGGAATTTGAACGTATAAGTGATTTCTGCCGACATTATTTACAGCGTGGACGACGAGGAAGTCTAGGTCCAAAACCGTGTTTGTGGTGTTGGAGTTAGAGAGAAAACACAATTATGTGTAAAATGTGGCAGTAAAAGATACAGAGAGCTCAAACGGTATTATGATAAAAAAAAAATATAGACAGTGTCAAAGCAATAAGAAATGTAGAAGATTATTTGTCTAGATTTTCAAGTAACAATTTAGACAAATAATGATTTAAAGAAATTATATTATTATATATACTGAGACAACAATTTGTAAAGCATCTCACGATCAAGAATTACGAAGCATCACGTCTTGGTGTAATCAAAAACTGTCAGGTGAAAAGCCAGTCGGCATTATCGATAATGCTGGTTATCTCAGATTTACTCCTGGAAACAAAATGTCATTTTCATAAATTCATTTTCGAATGTTTCATTGGATTCAACAAAGATGGTCTTGTAATTGACTACATTGACTCAGATCCTAAAAATAATTCTTATTGTAACCTTCAAGCTATCACAAAAAGCTAGAATACTGAACGTGGTCTTACCGGTATTTGAAAGACCGTTGGAAAAAGACCTATTAATTCCATCAATACAGAAACTGGTAAAGAATTAATATTTAAACCAATGAATGAAACTGGCAAATATTTTGATATATTTAAACCCTCGGTACAAAATGTAGCAAAAAATATAAAAAATCAGCTTTTTTGAAAAGATTTCAGAAGAAAATTCGGGTTGAATGTATAGACTGAATCGAGATACATACATACATACATACATACATACATACATACATACATACATACATACATACATACATACATACATACATACATACATACATACTGTCACAGGGGAAATAATTATTGTTAGGTATCTTTCTTCGGTAAGTCAGCGTTACCTCCCTCGTTACATGTCATTGACCTGAAAGGTATTTGTGTTCGTTAGTGGATATCGCAGATGGGAAAAATCGTAAAATCATTAAAAATAATAATAAATTACGAGATTTCCCCAATACCTAATAACATTTTTGTTTTGGAATTAAACACAATACGATATTTCACTCCCACTACACAGAGCATCGAGATTTTTCTTCCCTCCAATATATACTGACGGATAAACAAACACAGTGAGAATATATATATATATATATATATATATATATATATATATATATATATATATATATATATATATATATATGTTACTAAACTAACTAAACTACAAGTTTATTAATAAATTCCAGATATGCGCTGACATCTATGATACCACCTTTAAATAATCGTCGACAACTGTCAACTGCTTCATTAATATTTCTTCTGAATTATTTCCAGCTCGCACTCCTCCTATAAGAACTTCTAATCGTGATACATCATTGAGAACACTATCAGGACAGGTAATAATGTTGATAAACCACTACCAGTAGCACCAGGGTCAGGCGCGTCATAAAAGTCTTCTGAAGAGTCTTGCTTGGAGGTTTTTTGTGTTGATTCTTTTCATTCTTTTGTAGTTAGTCTACTCTTTAAGAAAACTTCAAAAAAATCCTTATTGTTTTTACTAATACCACCCTTATTATTACGCATTCTATAGATTATCATACGATATTCATCCTTCATACATATTTGATCGATATTTTGGTTACATCCCATGTTCATAATTTAGATCATTTGCAGTATATTCAGCTAGTTGATAATCATTCATATCCTTAATTTTTTCATATACTCTAGGTCTAAATTTATTAGATTTGTTTTTATAACATTTGCTAGAATTTCCTTCTTTTCTTTTGTTGATGTTTTATCTGCAGGTGCGGCAGAGGAAGTTGATTTTGCGAGCTGGATTGCTGCTGAACACTTTCGAATTCATGTATTTTAGTTATGACATCATAAATATTGAATCTTTTTTTTGAAATTCTATCTTTGTCAAATGTTATGCGATATATCCATTTGTACCAGTTATATCTATATATTAAAACACCCCATAATTAAGTTTTTGCGCTTATGTACAACTAAATTGATTCGCTATAAATCATGTCCCCAAAGTGAAGTAAACGTTTACTAATATACTTCGTGTGTATTTATCCATTGTTATATTATTATATTACCTTGGTACAGTGTTAATTAGTTTCGCTGCCATAGCTACTACGCATGTATGAAGAAAACTGTGCTTGGTTTATGTCCCAAATATTTTCGTTGTGTACTTACATCAGGTTCATAATATAACCGTTATATTTCCACGATTATTGTCGAGATATGACATATAAAATGTTAGTATGTGATTAGACTATACGTGTTCTGCATGGTCTCAAATATGTATGACATATTATATATTTTGTAGTTATTGTATGCTATCTATATTGCATGATTGTACTTTATCAATATCAATAGTATCAATAGTTTGTACTCATGGGAACCTTACTTTGAGAATTTTGAATTCGATGAAGGTGTTATGGTCGCAATCGGGTTAGAAATTATAAATCAATAAATGAATTGCGTAAGATTTGTTGATTTTTTTATATCTTGTTTATGCTTTTCGTTACTGAGATCGGCATGGGGGGACAAACAAATGGGGATATAGCCTCAGACTATAGTTTTGCACTGTTCTTGCAATTATCTTAACCAATCCATGATATACTTGATCCCTTGCACTTGAAAGGACTTTTATTCGCCATATGATTTGTATTATATATATATATATATATATATATATATATATATATATATATATATATATATATATATATATATATATATATATATATATATGCACACGCGTATTTGAAAGTTATACATAACGTTAATGCTGCATCAAAGTACATGTATGGCAGTACATGCAAATGTGCCTCTTTGTTTTAACATATTGTTAAAACGAATCGTTAAAAAAGGATATTAAAAGTCATTATCGAGTAGCGTTAGAAAAGTAGACTAGACCGACACGAGAAGAGACAGAAATGTTATAGTGTACAGAAATACGATGTTGGCATAAATAAACACTGGATACTTGGTACAAATCGGGTTGTAATGCATACCGTGGATTGGTTTGAATTTTAAAAAGAGTACAATAATAGAATGCTTCATGTGTCGAGGAAGTAAAATTCAATAGAGGGTAATGTATATGGTAATGTGGTATAACGATTACAATTGCGCAAACCGGGAGTTGGTGTAGCTGGGGGCAGATGGTCATGGTATTCAGAAATAAAGAGCAAAATAGTCGGAATATACCTCCCCGCTTGTTTGTACCCTACTGTGACCAGAGTTACCATAAAACTGGCATCGTCTTCGCCTTTCATGCCTAACGGACTTTCCGTAACAACACGGCGTTTATCGCTTACGCTTAGCAGCAGAGACGGCGAACAGACCTTTTGCTGAAATGTAATTTGCTTAAAAATAAAGCTTCCTACGAAAATAAAAAATATAAGCGTGATAACGCCAAGCCGAATGCTCTGATCGAAACTTACTCTAATTAGATTAGTTTATTTTGTAACTTTATCCGTCGTTAGTGTTTTTAAATGTTGTATATATGTTTACACATAGAACGTTTCATTGAAAACGCGCCCTCTATATTGCTATTATCCAAATATTTTATCAAAACCATTACGATATCGCGTTCGAGGATCATGTAAATGTATCATTATAAAACTGTGTGGGGTAACTTGAAACGTTTCTGAACTTAATTATATTCATGTTACCACTACAACAGGTTTAATTAATATTTCGCTGAATATGTGTATCGACTCCATTAAACACAGCTTGAATAGTACAGTTATCTATGATCACTGAAAGTATTTGTGTATATCGGTGAGTAACATAAATCATATCTGTGTTTTTATGCCTTCCTCGAGAAAATATTCGTGCTTATTATTTATTGCTTCTCCATCATCACATCATCGTATGCTACACGATTATTAATAAATATATCGATGCCATCTACGGATGGGGCTTCATCAATATCAGTAATGAAATTAATAATATAATCACCATTTTCATCCATCAATTTTGCGTTTTCAATAAATTCTTTAAGCACATCGTATCATCGTTGATCATCTACAGATGGTGCAACTAAATACAACTTATCCTGCATGAATTATCTCATTATTAGATTAAGTAATAATTGCGTCTTACCATACCCAGATGGACCTATGATAATATATAATAATATGAGTTTGGTAGAGCTGAATGAAATTTAACTAGTTCTTGTTTTCGTGTCGCAGAGAAATCAATGACATCCATGTTGTACAAATATAATAACTAATATGGATTTATATTGTATTCGATGCAGAGCATCCAAACCTAACAAGTGGATTAACAATAATCATGACAAAAAATCGTAGACATGCACTTACAGACAAGTGTGTAAAATGGGGTACAAAAGATACAAATTTGTCTCTCTTTACAAAAGTAGGTGGTGTCATTGCATCTTCATTACAACAATTTCCCAGGAGAAAAGCATTTGCCTGGGTATAATTCTTGTGGTCATGGAACTCGACTTTATATTCAACTTGATGAGCGAGATCAACCAGAACCTGGACAATATCCAATAAATGCGATTCATCAAGCATGACGCGTTCATGGTGAAATATATCAAAATAAAGATTTACAACAACAACATATTGCAGATGTGACGTTGATTCATTTGTTACATTTTATCAATAAATTTACAAAATGTTAGAATATCATTAACTGTTTTTGGTAAGATCTGCTATGAAGGGAGGGTAACCTAGTATTAGGGGCAGGTAATTAATCAACCAATTATTATTATTATAATGAAATCGATTTAATATAGCCAAAGAGGATATTGGAGAGGTAGAGCAGCGATTTTCTCGCAGATACAGTAAATTTAACACGTAAAGCTGCTGTAGTGTGCTTATCACGACCGATAATATGGCAAATTTTTCTAACACCACCTAAACAAATTCAGTTTTTATATTTCAATGTTTATGTCAGCGCTCCTAATGAAGTTGATGAAGCAGATATTTTGTTTTTACCACACGGTACTATTAAAAATGATAGACGTCAATACGCATACAAATATGCATAAACTGTTGTTGACGTTACCAGTAGATATAAAGAAGCAGAGCTATTATCAAATAAAACAACAACCGAATTTGCATCTGATTTAGAACGAATTTATCAACGAGGATCTGGACCAAAAGGTGGTCTACGATGGCCACAACTACGATAGGTTGATCCTGGCAAGGAATTTCTCTGTGTAGTATCATGTCTGATGGAAAAAAAATTACGTCAAAGTCAAATTACGACATATCGTAATTCATCGTGATCAGGCAATCGTTGAGCGATTTAATCGAACACTTTCTGGGCAGTTATTTGGATATCCGTATGCAAAGGAAGTCCATAAACAAAGTTCAAAAAGATATGAGATCTCGCTAATAGGTTTCTAGATTACCGGGTGTGATAGTTGCAATAGATAATGAAATTAGTCGTGCGATTTCTATGAGACCCGCTATTGCGTTTATAAAAGACACATAACAAATTCAACGACATGAGTTTTCAAAACAACCATTATTAGACAATGTTCCCGTAAGATATTTATATGAATCTGTTTGAAGGTGGTTAAAAAAGAGTGACTGATTCTATCTGGAATGTAACTACACATACAATTTTTAACGTGACTGATCCTATCTAGAGTGTAACTACACATACCATTTTTAACGTGACTGATCCTATCTAGAGTGTAACTACACATACCATTTTTAACGTGACTGATCTTATCTAGAGTGTGACTACACATACCATTTTTAACGTGACTGATCCTATCTAGAGTGTAACTACACATACAAGTTTTAACGTGACTGATCCTATCTAGAGTGTAACTACACATACCATTTTTAACGTGACTGATCTTATCTAGAGTGTAACTACAGATACCATTTTTAACGTGACTGATCCTATCTAGAGTGTAACTACACATACAAGTTTTAACGTGACTGATCCTATCTAGAGTGTAACTACACATACAATTTTTAACGTGGTAAGATCTATCGGTAGTCCTGCAATCTATAGACTTTCAACTGCTCCTCAACGCGGCTTTGTACGTGAACAATTATAAGTAATTCTTGAATATACACAATTACCACCGTCTTCATCTTTGCAAAACGTCAGCACCCTTACATCGATTACATTCAAGACATGTGAGCATCCCATTTTCACGTGTGTGGCCAAGACTACTATCAAGTCTATCTACGGTAAATTGTCTTGAATAATTATTTGATTACTGCCACAACATTACTGTTACAGCTCGCACACTGATTGTTCTGTAATTATTTTAATGTCATGATGAACGCAGCATCAAGATCCAAGTTGTGCTTACGTTTTATGTCAAATAGTTTAATACTAATTTATTTTCTTACTACATCATCGCCATTGCCAGTAGTTTAGTTATTTTATGCAATGATAAACCTCCGCAGTTGAGACATTCTTCTGACTCAAGCACTACGATATAAACTAATTTGGCCATTCGAAAAGGTTATCAATATTACAAATATTTGTGTCAGAAATGGTTAATCCTTATGACGAATTAATTGTTTTTAGCATATCCTAGTGTCCATGGAGTTATGTCCACAGCCACTGCGCTCTCAACAACACTGACAAGAACAAAAACGATACCATTCAACACAAGAATTGATTTCTTCCTTGGCTCCGTCTAGTCTCCTGGTATAGCAACTTAATTATTTTGCCGTCAAGTATCTGCTGGCCGATAACACAACGGTACACGTAAATTTGAAAACTTTTCTTTATGTAAATGCAGTAATTGTTTCTGAAGTGTATCAGAACTATCTTTCAACTTGCAACTATCAATTTAGCTGGTCTTTACACTTGCAGAAAATAGTTTATAAGAGTTTGTGAAATTATCTCGCGCATTATTTCACACTGAGTTTTTTTAATTTAATTGATTAATTTCTTTTACTCTCTTAATTGGGGCAAGTAATCTATGATCATCAGTTATTTCTTCATAATAATTTACGCAGTTTTTAGCCATCCCAGTGAAGACATTCCAATAAAGGGTGGCGGTTGACTGTAATCGCCGCACATGATGACAGTGGTACTTATTTGTAAATAACCAATCAAGAAATATTTTTAACCTTTCTAACGACACAGTACATATTTCATCCCAAATAAAAATATTTCATCCATTTGATCAGGAATCCATGTATTTCCTTTCCTCCGAAATAATTTATGATAAGTGCGTGATTTAACATTTATTTATTACATTTATCTCGTTAGTCTGTGTGTAG
The DNA here is from genome assembly GCA_030141615.1 of Unio pictorum. NCBI lineage: Eukaryota > Metazoa > Mollusca > Bivalvia > Unionida > Unionidae > Unio > Unio pictorum. The sequence goes on from JARLTB010000096.1 coordinate 1,976,426, forward strand.
TGTTTAAAACGATCATATCAAAATATAGAAATGATTCAATGACACGGGTTGTTTTACCAGAAGGCCCATTAAGATAGACTGTATTATGTCTATTCACAGGATCCTATACCGATGGCGAAGATTGATCATCTTAATGTTTGAAATTTTTAATTAATAAATATCATTGATGGCGTATTTAAACGCTGCCTCGGCAGATTCAGAATAATCATCTTTTCTTGTTTTATTCTCCATTCACCCATGGAGCAATCAGAATCACATAAAGTGATATTTTAACGTGTGGTAAAATCAAAAATATGAAACTGCACATACTATAGGTAAACTATAACTACTACGTGATAATACAAATAATATATACTAATGATGTATGACATCATGTACATAAATAGTTTATATACAGTTGATAATAGAAGTCCAAGAGGACCTGTCGAGGTCATTGCACCCATCTTACGATCTCTTAAACGGCCACCATCACATCTTATCAATCCAAATGCTTTGCATAAAAACAAGCAAGCAAGTACCAAATACGTTTTATCTTTGTACAAAAACAACTATCATATTATCATTATCAAAATCAAATCAGTATTGTTTTCTATAGGAATGATGCCATCCTTAACAATAAAATCAGTATAGTTTTTTATAGGAATGATGCCATCCTTAACAATAAAATCAGTATAGTTTTTTTATAGGAATGATGCCATCCTTAACAATAAAATCAGTATAGTTTTCTATAGGAATGATGCCATCCTTAACAATAAAATTAGTATAGTTTTCTTGATGCCATCCTTAACAATAAAATCAGTATAGTTTTCTTGATGCCATCCTTAACAATAAATTCAGTATAGTTTTCTATAGGAATGATGCCATCCTTAACAATAAAATCAGTATAGTTTTCTATAAGAATGATGCCATCCTTAACAATAAAATCAGTATAGTTTTCTATAAGAATGATGCCATCCTTAACAATAAAATCAGTATAGGTTTCTTGATGCCATCCTTAACAATAAAATCAGTATAGTTTTCTATAGGAATGATGCCATCCTTAACAATAAAATCAGTATAGTTTTTTTTATAGGAATGATGCCATCCTTAACAATAAAATCAGTATAGTTTTCTTTATAGGAATGATGCCATCCTTAACAATAAAATCAGTATAGTTTTCTATAGGAATGATGCCATCCTTAACAATAAAATTAGTATAGTTTTCTTGATGCCATCCTTAACAATAAATTCAGTATAGTTTTCTATAGGAATGATGCCATCCTTAACAATAAAATCAGTATAGTTTTCTATAAGAATGATGCCATCCTTAACAATAAAATCAGTATAGTTTTCTATAAGAATGATGCCATCCTTAACAATAAAATCAGTATAGGTTTCTTGATGCCATCCTTAACAATAAAATCAGTATAGTTTTTTATAGGAATGATGCCATCCTTAACAATAAAATCAGTATAGTTTTTTTATAGGAATGATGCCATCCTTAACAATAAAATCAGTATAGTTTTCTATAGGAATGATGCCATCCTTAACAATAAAATTAGTATAGTTTTCTTGATGCCATCCTTAACAATAAAATCAGTATAGTTTTCTTGATGCCATCCTTAACAATAAATTCAGTATAGTTTTCTATAGGAATGATGCCATCCTTAACAATAAAATCAGTATAGTTTTCTATAAGAATGATGCCATCCTTAACAATAAAATCAGTATAGTTTTCTATAAGAATGATGCCATCCTTAACAATAAAATCAGTATAGGTTTCTTGATGCCATCCTTAACAATAAAATCAGTATAGTTTTCTATAGGAATGATGCCATCCTTAACAATAAAATCAGTATTGTTTTCTATAGGAATGATGCCATCCTTAACAATAAAATCAGTATAGTTTTCTATAGGAATGATGCCATCCTTAACAATAAAATCAGAATAGTTTTCTATAGGAATGATGCCATCCTTAACAATAAAATCAGTATAGTTTTCGTGATGCCATCCTTGACAATAAAAGCAGGGCTTGAAACAGTCCTTACATTTAGATCACCAGTTACGATACAATCAACGCTTTCAGATTTAAAAGTTTTGTTTTCGTATTTTATCAAAAATAATAATTTGTTAGCAAATTGTACGTGAATATTGTACATCATGGTGCTATTTAATGCACCATACATAATTATTTACGATGATATAAAATATACATGAAAATCAAAAAGCAGTATGCTAACAAGGACACTTTTTCATACGGAAAACAAAACATCAAATCTTTATATATATAAAAAATACAAGAAAATATTTGTACTGCAGACTTCCAATTGAAGCGTGGAGACGTCAAACAACAGCAGACAGAAGATATGCATGACCCTTACTAGAAAATGCTAAATCTGAGAGCGAAATAAACTAATTTTTGAAGAAAAATTCCTTGATTTGGTGACAAAATGAAACATTAGCTATAAGAGCTGAATATGGACCTTTTGTCCCATTTAGGAATGGCCTTACCAGCTCAATATACAATTTAGATTGAATTTATTTATTGACTGGTGTATTCATTGCCAACTTAAAAGTAACGTAAATTGTCACAAGGCTCTACTGTTATGAAATGTAAGATTTTGCACAAACTACTTCCCACGTGTTTTGTTTCTTCGTACAACTTTTATGACTTTTGAACAGAAGTAGAAATTTGAGTTGTTTTATACATGGTCTCTCCATATTTAGACTAGTAATACGTTTTACAATGTGCTTATCTCACATACCTTACACAAATTAGCATTCGGCTGCCTTATGTTTTCCTTTCACGGACATTTCATTGGCAGTCAGATTAGGTATGCTTAATTTAACTGCGGTGTTAACTTGTTCGAGATCTCTGAATCAATACGTTATGCGCAAGACCTGGATTATATTAGACTCACGCGAGATCTGAAGTCATTGTTACATTTATACCAAAGTCAATCACAGCTACTTGAAATTTCGTGGGATCATTCAGTTGACACAGTACAATACAATACAATACAATATAGTACAATATAATACAATACAATGCAATACAATACAATACTGTAAAATTCAGTTCAATTCAATTCAATAAAATATGATGCATTGCAATACAATACTAAACAATACAATACTATTCAATTCAGTTCAATTCAACACAATACTATTAAATTCAGTTCAATTCAATTCATTATTATTCAATTCAGTTCAATACAACACAATACAATACAGTACAATATAATATGCAGAAAGCTCTCCGATCAGCATGGGTTTTTGTTTTGTTTACTAAAGACGAGCTTTACTGTAACGCTTTAATGGCTGTACGACGGTTTTGTACGTTTAATCATTAGTTTAAGATCAAAACCAGTGACATGCTGTTTTATTCTGCAACCAAGTCCAAAAGCAACAACAAAAAAGACATGAAGCAATCAAACGCTGTAAGTTGGATCGAGTTGCCATAAAGATTACCTTAAAGTCTTTTGTATCCTATTTCATAAATGTACTGCACACACACACACACACACACACACACACACACACACACACACGCACACACACACACAAATATATTGTACACAACGACACTCTCTCAGACAGAGGCCCGAAAGGAGTTATTAAATTAAATGTTTTCTTGTTACAAGCAAACCTAAGAAATGAATCAACCCAGAAAAAATGTTATCATGTATGAGAAAATATTTTCGTTTTATTCTGACATTCGGGTCCTAAGTTTTGATCTATTACATAAATAATTTCCAATTTTTTTGAGTAACTGGAAATTTAAAGAATAAATACGCAATATTTGTTCTCTCCTTACAAAAGTAGCCGTTTCAATATCATCATAGTGAATCTGTGGTTTGCTGCAACATTTATATTAAGAAATCTCAAATCAGGTTCGTATGGCTTATACAAAGCCTTAGGAAAAACAAAAGAATGCTTCATCACTTGCACAGTTTAAATGCAATGACAAAATGTCATGTTTACAATTTCGCTTTCTTACCTAAAATAATGAAGTTTGACCGACATAAAAACTCAGAGAAATACGTTTTTTTGTTGACTTTTACCAAACTCTTTACTTTCGCTTCTTTTTATTACTTAGTTGAAGACGATGGATGGAGTCATATCAGATGGGATCCAAATTTCCTCAAAGATATTAAAAAATTGTTCTTAAAATTTAAATTAACTCTCAGAGTTTTCATTGACTCTGGCAAAGATTTTGTTTCACATTTAAGAAATCTTTTGTGAAATTAACAAGCATTCACAATGTCATCTAATGTAATGAACATTGTGTTTTCCTTCAAACATCAACATTGTGACTTTGATTATTTCATATCAAAATTTAATATGCAAAATGTCGAATAATCATTCAGTGACATCATCCATTTCATCTTTGTTCATAAATTCCGTGTATTCAATGTTAGATGCAGACTGCATATTCAGGGTTGCTAATGATATGCCATAGTTAGATTTATTAGCATATTTGGTAACATGCTTACAAACCAACTTGCCAGTAGAATATTTTATTTCATTAGTTACTCAGATTAGTGACTGCAGGATACAGACGTAGTGTACATTTAATTATCTGCTGGGATTTGAAACTTGTCTCTTACGTTCTATAATTATTATGGGTGTGTCGATGTTTATCAGGGTTATAGTGAAAATAAATGCAGAGAACATATTTGTAGATCTTCCTGGTCGTATTGAATCTGTTTTACCTGGATCATACAATATTCGTTTTTGAACTATCAACACTTCGTGTCGCAAGTGTATATTGGCAAAAGAAGATTTAATTACAGTTACTTCAACCAGATAATTACCTCAAGAATGGAGGAAAACCACAAAACTGCTAACAAAACATTAATGTCGTGTCAAATCACAGGCAAGTGAAAAGCATACGTTATCATGTCCAATGAACAAAGGACATACACGTCAGGCTTGACCTATAAGGAACCTTTCCAAGGCTACATCCTGTTACTATATCAAGAAAACACCATGACAGAGGCGACTTTTATTGCTAACTCATCCCGGGTCATGTTGCATTTGACTATAATGTATGGATATGAACTAGTGTGTTTTTGTTAGAATTGTGTTTTATGCAAGGAAGACATTTTTAAAAATGAATATGATACTATTGAAATACATGACTGTATTATATATAAAGAGAAATGCCGTTTGGATAGATAGATAGATAGATATATAGATATATAGATAGATATGTAGGTAGGTAGACAGACAGACAGATAGATAGATAGATAGATAGATAGATAGATAGATAGATAGATAGATAAAAGACACTCATGTTTTGTATGTACAGCTCGTATTTGATATCAGAACTCGAAATATCAAAAATGAAAAAATTACAAGACCAGCTGCAATTAGTTATAATTTGAAAATCCTTATTAAATTATTCAAGACTAATCTTATTCTTCTAATGAATCATCAAGATGGCTGCCATGATGCCATATAGAAAACAGCAGCAACAGTTAAATCCAGGAATATCTGTGTGTTTAATTCATCATCCATGAAATAAATTTGACCAAAAGGCTACATCATGTGTCTTTTCAAGCAGTTTTGACATTATTTTTCTCTTTCAATACAATGCAATAACTATTTTGTGATGTGAAAAATTACTCAGCCAGCAGCCAGATTCAACATGGTGGATTGTGGTTCCTTTGTTCTATGGATTTTCAAAAGAAAAGGATTATTCATCAGTGGCGGTGTATTCTTTCCAAGTCAGTAGAAGTGTATTCATTCCAAATTTCAATGAGTAAAGGAGTAATAATATCGTCTATGTCTCTAACATTCTGATTCAATAAGATATATATATATATATATATATATATATATATATATATATATATATATATATATATATATATATATATATATATATATATATATATATATATATATATATTAACATCATGCACTATATCTTATACTATAGTTACAGCTATTGCCATAATGTCAACTTTCTCACCCTCTTCTCCCTCTGAACATTTTTCATTTGATTTGAGGGATTCTCTGATGTAGAGCAAGACCTTCCTGTTAAGGCCTATTTAGAGGGTATCATATACCATGTGAATCATTTAAATTCAACCAATTGCACAATAACATTTTTGACAACTGGATTTTTCCATCAGTTTCTGGACAAATTAAAAAGGAATTCACTTTTTATTCATTCCAGTCCATGTTTACCATTACAAAACATGCTGATGGACCCAAAATGTGTACTTATTTTTAATTGTGCTGCAAGTCTAATAGAAGTTAGAGGTTTAGGAAATGGAAAGATAAGAACTTCATCAGAATGGCTACTAAACTATTTTTATAATCCTCTACCAGTGAGGATAGTTTCAATTCCATATGTTTATTAGATCTAGTGGACTTAAATCAGAGTTGTAGTCATATAAACCAAGAATTATCTGATGAGAGAGCTGACCCACTTTCTAGGGTTCCTGCAATGAATAGCACTCCAACTATGACCCCTACAGATGGACCTACTAGAGATCATAGACAGCCCTCTACATGTATGTGTAATACTGACCTGCTGCTTATTGTTATACATACACTCCAGAAACAAGTAGGCAAGATGCAAAAACAGATTGACAAGCTAATAAATGAAAAGGTTAAATTAGCTGCCCAGAGAGGGAAACATTTAACTATCAGCAGACATTCACAAACCATTGGTCCTAAATCTATGTCTCTTAGTAAAAGTGTAGACACCTGAAGTATTGCCAAAAGAAAACCCAATGCAGTTTTCCAACTATGTCACTCATTCAGCCAGAAGTAATAAAGCACCATACAAACCAATATCAATACAAAGTAAACATACTACTTTGCCTTCTATGAGCAAAGATAACATCCTCCTTATTGGTAGTTCCATTTTACATGGAATTAACAACAGAGGACTGAGACACTGTGTTAGAAAGCATTTGAGGTGCCAAAATACAGACAATACTGGAAGATATAAAATATATGATCTCTCCAAGTTTACTAAAAAGTACTCAATATTGGAGGGAACAATGCCAGTGAAGGGACTGATCTAGAACTTTTTGACGAACTTTATGTCCAATTACTTAAATACATTCATAAGCAAAATCAAAGCTGTCAGGTTCCATTGTGTGAAATGGCCCCAGGGGAGATTGTGATGTGTTAGATATCAATGAGGTCATCCGAAGGCTGGCAAGTGAAAGGAAGTGATATTGTTTATAATTACATGAGTTTCCTGGATGAAGAGGGACAAGTGATGCAACATCTATTTGGAAAAAGAGATAAGATCCACCTGTCTACCAAAGGGGTGGAAAAGCTGGCAAAAATATAAATGCAGTCATTCATGTAGCCTGGTCTTACAGTCACATTACAAACTTCATCCGTCCCCATAAACGCAATGTAGGTCAAAACAACATCAGACAATATGGTCAGCCATATCAATACAGGCAGTACAGTATGGGATGTGATTACTGTGGTGAGATCAAACATTCAGCACAGAACTGCATGCACAGACAGCCAATACAATGCCATCAGTGTGGTAGCTTTCGACACAAAGCCAAAACTCATACTAGATTTATGGAATAGGAAAAGGGCAATGAAGCCATCTCAATTCCACAGGAAGACTCTATTCAGCAGAATGACCAATTTATCTATCAAGGACTGTTATATACACTGGGCATCCCTTGTCAAGACAGATTTGATCTCCTTGCTGATACATGTTCTGAATGTGGAACCTTATAAGCTACTTGTACATATTCCAACAGGAACGATAGTTTAGATTTATACAATGATTATAAAGTAGAAAATGCAGTTGTAGAAAAACTATTTTTTTTTACTACAGTAATGATAGTTGTAATGATGATCACTGTGAACAGTTTTAATACTTTCAATGTCTCCTTGAGTGCGTCTAATAGCATTGATATTAGTCTCTTGAATTTAGGAGTTTCTAGCAAAGGTTTACGCATAGGTCATTTAAATATTCAGGGTTTTCGAGGAAAGATTGATGAAGTAAAGTTACTGTTAACCTCTCCAAATAATAATATCCATTTATTTGGACTCTCGGAAACAATGTTAACAGAAAATCAGGGTGAAAATTTCTTATATATTAATGGTTATGAACAACCTTATCGTAAGGATAGGAAAGCAGGCAGTGGCAGGCTCCTTGTGTATGTTAAAACCGGTACTATTTGTAAAAGACGGGAAGACCTAGAAATACAGGAAATATAATCCATTTGGCTACAGATCACTCCAGAAAAAGCAAAGCCCTATTTAGTAGGTTTTGTGTATAGACCCCCATCATCACATACTGATTGATGTGAATATTTTGAACTTCAAGTAGATAAAATTTCAAATGAAGAGAAAGAATTTTACATTCTAGGTGATATAAATAGAGACCTTCTCAATGATCATATAAAAGGGAATCGGATGAAATTTATTGATTCGTTAGGTATGGAGCAACTAATAAATGAACCCACCAGAGTAACATCTACATCTAAAACACTTATAGATCATATTTATACCAATACAAAAGAAAATGTTTTGGAAGTAATGGTTCCAAAGATTGGTATAAGTGATCACCTTCCAATTTTTCGAACACGTAAAGTCAATGGCAAATCAACAAAAAATAAGATCCATAAATCCATTACTTATAAGTCCTTTAAAAACTTTGATACTGTTAAATTCCAAGAAGATCTAACACATATTCCATGGAATACAGTCCAAATCTTTGAGGATATTGATGATGGTTTAGATACTTGGACAGATTTGTTCATTAGTATAGTTGACAAGCATGCCCCTTTAAAAACACACAGGATAAAGAAAGACCATCAGCCAGGCTGGATCTACCCAGAAAGTTTAGAAGCAATAAAGCAACGAGATAAAACTAAAATAAGTAGGAAATCAAACCGAATATAGAGTTTGGAGGAATAAAGTTCATAAAATGATACATCAAGCCAAACAAGCGCACTACAAAAAAGTGTTGGATGAAAACCAAAATTACCCGAAAGCTATCTGGAAAGTGTCTACAGGTTTTTGCTGCAGGCAAATGTAAGCGTAAAGCTGAAATTTTATCCCTCAATCATGAGGGCATTTATACTCATACTCGAAAGGACATCTCAGATATTTTTAACAACTTTTTTGTTCAAATTGCTGAAAAACTTAAAGGACCCAGAACTTCATCTGATCATCTGGAACTCAAACATTTTTGTGCTAAAAAACTAAAAACAATAAAAAATTTGAAATTCCTGAAATGAGTCCAGAATTTTTGTTGAAATATTTTAAAGCCATCGATGTTTGGAAAGCTACAGGACTTGATATGATTGGACCAAGGCTACTAAAAGTGGCTGCACCTGCAATTGTAGAGAGTATAGCATTCATTTGTAATAAAAGTATTAGGTCTAATAAATTTCCACAAACATGGAAAACTGCCAAGGTTATACCATTGCATAAAGCAGGAACAAAAGATGATGTAAATAACTACAGACCCATCTCTATCCTTCCTTGTCTCACCAAATTACTAGAAAAACATGTACATGATTCTTTTCGCAACTATTTAAACACTTATGATCTTATTCATGAAAATCAGCCTGGCATTCGCCAGAATAACTCTTGTGAAACTGCACTTGTATCTTTGATTGATAAATGGCTGAAAGCGTTAGATCAAGGAGAAATGGTAGGCACTATTATGGTTGATTTCGTAAAGCGTTTGGTCTTGTAGACCATGAAATTTTACTTGAACAAGATTTATGAATGCAGTGAAAACTCCTTAAACTGGTTTACTTCTTACTCAACCGACAAAGTTCAAAAAGTATCTTTAAATGGTCAACTTTTTGAAAGTAAAAGTAATAATTTTAGAACACCACAAGGCTCTATCCTTGGACATCTATTTATCAACGATTTACCTCTTAAGATTGGAACTTCAATTTCTTCCACTAAACTCTATGCAGATGATACTACACTGTCTGAGATTGGTAAAAAGAAAACGGTACTTGAAAATAACTTACAAGATACTCTCAACAGACGTCAAGTACGGTGCAAGGAAAACAGTATGATCATAAATACAGAAAATACGAAAGCCCTACTAGTTACAACACAACAAAAAGGAGCAAGACTAGATAGTGACAAGCTTCATTTTTTTAACAATGTGAGCCTTAATATGACCTCTCAAGATAGAATTCTTGGTGTATTCGTAGATAACTAGTTTACTTGGTCTATTCACATTAAACACATTTCAAAATAGATTAATTCTTATCTTTGCCTACTGAGAAAAATCAAAGCATACTTTCCTCTTCAGTATAGGGTCATCTTTTATAAAAGTTATATTCAGCCATATCTGGACTACTGTAATGTAATTTGGGGTAATACCTCTAATTCAAACATAACGACACTTATACGGCTCCAAAATAGGGCTTGCCATTTAATTCAAGATCAATGTATAGATAATTTTCAGGATGCAATGAATAATATAAACGTTTTAACAATACATGAAAGAATATTTCTTAGAAAAGCCAAATTGATGCATAAAAGTATCCAGAAAATCCATTCCTGTCTATCTAAGCAATATCTTTCACCAAAGAGATGCTGATGGTACTCCAAATTTAAGGTCAACAAGAAGAAAAAATCACATTATACCAAGGCCAAAGAAGGAATTGTTTTTTAAAAAAAGTTTTCAATATACTGTCCAGTAGTATGGAACAACATTCCCAGCGACATAAGGCAGGCTCCTAGCATTTCTTCTTTTCATAATCAATGTCTTAAATGGATGAAATCTTTAGAAAATTGAACAGTGCTAGTACCAAAAAAAATACTGCCTGCTTGTCTGTAATGTTGCATCATTTTCAAAGCTGAATGTTTCAACGCAGAATGATATTTTATGTTTATGTTTACGTTTATGTTTTTTTTGACAGATGCCTGTGCATGTGTTCCAGGCTTGATACTTTGAAATTTAAAATTCCTTAATTATTTAGTGTTGAGCCAGACTCTTCACATCATGTTGTATATATTGTACATAACAGATAGAAGGCCTCAAGGTAGATTAGTTCTGTAAATAATTGAGTTACATTCTCTAAATAAAGTCTTTATTATTATTATTATTATTATTATTATTATTATTATTATTATTATTATTATTATTATTATCGATTGAGAATATTAAAAACAAAGTAATTTTTTCAGTAAGAACACAGGATAGTAGTTCAAAAATGTAGAAAATAGGTATCAGCGTGCTCTATGTGTTAGAAGTGTCACTTCGGTACTTCACACATTGCTCTGCAATGGGTTTATATCACATTTTGAAGGATAACAAATATGTTTTAAATGCACATCTAAATAATGAAAATCTAAAGGGCACTGTGTTCACAAAATGAATCAAATCTATCTCCCATTCAAAATTAATAGCTAGTGACAATGAATCTTTTTCTTAATCTGAAATTTGCATGCAAGCAGAGGCGTAGCAAGGGTGTTTGGAGCCCGGTAGCAAGATTTACTTTTACGCCCCCACCCCACAAAAAATTTATAGCCCATTTTGGCGCTCCACTAATCTGGCTCCTCTGCCCCCCCCCCCTTCCCAGCTACACCTCTACATGCAACACAAAAACGGGGTAATGTGAACACTTAATGCAATAAAACATCTTTATCGTGCAGCGGTGAGAATTCCTTATGACTCATTGTCCAATGGATTTGCGTCGCTAAGAGTTGAACAAGCAGTAAGATCGTATAGTATCGGTTTATCTTTATCGCATTTATATATATATATATATATATATATATATATATATATATATATATATATATATATATATACTGGATCATATACCCAATATATATATATATATATATATATATATATATATATATATATATATATATATATATATATATATATATATATATATATATATATATACTAGAGCACATACACCGAATATATATCCTAGATCACATACCCAATTTATATACTTTTTTTTGGGGGGGGGTAGCTCTCTCCCATTTTTATCTTCTCAGACCAGTTGTGGAGGCCCGCCTGCCATGATATTTTGTGTTTGCTATATGATCATATTTTGTTTTTTTTTTGACATTATTTTAAATTTTTGTTTTTATAGATATTTTTAAATAATGCCTTTTTATACATAAAATTGTTCCTTTTTTTTTAAGTTGTATTTTATACTTTTTAAAAGCATTTTAAATTACATGCATTCATCGTTATTAATAAAACCTGCCTCATGTTATAATCTTGTTCTTTTTCCTTTGCTGTTGCTGTTTCGTTTGGTCTAGATAATTTGTCTTGTTTTCTGTTGTTAACTGTTTTTTGACTGGAAGTTTACTTGTGATTGCTTCTGTTCTTTTCTCGGTTGGTCTTTCTTTCGAGACTGATGTGATGAATTCTTTTGCAGATGTTATTTGTTTTGACCTTACATCTGTGTTTTCTTTCCCTGTTGATATCAACGTTTCCGCTGGAGCTTGATTTGTATTTCCCTCAGCTCTTTTCTCTGTAGGTTTTATTATGTGGGCTCCTATTATACTCGCTATTCCCCGGTTTCTCCTGTTGTGTTATTATTTGAAGCATTTGATTTCCAGTCAACTTTGTCGAATCGGTTAAAGTGATACTCGTCCGGTTTTGAGGGATTGGTTTTTTTGTGTGTCTTTTTTCCCCTGTTCCATGGTCTCTACTCTATCTTGGTCTTGCTGTTTTTGTTGTTGTTGCTGTAATCTCTTTCTTGGGTCAGTGTCGTTTTGTGGACATTTGAAGGGAGTGTGACCTGTCTCATAGCACCTCTTACATTTCTTGTTGTAAATACAACCTTTGTACCAGGTTTTGGCAAGAAAGCCATGCATAAAGTAGGACCTTTTGATTGTCTTTCATTGTTCTTTTTCTATTTCGAGTATTCGCATTCCATTTTTAATTGTGATTGTCTCAATGGTTCCCAGCCTTGATGAAATTACTTTGATTGAAAATTTGTCGTCAAAGTGCTTGACCACTGCTTCTAATGTTATCTCTAAAGGAATATCGGAAATAAACAGTTCTCCTGTTCTCTTTTTTTTTTAAATCTTAATTTGAAATAGTTCTTTGTTCTTCCACATTTATGGGGCCTTTGCTCATCCGAAATTCCCCTAATGACAGTATGGGTTATTTCCCTTTCGGTATAATTATATACCCTACATATCCCATTGGGTTTACTGAGTCAAGCTTGTTGATATATCCTAGATTTGCTACTTTAATAGCTATCATTATCTCTGTTGAACTTGGAAAGTTTTCCCTGGGTATTCTCGACGCATTTAAGAACTGCGCTCCTTCTTTGTACAGGTGGTGTAAATATCCTCAGTCCTCTTGTTCAACACTTTTGACCTTGAAAAACTGTTCAATATACCTTATCTCCTTTGTATTTTCTTTCCTTCGCCATGCTATTTTTCTTTTACCATACAATATGTTATATCCTCATAGTCTCATCGCCTTTTCTTCTTGCGCATCCTGTCTCCAGATCGTGGGACCTTTGCTCCCTCTTGCTGGTTTAGGTGGCATTATCCTGTATAACATAATGTGTATAATATACAAAAACCGGGATATGAAAAAGGAATATAATAGAGACACTTCATAAAGGGACTGAGACATAATAGTTATAGATGTATATAAAGGGAGAGATATATATTATTAAAGCAGACAACTATGTCAGGGAACCATATAACTAAACTGTTGTGTAGAGGTGGACATAACTTTAGTATTTGTATATCAGGATATAAACAATAGTGTGCAAAATGACTTAGTGTTTAAATAAGAATATCACTGAACATACGTCACCCAGCAGCAGGAGGTGCGACGGTGACAAATCCGTCACCATTTTGCAACTTTAAGTCTCCATTCATCAATCTGAGACTTAACAAAAAATCGCTAACTTAAATTTTGGCAATCTGAGACTTAGTGATTTTTCCCACCCTACCACAAATCTGCTACTTAGTGATTTTTGTCTCCGACTAGTGAACAATCACTAAGAATATATTCGATCAAGTCCGATCCGGTATCGTGTCCGCGGATCATGTATCGCTATTGTGACAAATCCATGAGGGGTTCGCTGAGCATTACTGAAAAAGTTTTTAAATTGATTAAAATCCATATCAGAACACCACGTCTGCCAGATATTTCTTAACGTGTGTGTATCCACACCATTAAACACACTTAACAAATTGCAATTATCGCGAATTACTTTAGGAATTTGTGTATATCGCTGAGTTACATAAATAACATCAGAGTTTTAATGACGTCCCCGTGAAAATATTTTTGCGGGATTTTTTTGTCTATCTAACATAACATCATCGTACACAACAAGATTATTTACCTCTCCATCTAAATCCTCTACAGATGGAGCTTCATCAATATCAGTTATTATATTAACTACATCTTCTCCAGCAATTTCAGATGCTGTTTCATTATACTCTTTTAATATATTATAACAGTGTTGATCATCTACACTTGGTGCGATTAAATATAACCTATCCCAGGTCATATAATTCATTATCATTGTCAGTAATAATTGAGTTTTTCCACTTCCGGACGGTCCGATAATAATCATCCTGATAGAATTCGGTAACATCTCATGATGTTTAACTGGTTGTTTTTTCTTTGTAGCGCTAAAATCAATCACTTCCATTTATTGATATGCGTTTATTTATTATAAAAGTTATGGATTTATATTGTGTGAAATGTAAGAAACGTACACCAACAATCAACGAAACAACAGTTACAACAGCCAATAATAGACTAGCCGCTTCAGGTAACTGTGAAATTTGTGGCATAAAAATTTTTAGATTTATAAAAAAAAAACCAGGTAGAGATATCGCCAACCGTTTAAGTAATCTTCCGGGACTTCCTTGGGCTAAGTATCCAGGTGAAAAACATATTCCAGGATATAGTTATTGCGGACCAGGAACTCGATTAGATATCAGGCTTAACGAAAATGATCAACCAAATCCAGGTGAAGATCCAATCAACGCCATCGATGAAGCTTGTCGTGTTCATGATATCGCATATCGAAGTAATGATCTTCAACAACGTCATCTCGCAGATATAAAATTAATTCACGCGATAGATGCAATTCCAGATAAAAAATTAAAAGAAAAGTTAGCTTCAGCATTGATAAAAACCGCTATGAAAGGTAAAATATTATTCGGTAATTGAAAATCTAAATTATTTTACAATAATATGGAATCTATTTATTACTCACCTACTGGCTACTGGAAAGGTTACGCAGCAATTAAAAAACTCGCTAGTGCCGCATCAGTGAAATATAAAACCGCGAAAGATTGGTTATCCAAACAGGCGTTATGGCAAATTTATCTTCCGGGTCCTAAAAAAATTAATTATTCTCATTTTGATGTTTTTGTACCAAATGAAGTTCATCAAGCCGATATATTATTTCTTCCTCATGATAACGGTTATAAATATGCATTAACTGTAGTTGATATCGCTAGTAGATATAAACAAGCAATACCGTTAAAAACAAAGTCGTCAAAAGAAGTCTCTGATGCATTTGAAAAGATTTATCGTAAAGGTCCACTAAAATGGCCAAATCTATTACAAGTTGATCCGGGTAAGGAATTTCAAGGTGTTGTTACATCTACGATGAAAGCTCATAACGTAGCTATACGACGAGGACATACTGCAATACACCACGATCAGGCAATTGTAGAGCGATTTAATAGAACTCTCGCTGAGCGGTTATTTGGATATCAATACGCAAAAGAATTTACTCAAGAAACTCGCTCTCGTGAATGGGTTTCAAGGTTACCAAAAGTAGTATCTGCGTTAAATAACGAAATAACTAGAATGATTGGCATCAAACCTAACATCGCAATAAAAAAAGAGTATGTACCTAGCATTAGAAATGCTACCATTTCCACTAACACTTCCAATTTCCAACCAATTCTTAGTAACGTCACTGTAAGATATTTATATGAGCCAGGTGAACTCGAGGGTGGTGGCGCAAGAGCCACTGATCCTATTTGGAGTATCACTACACATAAAATATCATCGTCGACACGATCTTCTTCTAGACCAGCAATTTATAGATTAGATTCATCCGCACCTCAGCGAGGATTTACACGCGAACAACTACAAGTTATTCCTGACGACACTCAATTACCACCACGAAAAATTAGTTAGCGTGACGTATATTACACGCGAGACAAGTTAATCTCACATTACCAATAATATGCCCTAAATTATTATCAATTCTGTCAACGGTAAATTGGCGACAATCTCCAGGATGAAATCTCCATCGCATTAAACAGTTGCAAGCAGCGCAGTGATTATCTTGTTGCGTTTTCAATGATAAAATTAGTTTTGAGTTAATATTAAAATTTCTATTTTTTTTCTTATCTTGTTGTCGATATCCCGATAATTTTTTCTCAACAACGTAAATATCAACATCAGAGCTGTTCGCGTTATCTTCGATGATAACTCTTCTCAATTGATTTATTCGTCTAGCTCTAGATACCGCTAAATAAACTAAATTTGACCACTCGATACGATTATCTACGATCCAGATAGTTGTATCCTCAATAGTTAATCCTTGTGATGAGTGTATTGTGGCGGCGTATCCTAATATCCAAGGTGAATTTTCAGCCCGCAACACATCTTCAACTACATCAATGTCCACATGTACAATTTCATTTAACACTAATTTTTCAATTCGAGGAGAATTGCCTGCAATTCCACTACCGGGAATATCAACATCAATATTTTGTTGTCGTGTGTCAGATGGTCTGTAACATAGCGGTACTTTCATATCAGGAAATTTTTCTTTGTGTATCTCAAATAATCGTCGCTGAATATCATCACGAATTATTTTTCTACTTGCAAATACTATATCAGCAGGTTTCCAAGATTCCCAAAAATCTTCTTCAGGAGTTTCATCAATAACTTCTCTGAGAATTCTACATTGCTCATAATCAGATTGCCGGCGGATTCTACGTTTTAAATCTTTTATTTCTTCATCCAGTGATCTATGATCATCTGTGATTTCTTTATAATAATCTACATTTTCTTTCAACCACTCATGTGGAGATTCTCCGCAAAACGGTGGTGGTTGACCATCATCTCCGCACATAATTATTTTAGTATTTTTCGTACGTAACCAGCTTAGAAACTGTTTTAGCATTTTTAACGGCACTGTACATATTTCATCCCAAAGAATTATTGATGGGATAAATTTATTCCCCATTCTTTCCGGAGTCCACGCATCACCTTTCCACCTAAGAAAGCTGTGATAAGTACTAGCAGGAATTCCACGTTTTATTATATCTTTCTTCAATTTGTGAGCATGTGTTAATCCTTTTATATCAGAATTTTTATACAATCTTATAACTCTTTCAGTTTTTCCAGAACCTCCACAACCATTTAAGTAAACCGTCTTATATCTCGTTATTGGATCAAACACTGACGGGGATAGGGAAAACTCAATTTGAATATTTTCTGGATTCTTTCCGCGGTAACTATCAAGTATCTCAACATCTACGTGACGATTATAACAGTGTAATCGCTCTTTCTTAATTCTCCAAGTTCCCCAACCACCGGTTTCACTAAGGAATGGCTTAACTGCGTCAATATATTTTTTATGAAAGTACATAGCAACTCTTACAGCAATATCATAGAGAATAGATTAATACTTGTATACCCTAACATGGAGGCTCTTAAATGTGTATATTGAGGGCTTTCTCCGTCGTTGTAAGTTATAATAGTTCCATATTCTTTTCCATTTGATAAAAATGCTTTTCTGCTCGTTACAAATCTGTTAATATTAGCATTAGTGATATGTTTAATAATAATTTGTTCTTCAGTTGGATCAACCACTAATCTAGAAGAGGTTCTAGCATTATTAAATCTTCCTCCTTGAGTAAACTTCCCAATAATTTTTCTTCCTAAATCTTTTGCTGATTTTTCTCTATCACAATACATTTGTTTCGCCGTTTCCATAATCTGTTCTTCGCTATATTCCGGAAAATTCTTTTTTACCTTTTCAATCTCTCTATCTAAATCTGGTGTTGGTAACCAAACATCTTTTTGAGATTTATAACTTATTATTGCCTCACCAACTACCAACATAGTTAACATACCACTATCTAACATATATCTTAACAACACAATAGGCATCCATTGTTTATCAGACATATGTTTACCGAGCCACAAATAACTACAGGGATGTAATCCATCACGGAGTTTAAAAGAAATAACTTTAGCAAATCCAGTTAAATCAAGATCAGGTAAATATCCATTTATGGCAATTCTTGTCATCTCATGCGTTGGGTGTCCGAAACGTTTAAAATATTCAGAACATTCTCCCATTCCTAAAAACCCTCCAGGATAACTGGCACTCATATCAGCGGAAATTAGATTATTAATATCGTACTCAGTATTATACAAACCGCCATTTCCGTATTCAACACAACTCAATTTTACATCGTTAATATATCCCTTCGATGTTTTTTTCCAGGAATTCTTTTCACGAGCGTAATAAGCCGTCACCGATGATACTGTAAAAGAATTACATAATATTTTTTCGTCAAAGTTTTCTACGAAATTCTTTGTAACATCTCTCATACGATTATTTAATTCTTCAGGACGGTATAATTCTCCGTTGGTTTTCACAAATTGATCAAATCCCATTTCAGGATCTTCATCACTCTTAAATAACCATACTCCGGTTGGATCTTTTTTATGAATCTCCGCAATTGCATCAAATATATTTCCATCAAACTCTTTAGGTATATATTTTACAACTTTTGATGGAGGAAACTCTGTAATATCAGAATTCCAGGCGTGCCCATTGTGATCAATAATTTCAATCGGTACTTTATTTGACTTATATTTACAATCCTTTAATATTTCTCCGGTTAACGACTTAATTGTAATTGGGTATCTTAAAGACGTTTCTAACTTAGCAACATCACTAATTGATGCCCCACCCTTTTCCATCATCTGTTTACCCCAACTCATTATCTTTTCTTCTCGTTGTTTAGTTAATCCATTTCCCCGTGAAGAATTTTTAAAATGTTCCATAACTCGTTCTGCCACACAATTGATTGAAGATGTTCTCATCGGATACATTCTATCGTGATCAATATCCACATGAATTCTATATATTCCATACATCACAACAGTTACAGGATAATCTTTATTATAGTATTTACTATCAATTCCAACTAACGCTCCGGGGTTCATATCCTGACTAAATATTACAATTTTACCATCTCTCCACACCGGATTATAGTTATCTCGGATAACCCAACCATGTATTTCTCCACTAGTATCCCATTCTATCCATTTTATTCTACAGTAGTATGTGTAATTACCGAACTGCGATATTATATTCATCGAGCGAACTTCATCTATAGTGGCGTCATATAAAATTGTTTTATTAACCATTGTTCGATAACTGGAAAACATACCTAAGGCTCCATCACGTTGAAATTCTTTCATGGCGAGTTTTCTTAGTTTTTTAAGACCTCTATCAAGTCCTCTTAGTGATAATCCAGATCTTGCATCGAGTGAAAAATAATGTTTACTCATTATATTAAAGCAAATATCTAATTCAAGAAAATAATTAAAACAATTGTTTAAAATTTAATTAAAAATATGCGTAATTATATAATGTATAATTGTAAGTGGTTGCTAATCGGTTCGACGGACACATGTAATAAAAAATCGAAAAAGGAATATTGCGGACAGCATCAAGTATTAATTCGACGCGGAAGTACAGGACCTAAACCTTGTATCGTGTGTGGCGTTGGAGTACGAGGAAAAACAGAATTATGCCTGGAACACGGCGGAAAAAAATACAGAGAATTAAAACGGTACTATGATGTTTATACTCATGTTAATCACAGAACCTCGGTTATCCAGACCCCGGAAGACTACATAAACAAACCAAAGTGAAATAACATTTAGACAAATAAATTCCTATATAGAATAAATGTCGAACGAATACCGCCCGCATCCAATTTACGTTAATTATGAAGCTTCGGCCGATGGAAATATTAGACACCGACAACAAAGGAAAGAAATTGGAGCTGTTAATGATAATGGGTATTTACTAGTTACGGTATATTCAGAAGGAAAAAAAAGACTTATACCGCTCATAGATTTATCGCAGAAATTTTTCTCGGAGAAATTCCTCCTAGTTATGTGGTTGATCACATCGATCGAAATAAGTTAAATAACCGAGTTGAAAATTTAAGAATTGTAACTCCGCGAGAAAATAGTCTTAATAAAAAACCAGATTCAAGTAAAAATTATGTTCCAAGGCCGGTAACTGCTTTTTATAACAGTGAAATTACAGATTTCCCTTCAACAAATTCTGCTGCAAGGTTTTTTAATATTAATAAAGCATCTGTAGTACGAGCAGCTGATTATATAGTTTCATCAACATATTCCGATAGATTTGATGCTAGAGTCTCTTTTTGTTGGGCGTAAAAAAAATAAATTCAAAATTCAAAATTCAAAGAATTTTCACATACAACTGTTATCAAATTCTTTAGCAAACTGAGTTATATTTTTTTCTTCCTCAAATATTTCTCCCACAGCTTTCAATAGCGGATGAAGAAGTTGACTGAGAGCAACAAGTTCATCTAACACGCTATCGTTATTACCTAACTTAAGATAATAAATTATCATATTACGCTGTCTGATTAATGTTTTAACTACACGATACTCCGATCGATACGTTGGATAACCCTTAGCGGCGGCAGATTCAATCTTACGGAATTCATCTGCAAGGTAATCAGCATTGAAATGTTGTATTTTTTTTTGTGCTACTATTGCAGTGATTTCTGGGATTTCGTTTAACCGGTTAAGTTGCGTTACGATTTCGTCGACGATTGTTTGATTCATTATATATATATAAAATTAAAATTAATTTCTAAATTAAAATTAATTTCTAAATTAAAAAAATGAGTTTTAGGTGGAAAAGTCTACGGGAAATTAACATTAAAAATCGACTACTTAACCCTACAAATCTCAAAGAGATTTTTACGGCGACCAGTGAGTAAAATCTATCTAAAATCATCAAAAAATGTGAAAAATGTAAAAAATTAGTGAAAAATATGAAAAAATCATGAAAAAATGAGTTTTAGGTGGAAAAGTCTACGGGAAATTTACATTAAAAATCGACTACTTAACCCTACGACTTTTAGTCAAAATCAGTTTAAAACAGTCAAAAATCAGTCTAAAACAGTCAAAAATCAGTCTAAATCGGTCAAAAATCAGTCAAAATCAGTCAAAATCAGATTTAAAATAAAATAATAAATTTATTTATAAAAAATTTTATTTATAAAAATTGCTTTGCAGAAATTCGAAGAATTTTTATTTATGACATTACATTTAATGTGATTTGTAGTTTCTCTCCGCGAAGATCTAACAACGAAAAATCTTGATCAACAACTCTAAAGAACATCTTTGTGTTATACTGGTTAATTGTTTGTAGATAGGTTGCTGGAGATGGATTCTTCACAATTAAGCTGCCAGGAGAAACATTCGGTGAAAAGGTATATAAAATATATCCCTGTGTTACATTATCAGATTTTTCAGTATCAACAGTATAACTACCTGATATCGCATCACAAATAACATGAACAGCAGTTACCGCTGATATATTAACATTATTCGGAGATTTATGTTTGTGATTCTTTCTCGGTGAATTATTATACGTGAGTAATTCCCGTACTGGAATAAATTTAAACCATAACGCATGAATCTGTGGAAAATACTCATTCATAATCTTTTGTTGCATACTTATTAATTCAGGCACACACCAACCAGGAAATTTATAACTCTGTACTGTGCTTTCAGTTCGCGCTGTTAACTCCAGAAAACTTTCTTTGTGATTATTAATTGATATATCTAATAATGTTTGATTGAGAAAATTCATGTCCGCAATTATTTGGTTAAGAGTTCTATTATTACGCACAATTGTATCTCGTGTGGTGATCACATCACTAAATTCATGTGCGGTATTAATTATATTTTTGAAAGATTCTCGTTGTTGTTGAATTCGTTGAATAAACCTCTCTCTCATCGCACTAAAAATCTGAGGTAATGATTTCCAAGTTATTGAAAACTCCCATGTTGCTGCTTGCTGCAATTTACCCCACCATGATATCGGACCTTCTTGTGGATACTCAGACATTACTGAAGTTAACATACGAGAGTGTTTTGGCATTTGGGGTAGCGATAACGCGTACACATTACTATTATCATTATAATTAAATTCAGGATGTAATCGTGGATTAGCCACAACACCCTGTGGAAATATTGTCAATTTATCGATAAAATCAGATAATACTGGCTCCGGTAATCTATGATGTGTTACAGGAAGATTATCAAGCCATCGTCGGTGAATCACTAAAAATGATTCTGAGATAGTATCACTAAGTTTTTTTTGCTGTGCTGGCACATTATATCCGGGATATTTAAAATTAGGGATATCTTCAACACGAATATTATAAGTTGTCGCGAATTTTTGTTTAGCTTCTTGAGTAAGCGCTAAGACTGTATCAATTGCGTGTTGGTTGTTATCTTCAGCATCAGCGATTATCTGATTAAGTATTTCAACAAATTTGATAGTGTCACCAAAATTCGGATAATTTGATGGTGGAATTGCAATTATCGCGGACGTCAATAAATTTATAAACCGATCAAAATCAGAATTTATTAACGCAAGATTTGCAGAGATATTTGGAATATCAGCCTCACCTATCACAGTCCCCCGCCGTGTATACGTAAATTTAGAAATACTTGCATTTTCGGAAATGTCATCATTATCGCTGTAATATAATCCGTAATCACTACGTTTCTCAGATGTAAAATCAGACTTTTTAGGTTCAGGTGGTATTGATTTTGGATCAATTGTATCTAAGTAAGATTCGGGATATCCTAATAATGCTCTTATACTACTATTCCAAATATCTACGGCGTAATCCGGTGAATTTATTTCGATGATCGAACTCAGTGAAGATTCTTTAGCTTTAATTTCAATCGGATGTTTATCGTCAGTCTCAGTAAGAGGAGTATCTTTACCTGATATTAAATTTGGTCCGGTTATGTGTTCAATCTCTTCAATGATTATTTCACTAATATCCTCAATATCATACGCGCCTGTAGGTATGTGGATTGTGTGCCATTTGGTTGTATCAGCGATAGATCCGTCTGGATTTTGTTTATAATTAGCTGAAAATGTAAAACTATTATTAGGGAGTTTACCTTTATATGGCTCTGACCTCACATTCGGCCAGCTGTAGTAACACCCTAGGTGAGTTAATGCAATTTCAGATGCTTTTAATGGAGGATTAAATTCAATAGTGAATTCCGGGGTTTTTGTTGTAATGTTTATCGGTAATGTTTTCAGTGAGACCGTATTATTCGCGATTTGATTTAGAAATGTTTGCATTTCCATTTCTTGAGACATTATTAAAATTAGATTTCAATTTTCAAATTGTAAAATCTAATTTAGATTTAGAAATGTTTACATTTCTCAATCCGTGTCATATTTTACAACCTCATCATAAGTTTCAATATTATAATTACCTTCTGTTAGGAACATTACAGCGTCCTCATTTATAGGATAATCCAACCAACCAATCACTGATCTAATACTACTCTGATAAATATCAACCACAAGTTCTGGAGCTATTATAAATATGTTTCTATAAGATAAAATAATCTTTGGTACAAAATCCTCTGGATTTCCATTCGTAGAATTTTCATCTGAAGGATTTTCATTCATAACCAGAGATATATTATTATTTAGTTGTTTATTAATTTCTTTCATTGTATATTCACCTGGCGATATTCCAACAGTATACCACTCGATTGGAGATTTCCAGGAAAAAACGATTGAATTATTTTTTTTGGTTACTAGGTATTTCTTTACTGAGTTGACTATTGACGTCATTATGTATATTGTCAGTATTTAATTTCTTCATTGCAGAATTATAACGCTCAGTAATATGTGAAAATTCTTCTTCGGTTATTTCACTATCGCTTATTGCTTTAGAAATCAATGCTGTTATCTCGGAATATGTGCTAGTTGCTGTATTAAGTTTTAATGTGTAATCACGTAATTTATGTGAAGAACATGATGAGAGTTTCTTTGAAACCCCGGTAAATATACCTGTAAGAGTTGTTACCGCAGAAATAATGATTGGAATTACAACAGGAGCTGTCATAGTAACTGAAGATAATACTATTCCGGTGCCTACAATTATACCTGACACTGTGTAAACAGTTATATCTAATACTGTTATTCTTCGCTGGTATTTTTTCTTTTTGACGGTATAAGTGTCTATAAGATCCTGTAATTGTTGCTGATATTTTGATACTGTATCATAACGATACTGGGATGGTGAAACATTAAAATCACCTTGTGATTTTTGTGGAAATTTCTTTGGCGGCATTTATTTGAAAATGCTAGCATTTCTATAAATAGATTTCCTTTTAAAGTATTGATACATATTCAAAAATCCATCTTATTCGTGCTCTAAGTAGATTACGAATATCAACAGGCTGACATTCAAAATTAACTACATTAAATAATGGACGAGAACGATCCCTGTCTTCTGCTAGATCATCAATAAGTATTAATACTGTATTAATTCCTCGATAGGTTGTATTAGAATACCTCGCTGTAATATTAAATTGATGCTCAGAAACTATTGAAAATCTATAAATTCCATTAAATCCATTTTGACCTAATGGGAAAAATATTGAGAGGGGTGACCTCTCCCCAATAATATATTCATCTGATCCTTTTTCAAAAACATATGTGAGATTTTTAATATCACTCGCGTTATTAGGTATTTTTATTTTATCGAGTCTGGGAGCTATTTTTGGAAAATCTTCTTTGACCGCGTCAGTGATTGTTTTAAGATCCTCAATTGATTTTTTATTGATCGCGATTGATTCAGAAACTGTTTGAGGGGTAGCCCAAACTCCTAGCTGGTTGTAAATAGCAGTTATATCATCAATGTTTTGTTGAATTTTCGTTGTAATATCCGTGAGTGTTGATGTAATATCATCTGGTTTAACATTTTTCTTACCAAAGAATTTCTCAATTGCATTATCAGTGACATTAAAATTTCTTCGTAACATAAGAAAATTAGCGACGTGAGCATCATATTCAGCCCGTAATCGCGCTAAATTATCTATTGCGGCCTTTACATGCGCGATTTGTACACCTAATATGTCTCGTGGAACACCAAAGAATTTATTTAAATCGGTATTGATAGATACCACCTGATTATTAATTTAGTTTATTTCACTAAATTTATCTGTTATTGTTGTAATGGTTTCACCTGCTGCGAGCTTACCTTGTTGGAACACTACAATAGAGTCGTCGGGAGCTGTTGGTTGTTTCGTTAATATATCATCAAGCGCTAGATTACTAGTTCTTAATTTGCCGTTACTATCTTCAAAAACAACTAACTCTCCTGGATCTACATCAACGAGATTTAATCCTGATAATGTATACCTTTTTATCAAATTTATTATTTGTCGGATGGATAGAGATTTCTCTTGTCGAGTTGTTGATCTTAAAAAAATATCTGACATGTTTATACTAAAGATATTTTCCATTTTTAATTACTCTACAATTTGATTGTTTTTTTCATTGCGGTATACTCATGAATTGCTTTATGAGGAATATTAGTGTTAGATAACACCGATAACGCGTTAATAGTTTCTGGTCCGCATATTGGAGGATCAGTTATTGTTTGTGTTGGAAGTGTTGAATACCAAATTGGAAATCCCTTAGAATTGCTTGCAATTCCGCTCACATAATTAACAAACTCAGGTGGTGGTGGTAATCCGTATGAATCAAAATAAATAATATTACTCGGATTGATTAAGTAACAAACCCAGTGAGTTCCAGGTCCGGTATTATCATCAAGATTAATTATTCCTGTTTCCGGAATTTGTGGGTGATCTGGTAATTGATCTCTCATAAATACACCTCTGAAATGTTTTATCGGAAATTTAGTGGATTTAGATTTTTCAACCGCAGCTATAAGATCATAATTTGACATAGGAACCATCGGTATAAAATCTTTCAGATTTTTTCTTTCAGATTTTATTGCGGTATGTATCTCGTGAATCGACTCCCTGGAAGTCTGAGTCCTCTTCCCTTATTTTTTCGTCCTGATATTCCTTTACCACTAATCTTATCAATGAGAAAACTACCTACTGATCCAAGAATAGGTGCTAGCGCGCCAAGTAATGGAAGAAGAAATCCTCCTGTTTTAACCATATTGTCGATTGCAGCCTTGGAAAGAGTAATTTGAGCTCCTTTTTTATTTTTCTTTGCGGTATCTATTTGCTTTATCTGAGTATTTGTAAGAGATAATTTATTTGGTCCACCAGTTAGTTGACTGTGTTTCAGTGAAATTGTAGTTCCACATTGTTTAGCTAATGATGATTGTAATTTCTTTATTTGACCCTGAGTCAATGTGACGTTGATAGTTGTATATGACATTTATTGTAAAATGTACTTATATTTTCAATAGAAAATCTTTAAAAATCTTTAAAAATCTTAAGATTTTGGATTTTGGATTTTGAAATCTGAGAATTTTCACTAAAGAGTTTCTATAGGTGCATCAATCAATCTCATTCGTCCACCACCTCCTTCAAGCATCATTGATTTATCACTAAGAATTACAGCAATCGCTCTAAATCCCTCAGGTGGGGCTGTATCAACACGAGCCTGGAATTTTATGTCAACGGTAGAGTGTTTAGACAGGTCAAGATGTTGCAACGAGAAATAATAAATCGGGTAATGTTGCTGAAAGTCCAATTGAGATATTTGTAGACCGGTATCAACATTTTGATCACGCCCCATAAAAGACCATAGCCGGTGATAAACCCGCCCAATTTGATTATTTGCGTAATTGATAATAAGTTGCTCTTCAGGTTCTTGTTGATTACTCACACGTAGCGAAACTTCATTAACACCGCATTGATCAAATATCATGAGTGATCGAACTTGTTGAGGGGCAGCAGCCACTACATCTGCAGCAGCACCTCCTGGAACTGGTATAGATCTAGTTCTATTTACACTTTGTAACGCAACAAATACATGTCTTGGCGCTGACGTATTTTTAGTTAGTGCAATTTGCCATGTAAAAACTCCGCTGGCAGTATGTGTTGTGGTTGAGGTTGTAACCTCATGCCAAGATAATAGGTTTCTACCTCCATGATCCATAAAAGATAGCAATTTAGTTTCAATATCCAGCGATGGCGTCATAACTGGCATCCATAGTGCTAGTTTTGTTAATTCAACTATACCATCGGTAACATCAGGTGCTCTCCAGAGAGCATAATTATTAGAAGAGTTTCTTTGTAATATTACACTATGACTCGAACCAAAGATAACTTTTCTAACATCTCTGCAAAACCCGAATATATGTGAGAGTGGAATTGTACAAGAAAATTGACCATTAGCGTTTAGCATCTTTTTAAGTTTTGCAAATCCTGAGTTATAATTAGGATTAACTCCCATGACGACAGGTTCACTTTTACTACCATCAGCGAAGGCAGAGTTATCTAGCTTATTCGGGGTTCTGAACGCAAACGGATTAGGGTCAGCGTGATTACTTGTATCTTTTGCGAACATCATTGAATGTCCAGCCGATTGAATAAAATCATCAGAGTATCTTGCAAGTCCTAGTATTGTTGTTGCAACATCCACATCATTATCGATAGATTCAATCTTAGTTGTTCCTATTTGATACTCAGCCGACTTGAATAGTGCCATAATACCATTATTAACAAACCCAATATTTGTGGTTGCAAGATTATCGTAAGGGTTATTATTATCTGATCTTCGCAATCTACCTTCAACCTCAATGTAAGCTTCTGCGGGGAGAAAGTATTTGGAGGTATCATCAAATCTGAGTTCAATTCGTCCTGGGCCATTAGGTTGTTGAGCGACATACGAAAAATATTGATAATCCCGTATTGAATCATTTTTTTGTACCTTAGCATCTATATCAAAGGCGTCATCGGTTTCATATTCAAACATTATATTTATTTGATAAATCTAAATAATTAATCGTTTTAGTCCGGAACCAGAAATACGTCTTAAACGAGCTCGAACCATTTTATTAATTGCACTACCAGTTTTAGGTGGCATATTATTTGTGGACTCTAATTTTTTATTCTTATTCCATCCCATCCAAGATCCGATTTTATCTGCCGCCGCATCAATTCCACGAATTGCGAGATTGCCAAGTTCTGTTCCAGCCTTACTAGTTAACACTCCGATAGCCTTAGACCCGATTTCTTTACCTATAGGGAGTAATTTTGGGGCAATTCTGGTAACAAAACTTGTAACAGTATCACCAATTCCATTTCCGTGTCTAATTTTATAAACGGGTAATCTTGAATTCATGACAAAAACCCGTCTGGGTTTGTTCATACTTCGATGTACTATCATTATTTAAAATTACTTTGTAATTTTCAATTGTAAATGATTTTCTAAATGGTAGAATTTCAATCACTGTAATAGTCTGTATCAATAAGCTCATTAACTAAATTACGATATAAACCCATACCAATTACTTTACCCTGGAACAGTCGTTGACAGATTTCAGTAGCCTCATTGATGATTTCTGGAGAATTATTTCCAGCTCGTTTTCCCCCGATAAGAACTTCAAGTCGTGATACATCATCATCAATAGTTCTTGAACAAGGAATAAATCTAGAGTTTTTTACATTAGTGTTTCCGCCGCGATATCCTTGACCTGTTGTTTCTTTTTTAGGATCTTGTTGTTTTTTTGGTGGTCGTCCAGGTCCTCGTTTTGAAGTTGGTTGTACAGGTGTTTGTTCTTCTGTTTTTTGTTGTTTCTTTTCTTCTTCTTGTTGTTGTTGTTTTAATAGTTCTGCTTCTTGTTGTTTTTGTTGTTTTCTTTGTTCTTTTTCTTCTTTTTTCCTTTGTTCTTGTTCAGATATTAACTCAATTCTTTGTTGTTCTTCTTCAGAATATCTTCGTGCAACAGCGTTTATATATTTAATATATAAAGGATCTTCATTGTTAATTTGTGGTAATCGATATTTAATTTTGAAAACAGCTTTAGCAAGATCATCTGGATTTGAGATATAACCTTTTTGTTCAGATTTTAAAAATTCTTCTTTTCGAAAATACCCCAACGCAGCAAAATCAACTAAATCATTTATATCATTTTTATCGATATATGCTAAAGCCCCCTCAGTAAATCTATCTCTAAGTTCTTTAACTTTAATTTCAGAACTCTTTTTAAGTTTAACTATAGGTGTAACTACAGGTTTTAATCCTTCTACCGCGGTTACAACTTCTTTTGTGGCTTCTGTGACTGGTTTAAATAATTCTCTTGATTCCTTCGGTATATCCCATTTTTGCTTGTTGTTGTGCCTGTAAATTATTTCTGAAAGAATCTCTTACTGGAAGAAATTTCTTAATTGCAGCCAATCTCTCCCGAGTTAATCTAGTTATTTGTGCTTCCCCTATTTTTGACATTATTATTATTATTATTATTATTCTTATCAATTAAATTAGTAATGATTCCAAGTAAGTTCTTTTATTTGTTTCTTTAATTCTCTATTTTCCCTTTGATAAATAAGTTTTTCATCCTCTTCCTCACTACGCTCCCTTTTAGTATCCCGTAATTCCTCCTCAAGCTCTAAAATCCTATCAGTTAACTTAGAAATACTTGCATTTCCAGGGTTAATAGAAGTATTTGAATTTAGCGAATTAATCTTATTAACACATTCCTGATTTTGAGATTTTAACGAATTAATCTCATTAGATTGTTCTTGATTTTGATTTTTTAATTTTTTAATTATATTAGTTTGCCCTTGATTTAACTCGAGAACCTTATTAAACTTATCAACAGGAACATAAGATTTTTCCATTTCCAATTTTAATGAATTAATCTCATCAGATTGTTCTTGATTTTGAGATTTTAATGAATTAATCTCGTCAGATATAATATCTCCACCACCTGATTTTTTAAGTTCTTGTAACTTCTCAGACAAATCATAATTTTTGTTTTGTAATAAACTTAAACTTGAGGATAAACTACGATTTTGTATAAGTATTGAATTAATATATTGTTGTTGTTGATGATCTTTATTTTTTAACAAATCTATGTGTTGTTGATGTTCCTTTACTAACGAGTCTATATGTTGTTGATGTTCCTTTACTAACGAGTCTATATGTTGTTGATGAGATTGTTCTTTTGCCTCAGTATCTATACATTTTTGACACGGTAAATTTTCATTTCCTCCTCCGTGAAAAATTATCTCTGGAATTTTTTTTTGCTCTCTCGTGTACACCTGAGAGTTTTCGATAATATCAAACATACGATTTAATATTTTATTGTTTACTGGTTTATTTATCGGACCACCCCAAATCGAGTATACTCGTTGCAACCCAATGTGATATTTTGCCTTAATTTCCGATATGGGAATTTTACCTTTCATCGCGATAATATCTTCGATGTCTTTTTCGGATAATGGAGTCGATTTTATTGGCATACCTATATAACAAAAACATAAAATACTTTTAAAAAAATAAGAAAATGTTTGAGTAACCTTAGGTATATACTCGGATCGGACTTGATCGAATATATTCTTAGTGATTGTTCACTGGTCGGAGACAAAAATCACTAAGTCGCAGATTTGTGGTAGGGTGGGAAAATTCACTAAGTCTCAGATTGCCAAAATACGAGTTAGCGATTTTTTGTTAAGTCTCAGATTGATGAATGGAGACTTAAAGTTGCAAAATGGTGACGGATTTGTCACCGTCGCACCTCCTGCTGCTCACCCTGAAGCCGGAAGAAGAAAATCCTCCAGTCAGATGTGGAGAAACTCAGGTCTCACTATTATCTTACAACAAAGCCTGACAATGTTTATATATTATTGTAGTATCTTACAACAAATCCTGACAATGTTTATATATTATTGTAGTATCTTACAACAAATCCTGACAATGTTTATATATTATTGTAGTATCTTACAACAAATCCTGACAATGTTTATATATGACACTGGTATATTTACAACCAAGCCTGACAAAGTTTATGTAGGATTAAACTAGTATCTTACAACAAAGCCTGACAATGTTTATATCTGACACTAGTATCTTACAACAAAGCCTGACATTGTTTATATATGACACTAGTATCTTACAACTAAGCATGACAATGTTTCTATAAGATGACATGGAGTCTTATAGCAAAACCAGGCAACATTAATACGAGATGGCATAAGGCTCTTACAGAAAAGCATGATAATATTTATATAAGATGATAGCAGTATTATCGTAAAACAAAGTCTGACAATGTTTATATTCTTAGGAGTTTATTAAGACTTGATTAAATCTAGTAACCTTGGCCATATTATCAAGGTCACAATGCATTGTTTTAAGGTTAGAAATGGACACTAAAATTATGAACATTGACCGTCAATATTGGCATTTTTTCACAACCCTAATGTGATGCAGTTTACAAGAACCGACCTAATGAAAATTAGTTTCAAAATAAGCCAAGAAATTAAGCTAAAAGTATATTTCATGAATATAAATTATTTTAGACTTTTTACTAAATTATCCATGAATTTTCAAGATCTATAAGTAATATCGCAGCTTTGATTAGATTTCAGATAAAGCATGAAATAAGTCATTTTCCTCAATTTCCGTTGTCGTATTGGGTTTCTCAACTTTTTAATGTATATCTTTGAGAAAATGTAAAAATGTGTCCTCTGCATACTCTTTTAATAATACCTTTTTGATGCTAAGACAAACAATGGATATGCTATATACAAACCTTTCAGCTTTTAGACAAGTGAAAAATGCATACAGAAACTTACATTTTCGTAGGGCAATTCATCAATTTAATATCAACAGTACCATATTTATTACTATTACGTAGCTGGCATTTTTCCAGGTTGAAAATACACTGACTGTATCAGCTATATTTGTCCTCCCATTAGTATGAAACAGATAATTCCAGAACACTACATCACCCCTAAAATACCTTATATGTTTGATGTCATCTTCCATTTTCTTGTGGAGAAGATTATCATCACTTCTGGAGATAAGCAAATTGTTATGTATCTATTACCAACTAAAGAAGACCTTAGGTAAAGCCCCAGAGAAGGGTGGCATCCCAGCAGAAGTCATCAAATGTGGCTGCATTGTGCTACTCACAAACCTACACAACCTCCTTTGCCAGTGATGGGATGAGGGTACAGTGCATCAGGACATGAGAGATGCCAACATCGTAACCTTGTACAAGAACAAAGGCGACAGAAGTGACTGCACAACTACAGGGGCATACCCCTTCTTAGCTTCGTGGGCAAAGTCTTCGCATGCGTCATCCTGAACAGACTGCATATGCTTGCTGACATAATATATCCAGAGTCACAGTGTGAGTTTATCACTGAGAGGTCCACAATCAACATGATCTTCTCGATCAGGCAGCTGCAGGAGAAATGCAGAGAACAACACAAACCCCTCTTCCTGGCCTTGATAGACCTCACCAAGGTGTTCGATATTGTCAGCAGAGATGGATTCTTTACAATCCTGTAAAGATAGGATACCCTCCAATGCTGCCAAGCATGATCCAGTTCTTTCACGATGACTTGAAAGGCACAGTGCAGTATGGTGGCTCAATGTCTGACTCCTTCAACATTCTCAGCAGAGTGAAACAGAGTTGCATCATAGCCCCCACCCTCTTCTGCATCTATTTTGCTCTCCTGCTCAAGCATGCCTTTGGTATGTCCACAGAAGGAATTTATCTGCATACTCGATCAGACGGCAAATTGTTTAACTTGTCATGATTAAAGGCAAAGAGCACAGTGTGTGAAGCATCCATCAGGGACATACTATTCACATATGACGCCGCTCTAGCCACACACACAGAAGCTGAGTTACATCACCTGATGAATCACTTTGCTAGTGCATGCAATGATTTTTGGCTGCCCATCAGCCTAAAGAAAACAAATGTGATGGCTCAGAATGCATAGTCCCCAGGCATTATCATGAACAACTATGAAATTGGACTAGTCAGCCAGTTCACTTTCCTTGGTTCTACCATCACCAAAACTAATTGCTCGATGCTGAGCTCAACAAGGATATACGAAAGGCATCAACAACTCTCTCCAGGTTGTTGCAAAGAGTTTGTAACAACAGTATGCAGACCTTAAACACTAGGATATCCATGTAATGTGCCTGTGTAGCACTCTACTGTATGCCAGTGAAACCTGACTCTGTACATCTCACAAGAGAAAAGATTGATCGCTTTACACATGTGATGTCTCTGACTCATACTCGGGATCACTTGGAGTTATCGAGTAACAAACAACGAGGTGCTTGAACGTGCTAAGATTCCCAACATGGTCACTCTCCTCTGCCAATGTTGCATCTTCTGACTGGGCCATGTACGTCAGATGGATGATAGAGAAATCCACAAAGACCTTCTTTATTTAGAACTTCTTTATTCGGAACTTGCTTCTGGCAAAAGATCAATCGGACGGCCACATTTCCACTTCAAGGATGTCTGCTGCAAGCATGACATAAAAGCCTTTGACATCGAAGTCAACATCGAGGTGGGTAGAGTTTGCTCTAGACAGACCCAGGTGGCAACTATCTCTGATCACTGGTTTAAAATCTGGTGGGGACAAGCTATGCTTCCTAGCTGATGAAAAGCGATCTCTGAGAAAGAAGAAGCAGCTCCAACACAAACCAGTCTCATCTTTCAAAATGCAGCATGTACTGCCACTGCTGTGTCGGGCTACATAGCCACTGCAGATGCTGCACAGCCACTAACCGGGACATCTGTCATGGGCGCATATCCATTGTCTGTCGAGTCTAAAGGATGCCAACAATGTTAGCAATATGTTCTAAGTGCACATTAGTGCACATTAATACATTTTTATGCACACCAGTTCACATTAGTAGACATTAATACACATTATTACACACGAATACGCATTAGTACAAATCAGTATATATAAGTACACATCAATACACATTAATACACTTTAGTACACATTAATACAGGGGGCCCCGAGTGACCGGGGGGTCTAAAGCGATCTCCGTTATGGATAACTGCCATATCCCCTATGCGTCGTTTCGAATCACAGATTCAACTAATATGGGTATGTGAGAAAGCTTGCCATTAGCTTCTCGTGTGTTGGTGGTTCTTTCTGGGGTTTTCCTGGGTTCTTACTCCATCAGTATTACTGGCCGCCTAAGTTTAGCCTATCTTTTGCTGAAACATGTCGTAAAATCCTACAACAACAACATTGATACACATTAGTTCACATTGGTTTTCATTAATCAAATTGCTTTTAAATCAGTTTATTAAGCTCCCACTTGCTCTTGAATTATTTGAATTTGAAAATCCTTGCATGTTGTATGCTATTTGCTTTTATCCTTCTTTATTCCATTAACATTAGTGATTAGAAGACAAAAATAAAATTTGATTGTGCCTTTTTTCATGCTTGGGTATTTGGTGAACTTTCCTTATCTTGTCATAATTGTGGCTACAAATTCATGTTGATTCATATTATTCTTCATTACAAACCATTTTCCTTCATATTATGTACCCAGTTTTTGAACACAGACTCCATTTCAAAGTTAGTGTCAAATAGCCAGATTAGGGAAAGAGACTAGATCCCACCTTATCTATTATTTATCTAAATCTCTATGAGGTGTGGCCTTCCACTACAATATATCGAGTTGTCCTTTTCCTACATGCCTTGGATTTCTGGATGGACCATGACCATATGGTAGTGAGGTCATTGGTGTGGGCTGTGGATATACATAGTATATTGATATTGGATAAATCAATTAGGACAGGAATGGATATTTTCCATGTTCTCTAGGGTGGTTGATAGCCATCTACTGCCTTCTGAGTCTACTGCTAAGAACAGTCCATCAGATACCCTAAAGGAGTAACTGGTTTAAACTAATGTTTCCACATGTCCTGACTGATAAAGGCCCTTTCTGAATCCATCTCTGCCTATGAGATTGATACAGAACAGTCTGAGTTGATATCCCTGCCTTGTTTCACCCATTTGTTATACAACAGAGCAAGAATATACCTGATTTGTCAATCAAGACCTCTTACCCAATGACTGTAGCCCATCATCAGGTTAAGGTGACTCTAAACTTCTACCCAGTTTGGAACAACTTTGTGGGACGAATTCATCATCAGATCTCTTATTGCTTCCTTAACTGGATACAGTTTTGGAGCTCTGGACAAGACTTTGCTAGTAGACATTCTAGAGGTAGTCTGCCTGCACTCAATATTGCAACCCCTGGTCACATCTTATAATTGTAATGTTCATAACCATTCTTGACTCCATTAACCTACCACCATGGATGCAGAAGCAACTCAAGTGGACATTTCTTCGGTAACCTGGGCTCACCTCGTGGCAAACACTTCATGGACGCTAGAATATTCAATGACAATTAGGATTAACTATTTCTGATTGAGTTGTTTTGATTGTTGATTATCGTATGTAATGGTCAAACTTAATTTATCTAACAGTGTCTCGAGTGAGAAGAGTTTCAAAGCTGCAGAGGATTATCATAGACTACACAGAAAATAATAATCGAAGTTCCAAGGGTCGGGAACCTACGGCACGCGTGTCAACCTTGGCACGCAGAGTGATTTTCAATGGCACGCGAAAGACCCCTTCCCCCAAAAGGTAATATGTGGGAAAAATATTGTTTTCAATGCAAGTCAAAACAACGTACGCCAGCATGATGGCTGATGCGTGCTCATGACGGCGACTTATCATTTTCTTAATATTTATTGCATTATCTAGGTCTCGCCACACATCCGCTTTCACTGGCCAGTAGCAGGTTATATTAATGTGGCGCCGAAGCAGCTACACCATTCACTATATACTGCCACTACTGAGGGACGCGGGAAATGTGTTAAATGTTTATAGTTTCATTTCTATTTGTTGTGTTCTTGCAAGGAGCATTATTAAATGTTATCTTTCAGAATTAGCTAAACTGATGATTTTCTTATATTTACTGTAATTTCAACATATTTGTATATATTTTTACAAATTTTTACAGGTGCACAAAACGTGATTTTATCCAAACGATAATATCAGTAATACAGGGCCCTTAAAGTAGCCGAATAAAAGCAAAAACTTTATCAACGCCCATAGAGAAATTTGGACAAAAGAATATGAATTTATACAACAAAAGGATCGTGCTGTTTGTGCTTTCTGTTGTGAAAGTGTTGTGTGTCACACGTCCAGTGTACAAAGACACTATGAAACTAAGCATAAATCCAAGTTATAAACCTCTGAAGAGAAATGTTAAGCTTTTAAAAGGGTTATTTCTATTTTCAAGAAACAAACTAGTATTTTGAGTCAAGCAGTTGGAATGATGAATAAAGCTACTGAATGTAGTTACAAAATTGTGTGGTTTCTAAAGGCAAACCTTTTACAGATGGAGAGTACATCAAAGAAACTTTTTTGCGCAGTGCTGAAAGTCGGTTTAGTGATTTACTAAATAAAGAAACTATTCCAACTCGGATTCGAGAAATGCCAACTTCTGAAAGATCAATTGAGAGACGCATAACTGATTTGTCTTTCAATTTAACAGTTAAATAAACGACTGGATTAAATCAAGCTATTGTATTTAGTGTCGTTCGTGATGAAAGCGTTGACTTGGATGACTTGTCACGCCTAGCTGTAGTCGCACGATATTGTGAAAATAATGCTTGTTAGCTCTTCATGATACAACCAAAGCAGACGACATTCTGACTGCATTGGTAAGCTATGTTAATAAATCAGAACATCGGGTTGAAGAAATTATTATGTGTAGCAATTGATGATGCTGCTGCAGTGCTTGGCAAAAAGAAAGGATTTGTCAAACGTCTTGAGAATACGTTGGACGTCGACTATTAAACTTCTATTGCATTATACACCAGGAGAGTATGTGTGCAAAGATCTTATCAATGGACTTGCACTCGGTGATGGCAACTGATGTTAACTTAATAGTTTCCCGCTCTTCATTGATTCACAGGCAATTCAAGTCTCTTCTACAAGAAACTGAGAGTGAATTTGCAGGTCTTCTATTGTATAGCAATGTTCGTTGACTTAGTCGAGGTAAAGTCTTGAATAGATCGCTTCTTGTCTGGAAGCAATTAAGGTGTTTCTTGATGAAAAAGAACATTTTCCGGAATTGAATGATGAGGGATGGCTGCCGAAACTGATGTTTCTTACAGACATAACGACACTTTTAAATGAGTTTAACGTGCATTTACAAGGACAAGGTCAAACAGTACTTGAAGGTTTTGACTACTGGAAAGGATTTGCGTTGAAACTGCACATATTTTGCCGTGATATTAGCGACAAAACATTAAAGTACTTCCAAAATGTGAAGGCTCATTAAAGTCGATTTACAATGATTACAGCTGAGCTTTAGAAGTATTACACTTAAAGTAAAGTTTGCTAAACGGAAGTCAAGACTTTCGAATTCATTGACCCATATGTTGATACCCCATCAAGCCTGACTTGCTTGATCTGACTGCTAGACAATTAGATCTGAATCTTTTTAGGTGGATGGATATTGACGATTGTGAAATGCAGCATGTTGAAATTAAGACATCTGAATTATGGGCATCATAATTTGCCGAACTGCGGAAATCTCTGGAAAGAAAATGCTTAGAAAAGTCAGCTGCTATTTTAAACTGTTGGACATCCCTCCTGAAGCATTCATCTGTTTTGAAGAAAGTTGCATTTGTTCTACTTTCAGCTTTTTTTTCAACTTATACTTGTAAACAGATTTTTTCTTACATGACAGCTGTTTAAAGTCCACAAAGAAGTCGCCTAACACCGAAACACTCAGAAGCCTGTGTGAAGCTGAGAGTGACCAAATATGTACCTGATATTGAGCAATTAAACAAGAGAATGCCAGGACAAGGCAGACATTAATTGATACAGATTAATTACATTCAATTGAAGTTTTCATGGTCAATTTCTTTAATTAAACATTAAAGAAATAAATTCAAGATCAATTTTTTTTGTTATAATAGCAGTTTTATATATACGAGGATTTATATAATATGTAAATATATGGTAGAGTAGGTAGACTTATATGAATATAGGTTGTTGGCACGCTGGATGAATTAGAATTCCTACCATGGCACACTATTATCAAAAGGTTGCCGACCCCTAAATGAAACTAATGACAACAACCGCGAAGTTGCTGTCAAAGATAAAGCAAGAAACATAAATTAGTTGCAAACAGTGTGATACAAAAACTAAACGCGAATTTAATCTCAATGTTGATTTTATAATGACATTAATACAACGACAAAATAATCATTGTGCGAGCTGTAATACAGTAATGGTGTGGCAATATTCATATAATAATCCAAGTTAATTGATAATAGTCTTGTTCTTACGCGTGAAAATGAGATGCTGACCTGTATATTGACATCAAGTTGGTTACTTATTCTTTATTCCCGATTGAATAAGGAACAACATAGATAAGGAATAAGTAACCAACTTGATGTCAATATCGGAAGCGCTGGATGACGTTTGACTGGTTCTTGTTTTCGTGTCACTGAGAAATCAATAACATTTATGGTATAGAAATATAATAAATAATATGAATTTATATTGAATCTGAAATAAGTAACCAAATGCATGTAGAAAAAGTTGAATCGGGAATAAGTAACTGGTTACTTATTCCTTATTCAGTCGGGAATAAGGAATAAGGAATAAGTAACCAACTTGATGTCAATTAGTTCCCGTCTATGTTAGCGTTACGGAAATACATAATAAACACCTATAGTAGCGCGTATTTAGGTCATCCACTTGTAGCACTGTTTCCAGTTTTTCCTTAGTGTCCAGTATAGTGACGTCATTGAAAAGGCTATAAATATATAGATAGTTTTTCCATAGGACTTTTAACAGATTGTTGCTATAAAAATATATCATGGCATTTAAACAGAATAGTCACACAAGTTGTGTTCATAAATCTATACATGGAGTTTCTATAGGAATATAATACAAATTGTGACTATACTAGACACTAGAAATTTCCCACATTGTAGTTTGGTAGTGTAAGATATAGTCTATTTAATGAGATGTTATCTACTTCTCTTACATTTTAAGCTAACACAGGGCGTTTGGATAGTGAGTATGATTTAATTGAGTGCGCAGCAGGTGTAATGACAGTATTTTGTAGTGTAAGGAACGATATTTTGTGATATTTCAACTCCTTCTCTTACATTCTAAGCGAACACAGGTTATTCGGATCGTGAGTATGATCTGTTATGATAGCATAGTGGTGTGATGGATACTATATTTTTGGTGTAAGGGAGAGTCTTTTTGTGAGATTTCATCATCTTTGTTTACATTCTGGGATGAAAATAAGAAATTTTGAATAGTTTGTTAAGTAAGGTTGTAAATGATGTAATTAATGTGATGGATAGTATTTTTTGTTGTGTAAGGGATAGTCTATTTTGTACCATTTCATCTTCTTCGTTAACATTCAAAGCTAACACATAACGTTTGGAGTGTATGCGTATCTATTGGTTTTTGTCCCTATAAAACTTCCTTTGTCCCTATCAAGTTCATTTTTCCTGCCTAACAACCTACAGTAGCGCGTATACAGGTCAGCCAGTTAGACTCTAGTAAAACTTGACAATTAAACACAAAAACAAAACAATCAAAAACAAATAAGAAAAATAGAAATAGGGACATACATTTAATTTACTTATAAACACTTTAGCGAAACCGTAGAGAAAAATAAATAGGGACATAGAAAAGGGATATTATAAAAATACATTTGGGGACAATATAAGGAGTTAAACTCCGCAAACATTTTAATCGACATAGCCATATCGTACCTAATCATATGATCCTAAACACACAAATATTATGAAGCATAACGGATCACACAGACTAACTCAGCTGACTACTCAAATCTATAAATGGCTTATGTATGTTTAACTACGAGATCTCCTGCGTGTTTAGCTGAAGCTCGAAGTGTTTGTGTATGTGTGTTTGTTTATGTGTGTATGTGTGCGCGCATACGTTTGTGTATGTATGTATGTGTTTGTTTTTGTGTGTATGCGTACACGCGTACGTTTGTGTGTGTATGTGTTTGTTTTCTCCTTAACAAAACACAAAAATAGTGTGTGTATATTTGTTTGTGTTCGTCTACGTACGTTTGTGTTCGTGTATTGTATGTGTGAACGCGTACCTTTGTGTGCATGTGTGTGTTTTTATGTACCTGCCTACACTTGTGTATATGTATTCGTATGCGTGTTTGTGTGTATTTAAACGCTAAAAACACTTATCCCTAAACTACACAAAATAGTATTTGTGTGTGTGTGTTTTTTTTTTGTCCCTTTCAGATTCATTTCACCTACCTAACTGCCCACAGTAACTCATATTCAGGTCAGCAACTGTATCACTTTTGCCATTATTCTCCTAGTTTCCAGTATAGTAGCGTCATCAAAACTGGAAATTTTGAGGCTATAAATATAGAAATGTTTTTTTTTCTTCCATAGACATTTGCACAAGCTGTAACTATAAATAGATACTAGTAATTTATAAAAGGATTTCTACAAGTTGTGACTATAAATATTAGTGGGGTTTTCATAGTAATTTCCACAGGTTGTAGCTATACATAGATACATGGGTGTGTATCCACGAGCGTCACACAAGTAGAGACTATAAATATTTATTAGGTTTATCTATTTTAGTCTAAACCCATATATCATAATGTTCATGGATAGGTTTAGTCTCAGTTAAATTCTGGGACAATTTAGTAATTTTAGCGTTACTTTCAGTCACATCCATTTTGGCATTCGTCTTTTCCTTGATTATAACGAATTATAGTGTCATTTCAATTATGCAACTTTATGAACACCGCCAACATAATTTCAGGTCTAGTTAATGC
The DNA here is from genome assembly GCA_030141615.1 of Unio pictorum. NCBI lineage: Eukaryota > Metazoa > Mollusca > Bivalvia > Unionida > Unionidae > Unio > Unio pictorum. The sequence continues at coordinate 2,017,354 of JARLTB010000096.1, forward strand.
TTTATATATAAATCTCGGGCTTGTAATATTATATGCCTGTCTCTGTTTTTGTTGTGTTGGGCCCTTTACCTTTCTTGTCTCTATACAAGCCATATACACGTTCACCATTGTTCGTAGACAGACCCATTCATTGTCGCTCTACATTCCCTATGTGTAATCCTATGTTAAACCTTCCCTTGTCCGTATATAGGCCCAATCCATTGTCACTATAAATACCTAAGTTCAATTATTCTTGTCCCTAGAAAGTCCCATTCCATTGCCACTATACTACCCAATCTATTAAATATCCCGTGTCCATATACAGTCAACATATGTTAAACTTTCCTTTCTCTATGTACAGACCCAATCCATTCAATATTCTTTCACTGTATACAGGCCCAACCTATGTTAAACTTTCCCTTGTCCCACTATAGTCCCACCCATACTAAATTTCCCCATTTACATAGACCCTAGAGAGTGGATATAAAATTCAGCGTGTTAAATTCCCACTGTCCCCAGAGCGGATATAAAATGTCCCTTGTTAAACTCCCATTAAGCCTAGAGTGTATATGACCTTTTTAATTAAAGTCCAATTGAGGTTAGTGTATCAAGGAAATCCGATTCACAGAACCAAAGTGGTTCATTTAAAAAGGAAAACTCTGATACTGTGATCAAGTTTTACCTTAAGGGTGGTAAAATTGTGTTTATAAAATTGTCTTGATTGGTATATGAACTTTGAACTTTTGTTGAAATATTGTGCCCTTCCGTATACCCTTAAACACAATTATGTGATATCTTGTCATGCGAAAGCATGTAATCAGTCGCACCATCCAAATGTCCCACACGCAGAAGAACAATTAACTATCCAAACAAGGCAGTGTTTGATCAGTTGCTGGAACTCAGGAGAAGAAAGACTATGATAACATTCACTGTCCTGTCCTCACACATCAGTGTTGAAAACAAGAAATTAGGTTCGCACTAGAAAAACCAAACTCTCTGTTCGCACAGAATATTTTCCCAACTGCAGACGTAATTTGTCTCATGTCACCAGACACGATCCTTGAAGTCAATTGCCTGTCTATAAATTGGATGAAACATTTTAAAGCAACAGAAACCTTTCAGGTGCCTGAGGTACAACAAATGACCGATAAATTCGACGACCTTCACGATATTTAAAAATCATCTATTACTATAATAACATTAAAAGTATGAAAACTTTATATTGAAGAAGCCATATTACGTTCGAAAGTTTATCTGCTGAGTTTCATTCTCGGGGATTGCAGTATGGCAATTCGTCGACTATTAAAAGAAGCAAATGTCTTGAACATAGCATTCCATCACTTCAGTCCTCCAAAAGAAGCAGAAACATAAACATCAACAGTGGATGTGGTGTGGCTAAAATATCTCCAAAAATCAATTGTCGTTTGATGTCATATGGTCGCAGCATATTGTGTCATTATAGCTGGAGACTTGAGTTTACAAGAAGTTGATAATTAACTGTCGACTATTAAAAACAGTAGTTCCATTCGTTATCTTCTTCCCTATCCCTCGCTGACACACCAAGATTAACATGTAATCTCTCTCAACCACTGTCCCAAACATAACAATCCAAGTCACATGAACTCTGTAAAATTATACGCCGATGTAAGGTCACTCCATAGAAGATAGAACGACAGAACAGTAAAACATGAGTTATTTTCTACTTGTATCCAGTGAAAATTATTTAGATGTGTTTTCCGACAACATTTTGTGTCGCTTCACGACAAAGCGTAACTCAAGATATGCAACGAGACCAAGACACCCACTGGAACTTTGGTTTCATAGAATTCATTGGTCTAATTTAGGTTTTGAATTTCACGGAGAAACGAGACAATATCATTTCAGAGATAAGGACCAGCATATACAGAACAGTCAGGCAAAACTATCCTAGGTTTTAAAAAATGAACATCGGCATCCAATACACGATTGAAAATGTATGAAATAATTTTGAATAGGTTTCGCGAGGCCGTAGAGGACGAAACGCTTAGCATAAAGGTTTAAATAGGACAGTGTGCTATTTTTTGTCGAAACATCAGCATAGTAGCATAGTCGAAAGAATCAACAACATCATAATATAATATTGTTGTCCGTTTGGATGACTATTGTCGTTTGTTACCAATTTCTTTTTCAGGCAAAAGTAACTTAGATTCACTTAGGTTTATATCTACCCCTTGATTTTAAACTCCAAAAAATCTGACGTGGTTACAGACCATATATTGTATTATTTTATCCTCTGAGAATCATGTGTTAGCAACATCGTGAGTGACAAGGCAAACATATATAATTCTATATTGGATCATTTTCACTATCTTGTTGGATCTAATTTACCAATTTGAAATATTATGTTCTGTTTCTATGTTTTCCCGCTTCATATTTGTTTCTGGTCTATGGTAGTTTCCAGTGATGACAAAACCATACGAGATTACTGGAATCAAGGGCTAAGTCCTAACAATCCTAACACTGTAAATATGTTCATTTGTACACATCTTTTCCGTTTTTATTACATTTTTGGGGTCTGGGTGAATGATATGAAATAAGACAGATGACTGATTTAATCATCCAACGTCATTTTGTTGTTGATGCAATGTTAGGTAGTGTTAAGAGAAACCCCAAACAACCCTGATTTTTTTAACGAAATTTATGCTTCTGGTTATTTGATGTTTCGTGGTTTTAATTCTTGGATGCTCTTTCATTTTCTTTATTCGATCTGACTTTATGGGAGGATGTTTTGTTCATGCATGTATAAATAATTCTGACGTGTTCAGTTCTCTGGTAAACATAATAATCTTTCACATCTCCTCTATACAGACATTTTCATATTCTCAGCTAAAGTAGCAGCATGAACTGAGCAATATAATATCTGATCCCGGAAAGAGGCTTGAATGCAATGTATGGTATAGGAATGAAGTTCGCATCATTTTGGAGCCTATGAGCTCAGCAACAAAGATCCACTCTTCTCCTGATGCGGGAAAGGAAAACGACAGCAGAAGAAGTATGAGATAAGAGAGAACGGATGCGACGAGGACTGAACTGGAGTGAACCGAAGTTGCATAGAAGACAGCCCCCAGATGGAACAAACACCCCGACGGCTGCTACCAAAGCATCAACATCAGTTACACCCGATGCCTCCACCTCCACCAGTTGAAATGCTGTATTCAACATCGCCAAAAGAATCGCAGCAGAAGATATCAAGGCAGCAGTGTAAGAGGAGCCAACACAAACTAAAACGAGGGTGGTAGAGAGGCAGGAACACCCATCCCCGCCCTTAACGCACGACATCTCATCATATAACCTCAATCCCACCTCCTTTTGTGTGGCGAAGAAGGAGATAGAGAAATCAGAAACGGATCAAGAAAAGGAAAAACGTATTTCTGACTAAGTGCACACCATAGGAGTCTCAGATACGTACCATGATAAAGAAAGATCAGTCTATAATATTGACGATCATAGAGGCATGAGTGAAATCCAGCCGGGGTCTAAAAATCTTCCACAGATTGGACTAGGAACATAAGACCTCATGGTAATCGAGTTACTAAATGAAGAATTCCCATGAAACAAAAGTAGATGGGACAGGATAATCGCAACAGAGATAAATAGATACACTATATATAGCAGTTGTACTCTTCACAAACAGCCCTTTTTAGGGCAAAGGTTACCAACTTATAGGTTAATCGGTTTACTTATTGGCTGGAGAACCTCTTACGATAAAACTTGGCACCTGTTATGTTCCTTTATCCAGCGTTCTAAATGTCAACCTATTAACCCTACTATGGTCGAATGAATTCAATTGGTCACCTAGACCTACAGTTTTTAAGTCATTTCGGACATCGAAAGAACACTTATACACCAAATTCAATATTATACTTAGGGGAAAATTACAACGTATTACAATTGTGGCTTACACAAAATAGGATGTTAAGGGCCCTCAATAAATCAGTTCGACTACATTGGACATTTCAGAGCTGTTCTGGTGATTCAGGGACATTACGGTTGATGTTTGGATTCTTCTGAAGTATTTCTTCCTTTCTTTCCCGAGAGCACGCAAAGAAAATTCCCACTCATCTAAAAATCAGATGATCCGAAAAGCGTATACGCACGGAACAGGGGTGACGTCACAAGGGTGTGGCCAATCTCACCCGTAGTCTTATACCGCAGTAGAAGATACTGTTACGTATATCGGATATATATATATATATATATATATATATATATATATATATATATATATATATATATATTGTTACGGCTATTGGATTTAATTTATTTATTTTTAATTATTAAATCCAAATTTGTCATTTAGGGTTTAATATTCATTAATTGGGAAATTATTCTGGAAAGTTTAGGCTGACCTACACTCTAATTGTAAACAAGTTTTGACCTTGGCTTGTGGATCTAATTCCTGACCTTGCTTTGGACATTGTCAACAAGTCTCTAAAACTATTGGTTAATTTCAAGGACAACTTTTTAATTTTAGTAATTTGTGACTTATTTTCTTCTGGATCATTCTATTATTACGTGACTAGGTGAAGGTAGACTCTTCCTCTGACCTTCTATCCATTTCTAAAAAAGAGCGTGATCACTTGTTTACTTCAGAAGAACAGTTATATATAGCTGTATTTTGGAAGCTAACATTAGTAGAATTTTGGGCTTAAAGATATTAGTTGTGTATTTTCTGTTTGAGTTTAATTTTAATCATCTTGTTTTGGACTTTGTGTCAATTCATTGAAGAAAGAGGATTTATTATCTATTTGGAGGAGAAAACATGTGCTCATAATTCATTTGAATGATTAAAAAAACTAGAACTGCATCACGTGACATTGTCAGCCATTTTGGATTACATTGTAAAGATTCGAACCTGGAACTATTAGAACATTTATTTATCAGGACTTGCAATTCTATTAGGGGATTATTTTTGTGAATTCTATATTGGATTAATGTTGGATTTGATTCTCTAAAACTGTAAGTTTATTTATTTTATGAAAATAATTGTACTTAATAAAAATCATTGTTAAAGTTTCACAAGCTTGTTAGTTTTCACTCTTTCTGTGTTGCTGCTTATTCGAGCGTAAGCACGTAACATAGAATTGGTGGCTATCGTCCGGGATTGAGATTGAGATTGAGATTGAAATAAATCGGAATTTAAATTTGAATTTCCCCATGTTTTTGAAAAATTTAAATCTTTAGTGAGACTAACACGCTTGTATCAAAATGACATCTAAGGTAGAGATATTTCTTTCTAATCCTACCCAGGAGCAATTAGATCTTTTCAAAAAAGACGAGTTCATTCAGCTTGCCAGGAAATACGATCTTTCTGAGGTGAAGGCTTCTTTAACGAAACAAGATATTAAACAAATTTTGGTCCAGTATTTGGTAGAACAGGATGTTTTGGAACAAAGTGCTTTGATTCCAGTCAGTAAGTCTACACCAGACTCTGACATTAAACTGAAGGAATTAGAATTAAAATTCAAGATGGAATTAGAGTTGAAGAAGCTGGAATTTCAGGAAAGGGAGAAAGAAAAGCAATTACAATATGAGAGAGAGGAGAAAGAAAGACAATTACAATCTGAAAAAGAGGAGAGAGAGAGACAATTTGAATTACAAAAAGAGCAGATGCTAATTGATAGAGAGAAAGAGGAGAGAGAGAGAGAGAGACAGGAAAGGGAGAAAGAAAGACAATTTGAATTACAAAAAGAGCAAATGCAAATTGAGAAAGAAATTAAAATGAAAGAAATAGAGCTGGCAGGTGAGAATCACCATCATACTTCAAATCAAAATTTTGATTTAGCAAGGAATATTAGATTAGTGCCCCCTTTCAAAGAAAAAGAAGTAGACAAATATTTTATTCTTTTTGAAAAAGTTGCAGAAAATTTAAAGTGGCCAAGAGAGAATTGGACTCAGTTACTGCAATGTGTACTTACTGTTAAGGCTCGTGAGATTTACACTTCACTGTCTGTTCAGCAAAGCAGTGATTATGACATAGTTAAAGAATGCATTTTAAGAGGTTATGAGTTAGTTCCTGAAGCTTATAGGCAAAAATTTAGAAATTACAGAAAATAAGCTGGACAAACTCATGTCGAATTTGCTAGACAAAGAGAGCAGTTGTATGATAGATGGTGTTTAGCCAAGAAAGTCGAGCCAGATTATCAAAATCTCAAGCAAATTATATTAATTGAAGAGTGCAAAAACTGTGTTCATAGTGATGTTAAAACTTATCTTGAGGAGCATCAGATTTAAACCTTGGAAAATGCTGCTCGAGCTTCTGACGAATATTCTTTGACACATAAAGTTCCTTTTGTTAACAAGACTTCTACTCAACAATTTAATGGCAGAAAAGTATTTTCGCCTAATTCAAGCCATTCTAAAAGTCAAACTAACACAACTTTCAAAAATCAGACTTCAGAGAAGTTTGATTCTAAATCCTTGTCTCTTCCGACGTGTAACTTTTGCAAGAAAAAAGGACACGTTGTTTCTGATTGCTACAAATTAAAAAATAGGCATCAGAATCAAGATAGACCTGTTCCAAATGCTCTTATTTGCAAGAGGTCAAGGTCACAGTCATGTATTGAAAGCAATACATTTCTTGAGTCTAATAAACCCCGGTCTGATTTTATTATGGAGAATTATGAACCATTCATATCGAAAGGTTCTATATCACTCTTGGGTGATTTGGCCAATCCCACCCCTATTAAAATTTTAAGGGACACAGGAGCCTCTCAGAGTCTTTTATTATCAGGTACTTTGCCTTTTTCTGAGAAGTCTTCTTCTAATGAAAGTGTTCTTATTCAGGGAGTAGAGTGCGGCGTTGTTAATGTTCCTCTCCATTGTGTAAATTTGTCATCAGACTTAGTATCAGGACCTGTGACAATCGGAACGGTCTCGGTTTTACCTGTTGAGGGAATAGATTTATTGCTAGGCAACGACTTAGCTGGGGACAAGATTGTGGTTAATCCACTTGTAACTGACAAGCCTAATTTGGATCAGAAAGTTGATCCAATTGAAAAAGAAATCCCTGATATACTTCAAGCTTGTACGGTTACTAGAGCTATGGTAAAGAAAGCTCTTGAGAATGAAGTTGAAAAGGGCAGCATTCCCTTTGTTGACACATGCATGGGTCAGGTTTATGTTATTGAGGGCAGTATTCCCTTATCTGATATCTGCGTGGGTCAGGCTTATGTTGAAAAAGCCAGTATTCCTTTAGCTGACATGAGTAAAGGTCAGGTTTTCAATGAGGTCACATTTACTTCTTGTTTAGATCAATCAGAAAGTATTGATCATAGTGATCCTCTTTTAACAACTCATTCTCTTTATTCTAATCAGGGTGATGATCTTGAGAATGATGTTACAGAAGGAAGCATTCCTTCAACTGACGCTTTTATAGGTCAGATTTTTGATGAGGTCACTTTTACTCTTGGTTTAGATCAATCAGAAGGTATTGATCATAGTGATTCTCTTTTAACAACTCATTCTCTTAATCAGGGTGATAAACGACAGTTACTTGTCGTTGAACAGGAAAAAGATCCTGAGATCTCCTGTTTGTTTCAATGGGTCATAAATGAGACTGAAGTCACTGAAGTTCCTGTCTGTTATGTCATTAAAATGGAATTCTTATGAGAAAATGGAGACCTCCCGAGGTACCTGTTGGTGATGAGTGGCCAGTGAACTATCAAATAGTAGTTCCAGAACCTTGCAGACAGGAAATACTTAATCTGGCCCAAGAAACTCCTTTGGCTGGTCATTTAGGGATTAAGAAAATGTATCACAAGATCTTGACTCTATTGGCCAAAAATCAAACGTGATGTTGTCAAATGCTGTAGATCTTGTCATACTTGCCAAATGGTAGGAAAACCCAATTAGAAGATACCTAAGGCTCATCTGCAACCTATTCCTGCCTTTGATAAATCATTTGGTAGAATTGTGGTAGATTGTGTAGATTCCTTACCCAAGACCAAGTCAAGTAATCAATTAAAGTTAAAAATGAAATTATGGTTTGAAAGAACTACAAAGGAGAGAACTTTTGAGTCTGATAATGGAGTTGTATTACTCTTGTTCATTCTTCTTACTTTTCTTCAGATTAGATATTATGGCCCATACAAAGTTAAGAAGAAAATGAATTAGTTAAATTATAGTATTAGTGCTCCTGGGATCTAAATAAATTATAGGAGTACCAGTATATTGAAAGAGATAGCCATGTTAAATACATAATTAATTTAGTGGTACCTGTCCCACTCGGTGAAGAAATATCATCGGATTCAATTGATATTGGAGCAACGACTTGTTGGAATTCAAAAATTATGAACAATCTAGACCAGAAACTTTCATATTTGCAAGTGCAAGACAAGAAATGAACTGAAAGTTATTATTATTATATGAGCACCTATGTCCAGATATTCTTACAAGGACAAACAAAATTTTCATGACGTTGAAATTGAAAATTCCAAACATCATCCATGCTGGACGAGTCCACTCAAACAGGAATTCTTGAAAAAGGAAATTCAATATTTGCTGGATAATGATTTTATCAAGCCCAGTAAAAGGGATTGGAGTTCACCATGCATACTTGTTTCAAAACCAGATAAAACTTTCCGTATGTGTACTGATTATAGGAAGGTGAACAGAGTGACAAAAACAGATTCATTCCCATTACCAAGAATTGACAATTGTATTGATAAAATTGGGAATGCCAGGTATGTCACCAAATTCTGACCTTCTGAAAGGATTTTGGAAGATTCCACTACGGAAAGAGCAAAGGAAATGTCAATATTGTGACTCTAAATAGACTCGACCAATATAAAGAAAGTCCAATTCAACGTCTCATAAAAATTATCATCTCTGGTCTAGAAAATTGTGACGTCATCATCTTCAACGACAAGCTTGTTAGTTTTCACTCTTTCTGTGTTGCTGCTTATTCGAGCCTAAGCACGTAACAATATATATATATTTATATATATATATATATATATATATATATATATATATATATATATATATATATATATATATATGTGTGTGTGTGTGTGTGTGTGTGTGTGTGTGTTTTAATTTAATATTGTTTGTTAGTTTAAATTCCTTTTTATTTTTCAGTACATGCTATTGTAATTTAAATACATTCACTAGAGATGGTTTACAGAAAATCGATTTACCTGAATTTTCTTTGATAAACAAATAATGTTGGTCTAGATTCTGACCTTGATTCAAGGTTATTGTAAACCACGTAAACAGGTTTTATTTTAATTTATTGATTATTTGTTGTCATGGTCAAGATGTAACTAGTGAAGAGGTAAATAACTTTATATTCTTGGATTAGCATTGATTGGTTCTCGTCAGGGTTTTGTTTTGGAGTTGATACTTAAAACGGTACGTTTTTCCCCATCTTTTACAATCGTTTTCTTAGTAAATATATTATTTGTTAAATATTACAAAAGCTTGTTGTTTTCACTCTTTCTTTTTTTACCATTTCCACTCATCTCACGTCCCGTGGGGCTTAATTGCCCTGGAAGCTGGCTATAAGAAGCATACGGTGTATGCATTGAAGCGCACGGGCGTGATGCTCTTATTTCATCTCGTACGAGTGGCTGAAATCCCACTGTGTTGGAGTTAACGAGACCTACATGCCCTAATGGGCGAATACAACTATAATTCAAAGCCTTCAAATCTTCAATCATTCATCACGCATATTAGGGCTATTTAGCATACATATTCATAGATGGAAATAATCAGATTAGACAGGCATGGTGCCATGTTCCGGCTGCTTTCTTCTGCTATTACCCAGACACCAGCACTACGGGCCATTAGGGCTAAAGGCAAAGCACTAACTACTAGATGGGGCTTGAGAGCCGTGGTCAAACGCACAACACTTTTATTAGTGCGAGATGAACCTAATGTGCTTATCGATGATAATGATACGGCAGTGTGTGTGTGTGAGTTAGTGTTTAGTAGATTTTAAAATATAATTTCTGTATGTTGGCATTGCGATGTTTTACTTGCTACGAAAGACCTGTGATCTACATGGTAAATTATCTAAGAAAATAAAATGACTCCTTTAGTACAATTAAAAAAATAACTCTTATTCTCTCAACATATTACTTTAGAGTCCAACTGACCATTTACATTTCTGTCTAAATCTTTGTTTAAAGGTTTTAGATTTTACGGTAGTAGTTGATCGAACAAATGATAATGCAATATCTTGGTCTAATGATACTAGTTCGAGCAAATAAATTAGCTATGAAATACAATATTCGTATTAGTTGCAATTATTATGAAATAGCCTAAATCTTTTGAAATGCTATTTGCTTGGGCAAAACTAGGCTAAACAATTCATTCGTCACCCCTTATTTATTGTATATAAGATTGGAACTCATACTTGAATGTAAATGCAAACTTTTACATACAAAATAATGCCTAGGCAGAAACCGATATATATCAACGTGACTTCGCATAAGCAAGAAGCTTTCAAGCGGTAACGACTCGTTATTAATTTTACTTCTAGCTACCTATAGTAACATATATTTTGATTTTTATCATAGCTTCGTTCATATGGAATTTAGAGTGCTTTTTTTATTGAGCTATATAAAGCGAAACTATCGTTGTGGAACAGGTGAAGTTTGACTACTTGTCTAGTCAAGTTCTAACAGTTTGAAGGTGATGACGGTGTTATGATTTTTTTAGGCTATAACATTTTGAAAAAAAAACTAGTTTTGATATTTTTATCCCGTATTTGTCAAAACTCACTTGCGCAATATGTGAATTTACATGATATGACTCATCGAAGATAACAAACTATGAATATATATTTTATTTTATGAAAATGATAATTAAATTTTCTTTCAACTCCTTTATGAAAATACATAAACAATTTCTATATTCTTATGAATTTAACAAAAGTTCTTGGAATGTTTTTTCTTACCTTGACTTTGAAATGAGTTAGGTCAATACTGATATTTACTCTTATGTTCTGTGCAAATATGCACAAGACACCTTGAATATCAGCTGTGGAGATGATATATCCGTAATAAATAAGATGGTATGTCTGTTATACTCTGTAGCTTGTCAACATTCTGGAGTATAAAAATAAAATTGTCATGTACCGATTAAATGAAAGAACTATTTTATCTAGTGGGTACACATAATATTTTCAGCACGCTATGAAGTATATCCGTTATTCCCTCCATACAAGGTAATATCATGGATACGTGTATATCAAAATGACGTCCAATTATACGGCGGTCCAGCTATCACCTAAACGAGATCAAAAAAGAACCGCATTCGGAAGTTACACCAGTTGCATACAGTAAAGAGTTTAAAGTTTGAGGATAAAAGTCCTATATAGAACACTTTAATTTTCACTTAATATTATTATCGTGTGCAGCACGTGCTTAGCCATTTAACAGCGTCATCATCAGATCAGCAAGGTGCAGAGCCTGCAGTGCACCGGTAACGTTGTCGGTGAATAGTTGTTCAGAACGTGTGACATGGTCTGTAGAGTTCCTCAGCAACAGGAAGTGTCAGTGGTCTGGCCGAGTTTGACATGGTTGACTTCACATAGACCCTGTCCTGTCCGAAAGCGGTTCATCGTGGTTAAAGTCAGGAGGCCAGACAAATGGCTTAGCTACGAGGGAGTGGATGATGAAGAATCATAAACTAAACAAGGAAAGTGATTGATATCAAGCAATATCAATATCATGAAATATCAATCCATTTAACTAAAATAAATAATAATTTTTTTGTACTGATTTCCTGGTCAAAGTAATACCGAAATTTAAGTTATCATGTAAATGCATATACATAAATTTTCTTTGTTAGTCAGACGTTTACCTGTCCTATTAGCTTTAACATAAGAGAAAGGTTAATTGCTAAGTGTACATGAGATAATGTCTGGAAGGTTTCTGTCACAAGACTCAAAATATCAAAGTCAGATTTATCACTACCGATAGATTAGAAACATAATGACTCAGACAACAAACTGACTTTGAAAACACCCATAGTACTTATTAGACATTGAACTCTGTTATCGTTTGTTTGGATCATTTTGTATGCATGTTCTCTCTTCTATGTCTTACCATTACTATGTTCCTTTACATGCTGGATAGATTTGAGTCCATTCATCCATATTTCCATTTAATGTATATGTAAGCCTATAAAGAAAATATGAATAATTGCTAGAGTTAGATGTTTTCAACTGATTATTGCAAGTTTACTCGAGTGTTACAGGCAGCTAATTTACAATTTCAAAATCACTTCTAAGAATATTTACAGTCCAAAATAAACTAAATACAGAACGATGAACTAGACGGTTGTTGGACATAAAATTTACATTCTCCGCACTTCTCTAAGATGCTTGGTTCAGTAATTATGTTTATGTTTCAAGTTTCCTATAAAACTGAGGTGAATAAAATGTTAAGCATCAAGATACTAATAAATATTTTGTAATTTCAGTATGGATACCACATATATCATCAAAACCCTAGTGTTTACAAAAGTATCCATTAAGTTACCCGCCTTATCAAGTAACATCTGAATAATTGTTTGCAATCTCTTCAAAATGAGAACATTAGTGATAATACTTAAGGGAATACATCGCTTGGTGCAGAAACACATGAAAATATCTTTAAGAGATGTTACATCTATGAATATAGAAATTAATATATTTTGTTGCATTTCCCAACATTTTGCATTTTTATCGCAGTATTCTGCCATATGTTGCGTGGGTCTCTCAGAAACAAAAAAATGCCTCTAAAGTTAAGACATACGTTTGAAAACACAAATACCTTTCAAACTGATTTGTTTGTTTTCCGGAATATTATAGCGAACGTACCATATGCCCATGTATTTATTCGAACGTATTTCTTCCATTTCAATTCAAATAAACGTCTGTTGGTAACGAATTGCACTAGATTCCTTGATGTATCAAGCTAAATGTATGACTCCTTAGCGTTCGACCTTATCACAAGGTCTTCAGCAGATGAATAATGTCTGTAACAGTCACATAATCAACTAAAAATGGTGTGACAAAATCCTTCTTTAGAAAGGCGGAAGTTTCAATCCAGAATCGCGGTTCAACACTAGCTCCCCCTCCATGATTTCGATCGCCTCCTTTATCTTTCTCCTTATTGTATTATTCTCTCTACCGAAAACTCTGATGTTATCTCAAAAACAACATGCCCCGATTCGTTACATCGTTCACTATTCTCTGTCATTGATTCTCTGCTGGTGTGTATAAGTGTTCTTTAGCTTTTTGTTTGAAGGCTTCTAGAGGTCTCCTACCGTAACCGGATACAGAAGTCATTCCTTTGATGAAATCCTTGTATATATATATATATATATATATATATATATATATATATATATATATATATATACGTAAATTCCGTAACGGTAAATGACTGTAGCCGGTAACAGTATTGATTCTCTAACGTTTCATTAGATTTGAAGCTCTCAGAAATCGTTTGCAACAGAAGCAAAGCTCATAAGGCTTTAACAGCATTTATAGCATTTAGAAGTTCACTCAATAACACGTCGAAGTCCACTAAATTTTTTTTAGAAGTCCATTCAATAAAACTGAACAGCCCACTCAATAAAATTGAACACCCCACTCATTAATATTTACATCTTCACTTAAACTGAGTCTTTAAATGTGTAAGATTCAAACATTTCCAGTATCATTGAAATGTAACATTTATATTCAACATGAATCGTATTTAGTATGTTAACGACATTGGATGTAAAATAGTTTGAAGCGTTAGATGTTATTAAAATATTGTTCAAATAAGAGATGAATTTGGAAAAATAGGGATGCATTTGGAAGTGACACTAACTACCACCTGATTACATTTAAGTTTCTAGTGCAACTGCGTCATTTATTAAATCGAGAACATTGTTAAGTCTAGATGTATGATGTAAATCTGTACAACACAAAATATGATTTGACCACTATGGAAGGGAGATTGGATATCACACGGCATGTCTGTTTATCGGTCTTTCAGGAGTTGACAACATTTGTATTGTTCAATTTGTTCATCTGAAAATGAATGCATGATTAAATATTAGAGATACAAGCGAGTTTCGGTCCAAACACACATCTCCGATGTAGCATTTCAAACTTAAATCTTGTATATTTGTAATATTTGTTTATTACTGGAAATTGTAATGTTCATATGTAATCAGCATATTAGATAGCTGATTTTGTATAGGGGAAGAAATTCTAATGTTAGACATTAATAGTCAGCAGATTGTATAATAGCTATGGATGTGTGTTGTCAAGTTAACAATTTGGGGGTAATATTAGAAGAATGATGTTATTTCACACTGGATGGTTAGTTCGTGTGAGTAGATATTGTAAAATAGCTGACTGAATAGTAATGTCTGTTACGTGGATTATATTTTCATCCGGATGTACAATCTTCTAAACCAGTAAATTAAAACTAATTTGGTGGAATTTGAATTGCAAAAATGAAAATAGCTAAATCCATATAACGTTTGCAAGGGACCAAATATTGACATTTGGTGTGCATCTATGCTTAGCATCTAAAACGATTGATACAATAATGATAAACGTGTACAACTCATATTAGGCGAAGAGTTCAAGAACTGCGTCCAAAGTGTTGCCAAGATTAACCTTGTTAAATACCGTATATACACTTTAGAAGACGTTGCCAATATAGACGACAAATATATTTTGACTCGCAGTTTCATTATTCAATAACTTTTCCATTTAGCAGATATTTTTAGTAAAAAACCACCAGTCTGACAATTGCAAATTTCAGTCTGGCATAACTTGGCATAACCTAAATATTTTGAAATGCTATTTGCTTGGGCAAAACTAGGCTAGACAATTCATTCATCACCCCTTATTTATTGTATAAAAGATTGGAACTCATACTTTAATGTAAATGCAAACTTTTACATCTAAAATAATGCAAAGGCAGAAACCGATATATATCAACGTGACTTCGCATAAGCAAGAATCTTTCAAGCTGTAACGACTCTGTGAAGTGCCAAGTTTTCGGTCGATCTATTAATAAACCTTTACTTGTGGCCAGATAGCCATTAGTTAGATTTATAAGACACATCGGGTACGAAGGGTGCCTGTAAAGTCTAGGTGACCGCTGGACTAATTGAAACGTTGTTTACACAGAGCCAGGACTGAACGACGGCGACCTTTTATCACGAAAATGTCAGAATTGAGAGAATACAGAGATTCCGTTACTTAAAACCAAAGCATGTCATATTGACAATGACGTAAGCGACGTTTTAGAGGGAAGCGGGAGAAAATACATTTGATTCTGATTGTTCATCGTTAAATAAAGGGTGTTTTACACTAGAAATCTTTAGAACATAATATCGCACTAGCTGAATTAGATTGTAGTCTGAATTTTTTCCTGTGAGGGGACAGATGGTAGAATTATTTTAGTAAGACTCTGAATGTTATTTGAGAGAAATAGATTCGTACGTTAAGCAGTAGACCAGGCGAAAAACCGCCAAAACCAACGGTTGAGTGATACACAAAACACACAGAGGTATTGTCGCAATTCACTGAATATTGTTAGTTACAGGTCTGCATGATTTCGTTTGATACATTTGGATAATTGATTTAATTTGATACATTTGCATAATAATGTGCTTTGTATTATGAATCGTTAGTATCTGCATGATTTCGTTTGATAACATTTGTATAATTGATTTAGTTTGATACATTTGTATAATAAAGTGTTTTGTATTATGAATCAGAAGTATTTGCGTGAATTCATTTAATACATTTATTTAATAATGTGCTTTTGAATTATGAATTGGAATTCTTACCTTAATTCTTAGTTAAGAATGACGTAGTGTTAATTTATGTCGTAAAAACACTATGCTGAGTATGAATAGGGAATGTTGCGTTAATTCTTGAATTTATCATATTGTTTGAATAATGATTGTGTTTTAAGAATTTAATGTATTACATTAGTTAGTGATTTACAAGAAAACATGTGAATTCACCGAATTTTGATGCCATAGATAATTTAGCGACAGTGTATAATTCAACGTCTCGCTTTGTAAGACGTTAATGCATTATGTCAAGGCAAAACGAATTAACAAATGGTTTAACTACATTCATTTGAGGACATGTGTAGTTAATTACTAGCCGTAAAATTGTTATCGCTGATAGAAATATCTGATTGTTCGAACCAGGAATAATGGGCAGTTTCAACTATAACCATTGTAACGATAGACTTAGGTTGTTTTAATTTTCTTTTGGAAGGAAGAAAATAGCTTTTGGGAAAACGTGAAGACGGAAATAGAGACGTACACGTTGGAAAAAAGAATTGAGAGGTGCATAAATGATACAGTGGACAAGTCTGAGTTCATGCGGGACATCCACGAGGGCAGATTATCTAGAGAGGAACGGACTTCTAGGACAACATTGGATTGAACAGAGAACGTGGTTCGAGGATAATAAGTTATGAAATTCGAACAAAGCATTGACTTCGATTGTGCCACTCGATCCTATGATGATTTTTAACTATCAGTAATAGAACGGCTAATTTGTTTAATTCTATTTCAAGTCTATTTGTAATTCGGTGAAAGTTTATTTCTAAACCGCCTATACTCCTAATGAAAGGAAATTTAATGATTGTGTATGTATTTGATTAAATTGTTTATTTATCTTTACGGGGGCTCGGAGTTGTTTTGTTCAATATACCCGCTCAGGTTACCGTATACATTCTCTTACTTACAACTTATTATCCTCGAACCACGTTCTCTGTTCAATCCAATGTTGTCCTAGAAGTCCGTTCCTCTCTAGATAATCTGCCCTCGTGGATGTCCCGCATGAACTCAGACTTGTCCACTGTATCATTTATGCACCTCTCAATTCTTTTTTCCAACGTGTACGTCTCTATTTCCGTCTTCACGTTTTCCCAAAAGCTATTTTCTTCCTTCCAAAAGAAAATTAAAACAACCTAAGTCTATCGTTACAATGGTTATAGTTGAAACTGCCCATTATTCCTGGTTCGAACAATCAGATATTTCTATCAGCGATAACAATTTTACATTTGATATTTGATATACCGGACAATTATACCGAGGGCGGTCATCTCTTAGATAACCCTATATATATATCATATGGCTAATAACATTTCAATTGCATTTCATCCAGCAAGGGATTACGTCTATCAGTGATTGGTTAGGGGATACATGCAATAAACTGACAATAAACTAACTAAGTATCTAACTAGCTTTATTTAATATGGAACTTAGAATATTCTTCCATCGCTTTAAAATAACTTGTTCTCTAGGGATATATTTTTAAAAATTACTAACGCACCTGGGAGCGTGGGACCCGATTGGGTCATGCCAGTTCAATCGGCCTAATGCCGGCGCTACATCTATATTAATGAATTATATATGAAATGGTCAGTTAAACAAAATCTTGGTTAGTATTATTATCAGGACAGAATGTTTTTGTAAAAGTAATAAGATTTACATTTTTTATTAATTTTTATTCAAGTAATTTAAAAAAAGATATTAAGATTAATTTCATTTATTTCTGAATCACAACTATATAATAATGGAATAACAGTGAATGCCGTTACAAGCAAAATGCACTGTACATTACGCGCTGTATTGCAAACTCAGAAAGAAATGTAATAGCAGCAAGCCATGTAGATTACAAGATTATACATTGGCAGCTTTCCAATCTAGTGACTAAAAAACTAAGCTAACGTTCTGTCGAATGACGTAAAAACAATATGGACGTTCTTGTGTAGTGGAAATAAGAGCATCTTTCAAGCTAGGATGAAGTATACAACGGTATACAGAGGGATGACCATACAAAAGCAACATAAACCGCTCAGTCAGTTTCTTGATTCTAAAGCTAGAAAAGATTTATCTCTCTCATTACAGGTAAGAACTGTCTATGTTGGTAACCTTCCTGAAGGAATAGCCACTTTTTAATGTTTGAGATTTTAAATGGTAAAGTTCATATATTTGCAACATTGTTTACTGAATTCTTCTGTTGCATACCATAATGTAATGGAAAGTTTAATTCTTTTAAAGAACTCATATTTAATTATATTTATGGTAATTTTTATTGTAAAAGACAAATTCTCTACCAATTTCATGTTTAGATTCAATGTTGAAATAAAGTATTCCTTAAGTAATAAAGAATAATATCTAGTTTGCTTGTTTGTTATGGTTTAGCGCCATTTTTCAGCACAGTATAGGCTATACATGGAGGACAGTAATAATGGTGGAGGAAGAACCCAGACAACCCCATGGAAAGAACCACCGACCCACGAGAAGCTACTGGCAAGCTTTCTCACATAACTACATTTGCCGAATCTTAGACTCGAACACACGCAGATAGAGGTGAGAATATCTAGTAACATATTATAAATCAATATTCTATTTTAAAATGAGTAAAATACATTTCTTCAAATTGATTGTTGCATTAATTGCAGCAATTACATTTTATAATCTTTGGTTATCATGAAATTGATCTAGATTTAACTTTTCGTATTATATTCTAAAATTCAGAAATTATACAAATGAATGAAGTTGGCAAGCTTGAAAGGAAAGTGTAATTTTAGATGAATTTCGTGTATTTTGAATTAAAAGTTTATAGATGTATTTCTAGAATGTAGTAATATATGTGTGTTCATTCTAAATACTTCATTCCCAGACGTTGCTATGTCTAATCATCGTAGAGATATTTCTTCTAAGAGAGCCTGAACACACACACACACGCACACTCTCTCTCTCTCTCTCTCTCTCTCTCTCTCTCTCTCTCTCTCTCTCTCTCTCTCTCTCTCTCTCTCTCTCTCTCTCTCTCTCTCTCTCTCTCCAGGATATTGACATTCCTTAACTTATGAGTAATCGATTGTCATAGCAAGAAATGAGAAAATGATTATGATAAATCTCACCAAAACTTCACTTAACTTTATCCACGAGATTGTAACAGTAGTTACTTCCAGATGAATGTTACTTTAAGTTACAGTTGTTCGGCTAAATAATTCTGTAGAGAGATTAATATAATATTTACGCTGGTTTTCAATGATTCCGCAGTGAGGATAATAACTATTCCCACTTGCTTATGTTCCTATTTCCAATGACATTGCATACGTGTACAATGAGGGCGCCCCGAGTGACCGAGTGGTTCAAAGCGTTCTCCGTTACGGATCACTGCCATCTCACCTCTGCCTGTGTGGGTTCGAGTCTCAGATTCAGCCAATGTAGGTATGTGAGAAAGCTTGCCAATAGCTTCTCGTGGATCAGTGGTTCTTTCAGGATTTTTTCCCGGGTTCATCCTACACCATTAATACTGGCCGCTATGTATATCCTATCGTGTGCTTAAAAATAGCGTTAAACCCTACAACAACAAAACAAAAAACAACAACCAACGTGTAAAATGAAACATCAGAGTAACAACTATAGTGATAATAAAACATTGCTGCATCCTTGTAAATGTCGTAACATTATCTACTGTCTCTGTATACATTAAAAGAAGAGAAAGAAAGTTGCATATTGTATGACATGCAACACAATTACATCACCATCACCATCAACGGAAAGAATGTGCATGTGTTTAAATACTGTTCGAAACAGCAAAATGAAACATTTATTTTCTCAAATGAGCATATATGCATCGATATTGATGATGGGAATATATATATATATATATATATATATATATATATATATATATATATATATATATATTCTTGATTACTTGACGTCAAGAAAAAGTTAGTGGATACATTAGATAGGAAGATAAAATGGCTCATTGCTCATTTGAATCTCACTTTAATAATTAAAAATATCTAATAGCGTATCGCCTTTTTTAAGTAATGTCTTATTAAATAAAATACAAGATATTAAAACTAGTCTTTTTGTATTGTTATAATTAGTTCAATACATCATTGCATTTATTATTATAGTTTGGTTTTACAATGCAAATAATTCAAGCAAAGGTGAAATTCAGTATTAATGGGAATGACGAAACCATTAACTTACTTGAAACCCATTTGTTGCTGGCATTTGCAATTATTCTAAGATACGAAATGGTTTCGAACATTTTTTATATGTATAATGCATGAAGTTTTTGAAGCATCTGATGAACGCCAGTCAAATGAAAACTGAATTTAGGTCTTTGCTTATAAAAGCGATAACAAATCTCATAAATAGACCGATTTATGTTAACACCAGACAAATTATATGCTCAACAAAGTAGCTCCCACAATAAAACTAATACGTTTATATTAGCCCAAATCTCCACATATAAACATATTGTTGGTAGAATATATAACATCAGTCTGCAGCTACTCGACGAAGCAACATGACAAATCTATTGACTACGCTAGCGACGGAAATAATCCCACAGCAGGCACTCAGTGCATTATTTGGCATTGGCCTGCTTGAGGCAACAAATTGGAGCCTCAGAGCAGCAGGGAATAGAACTACCTTGCTGCTTATTTGGGATAAAGAATTACAGTGAAAGGAAAAAGAAGGGGACCCAAAGTACAGGGGAAACAGAGGAAAACCAGGGCGAAGGCGGGGAACCGAGCGCACTCGTACACCCACCCCTTCACGTGCAGTTCGTGAAGCTAAAAGCCCGAAGAGCACCGAAAGGGACTCTACTGTACAGAAAGGCACAGCAGAACTTCACCAACAGATAGCAATGCTATCCAAACAGTTACAGACTTTATTTGCGACAACGGAGACAGCGGAGGTGGCCACGTCACCGATAATTGGATTGGAGCCTGAAACTCTACCACCACCACCACCACCACCCCCTCAGAAAAAAGTAAAAGGAAAGGGGAAAAAGGGGATGACAACATCTACACCTGCCACCCCCACTCTTCCGTCAGGGCCAGCAGTAAACCTGGATAAAAAATTTCAAGAAGAAAGTGCCACTACCACCACGACGTCGAAGGAAAAATGGGAGACGCCAACAGCTCCTGTCCGAATGCCACCAAAGCAAAAGGAACAGATAATGGGAAAGCTATGCAGCGAACTGGGACTGGACCCTCTTTTTACAGATAAGAAAAAAGCCACTGCATTCTTATCGTCTGTCTCGTATATTGGGTTCCGGACACTGCAGACATCTCCACCTAGAGTGAACCAATGGAAATTCGCATGCAGACTGCTTCATCGCCATTACTACTTAGCTTTCACTCAGCGGCCATTTGAGCACCTGGTTGATGCATCTAACTACCTCGCAACGCTGCATGGGATATATTTCCCCAGAACAATACAGCAAGAAGGAAGGACAGCTGAACAACTGGTGCGGAGGGAAGAGAAAAAGGGCACCTTTTCTTACGAAGAGTACTAGCCATATAGAGTGCTTTAAATTACTGCCATAATAGGGTACTCATTTGGTTACGAGTTACCCTCTTTGACTAACTATACGTGGCCCTGAAAAGACTAATTTGGCCTTATTCGACGCCTCCAACAAAATTCATGACCAACACAACCTGCCATTGACTACACTACCATATGTCGCTTAGACATTTTTAATTTCTAAATTTGCGAGGGACTTATTATATGTACGCTTCTGTACTAGCTTTTTCAAATGATAGGGTGATAATTAATAATTCCTCAACTAAGATATTTGACTAATTACACAGGTGGCTTACACATTATTGGTTGTTAGGCTGTCCATTAGTACAACTGGACTGAATTTGATGTATATGAGCGTGCTTGGCCTTACGCTCCCTTGCTACCTGCTGCAGTAATTTCACGTACTTGCACGTCCATAAAAAACTGACAGACACAGGCGTTATGAGAAAACTATTTTTCTCTCGCTTTTCTTTTCTGCCATTGCAGACTGGTAGGCAACTCAAAATTGAATGATTGGGTGGGTGTGTGTAGGCTCTATTCCTACCCACCTATGGCCTTTCAATCACACAGTGACAGTTCAATAACTGTCCCGATGTGACGGCCCAATTAAACAAATGCTCTTTTGAACATATAAATGCCTGCAGGGTGTGTGGCACGATTCCCACCCTCAGGATCAATTAAATAACTGCCTTTTGGCAGATAAAACGCTGATAAGAGCCCTAGTGGACGAATCACCTTAAACAAATTATCATCATCATCATCATCATCATCATCATCATCATCATCATCATCAAGCAGCAGAGGGGGTGAATCAGACGACATTTTTTTAAGTAAGCCCTCATGAATAAGGGGCTTAACCAATGAAATCAATGAAATCAGTCAATGGTATAGGCAAAAACAAAATCAATGAAAAATCAATGATCAGGCAAAAAATAATAATGAAAAATCAATAAAATCAATGAAATCAAAAAAATGACTAAGCCTCCATTCGTAAAAATCTTCGATTTTCAACCGAATATTTGATCCAGTCCGATACGATATCGTGTCCCAGACCTTGTCTGGAAAAAATCCTTAGGATTTCACAAACAGACTAATCGCTAACACCTCCTCTTGTAAATCAATCAGATTATTGGACTGATCTGTGAGTTTAAAATTAATTCTGGTTAATGAATTATTATGACATCGCATATAGACTGGATTCACCGGAGACTCAATAATTAAATACCCTGGAGGAGCTGTTGGTGCAAATGAATACAAAATATATCCCTGCTGAGCTTGATTTGATCGTTCTAGATTTATTTGATAGCTTCCTTCGATAACATCACATACTAAATTGAGCGCTATCACCGATGAAATATTCACATTGAACGGAGCAATATGCCTGCCGCCACCATCTGGGTCATTATTGTGTGTCAGGAGAGTTGTTTGTGGTTGTGATGGTGTTTTTTTCGATGCATCATGAATTATTTTAAAACCAACATCGATGGCATCATCGAGAGATTTTTGTAATTCTAAGAGATTATATCCTGGTAGATTGAATTCGGACATATTTTCTACGCTTATATGATATTTTGTCGCAAATTTTATTTTCGTGTTAGGGTGTCTGGCAATGGATACCTCTCGTATGATTAGTGAATGAAATATATTCATGTCACTGAGGATTCTATTACATGTTTCTATGACGCTGATAAATTCATCTCGGGTGAGAGTACCGGATTTAAGGGATATTAACAACAGTGAAATATCGTTATTGAACGCTGTGAAATTTTCAGTGATTTTATCCTGTCGAGTTATGTAGTATTTATCCCCTCCCTCATCTAATTCAGTGAAAAAATTCAATTTGTCATAATCGCTATAGCTTTTTATTGGATTGTCAAGTTTTGTCCTGTCGGTGATATAATCAGTTTTTTGTGGTTCTGGTAAATCAACGGTTTTTCCCCCGGGTGGTAATTCAGGCCATCCTAGTACGGTTCTAATAGAACTCTGATAGATATCTACGACATAACCCTCTGTGCTTTTTTCAATGGCAGATGATAGTGTTGGCTCATGAACTGTTATAGCTATTTTTGATTCTTTTCCAGTAATCGATTTTATTCTACGCGCGAATTCATTATTGATTTGTTCGATTTGGTATGACCCTGTTGGTATGGAAACAACGTTCCAGTCTGGGGTTCCGTCGGGTTTATTCTTATTCGCAAATACCAGTGAATTATTTGGTTGTTGACCACCAAATGATTTTGACCTAATATTTATCCAGCTGTGGTATACTCGTAATTTTGCTAGCGCGATTTCCTTCACTGGGACCGGAGAGGGGAAATTCACACTGAATTCTGGATTCGTTGAGGTTATTGATATCATGCTGGTTTGTACTGGGTTTGTGTTCTCCACTATTTGTTGAAGTAATTCCATCTGTGTTGTCATTGTTATTATATTCATGATGTATTTCTAATTTTGACATCGCAGAATCGTAAATATCTACCATCGCTGAAAACTCACTCTCTGATATAATTGTATCATCGAGAGATGACGATATCAATGAGGATAATTGCGAGCATGCAGTGGACACAACATGAAATTGAATTATGTAGTCTTGTAGTTTCCGTTGGCTGCATGATGATATTTTTTTTGTGATTATTGAAATTATTCCAGCGATTGTTGTTGCCGCAGAAATGCAAATTGGAACAGCTATCGGGGCCATCATTGTCACTGAAGACAGTATAATACCAGCTCCGGTGATTACACCACTCACAGCGTACACAGTAACATCAATTGCGGTAATTCTCCTGCGATATTTTTTAATTTTCATTGCATACTCCTCAGACAGGGTTTTGAGTCTAGTTTGAAATTCTCTGACCTGATCATAACGATATTGTGATGATGAAATCATTTTTTATTTTAAAAACGCTAGCGTTTTCAATTGTGAAATCCGAAGGATTTTCCTTTCAATTTTCAACTTAAATCTGCTACGAATTCCACATACCACGTTGTTAAAACCCTAACCAAATTTTTATCAGTAGCTATTAACGTGAACTGTTCAGTTGTATCCTTGTCGATGATCGTTGAAATCGTATTATTGACCCCGGATGAACTCGACGATGAAATATTAAATTGAGTCGTTCTCACTATTGTTAATCGATAAATACCCTTGACGGTTGCAGTGATATCTAATTTGTTGTTTGTAGGTGTCCACTCAAATGATCCGTGTTGGATCGTGTATACTACGTTATTGGTTTTCTCATGAGGAATTTTTGTTTTTTCAATGACTGTTATCATCCTCGTTGCATCCCCTTTGATGGCTTCGATGAAGGTTTTCGTCTCATCGATGGATTTTTTGATATCCGGAAGTTTTAGTTCAATTTTATCGAATGTAGTTCCAATAAATTTATCAATGATATTTCTACGAAATGCGGTAAACTGTTTTATGTGTTCTTCGGTTTTAGATTGAAGTGTTGCTAGTTCCAACGCAGAGTCGTTGAGAGTTTTAAATCGATCTGTAATCGTCGAAAAAAGTACGCCTGGTTTGAGTTTACCCTGATCGGAAAATAACGCGATAGTATCCTCGATTGCGTTTCGTTGTTTAACTAAAATATCATCCAACGACACATCACTGGTTTTCAATTTACCCTGTTTGTCCTGAAATACAACTATTTCATTCGGGTCAACACTTGTTAAATTTAACGTCTCAGCGATTTCATCTTTAATTTTTTTTTTTATATCACCGGTTGCAGTGTCATCGGGTTTGGGTTTCAAAGATCTCCCCCAAATATCAATCATGATATTTTATACACCTCTCTCTAAAAAGCGATTACTAGTGTAGTCATTTACGACAATATGAGGTGGTTTTCTAGATGCTGAAATAGCGTCAAGGACATTTAATACTTCGCTGCCGCATATTGGTGGGTCATTGATTTGTTGTGTTGGTAGCGTAGAATACCAAGTCTTCATTGGAAAATTTTTTATATAACGCATAAACTCTTTTGGCGGTTCTAATCCATATGAATCAAAATAGACGATTGCCCGTGGATCAATAGCGTATGCAACCCAGTGAGTACCAGGTCCGGTGCTGTTATCGAGATTAATAATACCTGTTTCAGTGTTGTTTGGTTGATGTGGTAATTGATCTTTCATAAAAACACCTCTGAAATTTTTAATCGCTAGTTTTTTAGCAGCATCCATTAAATCAAAATTGGACATAGATTCCTCAATTAATAAACCGTTCCTGGTAGTCTTTAGACCCCTTCCGCTGTACCATGAATACGGGGTTCCTGGTAGTCTCAGACCTTTTCCGCTGTACCATGAATACGGGGTTCCTGGTAGTCTTAGACTCTTTCCCTTTTTTTATACCCCTTTCCCGTTGCTTTCTTTAGTGCCATTCCTGCTGCAGTACCAACGGCTCCTAACGCTGCCGCTTTAGCCACCGCTGGGGCTGCTGCTGCAATCAATGCTGGTATTGCAGCTAACAATGGAAATATACCGCCTGTTTTAATCATATTTTTGATAGCAGCCGCAGAAAGAGTAATCTGAACACCTTTTTTGGCTGCAAGTGCATCATTGAAATGTTTTATTTGACGAGTTGTCAGTGATAATTTATTTGCACCACCAGTCATTTGATTAGGTTTCAACGTGATTGTGGTTCCACATTTTTTAGCCGATTCTGATTGCAATTTTTTGATTTGACCAGGAGTTAACGCAACACTAATAACACTATATGACATTATACATAATAGATTGATTCTAATTCAATGAAAAATCGAGAAAATCAATCAAAGATTTTCTACTGGGGCATCTACCACTCTCATTCTTCCTCCAACACCTTCAAGTAGCATTGATTTATCACTGAGAATGACAGCAACCGCTCTATAATTAGCAATAGCACCACGAAGCACATTAGCTCTAAAATGTATATCAACAACAGATTGTCTCATCAAATCAAGATGTTCCAATGAAAAGTAATAGATTGGATAGAGACTTTTAAAATCCAATTGTGATATTTGTAGACCGGTATCGACATTTTGATCACGTGCCATAAATGACAACAATCTATGATAAACTCGTGCAATATGATTTTCTGTGTAATTAAGTTGTATATCTTCAGATGGTTCCTGCTGGCCGTTTATTCTCAGTGAGACGTCTTTCACACCTAATTGATCAAATATCATATGGCTGGAGAGTTGATTGCCAACTCGTGTGTTATCTTGTAACGCAATAAATATATGACGTGGCGCAGTAGTGCCTTGTTTTGATGCTAGATTCCACGTAAACACATTATTAACATTTGATTGTTTAACATCTGTACTCACGGTTAGCCAACTTAACAACGACTTTCCTCCTTGGTCCATAAATGATAGTAATCGTTCTTCTGCAGTAATTGCTGGAGTCAACACTGGCATCCACAATGATATTTTTGTTAAATTGACTTTACCAGCATCAGCATTTTGATTTGCAGCATCTGCTGGAATCCTCCAAATTGCGTCATTATCATCACTCTTTCGTACAAGCGATACTGTATGCTTCGCCCCGTAGATAACTTTTCTGACGTTTCTACAGAATCCAAAAATATGATGCAGTGGAATTGCGCATGAAAATAATTTACGCCGCCCTTCCAACATTGAAATACGTGTTGCAGCTCCTAGATTGAAATTAGGATCGTTGTTTATAATCATATCCTCGGCATCAATATTAGCGGCACCAGCATTATTCTTTGGTCGTCTTATAACAAATTGATTTCCTCCAGCGGTATTTTTAACATCTTTTGCAAACATCATAGAGGGTCCTGCTGATCTTGTATAATCATCAGAATATCTCGCTAACCCTATGATTGTTGTAGCCACATCAACATCGCGATCTATAGACTCGATTTCTTTTCCATCAATGAGATATTTTGCACTCTCAAATAACGCCATAATACCATTATTTACAAAACCGACTTGAGTACCAGCTGGATACGGTGCTGGTACAGCAGGAGTATCAGCAGTTGTTACAAGTTCTCCTTCGATTTCAATAAACGCTTCACAGGGCAAAAAGTATTTACTGGTATCATGGACTTGAAGATCAATTCTTGCTCGACTATTTGAGTCTATGGCATGATAGGCGTAATATTGATAATCTCGTACAGAATCATCCTTGCCAACTATATCAAATGCTGGATCACGTGACTTTTTGAACATTTTATTCTATTTATCAGAGTCTAAATCGTAAAATCGTAAACGATTTTCCATTTTCATCGTGAAAAACGCTAGCGTTTTCTACTTAGTTTTTTAAAGCCACTTCCCGCTATCATATTTGGGTCGGGGGTTAAAGCCATCGACGCTAGTTTTTCATCTACTGCGTTATTTATTATTTTACTAACACTTGCAGGCATTTCTGCTGTAGACGGTAACGGTTTCTTTTTTCGCCTCACTAATGATGTTATTTTATTCTTCGCAGTTGAAAATGCCCTTCCGGCAAGATCTCCAACAGCACCAATACCCTTATCACGAATAACATCAATGGCTTTCATTGATAATTGTTTAGCTAACGGCATCACTTTTGGGGCCATTCTTGAAAAGAATCCTAAAATGGTATTGCCTAAACCATCTCCATAGTATGCTTTATAAACTGGAAACCGTGAATTAACTACATAGACGAGGGTTGGTTTATCATGATTGTAATGTATGATCATTATTTGAAATCAGAAACAATTTTTCAATTGTAAAACAATTTGTCAATCGCTGTGATACCCATTTGCTAACTCGTCAATGAAATCTCGATATGTTTTGATATCCATGATACCGCCGGCAAATAACCGTCTACAGATATCAGCTGCTTCATTAATTATTTCCGGTGAATTATTTCCAGCTCGGAATCCTCCGATTAAAACATCTAATCGTGATATATCATTGATAACACTATCAGGACAAGTGTTTCCAACTAGACGATTTTCCCCTGAAATCCCACTCCCGAAACTTTCATCCATTGAGGGTTGTAAATAATCAAGAAGATCATCATCAAGTTCTTCTTGTTTTTTTTGTCTTCTTGTTTGTCTACGTGTTGGTGTTTGACGTCGTTCTTGTCGCTCTTCTATTTGTTCTCTTTTATAATTACTAATTCCCCTTTGAAATTCCTTGTACCCCATCTCATCCTTATTCAAACGACCAATCCCTTTATTTAGTTTATACAAATTATCGGACCAATCATTACTTGATATTCTATCATCCTTATACTCGTCCTTTAAAAAATCTTTTTTTGAATTATAGCTTTGAGCAGCAAAATCACCAAAAGCTCGATAATCCTTTGGTTTGAATAAATTAAATTGTTTTATTAATGTTTTAGCATTATCAGTAAATTTTTTCAACAGAGAAACAGTCGTTTTTTTCGGATTAGTAGGTGGTTCAGTTTGTTCAGTTTTCGCTGCTAGTTTTTCAAGTACAGAAATAAGACCCTCTTCTTTTCTTTTACCGTCAGGATCATCTCCCAGTATAGCACGCTCTACCCCTTTCGTTGCTGTGGTTACTGGTTTAAACAACTCTTCAGACCCCGCAGAAAAATCAGTTTGTAAACTCTGTCGTTGTTGCAGTTCATTTCTTACAGAGTCACGAATTGGTACAAATCTCTTAATTGCATCTAATCGTTCACGAGCCAATCGGGTTGTTAATGCTTCATTGACCATTATTTGAAATCAGAAACAATTTTTCAATTGTAAAACACTTTTTCCCACTTTTTTGACATGTCAGATGATTTTTAACACGATCATGGAAGTGTTATTTCATCCTATCAATGATGAGGGAACTATCATAATTGTATATAAAATAAATAATACTGATACTTTCCTCACTTTTTTGACATGTCGGATGATTTTTGATACGGTCATGGAAGTCTTATTTTGATATTCTGAGGGTGTTATCAGGTATGAGGAAAGTGTCCAAATTGTATATAAAATAATAATACTGTCACTTTCCTCACTTTTCCATTGATCATATCGACAGAACCATCCATCGATTTTTTATTCAGTGTATGTGAAATATTTTTTATTCACTGATTTTAACACCACCATGGAAGTGTTATTTCATCATAAAACACCTTCTATCATGTTTGAGGGAAGTGTCCAAATTGTATATAAAATAAATAATACTGTCACTTCCCTCATTCTATTTTTGATCATCTATCACTGATTTTTTGACATTTTCTCTTGAAGGTCGGCTAAAAAAAATGATAATGGTCGGGCAATCAATGGTCGGGTAATCAATTTTCTTGAATTAATGCTCGTAGGTTTCTAATTTTAGAGTTGACTTCTTTTTTCAATTCGTATTCGTTACCTAATTCTTTTCGTATCCCCTCTACGATAGTATACAACGGGACGAACACACTGATGTCACTGGAAAATGAAAGAGAGTCTCTAATAGAATTCTGAATTCTTTTGATGAGTGCATATTTCTTGGGTAGCATATATTTATTGTTGTTAACTCCGTATTCTATATCCTGAAAATCAGACACAATTTGATCAGGATTTAACCCATCTGATAGTTTGATATCCCGACTTTTCAATTTTGCTATTTCAACTATGATGCTATTCATGTTTTCAGAATTCATTATTCTATAACAATGACATATCTCTAATTGAAAAATATGACGCATTAAACATAACTAAATTGAACTTTTTGTCCGCTCTTTTTTGAAATAGCCGTCTTGGTTATTCCCGATGCAACTTTTTGTACCGAGGCTCTACAAATATCGAAAAATTTACCGGCTTCATATATTTATTTAAATATTTTCTCTTCGTTAGTTGTTGTATTCAAAGATTTTACTGGTCTCGTTTTTTTTTAGCATTTTCCAGTCTTTCCTCGTTTGGTATTCTCATTTTGTGTGATAGCTTGCAGATTTGATAAAGAATTGTTCTTTCGATTAGAATCCTTGTGATCAATAACAAAACCATCTTTGATCAATCCATTAAAACATTCAAATACGAAACGATGATTGCGATATATCTTCTTTCCAACATTAAACACCAAATACCCCATACCATTGTCAGCACCAACTGGGTTCTTCAGTATACAGTGTCTTACAACACCATCACTGGATGCTTCATAATTTGTAATCACTGGGTGTGGTCTGAATTCTTGGGTCATTCGTATACTATACTATTTGTCTAATTCAATGACTGACCCATTTGCAGTGATTCATTATACATAAATCTTTCATTTAGACACTTGTTTTTAGTATAGCATGAGGGAGTTCAAGAGATTGACTTCGAAAAATGCTAAATTCAATACTGATAGAGAGTTTAAGAGATTATTGAAAATTAATCCTAAATTTAATATCGATAAACCCAAAAAACGTCCAATAGACGGAAACATGAGGGAGTTTAAGAGATTATTGAAAATTAATCTCGATAGACCCAAACGTCCAAGAGACGGAAACAAACGTCCAAAACGTCCAAGAGACGGAAACATGAAAGAGTTTAAGAGATTATTGAAAATCAATCCTAGATTTAATCGCGATAGACCCAAAAAACGTGTAGTAGACAGAAACATGAGAGAGTTTAAGAGATTATTGAAAATCAATCCTAGATTTAATCGCGATAGACCCAAAAAACGTAACAAACGTCCAATAGACGGAAACATGAAAGAGTTTAAGAGATTATTGAAAATCAATCCTAGATTTAATCGCGATAGACCCAAAAAACGTGTAGTAGACAAAAACATGAGATCACCATGGAAAGATGCTCAATTCAATCTTGATATAGTTTCTAATACACCCAAGAATAAAATTCTTGATAAAGTCATAATTAGTAAAATCAGAGACTGTTTTAAAGAATTCAAGCGTGATGGAGCATCTCACTGCTGGACAACATTTCGAATTCGTGGTGGTTTTGACGCTACCATGAATGATGAAAAAGCAGCAGTCATAATTTCACGTCTTGGGAAAGAAAGAAATATTTTTCGAATAAAATTCATTAACGATGATGGTGGAAAATGGATTATTAAGGATACATTTGAACCCATTCTCAGGAACAACAGAACTGTCACTGTGAATCAAGATTCCCAACCAGGAATGTTGACTGGAATTGATAAACCCTACTACGAAAGATCTTATCCTGTAACAGTAGTTGTTTACGGGATATATCCGATCAATGAAAAACCTGATATTTCAAAACTAGCACCCATGAAATATTCGACAAGGCTCAATTGTGTAGCAGAACGAATAATAGAACACTTCACAAATGCGTCCCGGGGAAATAAACTAACTGATCTAAGACGAAAAAAAATAACCGAATGGGAGTTCACGGTAAAAGAGAATGGGGCAACAATTCAGGATATAACCAAATTAGAAACATCATTGAGATTTCCAATATCGGTAAGGACAATCACCGGTGAAGTATTATACGAATCGAAATATAAATCACAGGGAGCTCCAATTGAAATTATTGATCATAATGAACACGCGTGGTCATCTGCAGTAACAATATTTCCACGGGATAGAACCGTAAAATATCTGTTTGGAACCGAAGAGTTTTTTTCAGAGCAGAAATTATTTGATGCTATTTACCATTTGAGTAAAAACGATCCTGTGTCAATGTGGCTATTTCATAGTACTTCAGACGAGGAATGTAGATTTGATCAGTTTGTAAGGCCCAACGGAGAATTATACCGTACTGAAGAACTGCATAATCAAATGAAACAACTAGCAAGTGAGTTTTCTGGGGACGGAGAAGACAACGATCAATTATTAGCAAACTGTTTTACAGTACCATCAATTGCAGCACATTTTGCTAGAAAGAAAAACGCGTGGAAACCAACACGAAGTGAGTTCTTATCAGATGTTAGATTGTCCTGTCTTGAATACGGCCATGGAGGATTATGGAATACAAAATACGACCCTGATACCGTTATTTCAGTTGATATGATTGCGTGTTATCCAGGAAGTTTTCTTGGGTATGGAGAATGCGAGAAATATTTCAAACGATTTGGACACCTCACACACGAAATGACCCGTGTTGCTATTAATGGACCACTGCCTGATTTTGATTTAACCGGATTCGCTTGTGTGGTATCATTTGAAATGGCTACAGGACTTCATCCGTGTAGTTATCTTTGGATTGGTAAACACATGTCTGAAAAACACTGGATGCCAATAGTGTTATTACGGTATATGCTTGATTGTAAGATGTTAAAATCATTAATTGTCAGTGAAGCAATTATATCCTATCGAGCACAGAAATCAGTCTGGTTACCACAACCTGATCTAGAAAAAATAATTAGCGAAGAGCGAAAACTGTTTCCTGATTTTAATGAACAACAAATCATGAATTGGTCCAAACAGTTATTTGAAATCAGAAACAATGAAGCAAAAAATCTTGGACGAAGAATAATCGGTAAATTTACCCAGGGTGGCAAATACGACAATACGAGATATTCTTCACGATTGATTATAGACAATGCTGAATACGATTTTGTAATCACGGATTTAACGAATAGTGGGCTATATGTCAATCGTAAGGACGCATTTATGTCCAATGGAACCAAATTGGGTACAATTGTTACTTACACTGATGGATACAATCCGCAGTACACACATTTGAGAGCTTCTATGCTCGGTTATGCTTCTATTAATCTGTTTTCGATGATCAATAAATTTCCTAACACCGCAGTTAGAGTTGCCACTGACTCATTTTACATAAACAGCAAAATGGTTGATTTTAAGGCTACTGGCA
Organism: Unio pictorum; assembly: GCA_030141615.1. NCBI lineage: Eukaryota > Metazoa > Mollusca > Bivalvia > Unionida > Unionidae > Unio > Unio pictorum. The sequence goes on from JARLTB010000096.1 coordinate 2,050,376, forward strand.
ATGAGAATTGGGGGACATGGAGAATTAAGAAGGAAATGCTTCATGATTATATTCAATCAGCAGATGTTACAATTGAAAATAATTACTTAGAAAGCAATCAGTGTTCATAATTTTCTAGTGCACCACCGATTTCTGATCCAATCTGTAGATATAAAACAGTTTATTTAAACGGTTGTGGTGGGTCAGGAAAAACAACCCGGGCAATTGAGTTATATCGTGTTTCCAAGTCAAACATGATTGTGCTAACACCAACACACAGACTTGCAAGAGAGATGATACAGAGAGGGGTAAATGCCTGTACCTATCATAGTTTTTTGCGATGGAAGGGAGATAAGTGGACTCCTGAGCGCATGGGAGAGAAATTTATTCCTGAAATTATCATTTGGGATGAAATAGACACAGTGTCAGAAGATGTATTAAAAATATTTCTTGAGTGGTTGTTATTGAAAACTACAAAAATCGTCATGTGCGGTGATCACGGCCAACCACCACCATTTGTCGGTGCATCCCCCCATGAATGGCTAAAGGGTTTTGTAGACTATTATGAAGAAATTGATACCGATCATAGATCACTTGATGAAAAATTAAAAGAATTTAAGAAACTAATTAGATTACAACCGGATAGAATCCAGTGTGAAATAGCCCGTGAAATAATTTCGGAAACTCCAATGAATGAGTTTTGGGAAGCATGGAGACCAAATGATTTGATCATTGCAAGTAGAAAAATAGTCAGAGACACACTTCAGATGAAATTATTTGAATTGCATAAACAAAAATTTGCAACGCTTCCAGTGCCTCTTTGTTATAGGCCATCGGATACACGAAAACAGAACATTGAAATTGATATTCCAGGACAGAATGAAAAACAAATTCTCGTATTAAATGATATTGTGCTGGTTGATATCAATGTCGTTGAAGATGCATTGCGTGCTAATAAATCCCCATGGACGCTAGGATACGCAGCAACAATACATTCTTCGCAAGGATTGACTATATCAGATACAATTGTTTGGATGGTAGATAATCGCATAGAATGGTCGAATTTAGTCTATCTTTCAGTATCCAGAGTACGAAAAATAAATCAACTTCGAAGGATTGTCCTGGATGATGAAATCATTGGTGACGATAATGACACCACAATGGATGATATTATTGATAAAAAACTCTCCGGTTACAAACAACAAGACAAAAAAAAACAACGAGAATTTGATATTGATGCTGGATTAATAATTGCGTTGAAGCAACAACAGAATAATCACTGCGTAAGTTGCAATTGTATAATGCGTTGGCAGTATTCGGATAAGGATCCTCGCCAATTCACCGTAGACAGAAAAAATAATAGTCTCGGTCATGTCAGAAACAATGTGATGTTGACTTGTCTTGAGTGCAATAGACGCAACGGTGCTAGTTAAGCCCATGCGGTGGTAATTGAGTATCCTCAGGTATCACTTGTAATTGTTGTCTAGTAAAACCCCGTTGAGGGGCAGTTGAATCCAGTTTATATATTGGAGGTCTACCCGTAGATCGTGTTATACTAGATATCTTATGTGCAGTAATACTCCAAATAGGATCAGTAGCCCTTTTTCTGCCACCTTCAAGCTCTCCTGGTTCATATAAATACCTCACAGTGATATTACTACCAAGAATTGGTTCTTTGAAATCTTTTTGAATTTCCATTTTAGGTATCGACTTCTTTTTAATCGCGTTGATAGGTTTCATGTTGATGGTTCTAGTAATCTCGTTATTCAGTGCGGTAACTACACCTGGTAATCTCTTAACCCATTCACGGGATCTTTTTTCTTGGATGAATTCTTTTGCGTATTGATATCCAAATAACCGCTCAGCAAGAGTCCGATTAAATCGTTCTACAATTGCCTGATCACGATGTAGCGCAGTGTGCCCTCGTCTGATAGCGACATTGTGATATTTCATTGTAGATAACACTGCACCCTGAAATTCCTTGCCCGGATCAACTTGTAACAGATTTGGCCAGTGCAGATGGCTCCTTCGATAAATCCTTTCAAATGCAGAAGCCACTTCAGTGGCCGATTTTGTTTTTAACGGTTCTGCTTCTTTGTATCGACTTGCAATATCAACTACGGTTAATGCGTATTTGTAACCGTGGTCATGTGGCAAAAATAATAGATCAGCCTGATGAACTTCATTAGGAACAGTCACATCAAAATGCGAGAATTGAATTTGTTTAGGCGGTGGTAGATAAATTTGCCATAGTGCCTGTTTGGATAACCAATTAGCCGCAGTGGTTTTTTTCACTTTTGCGGCGCTAGCGAGTTTACTGATTGCAGCGTTACCCTTCCAGTATCCTCTTGGGGAATAATAAATAGATTCCATGTTGTTATTAATTACCAGCACCTAACATCAATTTGCTTTTCATTGCCGATTTTATCAAAAAGGAAGCCAATTTTTCTTTAAAGGATTTATCAGGAATGGCATTCAACGCATGAATTAATTTCACATCTGCTAGATGCCTGTGTTGCAAATTGCTGCTTTTATAAGCGACATCATGAAGGTGACAGGCCTTATCAATGGCGTTTATTGGTTCTTCACCGGGGTTGGGTTGATTTTGATTATTGAGTCTGATATCTAATCGTGTTCCGGGGCCACAGTAGCTATATCCTGGAAGGTGTTTTTCTCCGGGGTATTTTGCCCATGGGGTTCCAGGGAGTTTTGCTAATTTGGCAGCGATATCACCTCCTCGTTTTTTTTTAAAGGTTCCTTGGGTTTAGAAACAAATCTAAATTTCTTTGTACTACATTGTACGCATTTACCAGAAAGCGCTGATCGGTTATTTTTTGTTGTAATCGTCGTCAAGTCATCTGTGCCAGTACGTTTTTTACACTTCACACAATATAGATCCATAATTTATGTATAGAGATATGAATATAATTGATTTTTCAGCAACTAAAACAAGAGAACCAGTTAAGCATCATGCAGCGCTACCAAACTCTATCCGCGCAATTATAATCGGACCATCTGGATCCGGCAAGACGCAATTGTTGCTCAATTTAATAATGAGATGGATGAAGTGGGATAAGTTGTATTTAATTGCCCCTAGCGTAGATGATCAACGATGCTATGAAGTGCTAAAAGATTTTAATGAAAACGCTTCAGAGATTGCCGGCGAGGATGTTATTGAATTTATAACCGATATTGACGAGGCACCATCAGTAGAAGACCTCGATGGAAGTATCAACAATTTAGTTGTATACGACGATGTAATGTTAGATAAACAAAAAAACAGCTAGAATATTTTCCCGAGGCAGGCACAAAAACACGGATGTGATCTATGTCACTCAACGATACACTCAGATTCCAAAAGTGATCAGAGATAACTGTAATATTCTTGCTGTATTCAACGGCGTTGATACACATACGCTACGAAATATTTGGCAGACATGGTGTTCTGATATGGACTTCAATCAATTTAGAAATTTCTTTAGTCATGCTCAGTCTGCCCCACACGGATTTGTAACAATAAATTTACATGACCCTCGAACACGATATCGTATCGGACTGGATCAAATATTCGGTTGAAAATCGAAGATTTTTACGAATGGAGGCTTAGTCATTTTTTTGATTTCATTGATTTCATTGATTTTTCATTATTATTTTTTGCCTGATCATTGATTTTTCATTGATTTTTTTTTTGCCTATGCCATTGACTGATTTCATTGATTTCATTGGTTAAGCCCCTTATTCATGAGGGCTTACTTAAAAAAATGTCGTCTGATTCACCCCCTCTGCTGCTCATCATCATCATCATCATCTATAACATCTAGTAACCACTTGCAATATTTTCTATCTACTGGATCCCTAATGACTGCGCTAAAACATCCCAACATTTAACAGCCGTAATACAAAACTGGAGATACAAAATAATCAAATAAAAAAATCAAATAAATCACACAACATATTCACTGGACATTGACTATATCATGCTGAGGAACGTTGAGTTGCGTGTCTGTCAAAAGGATATACCAAGGTAGTCAATCAAACCCAGGTACGCCTGTGAGGGTATCAAAACCTCGATGTTTGGATTACCATCTGAGCTACCACGGCTCCACTCGGTGAAATATAATTCAATATAGATTTACAAGTCTCAAACCGAAATTTGCTTTTATAACTCTTAACGATTGCTTACAAAAATGAAGGCATTTGAACTAACCAATTATGATCAAATTTTAAAACTTATTCTAATATTATATCTTTAGTGAAACGATAACCCTTTTGTAAAAGTAAAATAATGGCAAGAACGAAAATGATCTAATTTCTTTCACAAGTCAACGAAAAGGTTATTCGAATATAAGCAAACTAACATAATAAGGAAATAAAAGTTCGTATTTAAATTATATGAACAATGTTCAATAGTCCAATATAGGCGTACAAGTCGCAAACCCAAATTAGCTTTTAGATATAAACGATCGCTTGAGAAATGTGAGCATTTGAACTGAACAATTATTTAATTTACTTTAAAGTTTTTAAAGTTGCAATAGAAATGTGCTCATATTTTATGTTTAGTGAAAAGATAACTTGTTTTAAAAAAGTCAAATAATGGCAAGAACGGAAATGACTTACTTTCTTTAACAAATGAACTTACAGGTTATTCAAATATGAACAAGCCTAATTTAATAAAAGAAATAAAAGTTCGTACTTAAATTACACGAACATTTTTAAACAGTTCACGAGTCTGCATCATACTGAGACCTAGATAAAAAATCAATCGGTTTAACTCAGACTCAGTTATTTGGTAGAAATGACAGCATGATTTATAAAAGTTACCGAATAATTTGATTTCCCTATACCACAAAGTAAAATAAAGAAAAATTGAACTTGCTGTATTGCGAAACAAAACAAAAGTCCAATCAATGAAAAGTACAATGTGAATCACAGTTCAAATCCCGATGATAATCCAAGATGGAAGACGATGACGTATGTATTAGTCAGCGTTGTACGGATGTGTTAACAATCTCTTGTTGAATAACAGAAATATTGTTCCAGTATTTAATTGCCGTATAAATTCCAGTAAATGTCTTTGTCCAAGAAATAATTTAAGCATTTTTATATTTCAAGGGAAAACAATTACTTGCATTCAATAATTTGAAGAATATAAAAATTTGCCCCAAACTGGACACAACATAAAATAACTTTACGTTTCAAGTGTTAAAGCACGACTGAACGAATTCTTTTCATATCAGTTATGTTACTAACTAAAACGCAAACCGAGAAGTCAGCCTTCTGGACAAAAAGAAGTTTGTTTGTGAATTAACATGTGACTCACGTCACGTAGTCCGGGTATGACCTTGATCCTACTTAATGATTCTTACTCTAAGAAAGAATTGAAAAAATTTAAAACGATTTTTACCAACACTGTCAGCAACTAGATACAATGTTTATAAATGTAGGTATTTACATCAATGAAATATTTAAACACATAATCAGTAAATTCAAACAGAACTGAACTTAATTCTGAAACAATCAAGTCCAGTAAACAATATTACATTACAATAAAAATACAATGGAATACAAAATGTAATACTAACAAAAACAATTAAATTAAATAAAAATAACAATGTTATAATTCTTCATGTTTCAACCTCAATTCACCTCGTAATTAAATCTTTGATTTTTTGGCATCCCTTGGCGCGTTTCTTATTTTCATTAACAGCAGAGAACTACGAACAACGTCTTACGTGATGAATGCATACGAAACATGGATGTATCCAGGATTTAAATGGAGTTGAATTTATTTTAGTTTTGAATAGGGAAGCAAATATTATTGGAGGAAGGTTAAAGAACCATTATTTACGACATATCTACCACTGTTAGTTTAGTCGTGATCGTGTATATTATTTGCAAAATTATGTATCGGAGTACTCATGTTTTTAGAAGAGTAATCTGATTTTTCTAACATGTATCTCAGGTTCTGGAATCAGAAACAGTCAATGCCGAATTATCAATTATATTTTCGTACGTTGAGGTTTCAACCACTGCATAAGTGTGGCCAGCCTCCTTGCAACTCGTATACGCATTCGGTAACTCATAAATCTGTGTATTGGCCTCTGTATGCAGTTTCCGCCGTCTGGAGAAAAAAAAATCAATGACGATGTAGTCAATGCCATCAATACTTTGACAGTTTATGATTTCTTACCACTAACTAACATCACTGAATGATTTTCAAATCAGGTGCGTGATTATTTAATCATCTGTTTGCAAAAGTAGCCAGAAGATTTTCATTTAAATATTGTAGGTGATTTTGCGTACAGTTTTAGGTACGATATGATTATGTGAAAGGGCAACAACAAGTAATAAGATTTCAAACTGGTAACAACGGGTCAGTCATAATTTATGAAATTTCTCAATTTGCAACAGCATATTGATTTATCATTTTATTCTTGATATCGAATTGTAAATTGGATGTAGTTGTTTAATGCAGAACAGAATATAACTTGACATATCAAACATCATAAGTTATACATGGGATAGTATTATAGCACCATTTGCATACGAATGATATTAAAGAAATCTTTAATTCGCAAATACCTAATGAGAGATAATTAAAAGCATGTCTGAATTTATGCACAGGAGCATATAAATATATATATATATATATATATATATATATATATATATATATATATATATATATATATATATATATATATATATATATATATATATAATTTATAACATAAATGCATACAAGAGGTATGAAGTTCGTGACAAGAATGTATTTTACCTGTTTCATTGGTTTCAGATGAAAATGTTAAAAGAGATATTAGAGACTATATACTTTACAACTTATGTTGAAATAATTTTCAATTTAATGCTAAAGATGACTGAAACATATGCTGAAACTATATTTTAATATGCGACAATTATCTGTATAAACTTTTCTAAGATATCAATATGAAAATTTGATACAGTCAAGGTACCTTTTTATTATCAGTAATGTTACAGCAACCACTGCTACCACAATTATCACTGCTACGACCACTCCAATAATCATTGATATAGATTTGCCATCGTCATCTTTGTCTATAAAAAATATGCAAGCCAAACGTGTCAAAATTAAATAGAAATGATAGCAAATGTACAAAAGACATTTTAGACGCAATGTTTGTCAGGTTTGCAAATCGGCGTTCAGGGGGTACTTTATTCGGCACCGCTTAGATGAGTGTGATGTGTGTGTATGTGATATTGAATTTTTAACATAGCTTTAACTTTTCAGTCATATCGCTACGATGTCTGCAGTGTGGCAGTTAATTGTGATGTCCAGCAGATGATTATAATTCGTAATCTTGTAATCACGGAAATAGAATCATAAAATCTTGCTGTCACTTCAACACTGTCTCACAAAATGGTAGATAAGATGAGATTGTAGATATATTGCAAGCAATACAAAATTCGTCATTAGGCAAGAGTGTCTAAAGTAAACGTTAACAAGAATTTGAATTGTCATCTTTTTGCTAAACATGTTTATGTTTTTTTAATTGTTGTTGTTGTCATGTAAGAAGTAAACAGTGTTGGATACCGTCATCTTGTGAAAGTTATTTTCCACTAACACAATAGGCTTTGTATCAGCTTATCGACATGAATTGTATGTCGAATATTTCTACAGTTACGACTTATTTCAGAAACAAATATATCTCAGTATACGAGATGAATTAAAAGCAGCCTGTTAATTAGATAGGTTTCACTTTTGGGATTATAAATTGACCAAGTAACTGACACCATTATGTTTGATGATGTGCATTTACCATCGGATGTTGTGCAACCGGTACAAACTAATGTTTTCGATGTTGAAATCTAATTTGTATCTCCAGGTGATGACACGTCCTTCTTTACTGTTGATGTCCTAACTAAAATACATGAAAACAAGTATTATTTCTAAATATTAAGTTAATTTATTATGATATATTCATTACGCATTTTAATATCACATGAAATATGACACAAATGAGGGGGAATAAAAACTCTTGATATACCATACATGAATGTTGCAAGTTGTCTTTCATAACTTGGAATTGCTATTTGTAATATTTCTCCAGTTGCGGTCCTTCGGCCTACTTACAGCCCCACCATTAATATTTATTCTGATAATACCTTTTGTACCTATTATAATTCATAAATACATTTTACTCAACGCTTTATATCTCAGAAAGGCAGTTTACCTTGCTTAGTGATAGTCGTCCCAGTCGATGTGGTCGACGGCGAACTGTTACAGTATACACTAAAGTTACCATCCGCTATAAAGATTAAAAATAACAGTGGATGAATGTCACAAGATGATAAGAATCTTTTCATTTTGTTTAAACGCATACTCGGTTTGGAGGAATGCCGGCACTTTGCAGTAAATACGGAAGGATAAATATGCGATAGCAGTGAAGTAATTAAAACAAGACCATGCAAATTCTAAAAGTTCCTTCAATGCTTATATAGTTGTCTGGAACAAGATTTGTTAATGATACTTTACTATTTGCATCCGAGGATATGTTAATATATTTTAAACAAGATCAAACTAAACAATTTTTGGACAGATTAAATCCATATGGAGGGCAAATTACAATATCAAATGAAGCTTATAAGTACATAATCTTACCTTTTAATTTCACCCATACCATCTCAGGTTTGGCGTCTCGCGTGAACGTGAGCCACATGACTTCTGATAACTCCCATTTGGTTGATATTTCTCCTGTGAAATTGGGCGAGTTCATGTATTGAAAACTCCTGTCATTAGGAGAACGCTGGCATTCTATCAGTGAGTTATTGATGCTAAAATTACTGGACAAACAGGTGTATGATCCACTATCTAGATTTACATGTGTGAATAACCTTACATCGATAAGTTCATAATATATCTTATGTTGTGACTGGACATAGCACACACATGTTGCAGTAGTATTCGTTGTGGAAAGCGTTCCTTGAAACATAATGTCAACCTCAGATGCCTGACGATATGCTTGACACATGTCGAGAATATTATGACCTGAAACAAATCACATTTGTTTAACATGTATCAGAATAAATGGTGTATATCAGATTAAACTCAGAATGGAGCGGGTTACTGTTATTGAAAATGCATGATTTTGTTTTTGCAAATTGATTATTGGATTGGAATATTTTGGTCTCATTTTGTATATTCATCAACGACTGCTGGAAATTATATTAAATCATGCATGCATATGACGGCTTACTTGACCATCAGGAAGTCAGCAGTTCGAACGGGATATTTTGATCCCAGAATAAAAGACATGCAATCTGTGATGTCGTCCTATCCAGAAAGGAATCAGCAATGAGTACACTGATTTGTCCAGGTAAGTTTACATACCTGTATATACTTTTCTATATACATCGACATTCCTTTGGAAGGACATTATTTAGACATCCCGAAAGGTGCATAAGGCAAAATCAATATGAAAATACGTAGACATTTGTGGACTAAATTAACCCAGAGGTATGATCCAGTACTAAATGCTGAGCACTGTGATGTTACAATGAACACTACGCATATTGATCAACAAATTCATACTGTTACACGCACAGGGGTATTCACTTGACCGAGCGGTGTCAAAACCCTGGCGCGAGTCACGCTAGAAGTCATATGTTTTCCCCAAATTTCCAAAGACTTCCATACAACTTGAGTTGTAAAATGGAAAGAAAGACGTGTCTGCTATAACTAATAATCTTTGCTCTAATCCATTAGCGACCCAGAGGAGACAACTTGCCCAAACGTTCATTAACTGCACCTTTGCATAGTTTTTATTCATTATCATCCGAATTCCGTACCGCAAGCCCGTCATGCCATAGAAATTCCACTAGTATTCCCTTACTAACTGGGAAATATTTAACTGCGCGACCCTAGGCCAGTCAATCCACAGAATTTCCGGCGTATCACGCTCCTATACATACGCCCATTTTCCACTATGGCCACATAAACGGTACCTACCAAGTTCCAACTTGTTGATTCCATTCTATAATTTACTGATTTCCAACCATAAATGCTGCCTTTTCAATCACAATACTTGTATGCACCGCTGAATTTTAATATGGACTATGTTACAAAAAGGGACAGTCATTCGGCTTGTACCCAAAATCACTACTAACGAACCCAGCGTGGTTCAAATTCACTAACACATACTCCAAATTTATTACATTACCCCCGCCTTTAAAAGATCACTCGTCCACGAGTGGCACAAACGTCACATTTCTGTGGTCTAAATCACAATTTGATGTATTTTTTTTCTTCTAAATTCAACCCCACACCCGATAAACGATTAACAATATGATTATATACAACAACAAAACCTATACAAAGTTTAATCAAGTTGAATCCATCCTGAAATAATGTTTCAACAACTTAGTCGTGTTCAAACTCCCTCACGAACTCCTCGAAATTGACTGTAATAAACACACTTCTCTAAGCATAAGTCTCTAACAACAGACAACAAATGCAACCAGAACCATTCCTCTTCACATTAAAACTCTGGTCTGGAGATTGCGTTTCCACCAGGACACACGTTCTCCCAATAGACCTTGGTACACCTGTACACATCACGAGGTTAGAGACTGCGTTCTTCAGAGACACCTTCTCTTACTAACCTCCAACAAGTCAACCATGACTTCAATGCCCAAATATTTTTCAACTCAGTCTGTGCCAGACGATCCTATCTTCTCACTGCTATTTCCACACCTATGGTGATCTAAAACCCTATTCCCAAACACAAAAGTTTGGAACACTATCACATAACGATTCAACTATAATTGCGGTGTGCACTACAATTTCTTCATGCTGCTACATAATTAACACGTGCTTTGAAATGTCCTTCACAATTTTCCAAATTGACACCATTCCATTCATGCAGACAAGTCAAACTATGCATGATGAAAACCTCGCTGGACCATATATGATCATGAAGATGCGTGTAGACGATTTCTTTCTTCTCTCTCAATGTGCTCTGTATAAATCAATTCTCAACTGGCAAGTCGCTAACAGTTCAATGACAAACAAAATACAGGATCCGTCCTGTACTACCCCACGAGGTTAGAGAATGCGTTCTTCAAATGAAACACGTCCTCTTAAGAACCTCAAAAATAAGTCAACCATGACTTCTACGCCCATCTGGCGAGACCCTATTGTCACCAACAGAACGCTAGACTTGACACTGCCTTTTCAATCATCTTTTCACCACTTAACCGTACCCTACAGCAACACCAAAATAAAAAATAAACAAATAGTCCACCAACCTCCAAACAACCATACATAATACCCTTATTTCTTTAAATTTGTTTCACTCTAAGCACAACCCAAACCACTAGACCTAATTTACCACCTGGTTTCATGCAGCAACATACAAAAATAAAACACCAATCAAGATCGACATCTGTCGTCACAGAATTTGAAAATATTAAACAAATAATCACACAAATAATCAAATTATTTACATAGCCTTTGGGCGCATTCTGATTTAATTGTAACTGCGCGGCTTTTTATTGTCACCCGTAGACAATATGTCTCAACCCATCCATGTAAAAATTACGTGGAAAAATTATTACCCACCCATTTATAACTTTTATTTGCCGTTTCTACTGGTGTATGACGCTTATATTAAATTTCGGAGTTTTACTCATTGTCAGTACTACTAGCACATGACATATCTGAACTCATTTACAATGTATGTGTGCACCTTAGTACAACACAGCATCGTTTCTTCGTCGCGCCCTTCTTTGTTCCATTAACTTGGCCCTTTGGGCTGTAATTGGATATGGTGATTCCTCTTCTTCCCTCTCGGTTTCATCACCGCTATCGTGCATATTTTCCTGGCCATCGGTGTCTTGGTGTTCACTCTCGGGTCGCACCAAGCATGGTTTTAGTCGGTTGAAGTGAACAATCTGAGTCGCCTTATGATCGGTCCGTGCAATCAGGTATGTAACATCCGTTATCTTCTTTGCAATTCGCCACGGTCCAGTCCATTTGACCATAAGTTTAGGTGATTTACCTTTCTTTCTTAGTGTCTGGTGCAACCACACCATGTCACCATCACTAAAAGACTGGCCGTGAACCTTGAGATCATAGGCGACTTTCTGATGCCGAATAGCTGTGCCTAATTGTTTTCGTGCTTCTTCGTTTGCCTCCCACATTGCATTTCTATAATTTGCCACAAACTGAGACAGATTCTTTGGGGCCTCGTCTGGTGTTTTGCCAACTAGAAGATCTGTAGGGAGAATCACTTCTCTACCCAGCATCAGCTTGTTTGGGGTGAATCCAGAGGAAGTGTGCTCAGATGCACGATAGGCCATGCTCGTAAGAGAAAGGTACTGGTCCCAGTTTTCTGGTTTATCATCTACATATGCTGCAAGCATCTGGCATAACGTTCTGTTATACCGTTCCACCATCCCATTACATTGCGGATGATAGGGAGACGTTCGCGTTTTCTTAATCCCTAACATTACACAGAGCTCTTTGAATACGGCACTTTCGAACTGTCGGCCTTGGTCAGATAATAGTACACGAGGTACACCAAATCTACAAATAAAATTATCCAACAACGCTCTTGCAACCGTGATGGCTTGAATATTAGGCAGAGGCACCGCCTCTATCCACTTAGTGAAATGATCTCCAATAACCAGGATATATGCATTACCTTCGTCTGTCTTCGTAAGGGGTCCCAAAATATCCAAGGCTACTAGCTCTCCTGCTTCACCAGCCGATATGCCCTGAAGTTTCGCCCGACGCTTCTGCTTGGGACTTTTATGCTGAGCGCAAACGGAGCATGTCGCACAGTAGTCACGTATATCATCCCGCATACCGGGCCAATAGTAACGTTGACGCACTTTACTGAGGGTTTTGTCGACACCTAAATGTCCCCCGGCGGCTCCATCATGGCATTGTTTTAGCACTTCACGCCGCCAACTGTATGGTACGACGATGAACCTTTTAACTGGCTTTCCAGAACGATCTAGCCAAACGCGCACAAGTATCCCGTCTGACATCTCTAATAGTTTATATGTCCCCCATAACGCCTTAACTTCTGCGCTATTTCCAGATACCTCTTCCCATGCAGGGCGTTGCTGCCTCTCAACCCAACTAATTACTCGTGACAAAGTAGCATCTTGTCTCTGTATCCCTCCAAAATGTATCCCACTGTCTAGCCGTATAGCAGATAATCCCACGCTACATTTGCTACAGTATTTGCACCCGTTGCAAGGTAAGCGACTCAAGCCATCAGCATTGGCATGTTTAGTTCCAGGGCGATGTTCTATCACAAAATCATATTCTGATAACTGCTCCAACCAACGGGCCAACTGTCCCTCTGGCTCTTTGAAGCTCATGAGCCATCGCAGGCTACTGTGGTCAGTGCGTACCTTGAAATTTCTGCCATGAAGGTATGTCTTAAAGTGACGAATAAAATGTACGACAGCCAACAGCTCACGACGAGTGACACAGTACTGACGTTCTGTCCTGTCCAGACACCGACTAGCGTAAGCTACCACTCTTTCTTTGCCATCTATGTTCTGGGACAGGACAGCACCTATGGCTTCACCATTCGCATCTGTGTCGAGTATAAAGGGGCTATTGAAGTCCGGTACAGCCAACACTGGTGCAGAGGAAAGCGCTTTACGCAATTTTTCGAATGCCGCCTGATGTACTTCTGTCCAGTGGAAAACTGAATTCTTTGTCGTTAGCTTATGTAAGGGAGCTGCAATATCGGCAAAGTTTCTTACGTACCGCCTATAATAACTGCAAAAACCTAGGAACCTCCGCACTGCGGTAATTGATTTTGGAGTAGGCCATTTCAAAACAGCTGCCACTTTCTCAGGATCAGTTGCAACTCTAGCTGCGGAAATAGTGTGACCAAGATACCTAACTTCCCTCGCACATAGTGTACATTTGCTGGGTTTCAACTTTAGGCCAGCCCCTAGAAGACGGGTAAAGACGCGTGCTTGTCTTTCAAGCAACTGATTGAACGTGCTCCCGAAAACTATAACGTCGTCGAGGTAAATTAGACAAACTTCATATTGCAACCCGGCTAGGACGGCTTCCATAAGTCATTCAAAGGTCCCAGGCGCGTTGCATAAACCGAACGACATGACTTTAAACTGATAGAGACCCCTTCGCGTTGCAAACGCTGTCTTAGGCCGATATGCCTGCTCAATTTCTACTTGCCAGTACCCTGACATCAAATCTAATGTGGAGAACCAGCTCATACCTGACAGTGAATCGAGACTATCATCAATTCTAGGAAGAGGGTACGCATCCTTCTCTGTAACTGCATTTAGCGCCCTATAATCCACGCAAAACCTCTTCTTCCCATCCTTTTTAGCTACTAAGACCACTGGGGCAGCCCAAGGGCTTACAGACGGTTCTATAACCCCTTTTCTTAGCATGTTGTCAACTTGTATGTCAATCTCCTGACGGAGCTGGAACGGTAATCTTCTAGGTGGGACTCTAATTGGCGCGGTATTGCCTGTCTTGACAGTGTGCTTGATCAAGTTTGTTCTGCCCAAGTCGTCATCATCTTTAGCAAACACTGTGCAAAATTCACTTAATTGTTTGCTTAGGCCTCGTGCTTGATCCGGAGTCAAATGGACGCTTGACTTCTCAAACAATTCAGTTAAATGTGAAGGCAGATTGCTGTTCGAATCCGGTTTCTGACTTTCGACCTGGCTTCAGCACAACAAACACCAGCCTGCAAGTTTACCACCTCTTTAGTCGGGTTTAGCAACCGTATTGGCACTGTTCCGTCCAACGTCTTAATGACGGCTCGCGCGACAAGGATTTTAGTTTCATGCCTAAACATCGATAGAGGCTCTAGCACTGACTCTGTAGCTAGCTTCCCACAACCAACATTCGCCATCCAACCTCGCGTGATAACTTCCGTCTCTGCCGGGACAATGATGTTTTCAGCCAAGGTGATACGATGACAGCCCATAGACCCCGCAAAGTGGCATGGGAGTTTTATTCCCTGCATCTGCAGTGTACACTGAGTAATACTAATATCACACTTATGCCGCCGAAAAAAATCTAACCCAAGTATTCCATCGGGCCTAATGTCAGCTACAACGAAAACATGTCGCCTTCTGACACCTGTCCAAGCAATGCAAAATTCAGCCTGACCATATGTTTCAATTTTGTTACTGGATGCACTGATTAGTTGACTATCCACGGCATTGAGTTTTGGCTTTAGATGACCAAGTGTTTCATACCGCCTCTTGCTGATGATCGAAACAGCAGCGCCTGTGTCTGCTAGCAAAGCGAGCTCCACTCCATTAACACAACATTGCGTGTACAGTCCCGGCTCCTCGTTTACATAACGTACAGGTTTGGCGTTTTCTGTTCTTGTCCTCCTAGAATCTCCCTCTCTTTGGCCTCTTGTTCTCCATCGTTCATTGTATCTGTTTAAAGGCTTGGTGCATTCGCTTTGGTAATGACCCCGACCATTACAATTCCAACACTGGACCCCTGTTCGCCTTGAATCGCGTTGTTTATCCCCCGACTCGTGCCAACGGCCTAATGCATCTTGATGTTTTTCAGTCAATTTCTTATTTTGTTTTATTAATTCTTCTACTTTTGCTTCTAACCTTGCTATCTCAGTTATATTTGTACTATCGTCGTCCTTATCTTCTGACTCTTCATAGCCTCTACATGCAGAACTTACTGGCTTCTGTCTTACGCCAGCACGCAGGAAAGCCTCCCATTCAACCCCTACTCTGATGGCTTCTTGCAAACTACTAGGGTGATGCCGCCAAATTTCAAGTTTTAGGTTTTCATCTTGTACTGCCCCTAAGAAATGGTCCTTTGCAAGCCTATCACGGATATCAGGCGGGCAACCAGGATATGCCAAAGAAACCAGTCTCTGTATCGTTTGACCTAATTCAGGGAGCGTTTCTCCTTTTTTTCTGAAACAGCTTCGAAGCTGTGCCTTGTAGTACTCATCTTGGTTACGAGGCGCAAAGCGAGCTTCCAATGAAGTTTTCAATTTCTCAAATTCGACTTGACCGGGCTGGACTTGGAGATCGGTTAAGACTTGGAGAGCGTCTCTCCTTAAACACGCTGCCAAACGCAATCCCTTTTCAGTTTCGCTCCATTCATTAATCATAGCGCAGTGTTCGAAATGTGTCATATAGTCGAGAAAAGGTTGAGAACCATCATAAATGTCTGCTTTAACTGTTGCCTTATTTCTAGTTGGAGGCGCAGAAGCACAGAGTTCTGTTTTTCCAGTTTCGACCTTCTTGCTCAACTGCAAGTCTGGCGTCTCCCTTACTTCCTTAACCTCACTGCGGCTCCCATTCGAACATTTGGTCAACAAATGACCCATGGTGGTACTTAATCTGTCAAACTTGTCCGTAATGAGTGTGTCAATGGTCTGAAGCAGACTATCAGTAGGCGAACTACTCGCTCCCTTGGATACTGAATACGTGATTCGATCATAAATGTCTGCCTTCACGTTCTCAGGCACACTATCTTTAATGGTTCTGAACCTCAGATCTTCAGCCCATCCATCACGTGCACGTCCATTGCCACTATCGGCCTCGCACGGAGTTGAAGTCGCATAGCATTGAACACCACTGTCTACGTCTACTAACTTTCTTGGCCTCCTATCAATAGGCGACAATGGCGACAAGAGTCGCCAATGCACAGACTGTGGTAAAGGCGTATTCAATAATGAGGTAGGTGTACCTCTGCCTGTAGCCATCCTAATAATTTATAATACTCTTTCAATACTCACAATTTGCCTGTGTCGATGTACTTGGTAGCACACTACCAATTGCTATTTAAGACCAATGAAACTGTATGCGGTTGTTATTATTATTATTATTATAAGCCCCGAATCCCTTACTGAATTTCAATAAATACAGCATAAGGTTTATGAATTTACCAAATACAGCGGGGAGAAGGTGTTGTCAAACACACGTTCTTTTGCTTTTATTAATTGTTCTTGTAAACTAATAACTTTAAAAATAATAACCAGCTAATGCCTTCCCTCTAACATAAGTAAATACTAACACAGCCGACTATCATAAAAATGTCTGCTCAACTTCTCGCAATCTGCGCGACCTACACAAATACAATTCTTGCCATCGCTGTATTATATCCTATATAAAATATTCCGTTCTGACTGAACATAAGTACTCCTCTTAAAGCTCCTTCTCAGCAGCAAATGCTTATATCTACTCTCGCCGACAAAATGTCGCGAAATCACAATAAACGAAATGAAAAGCCCACTATCCATAAAATTTCTCTCCTCTTTCTTTCCAAATGCGAAGCAATAGTCTGTTTCACACATAATAACTCTGAATAAATTGCAAACAATGACAGAACTATTCACACATATCCCAAACGCTGCCACCAGAAATTTTCTTGTTACACGCACAGGGGTATTCACTTGACCGAGCGGTGTCAAAACCCTGGCGCGAGTCACGCTGGAAGTCATATGTTTTCCCCAAATTTCCAAAGATTTCCATACAACTTGAGTTGTAAAATGGAAAGAAAGACGTGTCTGCTATAACTAATAATCTTTGCTCTAATCCATTAGCGACCCAGAGGAGACAACTTGCCCAAACGTCCATTAACTGCACCTTTGCAAGTTTTTTATTCATTATCATCCGAATTCCGTACCGCAAGCCCGTCATGCCATAGAAATTCCACTAGTATTCCCTTACTAACTGGGAAATATTTAACTGCGCGACCCTAGGCCAGTCAATCCACAGAATTTCCGGCGTATCACGCTCATATACATACGCCCATTTTCCACTATGGCCACATAAACGGTACCTACCAAGTTCCAACTTGTTGATTCCATTCTATAATTTACTGATTTCCAACCATAAATGCTTTCTTTTCAATCACAATACTTGTATACACCGCTGAATTTTAATATGGACTATGTTACAAAAAGGGACAGTCATTCGGCTTGTACCCAAAATCACTACTAACGAACCCAGCATGGTTCAAATTCACTAACACATACTCCAAATTTATTACAATACTACACTCTACTGTGTTGATTTCACTAGAAGTGATCTTTTCTTGACCCAAGTTTAATACATGGCCACCATTGTAAACGATCGTAGAGATTAATACTTTTCGTCGGGAGGTTTGTTGGTGGCGATTAAGGTACAGATTATTCAGAAATCCAGATTAAATAGACTTTTGTTAAAAATAAAATGTGTCAGATTTTAAAAGAACAATTTATATTTAATTGAAAATGAGTAAATGCGCATACATGATCCATGTGACTTATACTAACAATATATCAGCTTACTGGAGCTGTGGCATTATGCATGATGGGTATGTAACTTTCCTGCACAACACAGCTCAGTTGTAATATTCTCTCATTAGATGATTTCGCTCTCTTGGCATTAAGTAGATCTTTCATGTCTTACAAGCTGCATAAGTTCCATAGTGATTTGCAAATCAGAAACCGTTTCTATCAGAAAAATTCGAAACATAAAAATGATGACGATGATAGCGATTCGATCGGCTCCCAATGTTGTGTCGTGTTCGCTCTGCTTTGAAGGCGTTTCGGTCTATTTGGTATAGGTTTGTGATAAATAAATTCGTATCAATGTATTTGTGTCTGGCCCGCATTGCGCAGTGCATTTGTCTTACCGCAACATCCAGACCATACTAAGTCAAAGGAATATGATCTTTACTGCCGTTGGTATCATAGAGGTTAAATCCATAACTAGTTTTACACATGGCATTATTGCTTTATGTTCTGTATAAATATCAAACTTTTCATATGACGTGGCGACATTGCCAAAACATTTTAGACGTATTCGAATGAACAAACATACATTCTCGAATTACATATAGACTATGTTGGATCTACTGCAATGGCTTTTATAAAAACTCTTATTTGGTTAGGGAGTCTTCCTGACTTAGAGGAGTCATATTAGTAATGCTTTAGTTTGTTTGCTAAAGCTGTTGGCTTTCACTGAGATGTTGCATACTTACAATATTGCAAATTACAAACATCGGTATAAAAACCTCTTTCTAATAGGACATAATAATATAATTTTGTTTATATTACCTCATGTTAAGTTATCACCATTTGTGATTATGATTGTCCAAAGATTGTATCAATACCGATTCTGTATCGTGCTCGAGGATCGTGTAAATTTATTGTTATAAATCCATGCGTGCATAACTGAGCCAGTCTAAATAAATTTCTAAACCGATTATAGTCCATATCACCGCTGAACATGGTCTAATTAATATTTCGTAACGTGTGTGTATAAACTCCTTTAAATACAATAAGACTATTACAATTGTCTCTGATTACCTTTGGCATTTGTGTATATCGCAGGTTACATAAATCACATCAGTGTTTTTGTGTCTGCCTCTTGGAAATAGTCTAGAAAGGTTTGCTTGCCTATCCAACATTATATCATCGTACACGACTAAATTGATAATAAACACATCAATGGAATCAATAATCGGTGCTTAATCAATATCGGTTATAAATTCAATGACATCCTCATCGTTCAACTATTTTGCATTGTCACTAAAATCCTTTAAAATTTATTAACATCGTTGATCATCTACAGATGGTGCTACCAAATATAACCTATCCCACCTGAGCCATCTCAATATCCAAAAATAGTAACAGTTGTGTCTTACCACTCCCAGATGGACCTATAAAAATCATACGAACAAAATGTGGTAATTCAGAATGATGATTGAAAGGTTCTTCTTTTTTGTCGAAGAAAAATCAATTACATTTATGATATATAAAATACAACATGGATTTATATTGTGTGAAATGTAGAACGCGTACCCCAACAAGTCATCTAACAATCATCACAACGAAAAATTACAGATACGCACTCACCGGTAAATGTGAACAATGCGGCAAAAAAACTTTTAATTTATTCACGCCTCGTCGGGTTTAAAAAAGGCAACACGGAGTTGACATCACCGCCAAGGTAGCCAAACTACCGAGATCTCTGTGGGCGAAATACCCAGGAGATAAATACCTTCCAGGATATAATTATTGTGATCCCGGAACCATACCTGAGATCAGACACAATAATCAGGATCAACCAAAATCCTGGCGAGTTCCCGATAAACGCTATTGATTGAGCTTGTCACGCTGATGATGTAGCTTATCGAGTAAAAGATCTACAGGTTAGGCATCTCGCAGACGTAAAATTAATTCACGCGTTAAATTATATTACTAATAAATCTTTCAAAGAAAAGGTAGCTAGCTGATTTATAAAAACCGCGATGAATTGTAAACTACTTTTTGGAAGCGGGTTTTCACAGGTTGGTAATTAATATTATAATGAAATCTAGTTATTATTCCTCAAAAGGATACTGGAGAGCTAATGCAGCAATTAGTAAACTTGCCGGCGCAGCAAAAGTTACACGCACCACTGCGGCATATTGGTTATCACGACAAGCAATATAGTAAATTTATCTTACACCACCTAAAAGAATAGAATACGCGCAGTTTGATGTCAGAGTTCCAAATGAAGTTCATCAGGCTGATATTTTATTCTTACCATATGATATTGTCTTGAAAAGACGGACATATCAATACGCGTTAACCGTCATTGATGTTGCTAGCAGATACCAAGAAGCGGAGCCATTATCGACAAAGGCAGAAGCAGAAGTAACTTCTGCATTTGAGCGAATTTATCAACAAGTACTTGCACCACATAGTGGTGTGCGATGGCCACAGTTGCTACAGGTTGATCCTGGCAAGTAATTTCAAGGTGTAGCATCGTCACTGATGAAACCTCAAAATGTTACCATCAGACGAGGACAATCTACAATACACCGTGATCAGGCAATTGTTGAACGATTTAATAGAACACTTGCTGAGCGGTTATTTGGATATCAATACGCGTAGGAATTTATCAGGACAAGATATTTCGAGAATGTTTTGCAAGATTATCAAGTGTGATAGCTGTGCTGAATAATGAACAATCAAAATGAAACCTAATAACGCGATCACAAAACATATACCAGCACGAAATGATTTTTCGAGACATCCAGTACTGAGTAATGTCATTGTAAGATGTTTATGAGCAGGGTGAACTTGAAGGTGGTCAAAAAGCTATCTGGCCTATCTTGAGTGTTACCACACACAAAATATCTAACATCACAAGATCCACGGTTAGACCCGCAATCTGCAGATTAGATTCAACTGCTTATCAGCGTGGATTTACACGTGAACAACTACAGGTGATTCCTACATATATTCAGTTACTACCACGATCACTTAAATAACCAAGGGTGCCACCACCTCGACGTCTATTACATTCAAGACAGGTCAGCATCGTATTTTCTTGTGTATGACCACGACTGCTATCTTCTCTATCCACGGAAATTGTCCTGGATGTTTATCTGATGATTAAGACCACAGAATTATACAATTACAACTTGCACAATGATTATTTTGTTGTTGTTGTAGCGTTATTTTAAATTCAGCATCAATATCAAAGTCCCGATTTTTTTCTAGCTGTTATACTCGGTGAGTTATTTTAAATTTATTATAGCATCGCTAACAATTTCGTTGATGGTGTTGGCATTAAAATTTACAATAACCCTCCGAAGTTAATATATTTTTCTAATTCGTGACACCGCGAGATAGACTAAGTTTTACCACTCGATACGACCATCTACGATCCAAACAAGTGTGTCAAAAATAGTTAATCCTTGATATGAATGCATTGTCATTTCGTATCCTAACTTCCACGGTGGTTTTGCAGCGCGTAATGCATCTTTCACATCATTGATATCGACAAGAACAATATTGTTTAATACTAAATTCTTCCTCGTAGACTGTCCTGGAACATTTACGTCGATATTTTGTCCTCGTGTATCAATTGGTCTATAACACAATGGTACAGGCAGCGTTGAAACGTTATCTTATGCGTGTGAAGTAATTTCATTTGAAGTGTATCTCTGGTAATCTTTCTACTTGTCTCCGGAATCATTTCACGCGCTATTTCACACTTTATTTTATTCAGCTGTAATCTTATTAATTTCTTAACGTTTTTAATTTTTCATCAAGCGCTCTATGATCTTCATTTATCTCCTCGTAATAATCCACACATCTCTTTAGCCAGTCATGCGGAGACAAACCAACAAACGGCGGTGGTTGATCGTGATAGCCACACATTATCACTGCTGTGTTTTTCAAGAATAAATAACCGAAAAACATTTCAACGTTTTCAACGATACTGTGCATATTTCATCCCAAATACTAATTCGGGGAATATATTTCTCTCCAATTCGATCAGGAGTCTATGCGCTGCCCCTCCATCAAAAACGCCCTAAGTACTAAAATTAACTCTTCGTGTTGTAATCTCACTGACACGTCTGTGTGTGGGTGTTAATACAATCATATCTAAAGTTTGTCCAAATAATTCAATAACACGAGTTGTTTTACCGCATCCGCCTCCCCTTTCAAAAACATAGTTTTATATATTGATATTGGATCTTATACAAAACACGCCTACGACAAATATCGAGTTGATCATTTTGATATCAGATTACACAAATAATCATCCTCGATCCTAACATCCGCGAATAAATTATCATTATACGGCAATTCTTGTTTTATTGTCTAAGAATTCCAGGAGCCATTAGTGGTTGTATAACGTGTCACCGATTCTTTATACTTGGCGTTGATGTAAAATAAATCCGTGGCATCTTTGACCGCAGTAAAATAAAATCTGTTTATCATCGATAACAAATTAATAGTAACATAAGCGAGCATCGAGGATCTTAAATGCATATATTGGTGCAATTCACCATTGCTATAAGCAATACTAGTTCCCAGCTTTGTTCCGTTGGATACATAAACGTCTTCTCGACTTACAAATATTTCTCTTGCTGTTGTATCAGCGATTATAAAATCGCGTTCAGCGTTATCCAAAATGAATCGTATGTGATATCGTTTTTGAACATATGATCCACCTTGAGTGAATTTAAAAATTGATCTTCTGCCTAAATTTTTTGCGGTGTTTTTCCTCGCAGATATTTTTCACGAGTGCGTCAACATAGTAAATGACACAAGGAATCGGTTCATATGTGAGTAACCAAAAGGAAGTTTTTTTACGATATGATATAATTACTTCACTGACCGTCAACGATATTAATACGAGGTTGTTGTCAAGAATATATCCTAATAAAACTATTGGTGCCCAGTATTTCTCATAACAGATTCGATGAAGATCTGTAGTGAATTCGAACGACACAACACGAGCGAATCCTGTCATGTCAAAATCGGGTAATGGTCCATTAATCTCCACTCGCAACATTTCTTGCAAAGGATGACCAAATCGTTTAAAATACCACTCACATTCACCCAACCCAAGAAAACTTCCCGATAACACGCAATCATATCAACGGAAATAACATCGTTGTGGTTGAACTCTGTATTTCACAAACCGGCATGTCCGTATATGTCCGTAACTAGCTTGAACATATTCGAGGAATTCAGCGCGTTTTGGTTTCCATAAATTCTCTTTTCGGGAGGAATGGGACGCGACTGATGGAATGGTAAAGAACTGTTGTGCAACTCGTTGATGTTTATCGTTGAATACCGCATATCGAGATTTTTCATTTCACGGTGAAGAGATTTCATCCTGTATAGTTCACCGTCAGGTCGAACAAATTGATAATTGCCCCATCTTAAAAGCTTGTAAACAGCCACACTGATTCGGGATATTTTCTACTTAACTCGTAAATAAAATCAAACATTTCACCAGAGTAAAATCTTACAACGCGATCTCGTGGGAATATTGTAACCTCGTTGGTCCACGCATGCGCGTGCGCGTGCGCGTTATGATTGATGATTTCAACTGGGTCTCCAAGAGATTCATATTTAGATTTATATAAAATCTCTCCTTTTTTGTTTTTAGAATCACTGGAAATTTTAATGTTTTTTTCTAACACAGAAACATCGTGTATCGACGCTTCGATATCCTTGACCGATTCAGCTCATTGTGTTTTTTTAAAACGTCGTTGATCGGGTAATCCGTTTCCTCAATTAGAGTTTATAAAACTAAGACTACTCGCTCGGCTACACAATTCAAAAAATTTCATCTGAGCTAGTTTGTTAATATCTGGTTTATTTATCAAATAAATTCCGTAAAAAAAAAACAATTAACAGATATGCTCGTTCGTAAATATATTTTATCGACCCCGGTTAACATTCCCTATTTCGTTTCATTGTTAATAATCGCGTAAGCGCCTTTCGTCGTCATTACACATTCAAGTTTATCATAAATCTTCCGTCGTTTCCCCTCGAATTAGCAAATTTTACCTCAATGAAATATCTTTTATTATCGCTGAAATCTATCGTTGTAAGTATCTGCGCGGCGCTTTAACTGTTCATGGTTGCATTATCGAGCATGGTTTTATACGTCTCTCGAGCATGGTTTTATACGTCGACCATGTTTATGAGACTTCGTCGAGATAAAATTCGTATTTTTCTTGTTTTATACTATTGATTATATTGATCATTAAAAATGTGATTTTATCTGATGTGGTCCCGATTCACGATCAAGATTAAAATATATCAGTGTTCTCGGTGGATTTATATCTGTAATTTTGATTCCTAACTATGAGCGATTTAGACCACTTGGCCACTCAGGGTCCCTCGAAATGTCAAGAACAGCTTCGAGCTAATCATTTTTCAGCGATTCGGAGATTTTAAACACTCTTGTGTAAAAGACTTGAATGTTTTACTGTAATGTATAATGTTCTAAACAAGCTGACCACCAAAGTAGTGTTACACGCACAGGGGTATTCACTTGACCGAGCGGTGTCAAAACCCTGGCGCGAGTCACGCTGGAAGTCATATGTTTTCTCCAAATTTCCAAAGACTTCCATACAACTTGAGTTGTAAAATGGAAAGAAAGCCGTGTCTGCTATAATTATTAATCTTTGCTGTAATCAATGGGCGACCCAGAGGAGACAACTTGCCCAAGAGTCCATTAACTGCACCTTTGCATGGTATTTATTCATTATCATCTGTTTTCCGTACCGATAGCTTGTCATGCCATAGAAATTACACCAGTATTCCCTTACTAACTGGGAAATATTTAACTGCGCGACCCTAGGCCAGTCAATCCACAGAATTTCCGGCGTATCACGCTCATATACTTACGCCCATTTTCCACTATGGCCACATAAACGGTACCTACCAAGTTCCAACTTATTGATTCCATTCTATAATTTACTGATTTCCAACCATAAATGCTGCCTTTTCAATCACAATACTTGTATACACCGGTGAATTTTAATATGGACTATGTTACAAAAAGGGACAGTCATTCGGCTTGTACCCAAATTCACTACTAACGACCCCAGCATGGCTCAAATTCACTAACACATACTCCAAATTTATTACAGTAGTTTATGAGACTAATGGTACAAAATCCCCTTTTTATGTACAATATTTACATTGAACAAAGTAAGGACGAGAACAAGAACGTATTAGGCCACCTCGGCCTCTTAGTGATGAACTTCGATGTAAATTAATCGGTCAGAGATGTGCCAAAACGATTGCACGGATCATGTGAATGCCTCCATGAAAGATCATATCATAAGTTATAGGAAGATAAAATAAATGATAATTAAGTGCAGTAACACGCAAAGATGAAGACCCAGGTCTGGAAAACATAATGGATCAAGCGAAATATATATCCGGCTAATTGTTGTCGATGATGATTATAATGATAATGATGAGACTGGTGTTATAATACTAAGGGCAGTGATTACATGTTATATAGTGCCGGTTATGAAATATGGCATAACGTAGCTTTCTAAAGAGCAGCTTGGTAAATGGCAATTAATTAATACTATACTTCAAAATTTGCAATTTAGTGAAAGGCTTTAAATTCGAGATACCCGTGGCATAAATGGCGGTGGCAATTCCGTAGTTCAACGAAAACATGTTACATGGATATTCCTATGAAAGATTTAATACTGGGTAACACGTATGGATTGGAGACCAGTATAAACAGTATATATCATAGATCCGATTACTTGATAAATAAGTTATTCTTGGAATATTGACGCAGTTATCGCTCTCTGATAGTATATTAACATGTCAGCTTTCAGAGAGTGAAAGCTTTTAAAGTTTTGACATAGGACAAAAGCATACTATATACTCTATTTTTAAGAGACTTCATGCTAAGCCATAAAGGTTTCAAAAAATATTTTGTCATTGCGCCATAAATATCGCTTGCAATACAAAATTGCAAAAAGCCATCAGACGCGTCCGCTCTGTGGTTAACTTGCACCTTAACAACACAAACTTAAAACATATCATGCGGAATCATTGGCATCAACTCTAATCATCCTAACCCTTGACAATGGAATATAAGTTCTTATTGTAGCTATACAGTACCTTTAACGTCTCAAATATTATCTGGTACCGGCAAAAGTAAATTAATATAAGACCACATATGCAGGTACATTCAAGTCTTTTACCTTGTTTAAGACCACATTGTTACCCTGTTCGGAAAGAAGAGTAAGCTTTTTGCCATCAGTCAGAATTTATAACCCAGATTATTATTAATCTTCTGACATGTTGAAATGGTGCCATCATAAATGTGGTGCCATCATAAATGTAGGCAAAAATTGACTTTACAAAGGAAACAATAAAAATAGGTGCCATCTTTGATTCAAATTCAACCCCACATTCGCCTGTCAATAGAACTTAACTTGACATTTGTTAGCCTTTGATAAGAATGTAATCATTCTTCTATTTCTTCAATCTTCATCATCATCATCATCATCATCATCATCATTTACTTCTTCTTCTACTAACCGCTCCGGTGGCCTAATGATTAGAACGTCCGCCGTGGAAGCGGGAGGTAGTGGGTTTGATACCCGACCGAATCATACCAACGACTTAGAAAAATGGTACTAACAGCTGCCTCGCTTGGCGTTCAGCATTTAGAGGTTAGTGTTAGGACCGATCGTCCTGGTGTCAGGATAATGTGACTGGGTGGGATAGCATGCTACATGTCTGTGGCATGATGCCCCAGTGCTAGACATCACTGCAAACTGCCTCACTGCAGACATCGTATTGATATGAGTGAAAAGTTGTTAAAGCTACGTTAACAATCATAATAAAAAAACAAAAACAAAATATTGTTGTTGTTATTATTATTATTATTATTATTATTATTATTATTATTATTTCTTGTTCAGCATCCCACAACAACACCCAATATATATTATAACACATTTCCCTATCTATAATCTAAGCAACAGTTTACTTCGCTGTATCTTTTGTAAGTGAACATTCTAGCATATGGTCTAAGATGTTGATTTTTGGCACGCATGATGTGCGTCCATTGTCCTTATCATTGACCATTTTAATACCTCTTTTAGATTACGTATGCTTTTTTCTTCCCAGTAATTAGCTACTACTTACAGATACCCTTGTCATTCAAACAGTGCATTTAGTTTAGTATAGGGTTTCACTCAGCATTAAACAGGAAGGAGGTACCTGGGATGCAGTCATATGACACGTAAATATATTTGTCATCAGTACGGGGTTTACACTCGTCGTCTTCGGGTGTAGGTGCGAGGTTCCCAGAACAACTGGTTTTCCCTGAGCATCTCGTAAACAATACGACAGCGTGTGTGTAGGAGTAGTTTGCCTTACAGTCGTTTATATTCAGAGGACAACACGTATCACTTGCGCTGATGGTTCTGTTATTTATGTATCGATACTCGGCGCTTGTAATTTGTATTTTCTGTTCGCCTTGACACGTCAAATTGAAACTATCACAGCCAGGTTTAGCAAAGCATGCTGTTGTATTGCAAGAATAACTTTTGTCTGAAATGATAAGAAAGAGATATATAACTATGTCTGTCAAAGGTTCATGAAGGAAACGAACAAATTACATTAACAATGTTTGTGTGCAGAAAATAAAATAACAAAAATAAGAGTACACGATGTAGTAATGAAAATATTTAGTAACGTTATCGATCTTGATCATATTACTTACTCTATAGGATTCAACAACTATTCGATAACAAAAAATATACATTTCAAAAATATTCCTCATATAATTATCAAATAGTCTATTACAACTATATGTCTCAATATACCACACGTGACAGACCTTACTACTAAATCTAATATTTAGAAATACAAACTCACATACACAACCACTTGTTTTTAACCAGCCAACCATAAACAAATCCAAACTCGTAAATAAATTTATATTAGAATTAAGCATTCCCCCTAGTGTCTTTTATGTGTATTTCAGGTAATATTTGAAAGGATTAATTTATTTAAATTGTATTCACTAGAATTACAAAGTGTTCAGTAATACGTTCGGAGTAAATATATATTTTGGGATAATGGTAATTTTATTTAGATATATTTGGGATTATATCCTTGACATCTATCAAAAAGTGTAGGACAGTAACACTATTTCAGGCTAGAGGTACAGCTTATTTAACATGAAATATAATTCCGAACTCCACTGGAATTCATTCTAAATACTCTATGCTTTTGGAATTGATATAAAATCGCATACTGTCCTTTGTGAACATGAATACTTGTGGGCGATCGTATTCCATAGACTTATTGCCACTTAATCTTTTCCTAAGAATCCAAACTGAATGTTGCCTATTCTGCCACAATTATGCAAACATAATCTCGGTCATTCCCTCCTCAGTTAAGACCACTATGCTTGTCCAAAACGAAACTTTGGCTTTATTGAGGTATAAGTGTTTTGAGTTTTCAGTGTTGAATCTACAACTGATAGGTTTACGATCATTGATGAGTGCTGCTGCTGATGTGCTTTCAGCTCGAATTAGTCGGAGTGTCACTCGCATATTTTTTAATTCTTTCAGCAATATCAAATTCTTTAAGACTCTAGATCTAAACTATATAACAGAAAGAAAGGAAAATTAAAAAGTTTAGTCAAATCAAGATTTGACTAAGTCCCAAAGTGAAAAACAAGGAATCACTTGCAGTATTGTAAATTAGATACCAGATAATCCTAAATGTAACATCACACGTCCAAAAGTATAGAACGTTATGAACGAACAGCAGATTGTCATACCCAAGGCAGCAACTTAAAGCAGTGTGAACTTTTATACTGGTTTTACTTCACAGTTTTCAGACAATAATCGAAGAGTCTACGTATTAAGATCTGCCAGACTAGACACCACAGGAAAGAGGTGTGTGTAGGTGTGTGATTTGGATTTTTAACGTAGATTTAACAATTGTTCAGTCATATCAGTATGATGTGTGCAGTGTTGCAGTCTATAGTGATGGTCATCATGCTTGAGACATGTAGCATCATGTCACGCCCAGTCACACAATTTTGACACCAGACTGACCAGTCCTAACACTAACCTCTTAAATCGGAGAGCCTTGCGAGGTAGCCGTATGTGAAATTTTTATAAGTCTTTGGTATGATTCGCCCAAAGCAGCAAGAGGGGGTAAACAGAGAACATGACTAACAGAGGGGGTAGCTCGAGGGAAACAAAATGATGTAAAAAATACATGCAACCGTTGGAATAAAAACGCATGATAACATAACTATATGTGACACTTCATTATGTTTTTATGTGCTATAAAATGTGAGCATTTGTTTTAGAATCCTTGGTCACAGTGTCAACAAATCATGACATATCAAGGGGGTGGGGTAATCGACGAAATGGCGAAAAGAACAAGTGGAAATGACGCACAGAAATACAAAGTTATATTCCAGTAACCATGCGTTGGAATAAAAACTTGTTGTTGCCCGAATGCAGTTTCGTTGCTTCGTTGATGTTTTCTTGTAAATCTGTTTTTAGTAACCGGATGACCAAATGATGGCCAAACATGTTTTAAAAATATTTATTTTATCATTTTAAGCAGCAAAAAAAGACATTCAGAGGCTGAGTTTTTCGTGTGTGCCAGTTTAGTTGCCGATTTATTTACCGTTATAACAATCATGGAGTTACTTCTTGGGTACCACATGGTCAACCGAGTCATCACGTACTTGATCAGTTTTGTTATGTATCTCCAAACGTAATCCGCGGCCTTTTGTAATTTCACGTAATCATATGCATTGTTATCTCAAAGTATCTTTTCAAGTCACGTTATTTTCTTCCGCCACAATCTTCACGTAATTCCGAAGCTACAATGCAGACAAGGTCTTAGTCCAGTATTTATTTTCCAGAGACTTTGTAAATAGATACTGCAAAAGTCATTGTGGAACTGTTTCCACAAGGTTCTGCATATCCCATCATAAACCATTGACAACTAGTATATGTTTGGTTACTCATTATATTTTTTTTGTGAAAGTCTAATTAGAGAAATATTATTGTTTTGAAGAAAAGCAATTTTATAGTATGGGCCGGTGTGACTTAGCTAGATTCCAGCAGCAACAATAGCAGGATATCACCGGGAATTATATCATATAGACAAAAATAAAATTTGATTTAAACGATACATCAGATGACTAGAAGTAACACAATATGAATTTATAGGGTTGTCTGCGATTGAGACTTCAACATAAAGATTTGATTTTGATCGACTGAACGATGATAGAAAACAAAATACCACTTTAACTACAATTACATGAACGTATGATACCTTCAAATAGTTTTACAACTATGGTGCTATTTTCATCATTATACGACGTGTAAAATAGATGGTGATATAATATTTATTGATTCAACATTTTTCATTTTAGTGGCAAGTATACTGTCACGGTACATTCAGTAGGCATAAGGGAGTAAAGTATAGTAATACAATCTTCAATCCACCTTAAATGAATCCTTTTGTATCTGTGAGGAAATTTCGGTTTTGCTCAGATTTGTGAAGTTCCTCGTCTCTTCTTTAGTGAGTAAAACTAAACGCGATTTGCATTCTTGTAATATCAATAACAATATTAAAATATGTCATATTGCCTGAAACATCGCAAATCAGATTATGGAAAATCCCAATTTTGTTTTAATCGGGGCCTGCTACTGAAGGTCCATCATTGAAATTATTTTTATGTTCGAAGACACTTTATGTCTGTATCAATTCTGGAAAAGATTTAGAGTTATGCGAGTGAGATTATATAATGGCAAATATGTCATACACCGTTGGGCCACCACCCATTTCCACTCGGCGTTACTTATACATTTGATTAATTGCTTTGTGTAATGGACATATGTGTTTCTATTTATTAACATATCGGCAAATACTTTAAGTAGTTACTGCAATGTTTGTTATTATTCATTTATTTTATAATTTACTTTCGTGTGAATAGTAAATGCAAAAATAGGTTAATAGACTCGTGGATCAAATCATCTTCCTGTTAGATAGAATGCTATGGGTATTTCGTCTATTATGATTTGATGAGACCAACCAATGATGAAACTATCATCATAATCATGTGATTTGAATGCAATATAGCTTAAAAGGAGACTACTATCGAGAGGTGCATAAACCTGATTTCCGAGTATTATAACAGCGAGTTAAATTCGATTCGACTAAAAAATAAATATTTATTATATAGCTGCATATATATATATATATATCTATATATATATATATATATATATATATATATATATATATATATATATATATATATATATATATATATATATATATATATATATATATATATATATATCTGTGGGTGTGTGAACTCAGAGATACCTCGCGACCTTCTTTTATCATATGGCTTGCATGCTATTTCTATCACCAAAAGGAATGTCTACCTTATAGTTCCACTTATGTATGCACAGCGCCCTAAGTACCGTCATTTCTAATGTCATTTACGTTCCTGCTGTTACAAGTGAAGATAAACATCTTTCTTCTCAATTACTCTTTATATTTCATAATATTTTAAATATGTTCGAGAAACCCCACCAAGTCAATGGATCCGCAATATAAAATTACAAAGGATCTCGAGTTCTCGCAAGTCAGTCGATGTTGAAATTATATGATGATACAGTTGATTTAGCAGCTGCAGAGAGGGTGAACAGACTAATTTTAGAAGCGTCTATTTACTAAGCTAACACTTCGTACCAAAACGAAAAATAAAAGGTTAATAACACCAAACCGAAGCTTCTAACTAACCGAGAAGCAGTGAGGGTGAACATAGCAATTTTAGAAGCGTCTATTTACTAAACCAAAACTTCGTACGAAAACAAAAAGTATATGGTTAATAACACCAAACCCGAAGCTTCTAACTAAAAAAAGATATGTTTACCACATGGACACTTATTCGAGGCCACACCCTCTCTGCTGCTGTGAATTAAATCATTCTCTAAACCAAATATTGTATTAAGACCGATTCGATATCTTGATCTCTGATCATGTAAATTAATTGTTATAAATTCGTGTGGGGTAGCATGCTCTTTTGAAAAGAAATTTCTAAAACGATTTTAATCCATATCACCAATATACCATGTGTGATGAATATTTCTAAGTGTATGTGTATCAACTTCGTTAAACACAGTAAGGATATTACAGTTGTCTCTGATCACTTTTGGAATGTGTGAATAAGACTGGGTAACATAAATCAGATCGGGATTGCTATGCCTTCCTCGGGAAAATATTCTAGCTGGATTTGATTGTTTATCCTCCTTCGTACATAAGCAAATTATTAATATTCCTATTAATATCATCTACAGATGGCGCTTCATTAATATCAGTGATACAATTATTAATATCATCACCGACTTAGTTTAACTATTTTGCATTTTCATTTTAACAAATTATCACATCAAAGCATCTCTAATCATCTACAGACGGAACAACTAAATACAACTTATCCTATTTTAACCACCTCATTATTAAATTAAGGAACAATCGTGTCATTCCACTTCCAGATGAACTTATGATAATCATTCTGATAGAATTTGGTAGCAAGGCATGGTGTTTAACCGGTTCTCGTTTTCTTGTTGCCGAAAAATCAATTACATCCATGATATATAATAAATAATATGGATTTATATTGCTATAAATGAAGGAGCAAACGTCCACAAATGAATTAAGAACTATTACAACAAAAATAATAGACCATCACTGGTGGATAAATATGAACGAAACGGTAAAAAACAATTCAAATTATCTTAAGTGGCAAATCAAATTTCTTAAAAAAAGAGGTGATATTGCCGCCAAGTTAGCTAAATAACCAGGAACTCCGTGGGCTAAATATCCAAGACAAAAGCATCTTCCAGGACATAATTACTGCGATCCTGGTACTTGACTTGATATTCGACTTGATAATCAGGATCAACCAAGACCAGGTTAATATCCGATAAATGAAATTGATCGATCTTGTCACACTCATGATGTAACTTATAAAAGTGAAAATCTACAATATAGGCATAATGCAGATGTGACATTGATTCAGGCGTTAAATTCCATTAACAAAATCTTTCAAGAAATCATTAGCAAACTTGTTAGTAAGATCTGCAATGAAGGGTGAGCTAGTTTTAGGGCCTGGTAATTAATATTATGGAATCTATTTATTGAAGTCCAAGAGGATATTGGAGGGTTAGAAAAGCAATTAATAAATTCACCGAAGCAGCAGGTGTCAAACGTTCTACTGCCGCAGATTGGTTATCACGACAAGCAAGCTGGCAAATGTATATACCCCCGCCTAAACGAATTGAATATGCGCATTTTGATGTCAGTGTTCCTAATGAAGTTCATCAGGCTGATATTTTATTTTTACCACATTATACTATAAAAATAGGAAGACGTGAAATAACATACAAATAAGCATTGACTGTAGTTGACGTTGCAATCAGATACAGAGCCAATATCAACAAAGACAGCAGCAGACGTTGCTTCTGCTTTTCAATGAATTTTATCAACGAGGACCTGAACCACAAAGCGGTCTGCGATGGCCACACTCCATTTTGAAATAAACGCTTCCTTAGTCAATTATACTTACCATTTAGACACTTATTTGAGGTCACGCTCACTCAGCTGTTATTATTAGATCATTCTCTTAACCAAAGATTTTATCAAGACCGACTCGATACCTTGATCATTATCATGTAAATTTATTGTGATAAATCTGTATGAGGTTGACTGAACCTGACTAAATTAATTTCTAATCTTAATTATATCCATATCTCCGTTACACCAAGTTTGATGAATATTGCGTAACGTGTGAGTTCAACTCCATTAAATACAGCTAAAATAGTACAGCTGTCCCCAACCACTTAAGGTATATGTGTATACCGCTGAGTAACAGAAATCACTTCAGTATTTTTGTTTCTATCGCGTAAAAATGGTATAGCCGGATTGG
Organism: Unio pictorum; assembly: GCA_030141615.1. NCBI lineage: Eukaryota > Metazoa > Mollusca > Bivalvia > Unionida > Unionidae > Unio > Unio pictorum. Next base: position 2,084,648 of record JARLTB010000096.1, read on the forward strand.
TCTGTTTATCCAACATTACCTCATCGTACACAACTAAATTATTAATAAATCCATCAAAGTCATCCATTGACCGTGCTTCATCAATATCGTATTTGCATTTTCATTAAGGTCTATTAACACTTCGTAGCATCGCTGATCATCCAAAGACGGAGCAAAGACATACAGTTTATCCCATTTCAACCATCTATTTATTAAAGTAAGTAGCAGTTACGTGTTCCCACTTCCAGATGGATATATGACCCTCATTCTGAATATAAATTGGTATCGCTGCTTGATGTTTTAGCTGGTTCTAGTTTTCGTGTCCCAGCGAAATCAATTACATCCATATTAGATAAATATAATTTTAACAAATATGGAATTGTTGTGTGTGAAATGCAAGATGCGTACTAGTACAGCTGAATTAACAACTATTACAACAACAAATAACTGATCAGCACTTACGGGTAAGTGTGAACAATTTGGTACAAAGAAATATAAATTTATTTCTAACCCAAACAGTATTAAAAAAACGAATAGGTGAACTTGTAGCAAAATTAGGAAATTACCGGGAACTCCATGGGAAACATTCCCAGGAGAAAAACACCATCCAGGATGTATTTATTGTGGTCCTAGAACGATAATTGATATCCGACATGCTAATCAGGATCAACCAAGACGCGTTGAGTATCCAGTAAATGAAATTGATAAAGGATATCACGCTCTTGATTTAATTTATAAAAGTAACAATCTGAAGCATAGGCATATTACAAATGTGAAGTTAATTCACGCGTTAAATTCCATAAAAAAATAAATCTTTCAAAGAATCATTAAAAAACTGATTGGTGAGATCCACGATGAAAGGTAAACTAACATTAGGGGCCGGTAATTAATTAGCCGAGTACTATTATACAACTGAATATATTTAGTACAGCCCAAGAGGATATTTTAAAGGCAGAGCAGCGTTCAGTAAACTCGCTGATGCAGTAAGTGTCAAACGTTCTACGGCTCAAGATTAGTTAGCACGACATGTAATATGGCAAATGTATCTACAACCGCCTACACGAGTTCAGTACGCACATTTCGATGTCACCGTTTCTAATGAAGTGCATTAGACGGATATTTTATTTTTACCACATGATACTATCAAAATTGGTAGACGTCAAATAAAGTACAAATACGCATTGACTGTCGTTGACGCTGCAAGCAAATATAGAGAAGCAACTGAGCTTGTATTAGCGTTTGAACGAATTTATCAACAAGGACCCTTGCGGTGGCCACAACTATTGCAGGTTGATCCTGGAAAGGTATTTCTTGGTGTAGTACCACAATTCATCGTGATCAAGCAAGTGTTGAACGATTTAAACGAACGATTTAAACGAACCCTTGCTGAGTGGTTATATGGATATCAGTAGGCGAAGAAAATAAGGCAGAATTGGAGATCTCGATAATGGGTTGAAAGATTACCAATTGTAATAAATGCATTAAATAATGAAATTACTCGAACAAATTCTATGAAACATAATAATGCAATTACAAGACATATATACCAACACAACGACGTGAATTTTTATTTCAGTCTGTATTTGGTAATGTGACTAATATATCTATATGAACCTAGTGAACTTGAACGTGGTTAAAAAGCTACTGATCCTATGTGGAGTGTTACTACACATACAATTAACTGCGTGGTAAGATATACGGCTAGACCTGCAATCTATAGATTAGATTCAACTGCTCCTCAACGTGGATTTGTACGTGAGCAATTACAAGTAATTCCTGAAGATACAAAATTACCACCATCTGCTCTTAACTAGCACCTCGACGTCTATTACGTTCAAGACAGGTCAACATCGTATTTTCACGTGAATGACCAAGACTACAATCTTTTCTATCTACGGTAAATCGTTTTGGACCATTATTTGAAAACTGCTATAACATTATTGTTTTACAGCTCACACAATGATTATTTATTTGTTGTTTCAGCTCATTGACAAATTCAGCATCAATACCAAAGTCGCGATTATTGCTTTTGTCGCTTTATTTATAACTAACGAATTTTGTCTTACTATAATATCATTAAATATTTCGTTGTTGGTGTCAGTAAAATTTACAATAACCCTCCGCAGATGAGTTATTGTTCTGACTCGTGATACTGCAAGATAGAATACATTTAACCACTCGATACGATCATCAATTATCCCAACAACTGTATCAGAAATAGTTAATAATTGAGATGAGTGGGGTGCATATCCTAGCGTCGATTAAGTTTTATCTTTTAACGCATCTTCAACAACACTGACATGAATAAGAACATCATTTACCAAAAGATTCTGTATCTCGGACAATCCTGAAATTTCAACATCAATACTTTGTCGTCGCGTATCTGCTGGTCGATAACACAGCGGTACAGGAAATTCTAAAACAAATCCTTATGTAACTGAAATAATTGCTGCTGAATCGCATCATGAATTATCTTTCTATTTGCCACTATCAAATTATTTGGTCTCCATTCATCCTAAAAATTATTTAACGCATTATTTTATATTAAATTTTTTTTACTGTAATCTGATTAATTTCTTAAATTCAGTTCATTCTGGATGAAGCACTCTATGATCATTAGTTGACTACTCATAATAGTCTACAAACATTTGTAACCATTCGCTATGCTTAACCGTGATCATACATTATCACTGTAACTATAACCAATCAAGAAACGTTTCCAGCAGCCAACACAATTTGAATTTCTCGAAGACGTTCGATTAAGTACGATTAAGTTGCTGAGAATACGGACACGGTAGATTGTGGAATACCAAGTATAATTACAACGACGTTATTTCTGTGGACATGGATGAGTGCTACTCAGGACGTTTTCATGGCTACGGAGAATGTTCAGGATATTTTAAAAGATTTGGACATCCCACAAACGAGATGACCACAGTATTGATACATGGACCACTACCCGAGTTGATGTAACCCGATTCGCTCGTATTGTATCATTCTAGTTTGCTAAGAGTCTTTATCCAATTTCTTAAAATTGGTTTGATAGGCACGTTACGTTTCAGAAAAACGCTGGTTAAAAAAAGTTGTATTAATGATAAAGAGGTATATGATTATTTGTAAAATACTGATATCGCTGATTGTATGTGATACAATTATATCATATCGGAAAGAGACATAAGTTTGGTTACCACTAGATGATGATAAGAGCACAAAGGATCTCAGTAGAAGAATAATCTGGAACATTCTAAATTCCCGTTATTTTAACTTATGCTTCTTGATATACACAACTACTGATAGACAACGTATGTACCATATGGAACAACAAATAAAAAAACTTATCTATCAGCAGCAGAGGGGTCGAATCGGACAACTTTTTATAAGCGTCAGTTTGGCAAATCAAGGCTGCCTCGTTAGTGTTTTATAGAAGGGTCCATTTGGCAAACCAGAATAAAAAAGTCGCCAAGGTCGTTGTCGCGCCACCCTCTGCTGCTATGGAGTTAACACTAACAATTTAGATTTCAACCGAATATTTTATCAAGTCCGACGCTATATCTTGATCTAGGATCATGCAAATTTATCGTTACAAATCCATGTGGGATTGACTGAGCGTGACTAAAGAAATTTCTAAAGAGATTATAATCCATATCTCCACTGCACCAAGTCTGGTGAATATTTCGTAGCATATGTGTGTCAACTCCGTTGTATACAGCATGAATATTGCAGTTATCTCTGATCACTTTTGGTATTTGAGTGTATCGTTGAGTGACATATATCACGGCAGTGCTTTTATGCCTACCTCTGGAAAATATCCTAGCGGGATTCTATTGATTGTCTAACATCACATCATCATATACGACTAAGTTGTTAATACCTCCATCAATATCATGAATGTTCGGTGCTTCCTCGATATCGGTTATAAACTCAATAATATCTTCATCGATTTCCGATTTTGCTTTCTCGTTAAAAACCTTTAACACTTCGTAGCATCGCTGATCGTCTACACTCGGGGCTACTAAATAGAACTTATCCCATTTCATCCATCTCGTTATTAAATTAAGCAGTAGTTGTCTCTTGCCACTTCCAGATTGTCCGATTATAATCATGCGAATAGAATTTGGTAGCGCTGCATGATGCTTAACTAGTTCTCTTGTTTTTGTCGCCGAAACATTAATTACATTCATGTTATTATAAATATAATATGGATCTATATTGTGTGAAAAGTAAGAAAAGTACTGGCACAGATGACTTGAAGACAATTACAACTAAAATAACAGATCAGCACTTGCTGGTAAGTATGTACAATGTAGTACATACAAATTTAGATTTTTTCTATGAAATCTGCAGATGGTTTAAAACAAAACGAGGAGGTGATATTGCAGCCAAGTTAGTAAAACTACCGGGAACACCATGGGCAAAATATCCAGGAGAAAAACACCTTCCAGGGTATAGTTATCGTGGACCCGCGACAAGACTCGATATCAGACTCAATGATCAAAACCAACCCCGACCCTGTAAAAACCCAATAAACGCTATTGATAAGGCGTGTCATGCTCATGATGTTGCTTATAAAAACAGTAATCTGCAACACAGACATATCGCAGATGTGAAATTAATTCATGCGTTGAATTATATCACTGATAAATCCTTCAAGAAAAATTGGCTTCATGGTTAGTAAAATCGGCGATGAAAGGTATATTAATGATGGGTGCTGGTAATTAATAACAACATGGAATCTATTTATTATTCTCCAAGAGGATACTGGAGGGGATTAAGCAGCATTCAGTAAACTCGCTAGCGGCGCAAAGGTGAAAAATACCACTGCAGCGGATTGGTTATCCAACAGGCGATATGGCAAATTTATCTACCGCCACCTAAACAAATTAACTATTCGCATTTTGATGTCAGCGCATCTAATGAAGTTCATCAGGCTGATATATTATTTCTGCCACACGTGTTTTTAACATTCAGACCAGGTTGATTTTGTAGGTTTATGATTGGTTCATGACTTTATTGTAGGACCCGCCCCGTCATTCATACCATACCATTGTCATCTTATCATTCAGTGTAAATATCATACATGACCATTTTCATTGTATATAATCCATTGTTCATCATTCATTGTAAATATGCCATTGACGTCATTCATTGTAAATACCATTGTCATCATATCATTCATTGTAAATATGCCATTGTCATCCTATCATTCATTGTAAATAAGCCATTGACGTCATTCATTGTAAATACCATTGTCATCCTATCATTCAGTGTAAATATGCCATTGTCATCCTATCATTCATTGTAAATATGCCATTGACATCATTCATTGTAAATAATTGTATATACATGTGACCCCCATTCCCCTAAGCATACCTTCTTGGAGTTCTAACCCGTGATTTGACGAGTTAGATCCCCTCTTGGAGACTATGCTTTGTTGGTATATGACTATGGACGTCAAAATAAACAGTAACATGGATGCAAAAAGCTCTATATCACATTAGGGTAACTCCAAAGGATAATTCAGAATGAATGATCGGCTAAGAGAAACGGTCAGAGGGTCAAAAAGAGAATGAAGAGAGAAAATCTCTGGCTATAAACAACAGAAAAATACTCTCAAAGAAAACGAACCCTATGAAAGACACAAAGGCCAAATAAGGGACCTAATGAATGATAATCGCTCATCATGGTTGCTGTTTATTTTTGAAAAATGTATCAATATCACATATTAGAAATATATATATTTATATATATGAATTCTGAAAATATCAATAAGATCATAACCGAAATTTCAAATTTGAAAAATCAAGGAATTCAATTGTCAGATAAATTAAATTATGTTTAATTAAGTTTTCCCCGTTATTTACTGTTGTGGAAAAAATCAGGAAAGAATTAGAAAATGAATATGCAATCAAACGCGCAGTTAATTCAAAGATCAAGAATATAAAAATGATTATCCAACAAAACAAAAATTCTCCTTTGATTCAAAATACCCTCTTGGTTACCTAAGCATAGTAAAAATTCTCACTATGGATCGATATGTATAAATACCCATAGTATACATTGCAAACATATATGTGCGCTTACTCAACTAGAATAAAATTGCAAGGATTTATTGTTTTAATTGATTTTTCGTCATTTTTGTGGTGTTTTTGTTGCATTTTTCACTGTTTTTGTTGTATTTTTTATCAATGAAATAGGGTTAACTAGTCGACGTTCTCTAAATGAATCAATTAGAGATTTTTCTCATTAAAAATCATTTTATGATTTTCAGATCAAGCAACGACTAAAAATCTAGAAAAATCCTGATTTTAGCAGTCGGGTCAAATGGTCGATTTTCTCTAAGTGGTTCTTTTAGAGATTTTCTCATTAACTATTGTTTATGGTTAATAGTGACTTCTTTGTCACTGGTGACAAATTCACTGCATTTAGATAGTACATTAATTTATAATGGTAAACGAAGCACTAACGACAAGATTAGCACTCGAACTGCTAGCCTCAATTAAGAAACTTATCCCAATCCGTGATTCAGTTCGAGAGAAATTGCAAGCGAGACAGGCGTTTCAGACTGATTTTGCTGCAGATACGGAACAGTTATTCAAACCAGTAATCACCGCAACCAAAGATGTAAAATCGGCCACTGAAAGAGCTATATGGGGAGATGTCCCCGAGGAAGGGAAAAGGAAGGAAACGCCTCTTCTTGGTGTGCTTGAAAAAAATAGCAGGGGAAACTGAAAAAAACATCAGCGTTGTTAACAAAACCCCCTCCTGATCCAAAAAAAAACAATGAAAAAATAATAGAGGACTTACGTGCGAGATTTAATTAGGAGGGGTTAGCAGCAATTGATAAGACTGATCCAGCAGAAATTCCTGCGTTTGTTGTTGCGACTTATGAAAACATGAAAAATGTTGAAAACAGGACAACACTCGTATATTAAAGATATGAATCATTGGGCTGATGCGTTTTACAAAATCAAATCTAACACAAGTCGAATTGATAAAGATAATGCATCATACATTGAATATCTCAATGTGGTGGGTATAGTGAATGGTCAATATGAAGAACTAAAAGCAAAAACAATAAAAAACGCAAAGGTTACAAAGAAAAAGACAACAACCTTCAAAGAAAATATCTTTCTCACCTAAAAAACAATCACAACCTGACGATGATGATAAGCAATCATTGTATATACCATCTGATCTAGATGAATCTAATGATGAACATTTTAGTTATTTACAAAGTCAGGAAGGGGATACACAGGGTGCGATTGGTTATAGTAGTTGCTTAGGGTTTTTCTCAGAGTGGAACTCCATGTGGAGTTAGAAACTCCGTTTCAGTTAGTGGTCTAATTCATTGTCCTAGTAATATTCTCAGCGATATAGCACCATAAGAGGTTCTTGTAGGAGGGAAACGAGCTGGAAATAACTAACCGGAAAAAATTAATGAAGCAGCTGATATCTGCAGGCGGTTATTTCAAGGCGGCATCATGGATATTGATGTATATCGAGAGTTTGTTGACGAGCTAGCGGACGGTTATCATAGTGACTAATGACCACATTAGATAAATATCATTTAAATAAGATCATCATACACTACAACCACGATCAACCAACCAGCGTTTACGTAGTAAATTCACGATTGCCTGCTTATAGAGCGTACTATAATGATGGTCTCGGCAATACCATTGCAGAGTTATTTTCAAGAATGGCTCCAAAAGTAGCGCCATTAGCAAACAAATTATCGATGAAAGCCATTGATGTTATTCGTGATAAGGTTATTAGCGCTGTTGGAAATGTTGCCAGGAAGGCTTTTTCCGCCGCGAAAGAAAAAACTACTGTCGCTAGTTAGACGAAAAAAAACCACCGGTGATTTCATCTCTGGTGTTACCATGTACGGAAGTAATGTCCGCAAATGTTAGTAAAATAATAAACCACGCGGTGGATCAAAAATTAGCATCGTTGGCGGCCACCGACCAAAACGATATCGCAAACATGATAGCGGGACGTGGCTTAAGATCTGGACCGAGATCACGATTTAGATCAAGGAAAATATAAAAAAATGTTCAAAATGACACTTGATCCAGCGTTTGATATGGACGCCCCAGTACGCAAGGATGATTCTTTACGCGATTATCAATTCTATTCCTATTACGCAGTACAACCAGATATTCGATCTAGAATTGAACTTCAAGTTCTTGATACCAGCAAATATTTTCTACCGTGTGAAGCGTTTATAGAAGTAGAAGGAGAACTCGTGCAATCAACTGATACTCCTGCTGTACTAGCACCGTTTTCAAATGGTGCCCAAGTCGGTTTTGTCAATAATGGTATCATGGCGCTATTTGAAAGTGCTAGATATATGATTGATGGAAGAGAGATCGAGTCTATAGAACGCGATGTTGATGTAGCCACAACAATAATTGGTTTGGCAAGATATTCCGATGATTATACAAGATCGGCAGGCCCTTCTATGATGTTTGCAAAGGATGCTAAAATACTACTGGAAGAACTCAATTTGTTATATGATGACCAACAAATAATGCTGGTAATGCTAATTTTGATGTTGAGAATATGATTATAAGTACTGATGATAATTTCAACTAAGGAGCTGCAACACACATGTCAATGTTGGAAGGGCGGTGTAAATCATTTTCATGCGCGATTCCACTGCATCATATATTTGGATTTTGCAGAAATGTCCAAAATGTTATCTATGGAGCAAAGCATACAGTAGTACTCATGCGAGAAAGTACTGATAATGACGCAATTTGGAGGATTGCATCAGATGCTCCACATCCAGAGAGAGATGAGGGTAAAGTCATTTTAACAAAACTATCATTGTGGATGCCAGTAATGACTTCAGCACTCGCCGCAGAAGAACGATTAATATCATTTATGGATGCAGGAGGAAAATCATTGCTAAGTTGGCTAACAACAACAACAGATATTAAGCAATTAGCTGTTAACGGCATATTTACATGGAACCTAGCATCACAACAATTTGTTTCAGCTCCACGTCATATATTTATTGCGTTCCAGGATATGGCGAGAGTTGGTTCACAATTACACAGCCATATGATATTTGATCAATTAGGCGTTACTGACGTTTCGCTAAGAATAAACGGCCAGCAGGAACCATCCGAGGATATACAATTTCATTACGGTCAAAACCATATTGCACGTGTGTATCATCGTCTGTTGTCATATATGGGACGGGATCAAAATGTTGATACCGGTCTACAAATATCACAGTCGGATTTTAGGAATCTATATCCGAGCTATTACTTTTCGCTGGAACATCTTGATTTAGCAAGACAGTCCGTCGTTGATATACATTTTAGAGCTACTGTGCTTCGTGGTGTTATTGCTAATTACAGAGCAATTGCTGTCATTCTTAGCGACAAATCAATGCTACTCGAAGGTGTTGGTGGACGAATGAAAGTAGTCGATCCACCAGTGGAAAATATGTAATCGGAAACACTAGTTTTTCAATCATAGATTTTTCCAATGTAGCAATTAGATCAATCTGTTACTAATATAATGTCATATAGTCATATTAGTGTTACGTTAACTCCATGTCAAATTAAAAAATTGCAATCGGAATCAGCTAAAAAATGTGGAACCACGATAACGCTGAACACAATCAGATGTCTGGTGGTCAGAATAAATTGTCGCTGACAACTCGTTAGATAAAACACTTTAGCGATGCTTTCAAAGATAAAATGGGTGTTCAGATTACTTTCTCTGCAGCCGAGATCAAAGACATGATAAAATCAGGTGGTATATTCCCGCTGTTAGCTGAGTTACCAGCGTCGATTGTGGCAGCGGCCCCAGCGGTAGCAAAAGCCGCCGCACTAGGAGCCGTTGGTACCTCGGCAGGGATGGCATTAAATAAAGCAACCGGGAAAGGATATTAAAAAAAAGAAGGGAAAGGGTCCAAGACTACCAAGACTCCGTATTCATGGTACAAAGGAAGCGGTGTGAGAAACCCAGGAACGGTATACTAACACCGATGTCAAATTTTTATTTACTCGACGCTGCTAAAAAACTAGCGATAAAAAAGTTTAGAGGTGTCTTTATGAGAGATCAGTTGCCGGCACAAGCAAACAACGCTGAAACCGGTATTTTTGATATCGATAACAGCACCGAACCTGGAACTCACTGGGTTGCATACGCGATTGATCCGCGTGCAATTGTTTATTTCGATTCATATGGGTTAGCGCCGCCTAAAGAATTTACGCGTTATATAAACCGCTTAAAATCTCCTATCGGGTATTCTACGCTACCAACACAGGAAATGAATGACCACCAATATGCGGCATATAAGTATTAAATATCCTCAACGCTATTTCATCATCGGGAAAACCACCACATAAAATTGATTTTTGGGAGAGATCTTTATCAATGTTGAAGAAACCCGATGCCGATGGCACTGCGGGAAGATCTGAAACCGGTGATATAAAAAAATAATCGAAGATGAAATATCCGAGATATTGAATTTAGCAAATGTTAATCCCAATGAAATAGTTGTATTTCAAGATCGTCAGGTTAAATTGAAAACTAGTAATATCTCCCTTGATGATATTCTAGTTAAACAACGCAATGTAACGGAAAATGCTATCGCGTTGTTTTCCGATCAGGGTAAACTCAAACCGGGTGTACTTGTTTCAACTATTGTGGATGCCCATCAAAAACTACAATCAGAATACAACGATCATATAATTAATTTTGGTCGATTACAACAGAGTATAATTGATAACATAGAAGCCCTGATAAATAATTTCTTCGGTATTCCACGTTCGCAACCCGAGTTGCATTTCATACACGTAAAAACCGCTATCGATAATTTGGCAAAATTGCGATCCGAGTATGACACTCATATCGAACAATTTACTACGTTACGTAGAAATTTTAAAAGAACCGATGATGCCGTCGGTACATTTTTTGGTAAAAATGCCAAACCCGAAGATATCAAAACAGATCTCGCTGATATTATCACGAAACTCGATGAAATAACCACGATTAATCAGCGATTAGGAGCTGTTCGCGAAGATATTAAAACGACCAACGATGTCATCAAGGATGATCTACCGAGGATGATAGAAAAACTTTAAAAAATAAAAATTCCTCACGAACAAAAACATATCATAAATAACGTGTACGCGATCCAACACGGATCATTTACGTGGATACCTACAAACAAAATATTAAATATCAGCGCGGCCGTCAAGGGTATTTATCGATTAACATTAGTGTCGCCGACTCAATTTAATATTTCATCAACGAGTTAATCTAGGGTCAATAATATGATATCAACGATCATCGACAAAGGAACGATTGAACAATTCACAATAACATCCACTGATAATAATTTGGCTAGGGTTTCCTTGACATGGTATGTAGAATTCGTAGCGGATTTAAGTAAACAACTAAATTGAATTCTATTTGAAAAACACTAGTGTTTTCAAAATAAAATGTCATCACAGCAGTATCGCTATTATCAGGTCAGAGAATTTCAAACCAAACTCAAAGCCTTCACTGAGGAGTACCAAACAAAAATTTAAAAAAATACCGCAGGCGAATTACCGCAGTTGATGTTACCGTATATTCGGTATCAGGTGTAATCACCGGAGCTGGTATTATACTCTCCTCGGTTACACTGGTTGCTCCGATAGCTGTTCCAATTTGTATAGCAGCGGCGACAACAATCGCGGAAATAATCTCGATAATAACAAACAAAATATCATCGTGTAGCCAGCGCAAACTACAAGATTACGTAATTAAGTTCCATGTTGTATCCACTGCATGCTCCCAATTATCCTCGATAATATCATCGTCACTCGATGATACTTTAATATCAGATAATGAGTTTTCAGCGATGGTACGTGTTTATGATTCCGCGATTTCAAAATTAGAAAAACAACATGAGTATAATAACAATGGCGACACCGCAAGAACTACTTCAACAAATAGCGGAAAAAAACAACCCGGTGAAAACAAGTATGGTATCAATAACCTCAATGAATCCTGAATTCAGTGTGAATTTCCCTACTCCGATTCCCGTGAAGGAGATAGCGTTAGCAAAATTACGAGTGTATCACAGTTGGCCTAATATTAGGTCGGTAGCATTTGGTGGTCAACAACAGAATAATTCCTTGGTGTTTGCGAGTAAGAATAAACCCGATGGTACTCCAGACTGAAACGTTGTTTCATTACCATCTGGGTCCTACCAATTCGAACAAATCACTAACGAATTACAACTCAGAATAAAATCCATTACTGGAAAAGAATCGAAAATCGCAATGACAGTTCACGAGCCGACGTTATTATCTGTCATTGAGATAAACTCACCCGGGTATGTAGTAGATATTTATCAGAGTTCTATAAGAACAATATTAGGATCGCCTGAAAATCCACCTCAGGTATCTTATCAAATACCAGAACCAAAAATATTCAATTATGTCACAGACGAAAAATCATACCAAGAATTTACTCCATCATATCAAGATGATTTATCTGATATAAAAATACACGATTAACTGATATACTGTAGTATCATCAATATTCGTGGGGGATCAATTTTCGTGGTTTTCGTGGTTGCCAGAAACCACGAATTTAAATCCCCAACGAAAAATGAGCCACATAGGTTGATGATCACCCCCCCCCCCAATTCCCGACCCGTTTTGTTTTTTTACAGTGTTTCATTTAAGTAAGGATAGAGAGAAAATATAGAAAAAGCATAACATATTCAAACAATAGTAATACTAAACAGAAAGAAAGAAAGAAAAAATACTAGTATTACAAAATAACTGCATATGAAAATTAGATTTAATACTTATTCAAGTCGATCCTTCAATCTAGTGCAGCTGTTGTTCAAACAATTTTACCACTCTTAAGCCACTGTGTTAACGCCATGATAGTCATAAAGTACTGATATTGCAACTTTATGGACAGTGGTTTAAGTATTAGATGATTCAAATGTACTTTAATAACTGATTGGTCTGGTTTTGTTGGCGGCGTCGGCTTCCTTTGATCTTGAACACTCAAACGAAAACATGGCGAAACTGATTAATCCTGACGGGTGTTTGATATGTGCTCACATAGGTGGAAGTATTGTTTTAGTGTTGTTGGCCGAGTCCGCTTTGACAGATGTTAATCACTTGGTCAAAAACACGTTGTAAGTATTGAACTTGCCGGGGCTTAGATATGTACTTATACAGGTGGTAGTATTGTTTTAAACATTAATGTGACCGCCGTTTGCGTCGGCATTGTTTTATTCTTTGGTATTCTTTATTTAGGGTACTTGTAGAGGTTAAACCATGAAATTAACTACCTTATAATATGCAAAATTTGACAGGCAAAACCACGAATTTACGTCCCCACGAAAATGTCTTTTTTGACAAAACCACGAAAATTGAGCCCAACGAAAATAAATGATACTACAGTATTTATATTTATCGATAACAATAACATGCAATGGGAATTTGTTATTGAAAAAACTCCTGATTTATCCATTACCGTTGTATTCATTTTAAATAACATAATTGATTATTTTAAAGAGATTAATCAATTACATTGAACACAACTAGAACGACTACGACGGAACTTACAAGAGCATCTCTCTGATATAACAAAATCACGTGATGAGATCATAAATTGTGTTAGGATATTAAATCAGCTTGTATCTGACATGGAATATATCAACAAACGAATAATTCAAGTAATAATTAATGATAAGAAAGGAGATAAACAAAAATTCCTAACTGGTTACAATATAACACAGGCCGATTTACCCGATTTCAAGTTTCCTGGGTATAACGCAAATGAACTAAAAAAATCTGCTAATGATCTTATTCAAGAAAACTTTTCTCTGATACTCGCCAAATGGAAACAACAAACAACAATCCTCAAACATAATAATGACCCAGACGGCGGTGGAAGACATTCGCTCCTCAAAATGTGAACATATCCTCCGTTATAGCATTGAATTTAGTACGTGACGTTATCGGAGGAAGTTACCAAAAAAATCTCGAGCGATCTAGTCAAGCCCAACAAGGATATATTTTATATTCATTTGCACCAACAACTCCTCCAGGGTTTCTAATTATTGAGGATCCAACTAATCCAGTCTATATGTGATGTCATAATGATTCACTAACGAGAATTAATTTCAGACTCACTGACCAGTCCAATAATCTAATTGATTTACGAGGTGAGGTTTTACAAATTAGTCTGTTTGTAAAATATTAAATTGCTAGCAATTTCAAGAATTGTTATCCCCATAGCAGCAGAGGGTAGCGCGACAACGACCTTGACGTCTTTTTATATTCTAGTTTGCCAAATGGACCCTTCTATAAAACATTTATGAGGAAGCCTTGGTTTGCCAAACAGACGCTTATAAAAAGTTGTCCGATTCGCCCCCTCTGCTGCTCTATATATGATTGATAACTTCCAGAAAAATGCTGTGCGTATATTTTTGTATTTGAAATGTCACTGATGTTTTGGTATGACGTCTACAATGGCTAAACATCACAAAATATGTTGTTTTCACGGAATCAAGATGTATAGAAAGAAAGAAAACTAGATAGATAGATAACCTAATTGGACTAAAATCGCCAAAGAAAAAAACGTAATGTTAGATATACCGCCAATTACGAACTGAAAATTCTAAAGTACATGACGAACTATTTTAAAAGCTATGTTGACATATCAGATCATAACCTTTGAAATTCCCTACCCATTATAGATACCTAATTCAGTACTTCCCTCAAACTTCATTAAAGTAATTCTTTCTTGACTAGCTGTAATGATATACTGAAAACATCCACTATATTATGATCTCGTTGCATATCCATATACCATGGTATTGCATTAGTGTGTAGCTTTATATAAAAATGTACTATTGTTCCAATACATTATTTGTATATAGAAGCAATGGCGCCCGCACACAGGGTAAGTGGGGCATTGTGTGTGTGTGTGTGTGTGTGTGTGTGTGTGTGTGTGTGTGTGTTATTAAATAGACTTGGTCTTGGAGGGGAAAGGGGCAGAATGGATAACTCAAAATGTTGGGAACATAAAGAGTTTCTTATCTCTGGTCAAAAAAAATCTGTCTGACCAGTTTATTCACAATTGTCTAGAATCAGAGAATCTTTGAGAACTATATTATATAGAGATTGTTCATCAATGCTTGCTATAAAAAGTATTTTCGAAATATAGTAACATTGACAAAATTTAGAAGAACCCTTATCAATAAAGGATGTATTCCCATTCTTTTGTATATTGAACTCGGAATGCTGAAAGCAACAATATTTTACATCACTAGATATCAACGACTTGGAATTAGTATTATTATTATTAATGCGTGTTGTAAGTTATTTCAAATGATGAAAAGTTTGATGGAAGTGGGATAGAATTAAATGCAAACATTTTTCAGTTCATATTTTGTTTGTTACATTTGATAGTTTTTAGAATTTAATTTTTATCATGGTTGCTTTCAAAAATATTATGGCTGTATACCGTTTAAAAGAATCTTAAATTGATAAAGACCATCTGGATTGAGAATATGACACTAAATATGGATCTATTTGTCTGAGTTTGGTATAGCTATTCATTTTGGGCTAACCTATTTAGCAGTTACACACGGCTGACAACAGCATGTACACATAAAGAGTTAGCTGTAGGTGACAAGTTACTCTCTAATTTTTAACTGGTATATATTTCTATACAGTACTCACCAATGAATGCGAATAAAATACTGATCTAATATTTCTATACAGTACTCACCAATGAATGCGAATAAAATACTGATCCAAACTGGTGTCCGTATGACTACCATATTGACATCATGGATGTGGGTAGTTATCAGTAATAAGATTGATGAAACGATTTTCAAGCTTGAAGTTGTAAGAGTCAACACGAACCATTGCGCAAACAACTAGTGTATCTTTGTTCTTACAAGGAAGTTAAATTGTATCCTGTTAGCTCTTCACTATTGGTGTAAACATCTATGAAAGAAAGGAAAGTACGACGCATAAAGAGTTCAATTAAAGGGTAAATAAAGTGCGAATGCCACATGAAGCGGCACTATTCATATTCATAACATTTAGGTTACTCTGATTCAATATCAGGGCATTGACTCGTATCTTATCAAGAATGAGAAAGACACAAATGAGCCAACCAATGTTTAGGATGTTATTACATTAATATTTACATCCATAAGTATTTATTTTCGTGCGAAATATATACATCTCAAATGACTATACATATTAAACGCAAAGACATTACATTTACTACTACGTCACTTGAACTGGAGTAACAATAGTCTTTAGAAATATACGACATAAATGAATAAATGCAAATATATCTATTCTTACAAATTCTATACATCTATCGCTCTCTCGTACACACACATACGCCTCTCTCAAATTGATCTTGCCAGGTCAGGCTCCATCCATTCCACACCAGCAATAATAACATTTTTTAATAATAAACAAACACCAAAAAAATGTTGTTTTATGGTTGATCAATTTGGGGAGGGAGATGGAGTAGAGATTACGGACAAAATGGAAGTGGAGAAATCCGACCCGGTGAATACAAATCCGGTCGGGCAGCTACCTGCTGGGTACTCTGATGCTGTATCTGGCAATACACAATGATTTTTATTTTAAAAAAATAATCTTACAACACAATTAGCTAAGTTTACTGTGCATGCTTTAATTATAATGACCAATGATATCCCTTCAATCCATCAATTCTCCTTGAAACCATTATATTATTGGACCAAACACCCATACACTCCGGTCCCTTGTGGGACTAGCTCACCAATATGATCCTTACATTCAAAGCTGCTAAAAGTTTATTGATAAGTTACTAATAATAAAAGAGTCAAAACCCACTTTACAGCTATTTTTGTACATGCAGATGGCAAGTATGAAAGCAAAGATGTTATCGATCGCATATTCAAGTTAAATGATTCCAATCTTGAAATGACTGAAAAGGAAAGACTGAAATATAGTTTTTCCTACCAATTTTATTTTCAGTACAATAGCTATGCGGCACATTGTATCTGTCTCACCAGTCTCTCAGATTCCAATTAATATTTTCCTCTGCGATCATGGGAAAAATTGCTGGATTTGAGGCCAGTAATCAAAATAATAAACTAAAAGAATTCGTAATTATTGCTCTAAACATAAATACTTTTCCAACCTTTTTATGTTTGCATTTTCGAAGGATATGTTTAACTTTAAGTTTGTACTACAATATCATACGTCATTATTATCGTCATAATTGTGATGACGATGATGATTCATCCCTCCTGGCATAAACTAATTGATCTACTAAAGAATTTTGGATCAGTTTCACTAATAATGTAAAACCTTTCTTTCTCAGGTTGAGATTTCTTAATATATTTCATTTTAGTGGCAAGTATACTGTCACGGTACATTCAGTAGGCATAAGGGAGTAAAGTATAGTAATACAATCTTCAATCCACCTTAAATGAATCCTTTTGTATCTGTGAGGAAATTTCGGTTTTGCTCAGATTTGTGAAGTTCCTCGTCTCATCTTTAGTGAGTAAAACTAAACGCGACTTGCATTCTTGTAATATCAATAACAATATTAAAATATGTCATATTGCCTGAAACATCGCAAATCAGATTATGGAAAATCCCAATTTTGTTTTAATCGGGGTCTGATACTGAAGGTCTATCAATGAAGATATTTTTATGTTCGAAGACACTTTATGTCTGTATCTATTCTGGAAAAGATATAGAGTTATGCGAGTGAGATTATATAATGGCAAATATAAGTCATACACCGTTTGGCCACCACCCATTTCCACTCGGCGCTACTTATACATTGGATTAATTGATGCGTGTAATTTACAGATGTGCTTACTGCATATTGCTACGCGCCATGTTAGCTGATACTATTTTTCAATTATTAATATATCGGCAAATACAGTAAGTAGTTACTGCAATGTTTGCTATTATTCATTTATTTTATAATTTACTTTCGTGTGAATAGTAAATGCAAAAATAGGTTAATAGACTCGTGGATCAAATCATCTTTCTGTTAGATAGAATGCTATGGGTATTTCGTCTATTATGCTTTGATGACATCAGCCAATGATGAAACTATAATCATAATCATGTGATTTAAAAGCAATATATTTTAAATGGAGACTACTATCGAGAGGTGCATAAACCTGATTTCTGAGTATTATAATAGTGAGTTAAATTCGATTCGACTGAAACATAATTATTTATTATATAGCTGCATATATATATATATATATATATATATATATATATATATATATATATATATATATATATATATATATATATATATATATATATATGAACTCAGAGATACCTCGCGACTTTCTTTAATCATATGGCTTGCATGCTATTTTTATCACCAAAAGGAATGTCTACCTTATAGTTCCAATTATGTATGCACAGCGCCATAAGTACCGTCATTTCTAACGTCATTTATGTTGCTGCTTTTGCAAGTGAAGGTAAACATCTTTCAACTCAATTATTCTTTATATTTCATAATATTTGAAATATGTTCGATCAACCCCACCAAGTCAATGGATCCGAAATATAAAATTACAAAAGATCTCGAGTTCTCGAAAGTCAGTCGATGTTGAAATTATATGATGATACAGTTAATTTAGCAGCTGCAGAGAGGGTGAACAGACTAATTTTAGAAGCGTCTATTTACTAAGCTAACACTTCGTACCAAAGCGAAAAATAAAAAATTAATAACACCAAACCGAAGCTTCTAACTAACCGAGAGGCAGTGAGGGTGAACATAGCAATTTTAGAAGCGTCTATTTACTAAACCAAAACTTCGTACGAAAACGAAAAGTATAAGGTTAATAAACCAACCCGAAGCTTCAACTAAAAGAGATGTTTACCACATGGACACTTATTCGAGGCCACACCCTCTCTGCTGCTGTGAATTAAATCATTCTCTAAACCAAATATTGTATCAAGACCGATTCGATATCTTGATCTAGGATCGTGTAAATTAATTGTTATAGATTCGTGTGGGGTAGCATGCTCTTTTAAAAAGAAATTTCCAAAACGATTATAATCCATATCACCAATAAACCATGTCTGATGAATGTTTCTAATTGTATGTGTATCAACTTCGTTAAACACAGTAAGACTATTACAGTTGTCTCTGATCACTTTTGGAATTTGTGCATATGGCTGGGTAACATAAATCAGACCTGTATTGTTATGCCTTCCTCGGGAAAATATTCTAGCTGGATTTAATTGTTTATCCTCCATCGTACATAACCAAATTATGAATATTTCCATTATTATCATCTACAGATGGCGCTTCATTAATATCATTGATACAATTAATAATATTATCACCGACTTAATTTAACTATTTTGCATTTTCATTTTAACAAATTATCACATCATACCATCTCTAATCATCTACAGACGGAACAACTAAATACAACTTATCCTATTTTAACCACCTCATTATTAAATTAAGGAACAACCGTGTCATTCCACTTCCAGATGAACTAATGATAATCATTCTGATAAAATTTGGTAGCACGGCATGGTGTTTAACTGGTTCTCGTTTTCTTGTTGCCGAAAAATCAATCACATCCATGATATATAATAAATAATATGGATTTATATTGCGTTAAATGCAAGTAGCAAACCTCCACAAATGAATTAAGAACTATTACAACAAAAATAATAGACCAACACTGGTGGATAAATGTGAACGAAACGGTAGAAAACAATTCAAATTTATCTTAGGTGGCAAATCAAATTTCTTAAAAAAAGAGAAGGTGATATTGCCGCCAAGTTAGCTAAATAACCAGGACCTCCGTGGGCTAAATATCCAAGAGTAAAATATCGTCCAGGACATAATTACTGCGATCCTGGTACCTGACTTGATATTCGACTTGATAATCAGGATCAACCAAGACCAGGTGAATATCCGATAAATGAAATTGATCGAGCTTGTCACACTCATGATGTAGCTTATAAAAGTGAAAATCTACAACATAGGCATAATGTAGATGTGACATTGCTTGAGGCGTTAAATTCCATTAAAAAAAATCTTTCAAGAAATCATTAGCAAACTTGTTAGTAAGATCTGCAATGAAGGGTAAGTTAGTATTAGGGCCAGGTAATTAATATTATGGAATCTATTTATTGAAGTCCAAGAGGATATTGGAGGGGTTGAAAAGCAATTAATAAATTCGCCGAAGCAGCAGGTGTCAAACGTTCTACTGCAGCAGATTGGTTATCACGACAAGAAAGCTGGCAAATGTATATACCACCGCCTACAATACTTGAATATGCGCATTTTGATGTCAGTGTTCCTAATGAAGTTCATCAGACTGATATTTTATTTTTACCACATGATACTATTAAAATAGGAAGACGTGAAATAACATACAAAATATACATTGACTGTAGTTGACGTTCCAATCAGATACAGAGCCAATATCAACAAAAACAGCAGCAGACGTTGCTTCTGCTTTTCAATGAATTTATCAACGAGGACCCCGACCACAAGGCGGTCTGCGATGGTCTCAATAAAATGAGTTTTCGAAACAACCAGTACTGGGTAATGTTATTGTCAGATATTTATATGAACCTGGTGAACCTGAAGGTGGTAAAAAAAACAACGATTGATCCTATTTGGAGTATCACATCACACACAATATCTAGTATAACAGGATCTAAGGGTAGACCTGCAATCTATAGAGTAGATACAACTGCTCCTCAGCGTGGATTTACACGTGAACAATTGCAGGTAATACCAGAGGATACAAAATTAACACCACGATCACTTAACTAGCACCTATACGTCTATTACATTCAAGACAGGTCAGCATCGTATTTTCACTACTATCCTTCCTATCTACGGTAAATTGTCGTGGATGTCTATCTGAATGCTGACATAGCATTACTGTCTTATTGCAAGCACAATGATTATTCTGCTGCTGTGCCAGCATCATTAAAAATTCAGCATCAATATCCAATTCTCTTAAACCAATTTTGGTCACTTTGTTTATAACCTGCAATGTTTTGTGTTACTATATCATCACTAAAATTTCGTTGATGGCGTAAGTAAAATTTACAAAACCCCTCTGCAGCTGAGATATTCTTCTAACTCGTGATACTGTGAGATTGACTAAATTTGACCACTTAATACGATCATCAGTAATCCAAACGACTGTATCAGAGATAGTTAACCCCGGAGATGAATGTATCGTCACTGCGTATCCTAGCGCCCATGGGGATTTGTCTTTTAATGTATCCTCGACAGCGCTGAGAGGAACTAGAACAATCTCATTTAATACGAGATCCTGTGTCCTTGACTATCCTGGTATGTCAACTTCAATATTATGTCGTCGTGTATCTCCTGGTCTATAACATAACGCTACAGGCAATTCTACCTACTTTACCTTATCTAACTGAAGTAATTGATGTTGAAGTTTTCGCGAACTATCTTTTTACTTGCAACTATCAAATCTTTTGGTCTCCATTTATCCCAAAAATCATTTATGGATGTTCTGTAATTATTTCACACGCTGTTTTACACCGGATTTTATTCGGTTGTAGTCTGATTAATTTCTTAAACTCTTTTAATTCTGGATTGAGCGCTCTATGATCAGTATCACTTTCTTCATAATAATCTACAAAATCCTTCAACCATTCGTGGGGGAGATTTTCCAACAAATGGCACAGCAAAAAATAAACACACATTATCAAAGTTTAATTCTTAAAAAGCAATAACCAATCAATAAACATTTTTAATATATCCAGCGACATTGTACATATTTCATCACAAATTATTTTTCTAGATATATATTTCTCACCCATCCTCGAAGGAGTCCGTACGTTAGCTTTGTAACGACAAAATCTATGATAAGTACAAGAATTAACTCCTCGTTCATTCATTTATATGTGTATGAGTAAAGACAATTAAATCTGAATTCTGTCTAAATAATTCAATAACACGAGTTGTCCTTCCGCATCCGCCTGGTCCATTTAGACAAACAGTCTTATGCCTGCATGCTGGATCGAATATAGATGGCGCTTTCGATTTGTCGAGGCGATAATTCTGATTGATAAGTAGCTCTCATTTCAACATCTGCGGATTCAGAATAATCACTAAACATTTCTTATTTCATTCTCCATGAACCCCACGGTTCATCAGTACTTGTAAATAGAGTCATTAATTCTGTCTATTGTTTTCCTCGATATACAATGAATCTGTTGCAACTCTAAATGCGGTGTCAGTGAATCTATATGTCATTAATAGCAAGTTTAGAGAAATATAAGCGAGCCTAGATGATCTTAGATGTATATATTGCGGAGAGACGTCATCGATATAACCAACAATTGTAATCAACAGTGTTCAGTTAGACAAGCATGCATTTTCTCTGCGATTATAAAATTGTATCCAATATCATCAAGAATTAATCGTGCATAATGTCGCTTATAATCGTATGCACCACCTTGAGTAAATTTATCAAATATTTTTCTACTGAGATTTTTTTATGTTTTATCATCATCAGGTTATGGTAGCCAGTAGTCAAACTTCAGTCTGCGCGTGATATGATATAATTGACTCACTTACATCAGCGATATCAGTATTTTATAATCAATTATATATCGTAATAAAACTATTGGTGCCCAGTAGTTTCAGAGATGTATCTACCAAGCCAAATATAACAAATCGGATGGAGTCCTTTAGCAAACTCGAATTTTATAATACGAGCGAATCCTGTTAGATCAAAATCGGGTAGTGGTCCATTTATTTATACTCGTGTCATCTCTTGATGGGGGTGTCCAAATCTTTTACAATATCCAGAACATTCAGCCAGTCAGAGAAAACTACCAAGATAACTCGCGACTATATCAACCGAGATAATATCTTTATAATCGTATTTAGCATTGACCATGTCCATATTCATAGCAACTTGATTGTACATCCTAAAGAAATTCAAATCGTGTTGGTGTCCACAAACTCTTTTCTCGGGCAAAGTGAGCTGCAACTGACGCAACTGTAAAACAATTTTTTAGTAATTGCTCTATGTTGAAAATTTCTGCGCGAGATTTTTCATTTCTTGATAAAGAGATTCTTTACGATATATTTCACAATACGTTTTTACTTATTTCATGAATAAAATCAAACCTGTTCTTGGTATACAATCTTACAGTTCAATATCGTGGAATATTGTTTATGAGTTAGGCCACGCGATTATGATCAATGATATTTATTGCAGCTTCTTTCGATTTATACTTTGATTCGTATAATACTTCTCCTGTTATTGATTTCACAGTTATTGGGAATTTTAGTGTTTTTTCTAATTCAATTACACATTTTATCTGTAGCGGTATATTTAACTAATTCAGCGCGCTCGTTTTTTTTTTAACGTAGAGTATCCGTCAGACCGCCTCAACGTATCGCATTTGTAAAATGCTCTGATACTCGTTCCGCGACACAAATTATCCTTGAAAATTTCATCGGTTTGAGATATCAACGCTGGTTTTTTCATTTATTGGATAATGGTGTCTTTACTAGAAAATCGTCATACACATTATGGTAGGGTGTTAACTAGAAAATCCTACCAGAAACAGAAAAATATATAATAAATACTTTTTGTTCTTAAAAATAAAAATCCTATAAAAAATATTATTTTTTCTGATAATATGCAAATTCTAATAGGGTATTTACTTATACAAATCGCGAAAATCATCCCATTTGCAAATTCTGATAGGGTGTTTACTTAAAATCATCCCATTTACATATTCTAATAGGATGTTTACTAGTAAAAATCGTGAAAATCGTCTGAATTACATATTCAGATGGGTTGTTTACTAGAAATATAAATACTATTTTTTCGTCAGGTCATATTAAGATTTTATGTAAAGATTAAATTGTAGATTTTCTTGGATAAATAAATCAAGTTTCCAATTTGGTCCGTAAATTCGAAATTCATTCCTGTTAGTAAATTATTATGACATCGGAGATATACCGGATTAAACGGATCTTGTATGATCAAACTTTCAGGGGATACTAGAGGGTAAAATACAGACTCAAAGTTTCTCGTTGTTGTTTGTGAATTGTATTATGGCTATACAAATAACGGAAGGAACCGCCACTAATACTAGCAGTACCTAATCTTCTTCTGCTCTTAAACGTGTACACTTCATCATCAACTCTGAATACAAGTTAACCGTCATAAATATCGTCGCTTGTGAATGAGCTTAAAGTAAGTTAGGTCTGGAAGGTAATTGGTCTCGCATAAAACACCTATAAAGTTTTTAATTCTTACTTTGTTATCAGCATCGATTAAACGAAAATTTGACACTGAAGGTATTAAATCATTTCTGGTAGTCTCAGACTTTTTCCTTACGAGTAAAGGCTTCCTGGTAATAATTTGCCGCTTCCGTATGTAAAACGACTCACTGGAAGACTCAAACCTTTCCTCTTTTTTAAAAAAAAATCATTGTCCCGTTGCTTTCTTTAGTGCCATTCCTACCGATATCCCCGAAGGCAGCAGCTTTTGCGACAGCAGTGGCAGCTGCCGCGATTAATTGTGGTATAGCCACGAGAAGTGGAAATATACCACCTGATTTAATTATATTTGAAATAGCACCAGATGATAAGTTAAGTCAGATTCCGGTTTATCTTTCTATGCATCATTCGCATTTTTAAGCTGACGTGTTGTCAGTGACAAGTTATTCTGACAACCCGTGATCTGATTATGTTTTAGTGTTATTGTTATGCGATATTTTTTTAGCTAAATGTAATTGTAGCTATTTATTCTGACCAGGAGTCAGAGTAAGATTTACATGATTGTAGGACATTTATAATAATACTCGTGTTTTTCAATAATTAAATATTTTCTACTGGTGCATCAACAACTCTCATTCTTCCATCAGCAGCTTTAAGTAACATCGCTCTGTCGCTGAGTATAACAGCAATTGCTTTGTAAGCAGCAATATCGCCTTTATTAATACTTGCTCGAAATTACATATCAACGACAGTCTATCTGGTTAAATCAAGATGTTCTAACGAAAGTAATACATCGGATAATATGTTGTAAAATCCAGTTGTGATATTTGAAGACCGGTATTAACATTGATCACGCCCCATAAATGTCATTAAACGGTGATATACACGTCCTCCTTGATTATCATCAAAATTAAGTCAAATAACTTCAAATGGTTCCTGTTGCACGTTTATTCTTAACGTGCCATTATTAACATGCAGTTTATCGAATATCATCGTTACGTTCTTGTGAACCCAATCGTGTACGATCTTGTAGAGCAATAAATGTTTGCCGTTGCGCAGAAACACCTGATTTTGATGCCATATGCCTTGTAAATAAACCAATCATTTCACTCTCAGTATTATGTGTAGATATTGTTAGCCTTGATAATAATGATTTACTACCTATGTTCATAAACGGCAATAATTTTTGTTCTCTTTCGACTGATGGAGTCAATAATGACATCCACAATGACAGTTTTTGTTACTTTTACTTTACCAGCAGCGATAGCTCCTCGCCAGATTGCAACATTATCATCACCTTTTCGTATAAGTTCAACAGCATCTTCCGCTACAAAGATAACTTTTCTAACATCTTTACAAAATGCAAAGATATGAGATAATTAATTGCACAAGTAAATCTTCTTCTATCACCTTTTAACATTAACTGACGCATTGTAAATCAATCCTGAGTTGCATTGTTGATTTGCATTAATAATCATGGTTTCTATATTAACATTAGCAGGCCGAGCAGTACGGTATGTTGGTTGTCTAATAATATACGGATTATCATTAGAAAAATAGGAACCGTCTTTAGCAAACATCATTGTCGGGCCAGCTGATATTGTATAATCATCAGAATATCTTGCTAAGCCAATTATTGTTGTAGCAAAATTAACTTCTTTTGTAATCGTTTCAGTTTCTATTGCATCAGTGACATACTTATCGATATCAAACAATGCCATAATACCGTTATTAACCAAACCGACTTTATCATTAGCATCATATGGTGTATTAGCTGCAACATTTGTTTCAAGTTCACCTACTAGAAAATATCTACTCGTATCTTGAACCTTAAGATCAATTTTTCCACTTCGATTTGTTTTATTGCATCATATGAATAAAATTGAAAATCACGTTTAGAATTATCTTTCTCAACCGGTGCATTTATATCAAATGCTGTATCAGATCCATATTTAAACATCAATTATTACATTTCTCGATTTAAATGAGCGTCGTTTTTGAAATCTACCTCCAGTAATGCTAGTATTTATATTTTGTTGTTTCATCTTCTATTCTAGTCTTTCATCTGCCGCTTGGTTTATTATTTTAATGATATTCGCAGGCATTATTTTAGTGCTGGGTAAATTTACTGGTGTTGGTGGTTTTCGTCTTGGTAATCGTGCTAATCTATCTTTGACCGCTGAGAACGCTTTACCAGCAATATTACCAATAACACCATGAGCTTTTTCACCAATAATATTAATAGCATTCGTCAATAATTGTTTTGCGATTGGTGCTATTTTGGGAGCCATTCTTGCAAATAATCCTCAAATAACATTACCATATCCACCTTCGTAAGTTACTCTATATACAGGTTCTCGCGAATTTACTACTCTGACCATAGTCGGTCTAGGAAATTGTTGATGTACGATCATCTGAATTTAGTAATATTAGTTTAATCCGAAAAATCAGTCACCAGTGACAATCAGTCACTATGATAACCATCAACAAGTTTATTAATAAATTCCAGGTATGCACTGACATCTATGGTACCACCTTGAAATAATCGTCGACAACCATCAACTGTTCATTAATATTTCTTGTGAATTATTTCCAGCTCACACTCCTCCTATAAGAACATCTAACCGTGATATATCATTGAGAACACTATCAGGACAGGTAATACTGTTGATAAACCACTACCAGTAGCACCAGGGTCAGGCGCGTCATAAAAGTTCTCTGAAGAGTCTTGCTTGGAAGTTTTTTGTGTTGATTCTTTTAATTCTTTTTGTAGTTGGTCTACTCTTTAAGAAAAGTTCAAAAATCCTTATTGTTTTTACTAATACCACCCTTATTATGACACATTCTATAGATTATCATACGATATTCATCCTTCATACATATTTGCTCGATATTTCGGTAACATCTCATGTTCATAATTTAGATCATTTGCAGTATATTCAGCTAGTTGATAATCATTCATATCCTTAATTTTTTCATATACTCCAGGTCTAAATTTATTAGATTTGTTTTTATAACATTTGCTAGAATTTCCTTCTTTTCTTTTGTTGATGTTTTATCTGCAGCTGCGGCAGAGGAAGTTGATATTGCGAGCTGGATTGTTGCTAAACACTCTCGAATTCATGTATTTTAGTTATGACATCGTAAATATTGAATCTTTCTTTGAAACTCGATCTTTGTCATATATTATGCGATATATCCATTTATACCAGTTATATCTACCTACAGGTTTTTCATTTTCGAGTTTTAAATATTTTTCTTTCTGACTAAAACATGCAAATGAAAAACCAGCTAGATCAATCGGATTATCGTATTTTTTAATCGCATTAATAGTCTCATTAGTCAATCTTTCAGATAGCGTAACTTCGTCCGGTTCATTTTTCTTCAGGTATTTCTTTACCGGAAGGGTCCAGTAACGGCTACTTGCGGTTGTTACTGTGCGACAGCTATACCGGTTGAAAGAGCTCGTAACATCTTTTTTTAAAGTTCTTTTTGCTGTTATAACAGTTTGCTCAGAAGTTTGTTTTGACACAGAAAGAAGATCCTCTTTAACGACAGTTGCAACTGTTTCTGTTGCTTTTGTAACGGGTTTGAATAATTGCATCTTCTGCAAATTCGATTTTGAGATTCTTAACGTTCTTGTATTTGTGTCTGACAGCATCTTGAAGAGGAATATATTTCTTTAGTTCTTCTTCTCGTCTCTAGTTAAACGGGTTGTAAGAGATTATCCTACAAGCCTTGGTGTATAATTTGATTTAATTAATATCAGCAGAGACGGTGCGACCTCGAATACATGTCTATGTGGTAAATATCTCGGTTAGTTAGAAGCTTCGGTTTGGTGTTATTAACCTTATATTTTTAGTTTTTGTAGGGAGTTTTAGTTTAGTAAATAGGCGGTTCTAAAATTGGTATGTTCACCCTCTCTGCTTCTCGGTTAGTTCGAAAATTCAGTTTGGTGTTATTAACCTTATATATTTCGTTTTCGTATTTAAGTGTTAATTTAGTAAATAGACGATTCAAAAATTGGCCTGTTCACCATTTCCGCTGCTACTTTTAATCACAGAACATGGATCTACCCCAACCCTTCAAGCTTGAGCTGATGCTGAGTGTTTATATTTATACCAGCACTGAGATCTAGTCTACGAGATGCTAATTAAACATAGCCATACATTTTCTAGATTCAATTTCGTTACGAATGGTATTACATTATCCACGTCTCTACTGTACTAAACGTATAATCGTTTTGTCCGTTCTGCTAACAACGTCATCCTTTTCCACAAGGCTTACAAGCTTTAATCTAATGCTTGTTTTCGAAAGGTTAGATTGACTCTGCTAGTCCGTGGAAGTATTTTTATTTTACGAAATATTACATTTTCTTTTTCATTGGTTGCGATGTTACAGATTAATGACACTACTTTAATTTTCAGGTCTTATATGCATGCTTTGTGTTACAATGTTTGTTTCCTGTGCTGTAACCTTCAGCAGCTTTCTAGGATTTGATATTGTTGTTTTCAATCACATTTCTGCATCATAATAGTACAGTTTCATTGTGTACGTCATACCTCATTTCCAGAAAAGCAGTTTGTGTGTCGATCGGGAAAGTCCGGTTTCCTACCTGCCGATCGCGCTGCAATCACTAATTGTCTGACAGTCACATTACTGTATGATGTCGATAATATTGACGATGGTAATTATTATTTGTAGTATATAATTTGCATTAGTTGTACTTGTAGTTGGCAGTATTTTGCATCGCTTCTGTAGTAATATTATATAATGACATTGTGCGATATTTATGTCAAGCTGTATGTAAGTTAACGCTCGCTGTGCATGACCACCGACATAATTATAGTCACAAGATTTTTACTGTATAGTTTATACGAGTGCTGAATACTATAAAATATAAAGAATTTAAATAAAGGTCGTAGCAGCTCAAACGCCGCCACCTCTTCGCTCTCTCCCTCTCTCTTTCGTTTATCTTGTCCTTGAGATATTATTCGAATTGCCAAAATCACTTAAAATTTAAAATTCCTTCTTCCCAATTGGATGTGCGTGTGTGTGTGTGTGTGTGTGTGTGTGTGTGTGTGTGGATGTATGTCCTTATTTTAAACATCAACACTAAGAGGCACGCGTTTTTCTTTTTTTTATTCTGGTACAAATGCACAATTCAATTCATAACAGAACACTTTAAAATATTCACTAGCTTCTTCAGTTTTTGTTCAGTCTCTATTGTTTGAATTTCTTCAATGTCACAGGTGTTTCGTCCTCTTATTCATCACTTTCTTCTCGTATTGTTTTGTTTTCTTTCGTAACGTGTCTTGGTTCTTCCGTTTTGGAGGGTACTGCATTTTCTTCCTGTTCTTAATCATTTTCTGCCTCCTGCTCCTGTTGTTTTTAGGGGAGTCTGGAGAACAATGTTCTTTCTCTTGACGAGGATATCATGTATCATGACTTTTGTCTCATTTCGCGCTTGTCTTCAATGTTTGTTGACGTTGTGGACATTCTGAAAACCAATGCCATATCTTCTGACATATTTATCTAGTATTTTGGTATATTGACATTTATCTCGAAAGGAGGGGTAGTAATGTGTTGGCTTGTCTGAAGAACACCTTCGTCTTACACCTCGCAAAGCTATGACCGGAAGTGTGATCTTTGTTGGCACTTCCATCTTTCTCGTCAGATTGAGAGTGAAATGAATACCTGGAGGGTAGACACTTACCCTTTATATAGGCAAGACAGTGGTCTGACATGGATATACATGTGACCAAGGGATTTCAAGCGTAGTAATCTGACATGTTGCATTTAAGATGAAACGTTTCCATGTTATCGTAGATAAAGGGGATGAAAATGTGAAGCAGAATCTTATCGCCTCGCACAGTAGCTGAAGTCTTGGTTTAAATTCATGGCAGCGATTTAGAAGATGACATAAGTGAGCCATAATCCAGACCTAAAATCTAAACCAAGCTTTAAGTTTACCACCAACGGTAAACCCTTCAAAGTTCTACTATATTCGAGACAAGGACAAACGCTCCTCTTGAAAATTTATGCAAAAGCCTACACGTACAAGGTGAAGTTTAAAGATTTCAGTTCCAACGTATCGCTGCAGAATGGAGATGCGTTCTTCACCAAGGTGCGGGATTCTTTTTTTACTACACTGAAACGACAATGTCAAACTCAAGAAGACGCTTGCTTGACTCTTTCCATTGCACACGACAGTCTGAAGTCCATCGTTTGTATCGAGTTCAGTCGAACATCATAATTGATACCTTCCAAAGTCATCGACAAGATTCAACACCTACAGCAGTAAAACGACACGTTTCACATCACCGATGGAAAAGCGACACTGCACATGGCTGATGGGTCAGGACGTACAAAGGTGTTATTGGACAACCTTCGTAGCACTAAAACAAACAACCCTCAAGACCAGATGTGTTTAGCCCGTACTATTGCCGCAATAGTGCCACGACTAACGTATGTTCAGGAAAGTAAAGATTTCACACCTGTCGCCAAACAGATGACTTGAAACACGAATGCTTCATTCAAAAATACCATTTAACCATCATTTTATATTTTAAATGAATGCAAGAGACTGGCATTCACATTCCTAATGTATGCGTGGCTCATTGAGCATTCGACAAGTGCATCCAAGAGCCTATTTTTTAGTTACTACCCTCACTGTAGCAAGATTCTTTGAAGACATGAACACATATTTCGGGGACCAAACACTCTGGCGGATTTCGCCAAATGGATCTTAGACCCTATCGACGAGATTTGGGGCCAAGAGAACATCGAACGTTATGGAGATTACCATCCCCATGCCACGGTGATGCATCACGACTTATCGGAGTACGATGTGCATCTTCTTCTCAAATATCATACGGAACAAGGTACCGAACGTCCAAAAGTGACACTGAACGGAGCCAAAATCATTTTCATGCAAATGGGATAAGTGCAGTTTAGAGATTGGATAAATTACTTGACTATGCCTTTGAGCCGAAGGCCTCAAAGTTTGGAATGACATAAATGGCAAAATGGTATGTTTGCGTACTTTTTCAATAGCGAAGACAATCAACATGCCGTTCTACCCCAGTAGCATGAGACTCACTATTACAAACCGACAAGATGGTCACCAAACAACGAGAAGCATTTTACGCTTGGAGAAAGGAGAACAATTCAGATAGCTGGAAGTGTGTTCGCTGTATCCTTAACGTGTACAAATATTGTCACTTTCCTGCAGGGCATCCGCATTTACTGACGGAACACAGTGACCTGGAAAACATTTGACAACACAAAGGATTGATCATGTGCAAGGTCTTCCGTCTATCGTAGATATTTCATCTTGTTTTACCTCACCATTGCCAAGGAAAGCTGATGTTTCTCTTGTGCGGTACTTGTGCTGAAATGTGCAAACAATACCAACCTTATCAGCACATCCAGGTAGAACATGTCTTGACAGGAACGTGGGTCAGCGTATAATTGTTGAATGCTCTGGACCTGGGATACCAACTGTTACAAGTGTAGGCAATTTACCACGTTTCCAAGACAGAACAATACCACAAGAGTGATGATACTCAGAAATGAATTTTCGGAGACTACATGGATGCATTTCGAAAACTGAAACAATAACATAGCGGCCTGAACTCCTGGAGCCACACTCCTGAAGACCAAACACAATTCAAGGAGAAATACTGGGAGCAGGAAGGCATCACTTTAGACCAAGTGGAAAAAACAAAGGAAAGCGATCGTTTGCCAAAGCGATGTTGAATTGCTTGTGAGGCCAAATGGCACAACAACAGTGTTTACAATCGACAGAGTATTTTCTCCACATTCCCGCTACTTCCAGATGTTTCACGACAAAACCAAACATATGAAACACGTTGACGTCCTTCATGAAGACTTGATCCGGGTCAGTTATGAAGAACTGGATTGATTGGAAGCCGACAAATTTGGACATGTCATCACTGCAGCCTGCGTGACAGCCCAGGCTCCCTTAAAATTGTACGAATCTTTAGAACATTCAGGAGATCGATGTGCTGTAATTTGACACGGACAATTGCATCCACGTCGATCGTCTGTGTCACCGACGCCTTGACATTGAAGGAGACCGTTTAGGAGCCTGGACCTACGAGCGCCCCGAAAACACGATTCTAAGTGTGGCTAGTGCCGATCCTAAACATTACGTCTACTAATATAGAGACAAACAAGGAGAAGTGCACACCGAGTGTACAATGAAGAGATTTACTCTCAATAATCCCACCAGTCAAATGGTGAACTATGGGGTCTTGAAAGAAACCTTACAGTCAGACAAGGATCGAGATTTTAAAGTGACCACATATCACCCACACAATAATTTACGTTTAGTCACACACCAAATCGTCTTTTGACCTTTGGAAAAGTATATCAAATCGGGTGCGGCTTCCCAACTACTTCACTTACCTTACGAACAGGTCGATATTGTTCAGCATATAAAAATGGAAAACGTCCAATACCGATAGATCATTATAACTATTATTTCCAAGCCAGAAATATGAATCCTAGCCAACAAACAACACCGATGATTGTGAAGCGGAGTGCGACACTCTACCTTGCGATGTCCTCTGTTATGCAGTAAAGCATCATGGGAACTTTCTTATGACTACTGCTACTTCTACCATACCTACCGGGGAAAGTGATTATGTGTGTGTGTGTGTCAAACCTGACTGATGCCATAGTGATGCCACTGGTTACAGAAAACATTATTATTTTACTGCTTTTCATGGTCAATATCATGCTCAAAGAGAAACTATACGATTGCCACCCTACGCATGTCATCCAAATATGAGCAAACTCCTGCGGATTTCACCGTACCCTCATCGAAATGAAGATGTAAAACAGGAATATTCGTTCGCTGTGCATTTGCCGGAATACTGTGGCTTTGAAAGTTGATTCCAAACGTTCTAAGGAAAATAGCCTAAACATCTGAGAGGACCGACCCACGAAACATTTGCCAGAGTCGAATTTATCTACTTGGGCAAATGGGATAAAGTTAAGTGATTCAGTTACAATGTGTCACTTTATCAGTGGGAGCAGAAAGATACCGCCTGCCTGGAACATGCGTGATGGTCTTTGGATTGTCACTACTTACCTTTAGTAGGACTACCTCGGTTTACGGTTTAACCTCTGGATGGGTACTTTACAAGAAAACATTCGTAGTTTTCCTGCTGAGATGAGAGAACGCATTACCGAAAGTTGCTCAAAATACAAGTGTAACGCAAAGGACAACTGTTACTGTTACCTCCCCAATGTTGGAACCACTACTTCCTGAATGCTATGAGAGGACTGATTCTTTGAAAGCGTTCTAACGGTCAGACATTGTTCAAGTGTACGAGGATCAGAAGAGTTTGGCTGCTACTCATCCTACCTGTTACACGGTAGAGATACTACAACGAATTCCAAAGGAAGAATTACAGGATTACCAACATTGTTTAGTTGATCAAAGTTTGTCTGTAGAGAAAAATTATATGAAGTGTTTTTTTGTGTAAACTAGCGATTAAAACTAATTGATGAGGTACTGAAATTAAACAGCTTCTGTTAAAAAAGGACACTTATTACCTCAAATATGGCTACCATGCTATGACTTTGATCAGTCGTGATACAATAGATTCCGTGGAAGGAAAGCAATAACTCTATTCAGACGTTGATGATTACCAACATGTATTACGAGAACTATGTCCATTGATTTGGGATCGACATGTAGTGTGTGTCATAGTGATATCCATTTTGGGATATTGTTTACCAGTTTTGGGATATTGTTTACCAGACGATTCCTTGTGAACTGTTTACGATCTGTACTGTACCAAAAACATGATAGTGGTGCCTTTAAATGAACACGAGAGGCGCATTATGTTAAAAGCCGTACGCTGTCATCTCAATTCTTACCCACCGCTGCTGGAAGAAAAATTAGTAAACTTTTAGGCACTCAAGATGTGTGCGATAATGTGTGTGTCGTTTGTGACATACATCCTCACTGGGTAGATGTACGTGACTGGCAAATTTGGGGTTGCGAGGTTTGGACCAAAGAAGTGGCCAACTATGTCCAAGAGGAGTGATCCTGAAGTCCAACGTTCAGTGAAGCAAGTAACTTTTAAACCTGTTTTGGTCACAGTACCAGAAGAAACCTGAGGAAGACCACTCCGTTGTGGACAGGACCGTCTTCGACATGGACATCCCTGAAAATCCATTCCGAGGATCCTTGTGTGACTGACCA